>CM051240.1:54164725-54760632 GCA_027917425.1 Gastrophryne carolinensis
GCCCTGGCAGGGTCCAGAAGTACTATGCCCAGCAAAAGTGTCTTTATCAGGCTAATTTCAAATATAATAAGAGCAAATGGTTATATGGTCTTAAACAGAGGCTGCTGTAGTCACAGAATGGGAAGCCCTGGCAGGGACCAAGTAGTGCTATGCCCAGCAAAAGTGTCTTTATCAGGCCTAATTTCAAATATAATAAGAGCAAATGGTTATATGGTCTTAAACAGAGGCTGCTGTAGTCACAGAATGGGATGCCCTGGCAGGGACAAGTAGTGCTATGCCCAGCAAAAGTGTCTTTATCAGGCCTAATTTCAAATATTAATAAGAGCAAATGGTTATATGGTCTTAAACAGAGGCTGCTGTAGTCACAGAATGGGATGCCCTGGCAGGGACAAGTAGTGCTATGCCCAGCAAAAGTGTCTTTATCAGGCTAATTTCAAATATAATAAGAGCAAATGGTTATATGGTCTTAAACAGAGGCTGCTGTAGTCACAGAATGGGATGCCCTGGCAGGGACAAGAAGTACTATGCCCAGCAAAAGTGTCTTTATCAGGCTAATTTCAAATATAATAAGAGCAAATGGTTATATGGTCTTAAACAGAGGCTGCTGTAGTCACAGAATGGGATGCCCTGGCAGGGTCCAGAAGTACTATGCCCAGCAAAAGTGTCTTTATCAGGCTAATTTCAAATATAATAAGAGCAAATGGTTATATGGTCTTAAACAGAGGCTGCTGTAGTCACAGAATGGGATGCCCTGGCAGGGACAAGTAGTGCTATGCCCAGCAAAAGTGTCTTTATCAGGCTAATTTCAAATATAATAAGAGCAAATGGTTATATGGTCTTAAACAGAGGCTGCTGTAGTCACAGAATGGGGATGCCCTGGCAGGGACAAGTAGTGCTATGCCCAGCAAAAGTGTCTTTATCAGGCTAATTTCAAATATAATAAGAGCAAATGGTTATATGGTCTTAAACAGAGGCTGCTGTAGTCACAGAATGGGATGCCCTGGCAGGGTCCAGAAGTACTATGCCCAGCAAAAGTGTCTTTATCAGGCTAATTTCAAATATAATAAGAGCAAATGGTTATATGGTCTTAAACAGAGGCTGCTGTAGTCACAGAATGGGATGCCCTGGCAGGGTCCAGAAGTACTATGCCCAGCAAAAGTGTCTTTATCAGGCTAATTTCAAATATAATAAGAGCAAATGGTTATATGGTCTTAAACAGAGGCTGCTGTAGTCACAGAATGGGATGCCCTGGCAGGGACAAGTAGTGCTATGCCCAGCAAAAGTGTCTTTATCAGGCTAATTTCAAATATAATAAGAGCAAATGGTTATATGGTCTTAAACAGAGGCTGCTGTAGTCACAGAATGGGATGCCCTGGCAGGGACAAGTAGTGCTATGCCCAGCAAAAGTGTCTTTATCAGGCTAATTTCAAATATAATAAGAGCAAATGGTTATATGGTCTTAAACAGAGGCTGCTGTAGTCACAGAATGGGATGCCCTGGCAGGGTCCAGAAGTACTATGCCCAGCAAAAGTGTCTTTATCAGGCTAATTTCAAATATAATAAGAGCAAATGGTTATAATGGTCTTAAACAGAGGCTGCTGTAGTCACAGAATGGGATGCCCTGGCAGGGTCCAGAAGTACTATGCCCAGCAAAAGTGTCTTTATCAGGCTAATTTCAAATATAATAAGAGCAAATGGTTATATGGTCTTAAACAGAGGCTGCTGTAGTCACAGAATGGGATGCCCTGGCAGGGACAAGTAGTGCTATGCCCAGCAAAAGTGTCTTTATCAGGCTAATTTCAAATATAATAAGAGCAAATGGTTATATGGTCTTAAACAGAGGCTGCTGTAGTCACAGAATGGGATGCCCTGGCAGGGACAAGTAGTGCTATGCCCAGCAAAAGTGTCTTTATCAGGCCTAATTTCAAATATAATAAGAGCAAATGGTTATATGGTCTTAAACAGAGGCTGCTGTAGTCACAGAATGGGATGCCCTGGCAGGGTCCAGAAGTACTATGCCCAGCAAAAGTGTCTTTATCAGGCTAATTTCAAATATAATAAGAGCAAATGGTTATATGGTCTTAAACAGAGGCTGCTGTAGTCACAGAATGGGATGCCCTGGCAGGGTCCAGAAGTACTATGCCCAGCAAAAGTGTCTTTATCAGGCTAATTTCAAATATAATAAGAGCAAATGGTTATATGGTCTTAAACAGAGGCTGCTGTAGTCACAGAATGGGATGCCCTGGCAGGGACAAGTAGTGCTATGCCCAGCAAAAGTGTCTTTATCAGGCCTAATTTCAAATATAATAAGAGCAAATGGTTATATGGTCTTAAACAGAGGCTGCTGTAGTCACAGAATGGGATGCCCTGGCAGGGACAAGTAGTGCTATGCCCAGCAAAAGTGTCTTTATCAGGCCTAATTTCAAATATAATAAGAGCAAATGGTTATATGGTCTTAAACAGAGGCTGCTGTAGTCACAGAATGGGATGCCCTGGCAGGGTCCAGAAGTACTATGCCCAGCAAAAGTGTCTTTATCAGGCTAATTTCAAATATAATAAGAGCAAATGGTTATATGGTCTTAAACAGAGGCTGCTGTAGTCACAGAATGGGATGCCCTGGCAGGGACAAGTAGTGCTATGCCCAGCAAAAGTGTCTTTATCAGGCCTAATTTCAAATATAATAAGAGCAAATGGTTATATGGTCTTAAACAGAGGCTGCTGTAGTCACAGAATGGGATGCCCTGGCAGGGTCCAGAAGTACTATGCCCAGCAAAAGTGTCTTTATCAGGCTAATTTCAAATATAATAAGAGCAAATGGTTATATGGTCTTAAACAGAGGCTGCTGTAGTCACAGAATGGGATGCCCTGGCAGGGTCCAGAAGTACTATGCCCAGCAAAAGTGTCTTTATCAGGCTAATTTCAAATATAATAAGAGCAAATGGTTATATGGTCTTAAACAGAGGCTGCTGTAGTCACAGAATGGGATGCCCTGGCAGGGACAAGTAGTGCTATGCCCAGCAAAAGTGTCTTTATCAGGCTAATTTCAAATATAATAAGAGCAAATGGTTATATGGTCTTAAACAGAGGCTGCTGTAGTCACAGAATGGGATGCCCTGGCAGGGACAAGTAGTGCTATGCCCAGCAAAAGTGTCTTTATCAGGCCTAATTTCAAATATAATAAGAGCAAATGGTTATATGGTCTTAAACAGAGGCTGCTGTAGTCACAGAATGGGATGCCCTGGCAGGGTCCAGAAGTACTATGCCCAGCAAAAGTGTCTTTATCAGGCTAATTTCAAATATAATAAGAGCAAATGGTTATATGGTCTTAAACAGAGGCTGCTGTAGTCACAGAATGGGATGCCCTGGCAGGGACAAGAAGTGCTATGCCCAGCAAAAGTGTCTTTATCAGGCTAATTTCAAATATAATAAGAGCAAATGGTTATATGGTCTTAAACAGAGGCTGCTGTAGTCACAGAATGGGATGCCCTGGCAGGGACAAGTAGTGCTATGCCCAGCAAAAGTGTCTTTATCAGGCCTAATTTCAAATATAATAAGAGCAAATGGTTATATGGTCTTAAACAGAGGCTGCTGTAGTCACAGAATGGGATGCCCTGGCAGGGTCCAGAAGTACTATGCCCAGCAAAAGTGTCTTTATCAGGCTAATTTCAAATATAATAAGAGCAAATGGTTATATGGTCTTAAACAGAGGCTGCTGTAGTCACAGAATGGGATGCCCTGGCAGGGTCCAGAAGTACTATGCCCAGCAAAAGTGTCTTTATCAGGCTAATTTCAAATATAATAAGAGCAAATGGTTATATGGTCTTAAACAGAGGCTGCTGTAGTCACAGAATGGGATGCCCTGGCAGGGACAAGTAGTGCTATGCCCAGCAAAAGTGTCTTTATCAGGCCTAATTTCAAATATAATAAGAGCAAATGGTTATATGGTCTTAAACAGAGGCTGCTGTAGTCACAGAATGGGATGCCCTGGCAGGGTCCAGAAGTACTATGCCCAGCAAAAGTGTCTTTATCAGGCTAATTTCAAATATAATAAGAGCAAATGGTTATATGGTCTTAAACAGAGGCTGCTGTAGTCACAGAATGGGATGCCCTGGCAGGGTCCAGAAGTACTATGCCCAGCAAAAGTGTCTTTATCAGGCTAATTTCAAATATAATAAGAGCAAATGGTTATATGGTCTTAAACAGAGGCTGCTGTAGTCACAGAATGGGATGCCCTGGCAGGGACAAGTAGTGCTATGCCCAGCAAAAGTGTCTTTATCAGGCTAATTTCAAATATAATAAGAGCAAATGGTTATATGGTCTTAAACAGAGGCTGCTGTAGTCACAGAATGGGATGCCCTGGCAGGGTCCAGAAGTACTATGCCCAGCAAAAGTGTCTTTATCAGGCCTAATTTCAAATATAATAAGAGCAAATGGTTATATGGTCTTAAACAGAGGCTGCTGTAGTCACAGAATGGGATGCCCTGGCAGGGTCCAGAAGTACTATGCCCAGCAAAAGTGTCTTTATCAGGCTAATTTCAAATATAATAAGAGCAAATGGTTATATGGTCTTAAACAGAGGCTGCTGTAGTCACAGAATGGGATGCCCTGGCAGGGACAAGTAGTGCTATGCCCAGCAAAAGTGTCTTTATCAGGCCTAATTTCAAATATAATAAGAGCAAATGGTTATATGGTCTTAAACAGAGGCTGCTGTAGTCACAGAATGGGATGCCCTGGCAGGGACAAGTAGTGCTATGCCCAGCAAAAGTGTCTTTATCAGGCCTAATTTCAAATATAATAAGAGCAAATGGTTATATGGTCTTAAACAGAGGCTGCTGTAGTCACAGAATGGGATGCCCTGGCAGGGTCCAGAAGTACTATGCCCAGCAAAAGTGTCTTTATCAGGCTAATTTCAAATATAATAAGAGCAAATGGTTATATGGTCTTAAACAGAGGCTGCTGTAGTCACAGAATGGGATGCCCTGGCAGGGTCCAGAAGTACTATGCCCAGCAAAAGTGTCTTTATCAGGCTAATTTCAAATATAATAAGAGCAAATGGTTATATGGTCTTAAACAGAGGCTGCTGTAGTCACAGAATGGGATGCCCTGGCAGGGACAAGTAGTGCTATGCCCAGCAAAAGTGTCTTTATCAGGCCTAATTTCAAATATAATAAGAGCAAATGGTTATATGGTCTTAAACAGAGGCTGCTGTAGTCACAGAATGGGATGCCCTGGCAGGGACAAGTAGTGCTATGCCCAGCAAAAGTGTCTTTATCAGGCCTAATTTCAAATATAATAAGAGCAAATGGTTATATGGTCTTAAACAGAGGCTGCTGTAGTCACAGAATGGGATGCCCTGGCAGGGACAAGTAGTGCTATGCCCAGCAAAAGTGTCTTTATCAGGCCTAATTTCAAATATAATAAGAGCAAATGGTTATATGGTCTTAAACAGAGGCTGCTGTAGTCACAGAATGGGATGCCCTGGCAGGGACAAGTAGTGCTATGCCCAGCAAAAGTGTCTTATCAGGCCTAATTTCAAATATAATAAGAGCAAATGGTTATATGGTCTTAAACAGAGGCTGCTGTAGTCACATAATGGGATGCCCTGGCAGGGTCCAGAAGTACTATGCCCAGCAAAAGTGTCTTTATCAGGCTAATTTCAAATATAATAAGAGCAAATGGTTATATGGTCTTAAACAGAGGCTGCTGTAGTCACAGAATGGGATGCCCTGGCAGGGTCCAGAAGTACTATGCCCAGCAAAAGTGTCTTTATCAGGCTAATTTCAAATATAATAAGAGCAAATGGTTATATGGTCTTAAACAGAGGCTGCTGTAGTCACAGAATGGGATGCCCTGGCAGGGACAAGTAGTGCTATGCCCAGCAAAAGTGTCTTTATCAGGCCTAATTTCAAATATAATAAGAGCAAATGGTTATATGGTCTTAAACAGAGGCTGCTGTAGTCACAGAATGGGATGCCCTGGCAGGGACAAGTAGTGCTATGCCCAGCAAAAGTGTCTTTATCAGGCCTAATTTCAAATATAATAAGAGCAAATGGTTATATGGTCTTAAACAGAGGCTGCTGTAGTCACAGAATGGGATGCCCTGGCAGGGACAAGTAGTGCTATGCCCAGCAAAAGTGTCTTTATCAGGCCTAATTTCAAATATAATAAGAGCAAATGGTTATATGGTCTTAAACAGAGGCTGCTGTAGTCACAGAATGGGATGCCCTGGCAGGGTCCAGAAGTACTATGCCTCAGCAAAAGTGTCTTTATCAGGCTAATTTCAAATATAATAAGAGCAAATGGTTATATGGTCTTAAACAGAGGCTGCTGTAGTCACAGAATGGGATGCCCTGGCAGGGTCCAGAAGTACTATGCCCAGCAAAAGTGTCTTTATCAGGCTAATTTCAAATATAATAAGAGCAAATGGTTATATGGTCTTAAACAGAGGCTGCTGTAGTCACAGAATGGGATGCCCTGGCAGGGACAAGTAGTGCTATGCCCAGCAAAAGTGTCTTTATCAGGCCTAATTTCAAATATAATAAGAGCAAATGGTTATATGGTCTTAAACAGAGGCTGCTGTAGTCACAGAATGGGATGCCCTGGCAGGGTCCAGAAGTACTATGCCCAGCAAAAGAGTCTTTATCAGGCTAATTTCAAATATAATAAGAGCAAATGGTTATATGGTCTTAAACAGAGGCTGCTGTAGTCACAGAATGGGATGCCCTGGCAGGGTCCAGAAGTACTATGCCCAGCAAAAGTGTCTTTATCAGGCTAATTTCAAATATAATAAGAGCAAATGGTTATATGGTCTTAAACAGAGGCTGCTGTAGTCACAGAATGGGATGCCCTGGCAGGGACAAGTAGTGCTATGCCCAGCAAAAGTGTCTTTATCAGGCCTAATTTCAAATATAATAAGAGCAAATGGTTATATGGTCTTAAACAGAGGCTGCTGTAGTCACAGAATGGGATGCCCTGGCAGGGTCCAGAAGTACTATGCCCAGCAAAAGTGTCTTTATCAGGCTAATTTCAAATATAATAAGAGCAAATGGTTATATGGTCTTAAACAGAGGCTGCTGTAGTCACAGAATGGGATGCCCTGGCAGGGTCCAGAAGTACTATGCCCAGCAAAAGTGTCTTTATCAGGCTAATTTCAAATATAATAAGAGCAAATGGTTATATGGTCTTAAACAGAGGCTGCTGTAGTCACAGAATGGGATGCCCTGGCAGGGACAAGTAGTGCTATGCCCAGCAAAAGTGTCTTTATCAGGCCTAATTTCAAATATAATAAGAGCAAATGGTTATATGGTCTTAAACAGAGGCTGCTGTAGTCACAGAATGGGATGCCCTGGCAGGGACAAGTAGTGCTATGCCCAGCAAAAGTGTCTTTATCAGGCCTAATTTCAAATATAATAAGAGCAAATGGTTATATGGTCTTAAACAGAGGCTGCTGTAGTCACAGAATGGGATGCCCTGGCAGGGTCCAGAAGTACTATGCCCAGCAAAAGTGTCTTTATCAGGCTAATTTCAAATATAATAAGAGCAAATGGTTATATGGTCTTAAACAGAGGCTGCTGTAGTCACAGAATGGGATGCCCTGGCAGGGTCCAGAAGTACTATGCCCAGCAAAAGTGTCTTTATCAGGCTAATTTCAAATATAATAAGAGCAAATGGTTATATGGTCTTAAACAGAGGCTGCTGTAGTCACAGAATGGGATGCCCTGGCAGGGACAAGTAGTGCTATGCCCAGCAAAAGTGTCTTTATCAGGCCTAATTTCAAATATAATAAGAGCAAATGGTTATATGGTCTTAAACAGAGGCTGCTGTAGTCACAGAATGGGATGCCCTGGCAGGGACAAGTAGTGCTATGCCCAGCAAAAGTGTCTTTATCAGGCCTAATTTCAAATATAATAAGAGCAAATGGTTATATGGTCTTAAACAGAGGCTGCTGTAGTCACAGAATGGGATGCCCTGGCAGGGACAAGTAGTGCTATGCCCAGCAAAAGTGTCTTTATCAGGCCTAATTTCAAATATAATAAGAGCAAATGGTTATATGGTCTTAAACAGAGGCTGCTGTAGTCACAGAATGGGATGCCCTGGCAGGGTCCAGAAGTACTATGCCCAGCAAAAGTGTCTTTATCAGGCTAATTTCAAATATAATAAGAGCAAATGGTTATACGGTCTTAAACAGAGGCTGCTGTAGTCACAGAATGGGATGCCCTGGCAGGGACAAGTAGTGCTATGCCCAGCAAAAGTGTCTTTATCAGGCCTAATTTCAAATATAATAAGAGCAAATGGTTATATGGTCTTAAACAGAGGCTGCTGTAGTCACAGAATGGGATGCCCTGGCAGGGACAAGTAGTGCTATGCCCAGCAAAAGTGTCTTTATCAGGCCTAATTTCAAATATAATAAGAGCAAATGGTTATATGGTCTTAAACAGAGGCTGCTGTAGTCACAGAATGGGATGCCCTGGCAGGGTCCAGAAGTACTATGCCCAGCAAAAGTGTCTTTATCAGGCTAATTTCAAATATAATAAGAGCAAATGGTTATATGGTCTTAAACAGAGGCTGCTGTAGTCACAGAATGGGATGCCCTGGCAGGGTCCAGAAGTACTATGCCCAGCAAAAGTGTCTTTATCAGGCTAATTTCAAATATAATAAGAGCAAATGGTTATATGGTCTTAAACAGAGGCTGCTGTAGTCACAGAATGGGATGCCCTGGCAGGGACAAGTAGTGCTATGCCCAGCAAAAGTGTCTTTATCAGGCCTAATTTCAAATATAATAAGAGCAAATGGTTATATGGTCTTAAACAGAGGCTGCTGTAGTCACAGAATGGGATGCCCTGGCAGGGACAAGTAGTGCTATGCCCAGCAAAAGTGTCTTTATCAGGCCTAATTTCAAATATAATAAGAGCAAATGGTTATATGGTCTTAAACAGAGGCTGCTGTAGTCACAGAATGGGATGCCCTGGCAGGGACAAGTAGTGCTATGCCCAGCAAAAGTGTCTTTATCAGGCCTAATTTCAAATATAATAAGAGCAAATGGTTATATGGTCTTAAACAGAGGCTGCTGTAGTCACAGAATGGGATGCCCTGGCAGGGACAAGTAGTGCTATGCCCAGCAAAAGTGTCTATCAGGCCTAATTTCAAATATAATAAGAGCAAATGGTTATATGGTCTTAAACAGAGGCTGCTGTAGTCACAGAATGGGATGCCCTGGCAGGGTCCAGAAGTACTATGCCCAGCAAAAGTGTCTTTATCAGGCTAATTTCAAATATAATAAGAGCAAATGGTTATATGGTCTTAAACAGAGGCTGCTGTAGTCACAGAATGGGATGCCCTGGCAGGGTCCAGGAGTACTATGCCCAGCAAAAGTGTCTTTATCAGGCTAATTTCAAATATAATAAGAGCAAATGGTTATATGGTCTTAAACAGAGGCTGCTGTAGTCACAGAATGGGATGCCCTGGCAGGGACAAGTAGTGCTATGCCCAGCAAAAGTGTCTTTATCAGGCCTAATTTCAAATATAATAAGAGCAAATGGTTATATGGTCTTAAACAGAGGCTGCTGTAGTCACAGAATGGGATGCCCTGGCAGGGACAAGTAGTGCTATGCCCAGCAAAAGTGTCTTTATCAGGCCTAATTTCAAATATAATAAGAGCAAATGGTTATATGGTCTTAAACAGAGGCTGCTGTAGTCACAGAATGGGATGCCCTGGCAGGGACAAGTAGTGCTATGCCCAGCAAAAGTGTCTTTATCAGGCTAATTTCAAATATAATAAGAGCAAATGGTTATATGGTCTTAAACAGAGGCTGCTGTAGTCACAGTATGGGATGCCCTGGCAGGGTCCAGAAGTACTATGCCCAGCAAAAGTGTCTTTATCAGGCCTAATTTCAAATATAATAAGAGCAAATGGTTATATGGTCTTAAACAGAGGCTGCTGTAGTCACAGAATGGGATGCCCTGGCAGGGTCCAGAAGTACTATGCCCAGCAAAAGTGTCTTTATCAGGCTAATTTCAAATATAATAAGAGCAAATGGTTATATGGTCTTAAACAGAGGCTGCTGTAGTCACAGAATGGGATGCCCTGGCAGGGTCCAGAAGTACTATGCCCAGCAAAAGTGTCTTTATCAGGCTAATTTCAAATATAATAAGAGCAAATGGTTATATGGTCTTAAACAGAGGCTGCTGTAGTCACAGAATGGGATGCCCTGGCAGGGACAAGTAGTGCTATGCCCAGCAAAAGTGTCTTTATCAGGCCTAATTTCAAATATAATAAGAGCAAATGGTTATATGGTCTTAAACAGAGGCTGCTGTAGTCACAGAATGGGATGCCCTGGCAGGGACAAGTAGTGCTATGTCCAGCAAAAGTGTCTTTATCAGGCCTAATTTCAAATATAATAAGAGCAAATGGTTATATGGTCTTAAACAGAGGCTGCTGTAGTCACAGAATGGGATGCCCTGGCAGGGTCCAGAAGTACTATGCCCAGCAAAAGTGTCTTTATCAGGCTAATTTCAAATATAATAAGAGCAAATGGTTATATGGTCTTAAACAGAGGGTGCTGTAGTCACAGAATGGGATGCCCTGGCAGGGACAAGTAGTGCTATGCCCAGCAAAAGTGTCTTTATCAGGCCTAATTTCAAATATAATAAGAGCAAATGGTTATATGGTCTTAAACAGAGGCTGCTGTAGTCACAGAATGGGATGCCCTGGCAGGGACAAGTAGTGCTATGCCCAGCAAAAGTGTCTTTATCAGGCCTAATTTCAAATATAATAAGAGCAAATGGTTATATGGTCTTAAACAGAGGCTGCTGTAGTCACAGAATGGGATGCCCTGGCAGGGACAAGTAGTGCTATGCCCAGCAAAAGTGTCTTTATCAGGCTAATTTCAAATATAATAAGAGCAAATGGTTATATGGTCTTAAACAGAGGCTGCTGTAGTCACAGAATGGGATGCCCTGGCAGGGTCCAGAAGTACTATGCCCAGCAAAAGTGTCTTTATCAGGCTAATTTCAAATATAATAAGAGCAAATGGTTATATGGTCTTAAACAGAGGCTGCTGTAGTCACAGAATGGGATGCCCTGGCAGGGTCCAGAAGTACTATGCCCAGCAAAAGTGTCTTTATCAGGCTAATTTCAAATATAATAAGAGCAAATGGTTATATGGTCTTAAACAGAGGCTGCTGTAGTCACAGAATGGGATGCCCTGGCAGGGACAAGTAGTGCTATGCCCAGCAAAAGTGTCTTTATCAGGCTAATTTCAAATATAATAAGAGCAAATGGTTATATGGTCTTAAACAGAGGCTGCTGTAGTCACAGAATGGGGTGCCCTGGCAGGGACAAGTAGTGCTATGCCCAGCAAAAGTGTCTTTATCAGGCTAATTTCAAATATAATAAGAGCAAATGGTTATATGGTCTTAAACAGAGGCTGCTGTAGTCACAGAATGGGATGCCCTGGCAGGGTCCAGAAGTACTATGCCCAGCAAAAGTGTCTTTATCAGGCTAATTTCAAATATAATAAGAGCAAATGGTTATATGGTCTTAAACAGAGGCTGCTGTAGTCACAGAATGGGATGCCCTGGCAGGGTCCAGAAGTACTATGCCCAGCAAAAGTGTCTTTATCAGGCTAATTTCAAATATAATAAGAGCAAATGGTTATATGGTCTTAAAACAGAGGCTGCTGTAGTCACAGAATGGGATGCCCTGGCAGGGTCCAGAAGTACTATGCCCAGCAAAAGTGTCTTTATCAGGCTAATTTCAAATATAATAAGAGCAAATGGTTATATGGTCTTAAACAGAGGCTGCTGTAGTCACAGAATGGGATGCCCTGGCAGGGTCCAGAAGTACTATGCCCAGCAAAAGTGTCTTTATCAGGCTAATTTCAAATATAATAAGAGCAAATGGTTATATGGTCTTAAACAGAGGCTGCTGTAGTCACAGAATGGGATGCCCTGGCAGGGTCCAGAAGTACTATGCCCAGCAAAAGTGTCTTTATCAGGCTAATTTCAAATATAATAAGAGCAAATGGTTATATGGTCTTAAACAGAGGCTGCTGTAGTCACAGAATGGGATGCCCTGGCAGGGACAAGTAGTGCTATGCCCAGCAAAAGTGTCTTTATCAGGCCTAATTTCAAATATAATAAGAGCAAATGGTTATATGGTCTTAAACAGAGGCTGCTGTAGTCACAGAATGGGATGCCCTGGCAGGGACAAGTAGTGCTATGCCCAGCAAAAGTGTCTTTATCAGGCCTAATTTCAAATATAATAAGAGCAAATGGTTATATGGTCTTAAACAGAGGCTGCTGTAGTCACAGAATGGGATGCCCTGGCAGGGACAAGTAGTGCTATGCCCAGCAAAAGTGTCTTTATCAGGCCTAATTTCAAATATAATAAGAGCAAATGGTTATATGGTCTTAAACAGAGGCTGCTGTAGTCACAGAATGGGATGCCCTGGCAGGGACAAGTAGTGCTATGCCCAGCAAAAGTGTCTTTATCAGGCCTAATTTCAAATATAATAAGAGCAAATGGTTATATGGTCTTAAACAGAGGCTGCTGTAGTAACAGAATGGGATGCCCTGGCAGGGACAAGTAGTGCTATGCCCAGCAAAAGTGTCTTTATCAGGCCTAATTTCAAATATAATAAGAGCAAATGGTTATATGGTCTTAAACAGAGGCTGCTGTAGTCACAGAATGGGATGCCCTGGCAGGGTCCAGAAGTACTATGCCCAGCAAAAGTGTCTTTATCAGGCTAATTTCAAATATAATAAGAGCAAATTGTTATATGGTCTTAAACAGAGGCTGCTGTAGTCACAGAATGGGATGCCCTGGCAGGGTCCAGAAGTACTATGCCCAGCAAAAGTGTCTTTATCAGGCTAATTTCAAATATAATAAGAGCAAATGGTTATATGGTCTTAAACAGAGGCTGCTGTAGTCACAGAATGGGATGCCCTGGCAGGGACAAGTAGTGCTATGCCCAGCAAAAGTGTCTTTATCAGGCCTAATTTCAAATATAATAAGAGCAAATGGTTATATGGTCTTAAACAGAGGCTGCTGTAGTCGCAGAATGGGATGCCCTGGCAGGGACAAGTAGTGCTATGCCCAGCAAAAGTGTCTTTATCAGGCCTAATTTCAAATATAATAAGAGCAAATGGTTATATGGTCTTAAACAGAGGCTGCTGTAGTCACAGAATGGGATGCCCTGGCAGGGTCCAGAAGTACTATGCCCAGCAAAAGTGTCTTTATCAGGCTAATTTCAAATATAATAAGAGCAAATGGTTATATGGTCTTAAACAGAGGCTGCTGTAGTCACAGAATGGGATGCCCTGGCAGGGACAAGTAGTGCTATGCCCAGCAAAAGTGTCTTTATCAGGCCTAATTTCAAATATAATAAGAGCAAATGGTTATATGGTCTTAAACAGAGGCTGCTGTAGTCACAGAATGGGATGCCCTGGCAGGGTCCAGAAGTACTATGCCCAGCAAAAGTGTCTTTATCAGGCTAATTTCAAATATAATAAGAGCAAATGGTTATATGGTCTTAAACAGAGGCTGCTGTAGTCACAGAATGGGATGCCCTGGCAGGGTCCAGAAGTACTATGCCCAGCAAAAGTGTCTTTATCAGGCTAATTTCAAATATAATAAGAGCAAATGGTTATATGGTCTTAAACAGAGGCTGCTGTAGTCACAGAATGGGATGCCCTGGCAGGGACAAGTAGTGCTATGCCCAGCAAAAGTGTCTTTATCAGGCTAATTTCAAATATAATAAGAGCAAATGGTTATATGGTCTTAAACAGAGGCTGCTGTAGTCACAGAATGGGATGCCCTGGCAGGGTCCAGAAGTACTATGCCCAGCAAAAGTGTCTTTATCAGGCTAATTTCAAATATAATAAGAGCAAATGGTCATATGGTCTTAAACAGAGGCTGCTGTAGTCACAGAATGGGATGCCTCACAGCAGACTTAAGATCAGTTCAGTATATATGCACAGTTAGTCAGTATAAGCAGCCTGAAAACGCTAACAAAGCCTGTCAGGCTGGATGAAAAAAAAAAAAAAAACTGACAGCCTCCGATTTTCCCTTCCTTTCCCTGTTTTTCGCTGACTTTCTGTCTGTCTCCTGTCTGTCTCCTGCCTGTCTCCAGCCTGTCCCTGTCTGTCCCTGCCTGTCTAACTGTCTCTCCCTCAGCTACACAGCGTTCTGTCTCTCACGAATGCAATAGAGAAATGAGGCAGGAAAGCAAGATGGCCGGCCTTAAATACCACTGTGACGTCACCGGGCTTGCTGGCTGCTGATAGGCTGCATGTGACTGTCCCAGCTTGCACTGGCGCGGGGTTGATGTCTGGACATGTCCCGTCCGCCATCTTAGAATGCCTGTAATGTAAATGAATGGATGTTAAAGGAAAACTTCGAGCGATCGAATCGCGGGGAAATTCGGATTCGATCCGAATCGAATTTTTCCTGAAATTCGGATCGAATCCGGGTTCGTCCGGATCGATTCGCTCATCCCTAGTCAAGACTCTGCCACTGCCCATGCTCATACAAATTGCTTTGCATCCAAGCTGAAGGATACCCCCAATGCCTTTGCCCTTGTGCATATGCAAATGCATGTAGTGTCCAATGCATCAGTGGATTTTCATATGTCCATTTAATGCATAATCGTAACTACTATAGGGTGGACTCTCAGGTTAGCCCATACATGAACCAATAGGAAAGTGCTGCTCACGCAGTTGATATAAATGAATTCATATTTATTTGAATAAAAAGCTGATCAATACGATTTTGCACTGTTACCCAGGGTGCCAGCTACACTTATCATTAATACTAATATTGTTGGTACCCAATGGTGCAGACCCATTAAGTTGTGTTCCATTTAATGCATAATTACATGTGCCTTTTCATGTAGTGTGTATTCAATATTGTTGCAATCGAACAATAAATGAACTACATTTGAAAATATATACATTACTTCAATAAGGTTTCCACTATGAAGAACATTTGTACTTTTGTACAGTTTGTTTGAACAGCCATAAGAACTGCCGTTCCTCAGTGAGAAGTAACATTAAAGTGGACCAAAACCCAAGATGTTGACTATCCTGGGTTTTGGTCCTTGCTGTGTGAAACCCCCCCTGCCAGTTGCCGAAACCAACTCACTTCTTCCCAATCCTACGGCGCATGCGTGGCCACTTATGCAATCAGTGTGCTCGCTGATGTCACGTCGCCTAAGCCTTTGTCTAAGGCGAGCGGCTCCGAGCGCGCTGGCGGCCGCATCCCCCGTTACCCTCTAACAGGGAGCATGCCTACGGAGGAATTCTTCCGCCATGGGAATCTTATAGATTATCTTATAGATTCCCGGGTTTTGGTCCACTTTAATGGTACATTCCAGACACAGAGTTAAATTAGCCTGCTTGCATGCCCCATGATGGCTGTCAGGGGCTGCATCTTTCATTCACTATCATGTTGCCCCCCCCATGTTTGACCCTATAGAATCTGATTTCCAGCCTTTAAATGCTTTGCTCTGAAGCACTTTTGAGTAAGGCACCTAACCCCCCAAACACGGATGCTGCCCAGATGCTGTTGCTTGAGCAGCCCACCGCTCATGTGTGCACGCAATGCTTGTGTTTGTCTCACTGCACGGATGGGTCAAATGCAGAGGTAAAATTCCTATGTGTTCGCAAACATACAATGGCCATACATGTCCAAAAATCCAGAAATAATTATTGACAAATGTAAAGCAGGCTATTTATTTATGCACAATATTATGTTTGGTAATATTATTTTTTTTGTTAGGCTAAATAGAGGATAAAATGCACATAAAATTAATCCTGTCAGACTAAACAAAAATAACATTTGCAATGTGGAAATAGTACATCTTTATATTTCCTATTACCTCAAAAGCCTTAATTTAAAAATAAATGCACAAAATCAGATGTAAATGATTAGCACATTTTAAGAGGGAATTTTGGAACAACCTGTCCTATTTGTTGTTTGTTGCAGAATATGCATGTCTAGACGGATTGTGTTCTCTGAGGCAAACAAAAAGAAGGTTATGGATGTATGTAAAATTGAAAAAAGATTTCCCACGGTTACCAAACTGATGACATCAATCATTTAAATATCTAGAAGATCATCTACAGGGGGGATATTAATAAAGAAATTTGACCAGTCCCAGCACTTTTATCCTAAGTATATAAAACAAGCTGTTTTAAAATCACATCCACTGATCTGCAAGTAGCTCCCATCAAGTACAGAAGCAGTGTCAGCTGATATAACTGTGAGGAACCAATAGTCAAACCTAGGAAAGCATATACCATATGTTTGCCCTACAAGACGCACATAAGATTTGGAGGAGGAAAATAAGAAAAAAAAATATTCTAACCCAAATGTTGTGCTAAAACACCCCATTACAGACAGTGTGGCATCCCCCCATCCCATTCCCTATGCGCAGTGTGGCATTCCCCCCTCCCATTCCCATAGGCAGTGTGGGATGCCCCCATTCCCATCGGCAGTGTGGGATGCCCCCATCCAATTCCCATAGGCAGTGTGGCATTCCCCCTTTCTATTCCCCATAGGCAGTGTGGCATTCCACCCCCCTCCCATTCCCCATATTGGCAGTGTGGCATCCCCCCATCCCATTTCCCATATAGGCAGTGTGGCATTCCACCCCCCTCCCATTCCCCATATTGGCAGTGTGGCATCCCCCCATCCCATTTCCCATATAGGCAGTGTGGCATTCCACCCCCCTCCCATTCCCCATATAGGCAGTGTGGCATGCCCCCATACCATTCCCCATATAGGCAGTATGGCATTCCCCATATAGGCAGTGTGGCATCCCCCCTCCCATTCCCATATAGGCAGTGTGGAACCCCTCCATTCCCATATAGACAGTGTGGCACCCCCCACATTCCCATATAGGTAGTGTGGCATCCCCCCCCCCCCCTTCCATTCCCCATAGGCAAAAGTAAAAAAAAAAAGTAAACTCACTTTTACACACAGTGGTGGGCATGGCCGACCCTCGGGTGTCGGCCGCGGCCACCACTGTATAAGTCCGGGTGTCTCTGTCTGCTGGGGCTGTGGAGAGGTAGCAGGGTAGTGCAAGTGGCAGATACAGCTGCCTCCGCCACTCGCACTGTCCCTGTCTCCACGACACCAGCAGACAGATGCGTCGGCCACGCCCACCGCTGTATAAGGCCGGGTGTTCACTCTGTGTGCTGGCGCCGCAGAGAGGAAGCAATGGAGGCAGCTATATATGCCGCCTTCTCCACAGCACCTGCACGTACAGGTGCTGCTGAGAAGGCGGCAGATACGGCTACCTCCGCCACTTCCTTTCTGCGGCGCCAGCACACAGAGTGTACACCCGGCTTAGTATACCGGTGGGCGTGGCCAATGCTCAAACGTCGGCCACGCCCACCACTGTAACAGGCCGGGTGTCTGTGTGTGCTGACACCGAGGAGAAGGCAGCAGATAGAGCTGCCTCAGCCGCTTCCGGGACAGCGCAAGTGGGAGCAATAGAGAGGTGAGTTAACTTTTTCCTTTTTATTTATTATTTCCCACATTCGCCCGATAAGAGGCACTGACACTACACCCAACCCCCCCCCCCCCCACACACACACACACACAGACACACACACACACGTCTTATAGGGCGAAAACTATGGCAACTTAAAATACAGCTAAAAAACTTACAGTAATATCTGCATCCAAAATTGTCTTGTTCATTCGGGGACACAGGCCACTGCTGTGGATTTTGCAAAGCAGTTTAAACTCCAGTATCCACCAGCAAACTATGGTCAAGCCTGTACAGAAGACAAGGCAGCTGTGTTGCTTACTAGGTTAACCAAAGCTTGATGCTAAAACACTGATGATGAACCTTGCCCTCTGCAATGCACCGTTAACTGAAATAATGAATCCTCCCCAGAGCAGTTTCTAGGCAAAATAGGGCCCAGTATGGGAAGGAAACATTCTGCCCCTCCTCACACATGCTGTGCGATTCTGGGCCTCTACATTAGCAGTAGGCAGTGTCCCCTTCACATGACAGAGCACAATATGGGGGGATGAGGGGCCTAGTGTATGACTGGCATCACTAACAGGGGTCCCAACCTGGCTCTAACCTAAATCTGCAGAAAGCAGAATAGCTGGGCTAAAGGCGCTCCCAATCGCCTTTCCCTAGAAACTGCCCTGATCCACCTGCTTTTCTAGAGTAGTCATCAGTCACCAAACAATCTTCTTCTCTTATTTTTGGTCGACTTGGTGTATGAAAGCAGATGGCGTTCTTACCAATATCAGCTATATGATAGGAACCTCCTTATCATATACGTGATATAGGTAAGAATATCAACTAATTTCATAATAAGAGTCCAGTTAACTAATTAGATTATTATTAATGGGGACATCTGACCAATATGGGTATTGTATCCCAGGCAGCTTAACTATCTACTGTGAATACCAGGTATGCTACAATAAATGTAGACATTATAGGTTTGATTCAGAGAGACATAAAATGTTTTTCGCTTTTGTGTCGATCTGTTTTTTTTTTCGTTTTGTTTCTGCTTGCGTATGTGTGTACGCGTGATTCTAAGCATGCATCGGGAGCCTTCTGTTAAGTGTTCGTCGCTGCGTACGCCAACGAGATCATTTTTCAGCTTTCGTTTTTCGTTCACGTTACTTAGGAAACAGCATAGGCTTCCATTTTTTTGCTTTTTCCAACGTCGCCTCTAACGAAATATTTACGTTTGGTGTTAGATTCTGAATTCCGTTTTCTATAAATAAACATCCAGATGCAAATCTGTCCGACCTTACGCATGTGCACACCAAAATTAACTCATTCATGTGCTCGTCTCAACTTTTTTCTCACTCACTGCTACAATGCTTACCTGAATTCCCTCGTGCTTTGTATATTCTTTCCTTTGCGCCCTTAATGCTTACCCCAATTCCCTTGCGCTTTGTATATTCTTCCCTTTGCGCTCTAATGCTTACCTCAATTCCCTTGCGGTATGTATATTCTTCCCTTTGCGCCATTAATGCTTACCTCAGTTCCATCACGGTTTGTATTTTCTTCCCTTTGCGCCCTTAATGCTTACCTCAATTCCCTCACAGTTTGTATATTCTTTCCTTTGCGCCCTTAATGCTTACCTCAATTCCATCGCGGTTTGTATATTCTTCCCTTTGCGCCCTTAATGCTTACCTCAATTCCATCGCGGTTTGTATATTCTTCCCTTTGCGCCCTTAATGCTCACCTCAATTCCATCGCGGTTTGTATATTCTTCCCTTTGCGCCCTTAATGCTTACCTCAATTCCATCGCGGTTTGTATATTCTTTACTGTGCACACTTAATGCTTACCTCAATTCCCTCGCGGTTTCATTTTTCTTCACTTAGCGCTCTTTTCTTTTTAGTTCTTCCAACGTTTTCCTGTAACCAACCCTTAATGAATTTGTCTTTAACATAAAATAAGACAGAAAAAAGTTTTTTCTTTTGTTTTTTTTATTATGAAATGCAAAATATATTTGCAATTGTTTGAACTTTTTATTTTTTTATGTTTTTATTTTACAATATTTGTATTTTTTATTTAGAAAAAAATTTTTAAATTTAATTTTTTAATTATAAAATTATACAACTTTATAAAACTATTTACAAAGCCATGGCAGGCCCCAGAGAATTATTCTTCATCTGTGGTCCCCATCGATGCTCTGAGCTCCTGTATATCGCCCACCAGCCGAAACACCGTCGCAGTCCTGTGTGGTGTCTGTAAAAAAAGAGAAGAAAAATATTGTTCTACAAATACATGTTTCACAGCTGTGGATGGAATGATTATTGGTTTTTAATATAAATCATGAGGCCATATGTCAAAAGTAAGCAGAGGTAAGTAAGCTAGAAGCCCTAGCCCCCAAGCACACCCTCTCCTGCTCCCCTCCCGCTCCCCTCCCAACCACATCCAAAGAGAAAGGGAGCATGACTTCCAAGCGGAAAAGTAAGCAGAGGGCGAGAAGCCCTAGCCCCCCCAAGCACACCCTCTCCTGCTCGCCCACATTTGCCACCGGAACACATGGAAACAAGCGAGTCATATGCCACATCCACGGCTGCAAGTTCTGTGGCCACCCAGCCAATGACCCCCAGTCCATTCTTTTTCCAGTGACGTAACGGCCTATTCTTCCCCACACACCCAGCCAAGAATGTCCCCTGAATTGGCAACAACCAGAGAAGAGCCAGAAGAACAACCATTAGGCCGAACCTTGAGCGGGCGGTTTGGTGAGGCACAAACCCTCGCCTTGGCAAGTGGGCTAACAGTGCTTTTTGATGAGCTATTTGGGCGCAATTCCAAAGCTACTAGCAAAGTGCGTAAAAACCAAATCTGGGAAGAGCTCACCAGACAGGAGAATGCAGCGGGGGATGAGAGAAAAGATGTTGAGCAGATCCAGAGAAAAATATCTGACCTCAAATATGCAGTAAGGAAGAAGCAGAATAAACGGCGCACTCACGGGTACATATTTGATGTTTGCATTTTCCTATTGCATGGCACGGCCTGCTTCAAGAAGTCCTTACGTATGGGATATTCCACCACAAAGTGGCGCAGTGTACTGCAGAAGAGTTGTGGCTCCTCCCGGTACCATATAAAGACTGGATCACCAATAGACCTATCCAGTGTTTCCTCTGCAGTGATTCTGCAAAGATAGAAGATGGCTCTTATATTGCGCAGGTGAGCGGGGCAACCAAGCCTGTGGCCCTGCATGTCTATTTCCACCCGTTTCCGGACCCTCTGTGCCTCCCAGCCTCGGCTGTCGGATCAGGTGAGGGTAGAGGAGCACTAGGGTCAGGTGCTCAAGGAGTGCTGCTCCTGGCCGCAGACCCTGAACCAGAAAGGGTAGCCGGCCATAGGCTTTATGGTGAGCCTACTAGGGATGCGGAGTTCCTGTCCTAGCTTCTGAGGGGGTGAGTGTTTTGGGGACTATGTGCCTTGTTTCTGGAGTTTGGGGTCCCCCCCATCCCTGGCCTGGGGTCTCGCCTCTGCCTGCTCGCTCTCCTCCTGAAGTGTGTTCGGGGGGGGGGCGGGTATTAGCGGCGAGTGTTTTTAGCTGTTTTTTAAACTGTTTTAAACTGTTTTTCGCTGCCGTCGCCGCTTTGTACTCCGCTCCACGGCAGGCGGCGCTATAACTGTGAGGTGTTTTTGCTGTGTCGTGATGACGCCGGCGCGGTCACGTGAGCGCCGTTTTCGCGTTCTTCGGGGGGGCGGGGATGACGTGTATCGCTTCGTCCTCCCGCGGCCCGCCCCTCAACGTTCCTCTGCCGACCCCATTTTGATTATGCTGTGCGTCTGGGGCCCCTCTTCCTCCCTGAGCTGTAACGGTGATCCCAGCCTGTGTCGCTTCCTCCTGTGGTCTGGCGGCTTGGTGATCCTTTGGCCTGCTTGGTCCGTGAGTCCCCTTTGGGGGTTTTGATTCCTTGGTGCATGAGCTGCGGGATGCTTATGTGTTTTACTCATGTCTTTCAGGTGGGACAACTGTGGGTTGTGGTTTCTCCCGGTCCTGCTCCTTACCCTCCCTCATCTCCCCTTACTGGCTTCTGGGGGCTTCCCTTGGGGGGGGCATCCCGGGTGGCTTTTTATTAGCCCTTACCCTGTGCTGGCCTATTGCGCCTGTCTTAATCACCATATGGAGGCTTCTGGGGATGCTCGGGGGTCCTTTGGGGCAACCCCGGCTGTGTTCTATGCACGGGGTATCCTCTTTGAGTAACAGTGCCACAGTGTGCGTGCCGTGCACCCAGGGTATCATTACGGCCCAGGCTGGACTGCCCACTTCTCTCCCCAGCACTGCGCCCACTTCGGCATCGCCTACCCCTCCACGCCTGCATTTAGCCCCCAGCGAGGGGGATACTAGCAGGGGGTCACAATCTGATCTGGCACTTTGTGCGGCCAGCATTGAAAGGCAGCTTGCCAGGCCTGTTCCACGTAAGGCCTCTAGCAAAAAGCGGCACCTGGCCCCCACGCCCTCCCTCTTTACTGAGGAGTATGAGGAAATTGATGCTTTTGGTGGCCGTTACTCCCTAGAGGAGGGGGAGCTTTTCCCGGGCTCTGACTCCTCTGGGGACCAGCAGATGGGCTGTGACAGTGACCCTGGGTCTGAGTCTGGGGAGGATTCATGGTTCCCTGATGACACTGATAGTCTGTTGTCTCATATTTTTGAAGTCTTGCACATTGCCCCCCCTGAGGTGGCTAAGAGGAAGCAGGGTGAGCCCTTTCATCCTGATAAACAGCGTCTGGAGTTCCCTGAGCAGAGCCATTTCACTAATTTGGTGCTCAAGGAGTGGGAACATCCTAGCAGATTGCCTGCGGTGCCCAAAGGGTTGGATAAGAAGTATCCCTTTCCTACTGACCTGGTTAAGCGATGGTCGGGTCCCCCTGAGGTGGACGTTCCTGTTCTAGGGCTTTTCAACACCTTGGTCATGCCTTCCCCTGACACTACTACACTGCAGGACAGCGAGGACCGGCATATGGATCAGCTGGCCTGCCATGCCTTTATATTTGTGGGGGCTGGGCTGCGTCCGGTCTGCGCCGCTGCCATTACAGCTATTGCCCTTAAGAATCAGCTCAAGCGTCTCCTTGATGGCGCTACGGCTGGTAGGAAGGGGGAGGATTATAGGGCCCTCTTGCTGTGCTCTGATTTTGTTGCCTTTGTCCTTACTGCCATGGATGATGCAGTACGGCTGAGTGGTAGGGCCTCTGCACTGTTGGTGGCTATGCGCCGCTCTGTTTGGTTGCGTCAGTGGGCAGCTGACGCTGCTGCTAAGAAGGCTCCCACTGGGCTCCCCTTTGCGGGGCTGCGGCTCTTTGGTGAGCGTCTGGATGCTCTAGCCAAGGATGGTAGGTTGCCTCAGCGTAGGAGGCAGCTCCGGCCCTTTCGGGGGCCTTCTGCTTCCCTCCCCTCTTTTCGTGCTCCCAGAGGAGGCTGTGGCTCCCTCTTCTCGGATAGCCGCAGAGATTCTTGGGGTCGTGGCAGATCCCGTGGTCGTCCCGGTCTCTCCTGGGGTTCCAAGCCCAAACCTGGCCTTTGCAGCCTGGCCGCCCCCAACATTCATCAAATCCCGGATGTTTTCACGGTCCCCAAAAAAGACGGGTCCTTGAGGCCCATCCTGGACTTGAAGGGTTTCAACAAGTTTGTCAGGTTCAAGCACTTTCGCATGGAGACGCTACGCTCAGCTGTCAGTACCCGGGCGACTTCATGACCTCCGTGGACATCAAGGATGCCTATCTTCACGTGCCAATTTTTCAGGTCATCAGAGATTTCTCAGGTTTGCTCTAGAGGATCAGCATTACCAGTTTGTGGCTTTACCGTTCGGTATCACCTTGGCGCCTCGGGTGTTCACCAAGGTGCTGGCGGGCGTGATGGCTCTGCTGCGGAATCAGGGCATTCGCATCCTCCCTTACCTGGACGACATTCTGATTGTGGCTCAGTCTCTTCATCAGGCCAAGAAGGATACTCAGGTGGTGACCTCCACTCTCGAGTCCTTCGGCTGGGTGATCAACTACCCCAAGTCTTCACTGTCTCCGTCTTTGGTGAGGTCCTTTCTGGGCATGACTCTGGATACCTCTCAGGTCAAGGTATTCCTGACTCAGCAGAAAGTGGAGAGCCTTCAGAAGCAGGAACGGACTCTGCTCTTGTGTCCCCATCCCTCCATCCGGCAAGGGGTGCAGTTAGTGGGCCTGATGGTGTCCTGCTTCGAGGCGGTCCCCTTTGCTCAGTTTCACATGAGACCTCTTCAGTTGCACCTCTTTTCTATTTGGGATCGGGACCCTGTGTCCCTGGATCAGGAATTTGCTCTGTCCCCCCTGGCCAGACAGTCCCTCTCATGGTGGCTGGACTCAAGGAACCTTCTAGTGGGCAGGACCTTTCTGCTTCCGTGCTGGGAGACTGTCACCACAGATGCCAGTCTGACCGGTTGGGGGGGCTTTTGGAAGTCTCTGAAGTTCCAGGTTCGGTCGGGCCCCCAGGAGGCCCATGCTCCCATCAATGTCCTGGAACTGAGGGCGATCAGGTTTGTTCTTTCTCAGCTGACCACACACCTTCGGGGTCGGGCTGTTCAGATCCGCTCGGACAACCAGACAGTGGTTGCCTACATCAATCATCAGGGAGGGTGCAAGCGAGCCCTCAAGGAAGTGTCCCTGATACTGTCTTGGGCGGAGGAGAATGTCCTTTGCATCTCGGCGGTCTACATTCCGGGCGTGCAGAACCAGGAGGCAGACTCCCTGAGCAGGGGGACGTCTCGGCTGGGGGAATGGTCCCTCAGCAACAAGGTATTTCTCTCTCTGTGTCACCGCTGTGGTCAACCGGATGTGGACCTGTTTGCGTCTCGACACAATCACAAGCTTCCCAGGTTTGTCTCCCTGTCACAGGATCCTTTGGCCTTCGCCACGGATGTGTTAGCAATGCCTTTGATGGAGTTTCGGCTTCTCTATGTGTTCCCTCCTTTTCCTCTGCTGGGCAGGGTGCTGCGCAAGATAACCCAGGAGGGGGTACCAGCCGTCCTGGTGACCCCCTGATGGCCGAGGAGGGTGTGGTTCGCAGACGTTGTGCAGTTGACAGTAGATCAGTATGTCTTGCCCAAGGATCCATATCTTCTCACTCAGGGACAACTGTGCCATCCCAATTTACAAACGCTGGCTTTAACGGCTTGGCTGTTGAAACCTCCATCTTGATGGATAAGGGGTTGCCGTCTTCTGTTGTTGATACCATGATTCGGGCTAGGAAGAAGTCCTCATCCTTTATCTACTACAGGGTCTGGCATGCTTACATTGCCTGGTGTGAGTCCAAGTCTCTTCCTTGTCGGGTGTTTTCTATCCCCAGGATTCTGGAATTTTTGCAACATGGTTTGGACTTTGGCCTTCAACTTAGTACCCTCAAGCTCTGGCATTTTTTTTCCAAAGATCCTTTGCCAATCACCGGTTGGTTAAGACATTTTTCAAGGGAGTTACTCATGTGCGTCTGCCACGTAAGCCTATGCTACCAGTTTGGGACCTGAATCTGGTGTTGTCTGCTCTGCAGGGTCCTCTCTTTGAGCCTATCCGTGGGGCTGCTTTGCCCATTCTGACTCTTAAGGTTGCCATTTTGGTGGCTATTACTTCGGTCAGGCGAGTTTCTGAGCTGGCAGCGCTTTCCATCAAACCTCCTTATTTTCAGCGGCATCAGGACTAGGTGGCCGTGCCATGCATAGTAAAAGCAATTCTACAGGTGAGTACTCACAGAATTGTCTTTTTGCAGCTTGTTGTAGTGACCACAATGCAAAATAATTTTCATACTCTTATTTTCAGGTTGCAAACAGGCGGAGGCTTCCCCACAAAATTGCAATACACCAGAGCTGAAGAAATGGTCATGGCTTTTATCCACCCCGCAGCATTACAGGGCCTCTCTGGCACACACGACACGGACACCCAGGACATTTCTGCAGGTTAGTAATGATTGTTTTAATGTTTTAGGCAGATATGAACACAGGCCCCTAAGGAGTGGCTTTGAGGGGAGGTTACTGTTGTAGGCGGGTGTTGAATGGGTTTCATGATGGAAACTCTCCCAAGGTGCAGTAGTTAATGGTCTTTAGAAAGGTTTTCAGTCTAAACACAACCTTTACCATTATTTCTGGCAAATATAAAACAATTTATCTTACCAAAACACTGCATCTGATGTGAATATAGTGAAACACTTACTTCTTAGTCTTTCTACCACTGGGGTTATAGCTGTGCTTTGGTCAGACAAACTTGAACTGGGGTCAGGGAAAGGTCAACATTGCTAGAATGCACAGCAGCATACTCAGAAGCCAAATGCTATTTGCAAGCTGACTGTTGGCTCCTAAGGCGCCATTTTGGATGTGTAAATCCTCCTAACATGCAGTACATGCATGTTTTTAATCTTTAAGGTGACCAATCTGTAGGTACAGGGCGAGTCATACACATAAGATAGACTCATTCATTGGGAAGGTCAACTTTAACTGTTGGGGGAGTTGTCATTCCTGCTTGGCCACGTGTGTTCTAAAGCATATCTACTCATCAGGCTCATCAAGGGATGTTTGTGTGTTTATGTGCCTTTCAATTTTTACCCCAGAACAGCATCATGCCTCTGGAAGTGTGGAAGCCTCCTACAGTTTGAGCACGCCATCTACTTCCCTGCTGCCTAGGACACAGAACCAGATATATAGGGTAAGTGTACTTTGCTGAAACTGGTGATGCATGTGAATGCACATGACTAATTGGTTCCAAATATATTATGCCAAAAATCTGACACATTTTTTCCCAACAGACTCCCCTACTAATGGATTTAATCCAGCATATGGAGGAGGAGGATGCCAGCCGGATTGGACCTTCTGAAATGACCCCCCTGGAACCTAATCTGCCACTGCCCCAGCATCCTACTGCACCAAATCCTCTGCAGCAGAGTGAAGCTGGAAGCATGCTGCCAGCCCATCGTGGCCAGCAGGCTGAGACTGAGCCTACAGTCCCCAGTGGTAGCTCTGCTGCAGAGGTCTTGCCTAGTACATCTGGTACTGTTGGTTGCCCTAGACCTCCAGCATCTTCAGGCGCTCAAATTCGGGGAATTGGAAGACGCAGTCAGCAACGTCGACCAGTTTCCCAGGGAGGCGTGTGCCGATCCTGGAGTCAGCATGGCACCATGACAGCTGTTACTTTAGGCAGGTGACTCAAAGAACCACAGAGCAGATTACTGCACAATTAGAGAACTTCAATACTAACTTCACCACCATGCTGACTGAATTTAGGACGAGCAACAGCCAGATGGCAGAACAAATGGCCACCTTAAATACAAACTTTAGCAGTGGCAGATTATGAATGCCACACATGCCCAGGTCTTGGGCAACATCAATATTAATAATTTGACCTGGATCTGCTAAACACCTTTCCTCTACATCTCAACACTATTTACCTGTGTGGTGAACGCAACCAAGATTGGGTGGTTTATGCCTTGGCTGGTTTGTTTTGGAATTCGCTCATAAAGTTCATTCGAGTGCTCACATACCCCACTAGCCAATGGCTGAGTTTAAGCCTCAGTCAAGTGCACGCTCCAGCTCCCACGCAGCAGACTTGAGCCTAAGGAAATGCTGCCTGCCTCATCCTGTTTGTTGGCAATATTGGGGGACATTCTTGGCTGAAGAACTTCACCATTTGGCCATGGCAAAGATTGGACTGGATTGGCATCGTGTCTGGCTGTCATAGGGTGGCAAAATTACAAGCAGGAGAGGGTGTATATGTGGCCATATGTATTCCTGGCCAACTATTCCCTTTGAAAGTCGTGCTCCCTATGGATCTTGATGTTGGTGGGTGGGTAAACTTCAGCCTGGAGTAAGTTAGCTTAGAACTCATGGATGTGGAAAATTGCTAGGGGCCAGGAGTCTGGCCCAATGTATACTTATGTTTGAAAATGGATGTCCATGGAGTCTGCGAGTGCCCTTCCCCAAAAATTAGACATATTTCCTGAAAATGTATGGAATGGGACTTTAGCTGTTCTTGCATTCATGTTTGTGTTGTTTTTACATTAATGAAGGTTTGTAATTACAAACATGAGAAAATAAACTGCATTATCCTCAAATCAGGTGTAAAATATTTTGTAATTAAGGCATTACAACATTCTTAAACCAAAAAAAGGCCTTAACATAGGCAACAATTATAACAATCAGACAAAAACATAAACAAACATAAACAAACTAAACCAAACTTCTTAAGAAAAATAAGAATCTATAACATGGGCACTGACAGATTGCCCAGAGGCACTCTGGGTGCCATCATATATCTCATCAGGCTCATGCCTGGGTGGAGAGGGGGGCATATCCACGTAATGGGGGACACGCTGCCTCAGGGCAAAGTTATGGAGCATGCAGCATGCTAAGATTATTTGTATAACCTGGTTGGGGTCATACTGCAGTGCCCCCCTGTATGGTCCAAACAACAAAATTTGGACTTCAACAGGCCGAAGGCCCTCTCCACTACGGCCCGGGTCTTGCGGTGGGCCCGATTATAGGACTAGCAATCTGCGGGCGAAGAACGGGCGTAAGGAGCCAGGGCATGAGCGGATATCCAGAATCCTGTGAAAGAATAACAAAATACTAAGATAAATTACACATTCTAAGCAACATTATTGTTTAACATGTCATCAAGGGCTAAAAAAGCCATAGGTTAAGACATGGGTCATCAAATATATTCATAGCCATACAGTGAAAAGGGAATGATGGAATTTGAACAAACTTACCCAGGAGCCATCCACCAGATAATTCTCCAGACTCAAAACGAGGAAATAAGCCGGAGCTCCTCAATATATAAGCATCATGGGACGACCCTGGATACCCTGCAAGGACACTGAGGAATCGCATGTCCGGACCAACCACTGCTTGTATGTTCAGCGAGTGGCCCATCTTGCGGTCCCTGAAACCAAAAAAAAAAAAATAATTACACCAAGCCAAGGTAACCAACAAAAACACTAACTCCAACAACAAATAAAGATTCAAGTTCAACAATCCCAAAATAAATAACAAAGGACATAAGTCTAGAAAAATAGAAACATTATATGGATGTGTTTACATGCTAAGGACTAATTAAGGTCAGCATTAAAATGCTTTTATAAGGCCTACATGAAAATTATTGATGAAGGTATGCATTCTAAACTGGTTCAAAGGGATACTTGAGAAGGAGAGATTAAGGTATGCATTCTAAACTGGTTCAAAGAGATACTTGAGAAGGAGGGATTAAGGTATGCATTCTAAACTGGTTAAAAGGGACACTTGAGAAGGAGGGATTAAGGTATGCATTCCAAACTGGTTCAAAGGGATACTTGAGAAGGAGGGATTAAGGTAAGCATTCTAAACTGGTTAAAAGGGACACTTGAGAAGGAGGGATTAAGGTATGCATTCTAAACTGGTTAAAAGGGACACTTGAGAAGGAGGGATTAAGGTATGTATTCTAAACTGGTTCAAAGGGATACTTGAGAAGGAGGGATTAATAGATAGTTAAAATTAAGTTTAGCTAAACAATATAAAATAATAACATAATTAACTTACAGATGTACTCATCGGCTGCGGGAGGGACCAAGGCAACGTGGGTGCAATCGATCGCACCCATGACATTGGGCATGTCGGCAATATTATAAAATCCCAACTTAATCGCGTTCCAGGCTACCATGTCGTCCGGAAAGTAAATATATTTGGGACAAAGGGTAGCCATGCCATCCAGAAACTTGGATAGTGCATGGCTCAGCGTAGACTGGGACATCCCCACGGAGAGGGCACCCAGCCTCTGGAATGAGCCGTTCACCAAAAATTGCAGGCAGTGAAGCATCTTGGTCATACCTGAAATTGCTTGCCCCTTCCTTGTGGTGCGGCTAACCATGGCCGCAGCTCGCTATACAATTTATGGAGGGAAACGCGATTGAGTCGGGTCAGCTCGAACAGCTCAACGTCGTGCAACCTGGCCTCAGCCATGCTGATGAGGGTTATGCCATTGAGCTGAAGGTGCTCATACTCCTCCACATAGCCGCAAAACATTTTCTACAGGAATGCCGAGTCCAAAATGGTCCCGTAAGTGGAGCGGAAATGAAACCGTTTTATAGGGCGGAGATCCATCGGCAATCAGGTCTCAGAATCAGACGCAAGCCCATACCAATAACGTAACTTATCAGAACTAACGCAAATTATCTGATTTCGATCCGTCCATCGTAAACGCATATACACATGAAAAAAGTAACATGAAAACCAAAAAACAAGGCAAAAATTTGCGTATGTGTCTCTGAATCAACCCTTATATCGACTATTGATGGCAGGCTAAATCACTGTTTGGTGAATAACTGTTACCGATTGTCATTTAATTTTGTATTTTCTATAGCAGTTGTTCTAAACTTTCTTACGCCAAGTCCCCCCAACGAACAGATCTTTTTTTTTGTGTTATGTTTGCCTTATGTTTTTCTTTTGCTAGGTGGGTTTGAGTTGGTTTTGAGTCCTTCATGGCACTGAGTGCTCTGGATTTAGAATGATGTATTAATTGTTGTAGGGCTCAAAGGAAGTGGTTTCCTATATAATGATGCAATCTATTCTCCTGTAAGCTGATTTCCTACAAAAGGGTAAACTAATTACTCTTGATGAAGGTAGCATCTGCACACCATGTTCTCTGTACAGTAACATGCTTACACCTAAGCATTATAGCCAGTGCCACCATCCTTGGCAACAGCCCTGCTTCTCATACAACTTGGGGGCAGGTCTTAATTACCTGAGCAAGACGACCGACTCCAATGGTGGCTTTTGTAAACTTTGGCACCCTGTGACAGACTAACCCAATTTACATCCACTTTTTTCTATGAAGTAAAAGCTGGGTACAGCACCCTGCCTTTTGTCAAAATATGTACTTTACAAGGTCTAATTTGTCCTTGAAGAAAGTCACCTCCAAGGAAGGAGCAACTATATTTTTACATCAAGAATTTGGGATGTCTGAAACCATCTTATTGACTTGTGGCATACTTTGGAGAGCCCCACGATTTTCAGCACATCCAGTGAAGCTTTGAATAAAACTTTGAAATAGTCCCATCCACAATCGTGGTCTACCAAAAAAGAGGTGGGTACGGATTCTTTTTAAAAACCTTTTCCCTATGCGGTCTCACAGTACTAATGAGGTACCCATGTGGGGTTTGATGACACTCAACGCCTTAGTGCTTGCCTGATGGTCCCAGCATGTTTTTTCTCTGAGGTGGTAGCACATTTGCCTCATCACTGGCTGGCATGAGTACACCTTTCTCAGGGTGTTAATCTTCAGATCTTCTTGCACTGAATAGTGCCCCTCTACATTTATAGCTTTAGGGAGCAGGTGAGTCTTATTCAAATGTCCTAATATCAAGGTTGGTGGGAATGGAATGGGGGTTAAAGTGGACCAACACCCAGGATTTTCACTATCCTGGGTTTTGGTCCACTTCCGCAGGGCACCCTGATCGGGGGTGCCCCACTGCATGAAACCCCCAAGAACGCCCCGAAAAACTCACCTCACCCCGCTCCTACGACGCATGCACGGCTGCTCGTCCAATCAGCGCGCTCGGAGCCTCTGTGGTATGCGCGTCCAAGCGACGTACAACCACAGCGGCTCCGAGCACGCTGGCGGCCGCATCTCGCGCTTCCCTCTAACAGGGAGCGCGGCCGAGTCGGCCATTCACAAGTGGCCGGCGCGGGCACGCGCCCTGCTAGAGAGAAGCGTGAGATGCTTTCTCGGCCCGTGCATGCGCCATTGGACTGGGAGTAAGGTAAGGTGAATGGGGCGTCCTGGGGGGTTTCACACAGGGGGGCATCCCGATTTTGGATGCCCCCCGGGGAGGGATCTGATCGGCCTGGGAATCTTATAGATTCCCGGGCCGATCAGGCAGGGTGTTGGTCCACTTTAAAGTGTATTTAATTAATGGACTGGAGTTTTATGATGCATTACTTCCTCCCTTCGGCTTTGCGTGCCCCCACACAGCCATTAGGTTACAGTGAACTGAAGGAAGGGAAGTGAGTGATTCTAGCGCAGTGGGCTCTTCGGACAGGTAAGCATATTGGGTGCCCGGGGGGGGGGGGGGGCTTCACACAGCAGGGAATCCCAGTTCAGATTGCCCCAGGGGGAGGAATAAGGGTTTTGATCCACTTTAAAACGTGTGGCATTACTTAAAGTCAAACACAAAAATACTCACCTTTCATCCTGAGCAGGCAAACTCTATCCCAGTTACGCGCCTGACACCGCTCCCTCCTCTGCCACATCAACACCACTTTGCTGTGGGAGAATATGGTGTGCCCTGCACTATGGTCACAGGGACTATGGCATGCCCCCCTCCATTGCAGTGAATGGAGAGGGGCGTCCCATAGTCCCTGTGACGCAGGGCGCACCATAATCTCCAGCAGCACAGTGGTGTCGATGCGGCGGGGGAGAGAGTGACGCTCAGCATGGGACTGAGATCGAGCCTGCGCAGGATGAAAGATCAGTATAGTGTTTTGGTGTTTTTACTGAAATATGACATTAAACTATAATTTTCTTTTCTGTTTTGCTCGTACTTTCCCTATATTGCCTTGAAATTTGCTTCATCATTAGATGATATTGAAATTTAGCAGTGAACATCTGTATACTCCAGATCATTATCCTAGGCTGTCCTGCAGTATAGACTGGTATATATTCTGGACACACTGTAGCTTGTTTGCCTGTTATTTATGAAGCAGCTGTATGCTCAGCAGACAAATGTACAATAGAAATGTGAAGCTAGAAATTATCAAAAATTATTTTCCAAATAAGTCCTAGACTGATGTAGACAATCCCAAAATGTTAATAAGCATTTAGTGCTCTCTTCCATTCATTAAGTCACAGTCCCAGGACTAAGTTGCACTTGGCACACAAGCTAATGAAAGCATCCTTCTCTATGAGCTCAAGAACAATTCTTTTAAGATGTCACTTTTATTGATTATGGGCCATCAATTATTTCCATCTGCAGCTAATAAAAACAAAAAGTTTATTACAAGTCAGAAGAATATTGTTGATGTGTTTACAGGCTTGGCAGTCGTACACACAAATCTCGTTATAACAGTGGCTCCATCCTCGCCGTCTCTTGCCGTCCCCATGTCCCTTATTCTCTGTGGTGGTGACATCTCCCCTGCTTAGCGCCTGAGAAGGCTTTCTTGTCTCCAGCTGAGCTGAGCAAGAACATGAAAGCATGCCTGAATGCTGCATGACAGAGATCCTAGGAGACGGACATCACCTCACACTGCTGCAAGACAATGCCTGGGCCCGGTTTGTCTCTAGATGTCATATCTATCTGGGCAGGCACAGAATTAAAGCACACGCACACACATGCACACAAAGACAAGCCGCCAGTCTTTGAAGTTCTATGAGAGGTGTATCATTTTGAGCGGGACTTTAAGTGTATGGAGGGGTGAGCTTCCTTGATTTAGAAGAGGGCATGTGACCATTCTGAAAATGTGCACCCCCGGTATCGTGCATCCTCAGATTTATCACACTTCTGCATGGCAGCTTTGCCGTTTTTACAACTTTGTTTTTAAGTCACAATTTATAATGTGCCATAACTGATGGAACACAATAAGCACTAGCCACCTTCCCAGACTTCAGTGTAATCTCGGGTATGGTAATCATTGCCCTGCTATTCGCTGCAAGGCCATTTTGCTTTGAAGTTGTCAAAACAGATTTAGGGGATAAAAATGAAGGTTACAATAGAAGGCATGGCCCCTCTGCCAGATTATTCTGACCCCATATTCATCCTTCATCAATCACTTTAAAGACACCTGGATCATAGTCAAGGAAGTGCTCTATTTTCAACAGATGGCTTTAAATTCTGAGTGAAGCGGTGTCTCTGCTTGCGGAAAACTGACAATAAGTGGACTCTGTCACATGTCACCCCTTATTGCTGGAGCTCAGTAAAATCACTTTAAAGAGCGGGATTTGAGTTTGTCATCCAGTGATCGTGAAATGATTGTCTTAGAGAGTCCTTTGACTGTGGTTATCCAGGACTGCAGAATATTGTATCAATTTTGTCAATGATGAAAGTGGGGAAATGTAAATTTGTAGTAATCCCCTTTTATTGGGTTACTGGAGAGAATAAAATTGCAAGCAGAAATGCTGAAATAACTCAAACCTTATCATCGGCTTGCAGGACTCTCATTTGGTAAGCCAGTAAGATGTACTGTTTCATGTACATTTCTATATACAGTATGCAGGGGTGTATATACCATAGGGGCAGTGCAGGCATGTGCCCCCCGAGCCCATGGAACAAGGGGGCCCAGCACACACTGCCTCCAGCGTCTCTGTGGTATATAACGCTGAACATACTTACCTGGCCATGCTGCTTCTGTCCCTCTGGTACACAGGACCTTTTTCTATACCTGCTTCTATGTCGGTGCCACAGGTGCACCACTTTTCTCCAGCAGTGATGCGCATGTGCCACTGTTCTCTGGACCGCACCACTGATGGCGCCATGTTCAACCCACTCCTCTGATGCTGTGTGCTGATTGGCCGGTGAATGTCTGTGTGGAGGGGGGTGATGGGGGTTCTGCTGCCGCTGATGAGGACCCATGGTGGGGGGGGTTCTGCCGCTGGTGGTGGCCCTGCTATGGGGCCCAATCAGGGCTAGGTACGCCCCTGACAGTATGTTTATGTGTGTGTATATATATTGTCAGGATTCAGTTCACATGTCAGAGCAAGCAAACTGTTACTGCAGTAGATACAGACAGGCTATAAGGGGCTGATTTACTTAGTGGTTGTTGGGCATTCGCTGTGCTTTCACTAGTTTGCCGCATTTAGTATTGTAAAAGTGGCCTTTTCGTCAGATTATTGTTTTCACAGTGGGAATGCTGGTGACCGGCTTTTCAGTGCGACAGCTTTTAGCGGCGACTCCATAGGAGGCAATGTTATTTTCGGCGACAATGTCTCTTTATGCAATTTTTACATCTTTCACTCAATACATTGAGTGTGAAGGTCAGATATCTAACTAGTATTGGCCAGGCATCTGCCATTACAGTAGTGCCATGTGCCATCGCTCGTAGTTCGCAGCCACTGACGCCCGTTGGCACCTTGGCAGGAATGTAATGTGGCACACATGCGTAGGCGAATGGCATGAAAGTGTGATTTACCATAATGATTTCCTCCTGCTGCTCACGGGTGAACACTGTAGGTGCCATGTTGGTTATCGTTGGATATTGTCTGTGTGACCCACCCCTGTCACCATACAATTACCCACTCAATTAGGTATACAAGAACACAGCTGAGGGTCAGATTTGCTTGTCACTGCTGACTTAGAAGCCCACTATGCCACAGCATAGGCACCACAACAGCCCCCAGAGTCAGGAACACAGGCATGGATGAGGAACCGGCAGCACCTGGTCAAGGTAGTGCAGCCCCAGGACCCGTCATTTGGCCCACAGGCCCTTCCCTGCTGATACCCACATCAGCAGCGGGAGTCAGAAAACCAGGGCTCCCGGGACTCCCGGCACAGCCCACCACGGACCAAGCAACAGTCAGGACACCAGAGCACTATGCGGACCGCAGTGCGGGCCCCACTATGGAGTGCACAGAGGAGCCAACAGGTGAGTCAAAGGCTGAGCAGCTTTGCCACAGCCAGGCCTGCTTTTTCCCAAGCCAGTAGCCTGGGATCCATCCATTCTGGGGATGGGAGTGGCCATATTGGCTCCCCCTTCAGTCAGAACACCAGCCAGCATACCACGGCATCGGCCTCTCACCCTGGACACAAGCTAACAAGGGGCAAGTTGAGTGGCTGATTTATTGAAGCCCAGCAGGAGGTTCTGCTGGATGGTATTGCCAAAAATGATGACTGATTGGCTGGATCCCGCTCCTGCTCAACCCCCCAAAGCATTGCAGGAGCAGTTAAGGTTGGAGATAGCCCGCAAAGTGACTGGGGTGGGGCCAGAACCCAAGAATGGTGGCCAGGCCAAGAAGAATTGGGACGACCTGAAGGCAGTGGTTCATCGGAAACTCAGCACCAGATGGGCTAAGTGCTGAACTTCCAGAGGGCTGCTTGTACAGGAAACATTGGACAACTCACTAAAGCTACTATTTCATTTGTTTAAATTTAGCTTGCAAACTGGTGGCAGATGCCCCAAAACTGTACTATTTACCCATGCTGAGGAGCGGGGGATGCTCCACCCCAACACCTACCAGGGAGTGTCGGGCACCATGGACACCGATAGACGGAATGTGCCCACCAGTGGTATCAAATTGTAGGTTGGCACAGGGGGGAATAGGCTACACACAGCAAGGGTGTTAGCCAACCTTTATATGTAACTTCGAACATGTTGATGTGGGACCCACTGTGTATCCCTTGTAGTGATTTTAAAGGACCACGTATACTTACCTTGACTTTGCAGCAACACTCCAGCCAGCAGCACCTCGCCCTGAAGACTCGCTACCTGCAGTCACATCTGGCACCTCTGAGAGCAGAGTCCAGACAGTGGTAATGAGGTAAATGAGTGACCTTTCTAGGCAAAGGGCAAGGGGCAGGGTAGAGGAGGAGGGTGAACCCAGGGTAAAGTTTGGGGCCCTGGAGGTTGTGTGTTAATATTGGGAAAAACTAACACTAATGTTAACCTTTCTCCACACAGAAGGCACCTCTCATGGATGAAATTATTGAGCTGGAGGAAGCTCCAGCTTCATTCTGCCAGTAGCAGCTGCTACAGAGTGCCCAGGAGAAAAACAGAACCAGCCTGCAGCCAGGCGTCACCTGTCTTTGGTAAGGTGGTGCCAAATCATGGAGGAAAACTTGTGGGCCAACAGTACCACTGTCTGCAGTGGTTATGGAGTAGCAATGCCACCACCAGCTGATGGAGACACTGGTTGGGGCTCGAGTGGAGGCCAACCAGGTTGCCCTTCAAAGGCTGGAGAGGCTTGAGGCACAGCAAGCTGTAAACACCCAAAGCTGGGCTACATCCCCCTAACCTGCCATGCTGGACTTTGGGTTGTGGGGGTTCCCAAAGCTTTAGTTAAGCCAGACAGGTACATTTTTATGTATCAATTTACTGTTCACCTTGATTCACAGCTGTGCCATAACCCAACAATTTGTGACCATTAACCCTTCTAGTGCCAGCTAAGTGACTCTCACGTAGCTGCCTCTCCAATCGTTAAGTGCCAGCTACGTGAGAGTCACGTAGCTGATTTTAGAGCACCATAAAAAAAAAGTAAAAAAGATACAGACTTACCTGTCCCCTCATTTGAAAGTGCCAGCGATTCTATACAAGAATCAAGTTAAATGTCATTTACTCACCTCGCAGCGCGATGGCTCTCCCCGGGCCCTCGGGTGAGGGCCCAGAAACAGGCCCTCACCATCCTCTTCGGCCGGTGCTGGCCCCGCCCCTAACCCCGCCCCTAGCCCTGTCCACTTGACGTCATCCCGCTCCTCGGGTTACCGGCACCCGGGCTCCGTTCTGTCAGTTGTCGGTAGCGATCGGAGCAGGGAGGGTGGCAGGCAGGGAGGCTCTGATCTCCCTGACTCCCTCCCTCCCTGCTCCGATCACTACCGACAACTGTCATCTGCAGCGCCGCGGGACACTGGATGGGAGGTAAGTATAAGTGAAAAAAGAATAATAAAGAATTTTGTGTCTGTGTCTTTTTTTTTACTTAACCCTTTGTGAACTGGTAAGGGGTCCATGAGACCCCTTATACCAGTTCACAAGGCTCTGGGTATGGCAGGTCACCTTCGGCAAGCGGGTGACTTGCCATAACCCCCAGCCCCCCATTACCTGCCTCCCCAACGGCCGGGGGGGTAGAAGCGCCCGGGCCAAGTGGCTATGTGTGCTAGTAGCCTGCAGGGCCAGGGGCCACCAACGCTGGCCCCTGCGCCCTGTTCTACAAGCCCCCATAGCTGGTCCGGGTCGGTAATGCTGGGTAAGGGGGACCCTACGTCATTTTTTGGGGGGGTTTTAAGGACTTTAAAATTCCCCCAAAAAATGAGGTCCCCCTCCCTGGGAGGGGGGACCCTACGTCATTTTTGTTTTAAGTTAACCCCTTACAACTATGCAATCATATTGCATAGTTGTATCCTATCTGAAATCTCCTAAACTGCTGTTTCAGTTTGGGGGAGTTTCCTGGGCAGGAAATGGTGTCTACCAATACATATGTGGTACCGTTGTAACCGGGAGAAATAGGTCTTTCACACGTAATAATATTTTATTAACAAACTTACATTTTTTATTAGAAAAAAACACTACAAATTGTAAAAAATTGTTTTTTTTTATTTTTTTGCACATATTTCACCCAAAAGTATTGAGAATACACTAAAAAAAAGGCCAAACAAGACATTTCATGTTGAAGCCCAGACTCTGCTGAAAAAAAACAATATATAATTTTCCTGGAAAATCCCTGGAAATCCCTTCAAAAATCCAGATTGAACACGTGTAGCGCAAAAACGTGAAAAGTAGTCCGGCAACAGAGTGTGACAAAAAATCTCGGTAGGCTGGCACTTAAAGGGTTAACATGTAGTTAGAAAATAAATACCAAAAAAAGACGTTTGTTTAGATGTTATTTAATCACGCCAATCAGACAAGGCAAGGTATATAAGAAATAAAAACTGACATAGTTGGAGAAAACCAAATAGTCCACCAAATGTTGGCGAATGGTTTGGGCTTCATGGCTCTGGGTGCCAGCATACAGATATCCCGGAATATCTTGAGCACTAGCAGGGGTTGTTTCCTTCAAATATGCTGACACCCTCTCGCTTAAGGCAAAGTTATAGTGGCAAATGCACACCATGATAATTTGAACAACCTTATCGGGTTTGTATTGAAGAACGTGCCCTGTGTGGTCCAGACAGCGTAATAGGCCCTTCAACAGGCCGGAGGCATTCTCTGCTTCAGCCAATGTGCAGCGGTGAACCACATTATATGCCTCCTGGCCAGTTGTCTGGGACCTTAAAAGGGCATCAGGAGCCAGGGTAGCAACCAATAACCTAAATCACCTAAATGACAAATGGAAATAAAAATTAAATAAAACAGGCAACACTACATCAACGTATCACAAAGGAGTAGGGACAAACAAGCAAAAGGTAAGGCAGGATGCTCAAACAAACCATTTGTAACTGCAACAGGGAGAAGGGGACATTCAAAGAGGGGCATGAGCACAGTCGAAGTGATGGAGGGCAGAGAGAGCAATTGGCTAACACGAGAAACATGGACCTATTACAAAAAGAGCTAATAACAAAACAAAAACAAATAACAGAACTGAAAAACAAACTGTAAATGCCACCTAAATAAATAATAAACAGGCAGATCCACTCCAACAATAAACAGACTTACCCACAAGCCAACTGCCAGTCAGCTCGCCACCTTGAAAACGTGTGTAGAAACCTGAACTCCTGAATATGGATGCATCGTGAGCCAGGGAAGCCAGCCAAAATACTGAAAAATCCACCACAGATTGGTCTCTAAGGGAGTGGCCCATCTTGTGGTTGCTGTAAAGAAGGCACAAATAAAAAAGTGTCACTAGACTGGCAACAACAATGAACAGCAAAAATAAAGTAAAACAAGGGTCAAATGAGACACAGGAAAGCTGTTTTGGAGGAGAAGAAGCTAAGCTAGCCTCAAGAGAGGAGAGCGGGCTACAAGAAGGAGCTATGTGGACCTAAACATACCGAAACATATACTCCTGAACCAGGGCCACATGTGTACAATCGATGGCACCCATGACACTTGGCATATTTGCAATGTTGAAAAATACCAACCTCTCCGTGTTCCAGGCTGCAATGCTGTTAGGGAAAGAGATATATTTCTCCTGCAGGACAGCTATGCCATGGAGGCTGGAACATGCCAACTAACAGTGCTCCTAGCCTATGGAAGGAGCTATTTGCTAATAATTGAAGACAGCCAACCAATTTGGTCATACCTCCAATTGCATGCACCTTTCTTGTGGCACGGGCCAACCATGGCTGCAACTCTGAGTAAAGCTTCTCAAGAGAAAGGTGGTTCAGTCGGGTCAATTCGAACACCTGCTGATCGGTCATTTGATCAATATCCAGGCGACTGCAGGTATGCCTAAGCTTTGGAAGGTACATGGTTAACAGCCGCTGCTGCTGCAGATGCTCGTGCTCTTCACAGAACTTGTCAAGGGGCTCTATCATAGGTGCAAAGGATGTAGGCTGTGTTTTCACTAGCAAAAAGAGACCGTCCATGTTTTGCTGCTAGCAAAAAGATAGCGTACCTTTGAACCGGAAATCTACGGCTTTTATAGGTTCGAAAACCAACAAAAATGCACTCTGAATTGTGCACAAGCACAGGCAAAACCCGTAAAACTATGGACGCAAGGACACCTTGAGCCATATTTATATGGCAAACACTTGGTTTGGCGTACACATACTGTAATTTCCAGCAAAAAGTAGAACTCGGCCACAAAAACAAGGCTCTGAATCACCCGACATAGAAAAGAGACCGAATGTTTTCTTTTGACACCATTCCTGCTGGCGAAATGCGAGTGAGAGAGGCTCTGTATCAAGCCGAATGTGTTTTTATTTGAAATGTGTGTGTTCATAAGCATTGCTGCAAACATGGCATCTAAACAACAAGCATAGTGTAGCAAAAGTTTAAATGTTTTATGTGGGAAAGGCCTAAAACCAGTTTAGTGCTGTCTGTGAACTTTGAGCTCTAGCCTAAACTAACCATTTTTTGGAGTCCTTAAAATGGGACAGTTTAAACCAGTTTGTGGGTGATGGGCGTGGTAGGGGTGTGGTTTAGCATGTGGCTTAAACCGCAACAACACCCCGATATTAAAGTTTTTGAATCTGAGTCTGAATAGCGCACCTGCAATAATGGTGGCCCCTGTGTGAATAGTGGCCTCAGATTGGCTCCCAAGTAAGTGGCGTGGTGTAAGAGCCAGTAGGAGCATGTTGTGCCGCTCGCTCAGGAGTTGATCTGATTTTCCGGTTTGTCGCCACAATCGGTTGCCACTTTGCCAGCCACTATTCACACAGGGGCCGCCATTATTGCAGAATAAATGGATCTTTCACTACAATTAAAAAGGTGAGCCACATTTGTGGCAATCTGGTTAGCGCTGGTGAGCTGGTCACATGCTCTAGGAATATTTGGCCCATAAAAGATGTTGGTGATTGCCCCAATGCTTAGAAGTCCATGCATTTCACTACCACCATTCAACTAAAGAATCAGAGCAGTTGTAAACCACCCAGACATTCAACATTCTGCATTTGGTAGGACAGTCTTCCTGATGTCAGCAATGTGGGACATTTAGGTTTCCTCAGAGTTTTCAAAGGGGCAGTGGGCCTCGAAGTGGAAATGTCCCACCAATAGTGGAACATCTGGTAAGTTTACTCTAGCCTCTCTCCCATTTAGGGCACTGCAGACAGGAAACGCGTTATGGTATTTATACTATTGCTAGCTGTCCCAGCTACTCCTAGCTCATCTAATCTTACATCTTCCCACCTTACATGTGCTCACTTCACTTCTGTTTGTCTCTCCCCAACTTTTCATTCTTTTTTCCACCATTCCTCTTGTCATCTCACCTTTTCCTATCTCTACCCATGTCTGCTCACCTCTTCCCACCTCTATTTACCTCTTTCCACCACACCTCGGCTCCCTCATCTCTGCCTAACTCACCCCTACACCTCCTGACACATCTCTGCTCAATTCACCTCTCCCCGCCTTACCTCTGCCCATTTTGTCCCAATGCCCATTGTCACCTCTGCCCACTTTTTCCCACCTCACCTCTGCACATCTCACCTCTTCCATTCCTACCCCTACAATCCACTGCTTAACTCACCTCTTTTCCCACCTCTACTCACTTTTGCATATTTATAAAACCATATGCAATGCTTTAAGGTTAAATATTGATAGCATAAACTGCTTGCGTTTTCACAGCTTACATTTTATTTCAGACCCTTGAAGTAGAACAATAAGACAATGATGTTCTTTGACCAAAGAAGGTTGTGTACCTCTGATTAGAGAATGCACATCTTAAAAAACAAGACGCATTCAGTTTAGTGATAATGGCATCATGTTTAGTGTAGGGCACAGTATCTCAACCTGTGGCACATGTACCCCAGGGGGTACACAAAGATGTTCAGGGCTGCACCAAAAGAGGGGTCTGACAGGTCTGGTATAATATTTTAACAGTAAAACATTATTCTTTTTTTCTTTAAAAAAGTGCCAATGAGCTACTTTTTTTGGTAATATTAATAATTGATCTGCTCTTTGGGGTACTTGGTTGTAACTGTGCGTCTTTAAGGGGTACTTGGCGTAAAATTGTTGAGGACCACTGGTCTAGGGCATGGTCTTCAGTATGGTCTTATGCCCTGAGTCCTGAAACAACCTGTTTCTTTGCTGATTAGAAGCAGGAGAGTGCTCACAGACAGGCCTCACTGAGTGCTCTTATCTGAGTGTTTCCAATCTAGAGCATGCTGGAATATGTTTGGATTTTGTGCTGCTTAGTATCAGCTGGTAATGCTGGGTAAAGTGAGAACATTCTGTTTATTATTCTACAGAAAGGCTATAGCGGATTTATAAGTGGCGTTCCTAACAACTATGTTTTTTTTATGGAGTTCATCTTTAGCATTTTCAGTTCGTTTTCTTAAAGTTAAAGTCTTAACATTTTGTAGGACCAAAAATGTTACACTGCTGTGTAAAACAAAAAAGATCAAAAAAATTTTACTTACTTCGCCATCCAAGTTTCTAGTTAGTTTAAGAAGACTTTTATAATAAAAACAGTGTGTGAAGGGCCACAGAAGGTTGTGAGTAATAATTCCAAAAAACCTAATTTATTCAGCCGCAAAGCCTTTTACATTAGAATCTGTTTGTATTTTACCCCTATTTACTGCAATTATGTTTGCGAATATATCTTCCCCTGACAGAGTGCTACAGCTTCTCTCACAAAGTCACCAGCCATGGCGCAGAGACGACCAATCCTGCGGGGCACTTCACCACAAGAATGTAACTTACCATATCCAAGACATGTTTTCATGTTTTGTAATACGCGTGTCTTTTTGCCTAATAGTTAGTTTATTTCTTTTTATTATGTCTTTGAACGTGGATGACAAATTCGAGCATTGTAGGAGGGAGGGGGGTACGATACTTGAATTCCTCCCGCAGGTGTTATTAATTATTAATGTCTTATTTGAGTCGGGAAAAAAGATCAAAGTTATCCAAGGATAGACTCCAAAAGGATGACACGGACCAGAAGAATTATGTCATGGTGGTGGTGACAATCTGCAAAAAAATGAGGCTAGACCTTGTGGTGTGACGATCAGGCAAAGGATAAGAAGAAACCTGGGAAGGGGGGTTGTGAAGTATTGCTCAGGGATACCTAGAGCCGCTGTTCCAAAGAAAGCATGGATAAAAAAAATTACAAGGATCTTAGTGTAATATGTGTCAGCATGATGCATGTTTCTACTATTTTAGGCCACCCATCCAGGAATAAATGTCTTGGCATAGGAGTCAAAGTACTCATAGCGTATATCACTTAAGATTGTCTGTTTCAAGTAGGGGGCAAGTGATTTTATTATAAAGTCTTACCCTACTACAGATAGTAGGCAAACGCAACCAGCCTAAAGAGCTAAAGGGTCACAGAAATCATAGCCTCCCTTCATTTATTACTGGAGTTGTATTAGTCCCTGCCTCAAAATATAATTACATTTTATTTTAATCACCATTAAAGTGGACCAAAACTCTTGGCTATTCCAGAGCCGCTTGATTCAGATCCAGAATTGGAATGCACCGCCGTGTGAAACCCCCTTGGGTTGCCTGTTATACTTACCTTCTCTCCCTGTCCAATGGCACATGCATGAGTCCTTTAGCAAGGCGTGTGCCAGCACCAGGCATTTGTGAATGGCTGGTGCGAGCACTCTCCCTGTTAGAGGGTTAGGGGGGATATGGCCACTGGCACGCTCGGCTACACTCACTCCTTGGACTAGCCTAGATGAGCTTGTGTCAGTGCAGTTGAGCGCGCTGGTTTGACGGGAGGTGAGTTAGTTTGGGGGGTTTCACACAGCAGGGCATCCCGAATTGGGGTGCATTGGGGGCAAGGACCATAACCCAGGAGAGTCAAAATCCTGGGTCTTGGTCCACTTTAAAGTGACCCTAGGCTAAAAAAAAATAAAACTCCATTCTTTGGCAGTCATTCACTGTATAGAAAGTAAATGAGATCTCCTGGTCCCGACAGTAAGTTTGTTCCTATGGCTTTCCAAGGGGACGCCCTGTGAGGCTACACAGACTCAGCACCCTAGACCCTCCCACTCTGCACAGGACCAGCCACAGTTAGCTGGGCATGGCTGGGCCCTGTCGCACAGCAGGGGATGCAGAGTCTGTGCAACCTTACTGCCACAGCTGCCCTGGGAACGGGCTTGCTTCCAGGAACAGGTACGTTAATTTGTTGTTTTACCCCCTGCAGGGATGGGCAGGGGGGTATGGCAAGATGTTTGGGAACCCCTGGTCTACACCTGCAGTTATGGGGTTCTTTTGGTTACACGTTACTATATGAATTACAATAATAGTCTGAATAAGAATATGTATTAGAAAATATTCCACATAGTGTAGCTCACAGACATCTGACTCAGCAATGCTCTGGTTTTTCAAATACCCCTTCCTCCTGCCCTTTTTCAGACATGTTCCCATATACAATAAAAGTGGACCAACCACCCGCTTCACCGATCAAGCACTTACTCACCTTTTCCTGGGCTCCTATGATGTGCTCTCCAGGCTCGGCTGCATCCCCGGAACCCCTGTAGCTGAGACACGTCTCTGTACCCCGTCATTCAGATACGCTGGGGGTGGGAATGCGCTGCACACCAAAGGAAAAATGGGGATGCAGCCACTCCTGCTCCCTTATGCCTATGTTCTGTGTCTAAACAGTGCTTTATGGCATGCAATAGCATGCCTTAAATAAAGTGCTGATTGGACAAGAGCCCAAGCAAGCGCCATGGTACCGAGTGAGTTTTTGGTGCAAACTGACACAGTCAGTTGTTTGACACAGCGGAGCATCCCAAGTTGTGATGCCCCTGGGGAAAGAACCAAGACTCTGTATAGCGAAGATCCCATCTTTTGATTCACTTTAACTTGCATAGGTAACACTGATCTAGTGAGATTCAGTGTTGTTGCTCAGGGCATGTTCTCGTCTCTGCAGTTAGCTTGGGGGGGTCACACGCATGGGGCAGAATGTATGCAAAGGGGGCCTTCTCCAACCTTTGGGTTATGGTCTGGTTCAGGAGGCTTTTCAGTCTTTAATCTGATAAGCTGCGGGGCCGGCAACAAAGCTATCAGTGGCAGTTGGGGCCCCCTGCATCTGGGCAAGCCCTTTTTTGTTTTTGCAAACCTGCAGCCAAAGCCACCACAAGGCAGGGCGGAGATTCTAGAGCAGCAAAGCCCCGTCAGCAACTATACAGTGATGGCTGCATGCAGAGCTGTCACTGCACATAAGGCACCAAGCACAGCCGCTGGCAGCTCAATGCAGGGAACTGTTTTCTGCTGGACCAGATCAGCGACTACACTAGCCCCCCCCCCCCCCCCCCCCAGCCAAGAAAGCAGGAGTTCCTGAGTAGCACGCACCCGCACAAGGGACACCATCTGATGTTCAAGTAAGTAAGCAGGTGCCAGACAACCAGTCAGTTACTTGGCTGGGTTATTATATTAAAGGAAAAAAAATACTGTATCTGGGGCCTCCACCAGATTTTGTGCCCGGGGCCTCCACCACACTTAATCCGTCCCTGGGTATATATATTATATGTTTTATTATCCCCTGCACTACTGTGAGTAAGTGACTGGTCCACTTGAACGCCGAGCATGCAGGCAGGCCGGTCCGTGCCGCCATATGATCTATTAATATCATATTTAATAATTGACATTCATTTACCGTCTTCATAACGTTTTGAAGAAGAAAGACTGGGCAGAAACCCAAAGCTGTCTCTCTAATGATTCTTTCATCTCAAGTTTGGCAGACGCACATAAAGAATTTATACTTCACATTTACTATCACTTTCCACTGGATTAGACAAGTCAGAGAGATCTTGGACAATGCTAGCACCGTCTTGGGATAGTTAGAGAAAAATGTCAGCAAAGGTTGTTATGATGTATAGCCATTTCTTAAACACGGTATTCAGTTGTAACTAAAGGATGAAGCTTCCTTTCAGATTGCAGATCCAGGGGACCAGGGACTACAAAGCTAAGCATGTCCACATACAAACCATCCTCTCGAATAACCATGTAAAACCCAACTGCGTGCCAAAAATATACACTCTCTTTCTCCTGTCTTGGTGGTAACTTACCCAAATTGGCTTCTTCTTTTACATGAGATTTAAAGTGGACCAAAACCTGCTGTGAAACCTCCCAGGTCGCCCCGTCACTTCACTTCCCAGTATGATGGCGCATGTGCGAGCCGCAGCTGCATCCCCGCTATCCCTCTAGCTGGGTGCATGCCCAGCACGGGCACACTAGAGGGTAGTGGGGGATGCGGCCGCCAGCGCCCTCGGAGCCACTTGCCTAAGACGAAGCGTGCTGATTGGACGAGCGGCTGCGCATGCGCCGTAGGACGGGAAGAGGTGAGTTGGCATCAGTGATCTGGGGGGTTTCACACAGCTGGGGTGCCCCGGGGGAAAGGACCAAAACCCAGGATAGTCAAAATAGTAAAACAAATCTCAAAAATGACTTTAATTGCAATGCATTCCACCCACGAAGGGCAGAACTCAGATCTCTGATATTTGCCTCTGCCGGATTAAGTTATTTGATATATATGATGTCCTGTGTGGATTGACTACCTGGCACTGGATGCCAGCTGTCGCATTGGGCCCGTAATGCATCGAGAAATCCAGAAAGTAGAAGAGAATGGGCTGTGCGGGACAAAGGCTGTTCATCCTAATTCTGCAGAGGCATGACATTTGAAGAACATGAAGAAGACATATAATCCCAAAAGACATAAAATGATATGGAATTACAATCCCCCCTGAGAAAGCCAGTTGGGTGAAACACGTTACATAGTTCAGTAGTAAGGCTGAATAAAGCCTTTAGTCCATCCAGTTCAGCCTGTTCATCTCCTTCCAGTGGTCTAGTAGCCATAACTGAAAATGTTATTACATGCCAGGAAGGCATTCGGGCCACTTTTTGCTTTTACTGTATCCTTCATTACTACCTCCTCTGGCAGCGAGTTCCATAGTCTCACTGCTGTTACAGAGAAGAATCCCCTCCTATGTCGGTGGAGAAAGCACCTCTCCCCTAACCTTAGTGTATGCTTTCAGGTTATGGTTACACTCCAGGGTATAAATAGATTGTGGGATAGATCTTTGTATTGACCTCGAATATATTTATACATAGTTATTAGATCACCCCTCTGGCTTCTTTTTTTTAAACGAAATAAACCTAACTTTGACAATCTTTCAGGGTACTCTAGCCCCCGCACTCCTTATATTAACTCAGCTGCCCTCCTTTGAACTCTCTCCAGTTATGATATGGCCTTCTTAAGCACAGGTGCCCAGAACTGTACACAGTACTCCATATGGGGTCTGACCAGTGACTTGTACAGGGGTAAAATAGTGCTCTGGTCATGAGCACCTATACCCCTCCTGATGCACCCCATGATCCTGTTTGCTTTGGCAGCTGCTGTCTGGCATTGATTACTACAGTTAAGTTGACTGTTAAGTAAAACCCCCAGGGCCTTTTCCATTGTTGTTTTACCAAGTGTTTCTTTATTTAGTGTGTAATCATGGCACAGATTTCACCTTCCCATGTACATAACCTTACATTCATCGTTGTTAAACTTCATTTGCCATTTAACTGTCCATGCTTCCAATTTATTTAAATGTGTTTGTAGTTGCCTGCTGTCCTCTTTTGTTCTAATTTCTTTACACAGCTTCATATCATCTGCAAAGATTGAGACTTTACTGTTTAATCCGTACCCAATGTCATTAATATATATGTTGAAGAGACTTGGTCCCAGAACTGACCCTTGTGGTACTCCACTAGTAACAGTGACCCAATCTGAGTGTGTACCATTGAAACCACCCTCCGCTTCTAATCATTAAGCCAATGTCTCAACCATCTGCACATGTTTCCCCCCAGTCCAAGCATTCTCATCTTTTGTACCCAGTCTTTTATGTGGCACAGTATCAAATGCTTTAGAAAAGTCAAGATATATGATATCCAATGACTTTCCGTGATGCAATCTTGAACGTACCTCCTCATAAATGCTGATTAGGTTTGCCTGGCAGGAGCGTTTCTTCATAAATCCTGATATAGAGTAATAAGGTCATATTCCCCCAAGATGCTTCAGGATAATATCCCTTAAGAAACCTTCAAAACAGCTTGCCCACCACAGATGTTAAACTTAGAGGCCGATTCATTAATAGCGCCAGGTAGCGACAGATGAGCGCCAGTAGCGTGATTTTCACAGCGCCAGCTAGTATTCGCTGTGATTGGCCGGGGTTTGCTTGTTGTCAGCGACTCAGTCGGTGTGCGGTAATGTTGAATACGGGGTTAGGGGTCGCTGTTTCACAGGTTCCGCGTTGTATGGGTGCGCCTGACAGCCAATGGCCAGTGCGAACTGCTTGCTGCAGATTCATTAAAAAATCACGCTCAAAAATTTCTCGCGCTGTGAATTCCTTGTTTAAACCCCAGAGCGCTGGCGGCGATGTGTGTAAAGTAGTTTTTAACCCCCAAACAACCTTTTTTTTTATATGTAAAAATTATACAAGTTTTTCTAAACATTTTGTAATATGAATACATGAATATCAATATCAATTCTGCACAATTTTTTTTTTTTTTTTTTTTTTTTTACTTTAAAAAAAATCCTAACATTGCAGAAGTGGTCACAGAATTTTTGACATTAAAAAAAAAACAGTAATAGCAATTAATTATGATTATTTAAAGATTGCTCCATTGAAATGCATTGGACCACGCCAGGGAGCGCCAGGTCATACCTGTCGCTGTGATGGGATTAGCAGCGGCGCTGTTCGTTGCAGTCGGCTACATGATGAATCCCGCGCTAGCTGACGCTCTCGCCGGCGCTAGCCTCATTTAGCGTGATAAATGCGTCATTGTGACCGCCGCCGGGCGTACTTGATTCGGTAGCCGCCGATAGCTGGCGGGACCTGGCGCTCGTCAGACACTACCTGGCGCTAGCCCTTGATAAATAAGGCCGTTAGTGGCCTGTAGTTCCCAGGTTTCCCCCTAGATCGCATTTTGAATATTGGCACCACATTTTCCAAGCGCCAGTTCCTCGGAACAGCCCCTGTAATTATTGAATCCGCAAATATTAGAAATTACAACTTGTCTATTACTGTAAATAACTCCCTTAAAGCACAAGGATGTATGCCATCTGGTCCCGGTGATTTATTGATTTTAAGAGGAATCCAACATGATAAGAACATTTTAAAGCCTAACCAAACCAGCCAAAATTTACAACTGAATAATTGTGTAATGTATTATGTGGAGAAAAGTGCAATTTTAATGCTTTATATGTGATGACGTTTTTCATAATACAGTTGATGAATTGATCTGAAACCTTTATGATGTGATGTCTGGTTGGGGGGGTCATTAAACTAAACAGTGACGTAAATGTGGGTTACCCCACTTTTTTGAGACAATTTCTTTGTAAGGTGGAGCCAGGAGACACCATTCAGAAACCCCTGCAGAAAGCACTCAGCTGGCTCTGGCATAGTTCTAAAAGGCTCCTGGGAGGTAGATTTCGCTATCTGTGGCATCCTGTGTAACCCCACAACTGGCCAGTATGCTCACCTAGCCGGCAATCCCACTGTGCAGGCCGCTGCCACATCCCCACTCACCTCTGAGGCGCATACCCGCACTAGGTATTTTCAAATGGCTGATGCGGGAGAGTGGCCATAGGCACACACGCTCCATTCAGCTTTCTGATAAACAATGAATGGAGCTCAAGAGCTAAGAAAGGTGAGTCTTTCATGCATTCTTCGGGATACACATAGCTGGGCATCCCAAATCAGAGAGGAACAACACCTGGGATAGTGAAAATCCCTTGGGCCTGACAATGCGCCCTTTTTCACACCACTACTTGCACCATAGTAAAAAAACAGTGCACTTGGTTTTTAGCACACTATGTGGCGTAAAGTGGCTGAGCATAAAATAAACTAGTAACAATGAGACTCTACATAGGATGCACCAGCGTGTTTCTATACAGTCCATCCATATTTATTGGATGTTTTTGAACTGGCGCAGAGTGGCTCAGACTGGCACACACAAAACACACACTGATAAAAAAAAAGGTTGTTTATTTGTACAAAAGAAAATTAAAATAGAAAAACAATAATGTATGTGACAAACATAACAGGTGTAAAATACATCATTTTCATAAACTACATTTCTGTGCTCCTCTTATGTCACAAATGCCATGACCGAAATTTGATAAAAAAAAAAAAAAATTGGTAAAATAACATGCAGAATAATTTACCAATTATATCCTATGGGAGTAGCAAGCTATGCACCACACAAAGCAGGCGCAGTGAAATGGCGAGCGCTCATGGATTAGTAAATACCTGTTTCATTCTTGCAATGACACAAGCTAATGTGAAAATAGGTTGATAAATGCAGTTTACACACCAGCTCACCATGTGCTCAAACGGGTGTCAAACTGGCACAGTGCTTTGATGAATCAGACCCCTGGTGTTGTTTGTCTGATATTGGAAGCTTGCTGGTGATTGAGCTGATTTTTGCTTTGTAGCATATATGCATTTGGAATATTTTGTGTATATAAATGTGACTCTGTGCAAGTGTTACATATGAGGGTTTCTCGTGGCCCGAGAACGGATGCCCGTATGGTATACATCATGCAAACAAAACCACAATCCTGGTTATCTGCTTGATCTGTTTTCCCCATTATGTATTATGTTGAAAGATGCGGTGCTGCATTCTAACCACGGAATATGTTTCTGCTTAACACGGACAGCATTTCCTTTTGTTCCAACGTTTTTACGGTACGTTTCCTAACTCTCAGATGTTTAATATTCCCACAATACCTTATAAATGAAGCTGAGCTAAATCTGTTTCTAACCTCGCTACCATGCTGGAGACCAAAAGGTCAGAAGAAAGATCCAGCATAAGCCATTTAGGGAGATCTTTACTTCCCACAAAAAAATGTACCGGCGCAAAAAGAATGTGTTGCCCATAGCATACAATTTCCAACACTCATTTTATAAATTAAAAGAATAGCTATTTATTAAATGAGGCTTCTTGTCCTCTGTTCAGGAATCCATAAAGCACCTCTGTGGTGCCAACATACTTTTAAACCTGTCCTGATCTAACACAAGACTAGTACATCCTAATATATGTAACTACCCTTGGATGACGGTGCTGAACATAATTAAAATAGCGATACCTTATAATAAAACAGGGAAAAATGACTGTAATGCTGTCGTGGAGGCGGGAGAAATCCTGTTCTGTGCTGCACTGTGGCTTTTGCAAGCAGTGCCTGGGGCTACCTCAACGCCTATAAATGCACCCTTAACAGAGATGTTATGTGTCAGAACTTGTGATCCAAGTATGGGCACAAAATCCCATGGCTGGCGGAGTCTCTTGTGCCAATACTTTTTAAAAGAATCGATTGCTTCCTAACTCTTGACAAGTTTACTAAAATATTTATTGTGATACCCATTTCCACTATGCACTATGCATATCTAAATCTACTACATTTACGGATGGCATCGGAATTTTTACAATTCTGATATGTTTAAATGTACTTACTATTGATTTTCTAACCACCTCTGCTGGAACTTTCTTGAGCATCTACTCTTTAAAGTAGAGCTTCAGTGACCAAGAGGCCGATTCATTAATAGCGGCAGGTAGCGACAGTTGAGCTGTAGCGGCATTTTCAGAGCGCCCGCTAGTAGTCGCTGTGCTTGGCCGTTGTTCGGTAGTTTATAGCGACTCAGTCGGTTTGCCGTAATGTTGAATATTGGGTGAGGAGTCGCTATTTGACCGGTTCCGCGCTGTATGGGTGCGCATGATAGCGACTGGCCCTAGCGACCGGCTCCCACCATATTCATTAAAAAATCACGCTCAAAAAATTCTCGCGCTGTGAAATGCATGTTTAAACCCCAGATCGCTGGCGGCGATGGGTTAAAAGTAGTTTTTTAACCCCCAAACAACCATATTTTTTGAAACCAAAAAAAACAATTTTTTTAAATAATTTAGTAATATGAATACATTAATATCAGACCTGTACTATCAATTCTGTACAATTTTTTTTTTTTTTACCTTAAAATAATTATCTAAAATGGCAGAAGTGGTCACATAATTTTTCACATTTAAAAAAAAAAAAAAATTTCATAACAATTAATTATGAATATTTAAAGATTGTTCCATTGAAATGCATTGGAGAGCGCCAGGTAGCGAGAGGTCATACCTGTCGCTGTTCAAGGTCGGACGCTGGCGCTGTGGGCTGAGGCTGGAATAATGATGAATGAGTCGCTATATGGCGCTATCTCAGTCGCTAAGCAGGATTGGCTTGATAAATGTGGTGGGGAGCCGGCGTTCTCGTGGCGGGGCCCGTCATTACCGGCTGCTCACCAGTCGCTACCTGTCGCTATCCCTTGTTAAATAAGGGCCTTACATTATCCAGGGGTATGTGCTGCTCCTCCAGTGCTGCGAATCTTGGGCGCCACCATCTTGAATTAAAAAGCAGAGCCGGCTCTGTGAGTGCTTTTGCCCACCCATTCAAATATGACCCGGGTGTCAGTTCCGCTTTAAATAAATTAATATTTTCTTGATCTCTCCTCCAACTAGCTTTGTTCTAACATCATAAGCCTTATTTATGAAGTGCGCCATTTAGCATTTTTTTGGGTGGCTACATCACTCCCATCTCTTTTTTTGGGCTCTGCTGTTTGGACAGAATGTAATCGCCGAATGTTAATCTATAAGCTTTGATTTTTGCACTAGGTATTGACTGGCCTGCCAGCGCCTGTTTGACCCAACTTCCGATTATCCCTGTGCCGGTATCTGCCACTTTGTACCTCCATAATTTTTGGCATGCTGAAAATATTGCCGCTGTATTTTTCTGGTACTGGTCTGCGTTTCATCATTACACTTACAGGTATCACTGCTGGTGACAAAGAGGACAAACGTTACAGTTTTGGTTTTTTAGTTGTTGACCACCTTACACATTGGTAAGCAAAAGTAGCCACGAGAAATGAGTTTAAACATCTAGGTTGTGCATTTACATTATTGACAAGTCACAATGCAAGTTCTGTACAAAAAATGTGTGTAATATTAGCTATAAGCATAAAACACTTCAATGCAGTTCTGCGAATTGTGCTCTATGGCAGCGGTTCTCAACCTTTTTATGCCAAGTACCCCTATCGACAAGCAGTTGCAACAGAGTACCACGAAAAGGGGGGGGGGGGGGGGGGAGTAGGTCACTGTCCTTGAAGCACTTTTTGAAGCAAGAAAAAATAATGTTTTACTGTTAAAATAATATGCCAGACCTATCAGATGGACTCTGTTGGTGCACCTTTGAACATTGCTGAGCACCCCTTGGGGTGCACGTACCGCAGGTTGATAAACAGTGCTCTATGGGATCTTAACCTACAGCACCACCTACTGATGACCTCTCTTTGGAGGAGGCCCTGTTTTGTACTGTGTGCCTGAGGTAAATGTATTTAGGTCAATATTTGTCAATTAGTTAAAGTACGTGCAGTCGGGTTTTTTTTTTTTATTTATAGCTGATTATCCATTGTATTTTTTTTCAGTTTTGACCAATCATTGCCTACTTTCTTAGGTCTTTTTTATTAATTTTGGTCATACCGTATGTTGCTCTTTTTGGTGAAGAATAATGACTGTATTATTGTATTTTTTCTAATAATTGTGTCTTGCAAAGGCTGTTGTGAAATTGCGAGCCTTATTTAGGAAGTGTGCTGTTTAGTGTCATTTTGCTGGCTTGGCGTCAGTTTTTGAGCACCGGCATCTCTTTTTTTTGGCACTGCTATTTGGACAGAATGGTGTTGGAAGTCACAGCGCCCAATGTTAACTAATTAGGTTTGATTGCTGGATTAGGTATTGGTCGGCCTGTGTCAGTGCCTGCTGGACCCAATTATAACAGCACCAGTTAGCGCCACTGTCTTTTAGGCGCTGCACACCGTATTTATTAATGTTTATTATTCTGAAACGATAATAGATAACCAAAGATGGGCCCCAGAACAGCCAAAGCACCCCACTGAGGAGCCAGTGCCACACTCAGTAGACTAAAATCAAATGAATTCTATTACTACAACTAACACCTAAAATATATTACACAAAAACCATGCCAGACATACTAGAAAAAAAAAATTATGACAAACAGCTGTTGGTAATGCCTAATAGTTCTAATATAAATAGGCAATTAATAAACACTAATGAAAAATTGATAACGCTGCACAAAGTGCCAATGTGCTACCAAAGTGAGAATGCTAATTATTGAATGTACAATCTATAAATACATAAAAATGATATAAATAATAATAAAGGTGGCAGAGTCATGCATCGAATAATTGCCCAAGCACCGCTGGCCACAAATAGAGCAGTGACAACTAAATATTCAGTGAGGAGAACAAAAATGGTAAGGAAAGTTAAAAGCAGCAAAAATTAATTAAGAATCATATCACCAAATAAGCTGAGCTGCGTCAATCAAAAGAGTGAATCCACACCGCCTGGTTGCGTGATATAGACCTAGCACTTCATTAGGATGTACCATGATCCTCCTTTCATGCCACAAGGCGCATGCAAGCCTCCAATAGCCGGTGAAGGCACGCGTGAGCAGCTGCGTCCTGTCTGCCCTCCAAGAGGAAGACAGAAGGGCAATGCCTCACATCCACTAGCCAATCTGAAAGGCATCTAGCCGGATATGATGTCGCACACACATTCCTGGTGACCAATGTGTCAGTCACCCCTCTGGAAGTAGGGGACGCCTCCATCCAGTCACCGGGTGTGTGCACAGTACCACCACCGCCGGGAACTGCCGCACTGACAAACTTTACCATGTGTTTAGACTGCGTTTTAGTTGTTGTCCAAATTATACATTAGTAGACAAAAAAAAGCCATGAAATACGATTATACAAGAAAAAAATAAAATGACACAATGCAAGTTCTCTACAAAAATGTGTGTAATATTAAAGTGGATCAAAACCCAGAATTTTGACTATCCTGGGTTTTGGGTCTTACCCTCGGGGCACCCCAATCGGGGATGCCCCGCTGTGTGACACCCCCCAGGTGGCCCAATCTCACTCGCCTATGGTGTGTGCGCAGCCTCTCGGCCAGTCAGCGCACTCGGATCCGCTCTTGTCCCTTCGTCCAAGAGCTCATCTAAGACAAGCGAAACTGAGCGCACTGGCGGCCACATCCCCTGCTACCCTTTAACAAGGAGCATGCCTGGCGCCTGCCATTCACAAATGCCTGGCGCAGGAATGTGCCCTGCTAAAGAGATAGTTTGCGCATGTGCTGTCGAACCGGGAAAGAAGGTGAGTTTCCGGGCGACCTCAGGGGTTTTACAGAGCGGGGCATTTTAAATCTGGATGCCCCAGGTGAGCAAGTATGCCTGCCCTGGAGTCTCATAGACTTCAGTGTGGCTTTTGGGCCACTTTAATTATAATAATATATAACTTTTATACAGTTTTGCAGATACATCCAGATGCATCTAATGAGTTTATTTTTGGTGGCGGGACCATGGATTAGAAGAGAGTGCATCTGGTGTAAGATAAAGTGCTCTGTAATCAACTTGCCAATATTTATTGGGCCATTTTATTATGTTCTGTTTTTGAGCTGCATGGTATACAGCTACAGATTGCAATTGAGCAGATCTAAGACATTTTAAATAATTTTTAGCATGCACAGGTTTTCTATCTATTGCTCTTTGATAGATAGCCAACTGTGCCTTAAAACCTCAATGTGGGTATTTTGGTGCTTCAACATACTGCATTAAAACTTTTCAATATTGTTCTATTACCGTATTTATCACAAAAGTTTTGAAACTAGCAGCTCTTTCCACTAAGCCCCCTGTTTTTTTCACAAGCACAAGGTGTTTTTTCATTTACATTCTACTTTTCTGGGTAAAGGTAGTTTCTCTGCCTTCTGTAATGCCCAGTTGGACACCCACCTTCAGTCAGATAACAACCACAATCTTCGCTGCTGCTTCCCCATTCACTGTGATGCTGAAAATGTTTGACAGGACATGATTGCCCCCAGGACTTGGTAAGCACAGAGAATGTAATGTGACAGAGTGAAGGCAGGTAAACCACCAAGGCACTTGGGCACTGAGCTGTGGGTATTGGGCGACTGAGTCAAAAAGGAGCCAGTGACTGAAGCTGGTGGCTGAACTGGGCGGCTGATCCTTAGGGAGCTGGAGATTAAAGCAAGGACAGATTCCCAATCTAAGCAAGGGATGAGAGCTGGGCGATCAGAGAGCTGCACAGTATCCAAGAATGGGATGGGAGAATATCTGTGGTCGTGACAAAGGGCAAAGTATCAATGTACTTAGTAATCCAGCGATAAACTCCACATGGGTAAATCACACCCTAGCTATCCCATGCGATGCATGCTGAAAGGAGGTAGGTTTCATGTGGCCGCTGGCCAATCTAGACACGAGGTAAGAGTCAGCCCGGCATAACTAACAGACAAGGTGATCAGAGGGAGGTTTCTTCCATTCCATTTACATTAACCCCCAGCCTCCCTAAAAGTAGGAATGCACAGCAAAAGGGCCCAGAACAGGTAATACATCTTAACGACTGGCTAGTATTCAATCCTGACACATTTTTTTTGTCCAAATCTGGTGCATTCTGAAGAAAGGATAGATGTTTTAGATGTTGTTTGTGCTTGAAGTTTTGCCTTCACAGAACTAAAGAGTTCAGAAAGACAGATTCTGTTTTTGTGTCCATTGACGGACCTAAAAACGGAGAGCTGGCTCACATAAGGACCATGAGCAAATCTGAATATTGTTTGCGGATTTCTTACTCAGCTAAAAGAAAAGAGTCTCCCATAAACTTCACTGCTCATTCCACAAGGTATTTGGGGTCCTTCGTCTTTAGGCTACTGTTAAAAAGGTTTGCAGGGTTGCTACTTGGTCCTCTGTCCATACCTTCCCAAGATTTAATAGATTTGACAAGCTGGCGTCGACTGGTGCTGCTTTGGGTTGCAAGATCTTGCAAGCTGCTTTACCTTTAGTACCAGTTTTTTTGCAGCCTTTTACATTCACTCCCACCCTAATTCTTACTGCTTTGGGACATCCTACGATTTAGAACAAAGGAGTTTAGCTGCTGCATCCTCCACATGCAACCGAAGAAGATGAAGTTTTACTACACACTGTTAAGGTTCTTTCTTCTATGCTTGCGGAGGATGCAACTCCTGTTTTTTGGCTGCAAGTTGCCCTTGTTGGATACTGAGATTGTTTCATATGGTTAGTTTTGTATTGTCCACATGCGTCTAAGGATATCTTATAAATACCATCATTTAGAATTTTAAGTAAAGTTTACTGAATTAAGATCTTGGTTTCACTTATTTTCCCAAAACAGAGTAGAGCAGGTTTTCCCAGCCTTTGTTCATGGGGTAGCACTGTTCATGGGGTACCACCCTAACAACACCAATACAAATTCCCCGGAGGAGACTTTGAAAAGGGACTATGTATTTTGTACTCCACAAGAGCCAACGACACATGCTCACTAAGAGTTCCACCAAGGATCAGCTAGAGTTTTTTTTGGTTAAGAATCACTGGCATAGTGGAAAAAAAGAATTTCTGTTGACAGTTAACTACAGCAACCCCATCCAACCTGCTGGCACAAGCCCCTCGGGTCCTAGAGAGATCAGTGTTCTCAAGCCAATTCTTTCTAGAGTGAAGTCTGTTAGCATGGATCTGCAAGCCATTGGCTCAGGTCAGTGTGCAGTGGTTGCATCTTGTATTCGTACTTCTTAAACCCTCGGTTTTAATCATACATCGATATGATAAAACAACAGCTAAGAATTTTCCGGTGGGGTACAGGCCTGCATCACATAGAAGTTGGAGTAATTTATCTTCTCCACAAAATGTTGACTAGATACGGACTGGATGTCTCGGTGTCCATCAAACAAAATAACGTTTGTCAGTTAAAGGCCGATGCATAGGCGTTTTTTGCTACAGTACTGTGGTGTCTTAGTGGAGTTCAAGCATGTTGAGCTCCATCAATTACCCCCATTAACTAGGTTGCCTAGACCACTCTAGCTGATCTGTGTGCCACAAGCCACATGCTCATTTTTAGGCCATGATTTTCTAATGTGTCTTATTGATACTAATGTGTCCCGTTGATATTTTCTGACTTGCTGTTTCATATAACTGTGGCGTGTTTGTGTACTGAGACTGGACATCATCTGGGAGTCCACTGTGAAAGTACAGGTTGGTTGTGTTTACCAGCCCCCAGGCTCTTCTTTGTTAATATCAAACCCCTAATAATGCGCAGAACCTAATTTTAATATAGACATTTTAAAGTTTATTTTTTAAGAATAACACTTGATCTAACATGTTCCTGTTTAAATATATTAGGTGCCAAGGCCGGTGCTAGTACACGTACCGGGTCTACACGCCAATAAGCATAGCATTGCTGGCGAGCTTGTGCAACCCCCTGCCAGCATTTCATGCCAGCATATCTCCAAGCTTAGTAAATCAAGCCCGCTGGCACTTATTTAAGCTACAAGTGCATCATGGATGTTTCTCAGAGTGTCCGTATTCCTTTCCGAGACACTTGGCTCTGAGTGCTTTGAACCCTCTGGTATTTTTTTCTAAATCTTAACTACTTCTAGAATATCTAAAGGTGATTTTTAGAGATGAGCGAACTTTTGAAAAATTCGATTCGACTGATTCGCCGAATTTTCCGACAAAAATCGTTTCGACCCATTAAATTCGCGATGAATCGCTATTAAAAACGGCTATTTCTGAGCCTCCTAGAGCCTCAATAGGGTTGTAAACCATTCAGCCTTGCTGTAACACGCACAGGATGCGTGCTGGGTTAGTTAAATAATACTTTGAAGAAATATCACATGCAGATCAGAGGCATCGCTAATAGAATCGCAGAGCGGCACAATTGCAGAGAGTTGAAGTGGCATCACTATGAGGGGCAGAAGGAGCCCAAATATACACTGGAGTTGGCCTCAGGAGCCCAAAAATTGGATGAATCACACCCTGGAGTTGGCAGAAGTTGGCAGCAGCAGCAGCAGGAGCCCAAATATACACTGGAGTTGGCTTCAGGAGCCCAAAAATTGGATGAATCACACCCTGGAGTTGGCAGAAGTTGGCAGCAGCAGCAGCAGGAGCCCAAAAATTGGATGAATCACACCCTGGAGTTGGCAGAAGTTGGCAGCAGCAGCAGCAGGAGCCCAAATATACACTGGAGTTGGCCTAAGGAGCCCAAAAATTGGATGAATCACACCCTGGAGTTGGCAGAAGTTGGCAGCAGCAGCAGCAGGAGCCCAAAAATTGGATGAATCACACCCTGGAGTTGGCAGAAGTTGGCAGCAGCAGCAGCAGGAGCCCAAATATACACTGGAGTTGGCTTCAGGAGCCCAAAAATTGGATGAATCACACCCTGGAGTTGGCAGAAGTTGGCAGCAGCAGCAGCAGGAGCCCAAATATACACTGGAGTTGGCCTCAGGAGCCCAAAAATTGGATGAATCACACCCTGGAGTTGGCAGGAGTTGACAGTAGCAGCAGCAGGAGCCCAAATATACACTGGAGTTGGCTTCAGGAGCCCAAAAATTGGATGAATCACACCCTGGAGTTGGCAGAAGTTGGCAGCAGCAGCAGCAGGAGCCCAAAAATTGGATGAATCACACCCTGGAGTTGGCAGAAGTTGGCAGCAGCAGCAGCAGGAGCCCAAATATATACTGGAGTTGGCTTCAGGAGCCCAAAAATTGGATGAATCACACCCTGGAGTTGGCAGGAGTTGACAGTAGCAGCAGCAGGAGCCCAAATATACACTGGAGTTGGCTTCAGGAGCCCAAAAATTGGATGAATCACACCCTGGAGTTGGCAGAAGTTGGCAGCAGCAGCAGCAGGAGCCCAAATATACACTGGAGTTGGCCTCAGGAGCCCAAAAATTGGATGAATCACACCCTGGAGTTGGCAGGAGTTGACAGTAGCAGCAGCAGGAGCCCAAATATACACTGGAGTTGGCTTCAGGAGCCCAAAAATTGGATGAATCACACCCTGGAGTTGGCAGAAGTTGGCAGCAGCAGCAGCAGGAGCCCAAAAATTGGATGAATCACACCCTGGAGTTGGCAGAAGTTGGCAGCAGCAGCAGCAGGAGCCCAAATATATACTGGAGTTGGCTTCAGGAGCCCAAAAATTGGATGAATCACACCCTGGAGTTGGCAGGAGTTGACAGTAGCAGCAGCAGGAGCCCAAATATACACTGGAGTTGGCTTCAGGAGCCCAAAAATTGGATGAATCACACCCTGGAGTTGGCAGAAGTTGGCAGCAGCAGCAGCAGGAGCCCAAATATACACTGGAGTTGGCCTCAGGAGCCCAAAAATTGGATGAATCACACCCTGGAGTTGGCAGGAGTTGACAGTAGCAGCAGCAGGAGCCCAAATATACACTGGAGTTGGCTTCAGGAGCCCAAAAATTGGATGAATCACACCCTGGAGTTGGCAGAAGTTGGCAGCAGCAGGAGCCCAAATATACACTGGAGTTGGCTTCAGGAGCCCAAAAATTGGATGAATCACACCCTGGAGTTGGCAGGAGTTGACAGTAGCAGCAGCAGGAGCCCAAATATACACTGGAGTTGGCTTCAGGAGCCCAAAAATTGGATGAATCACACCCTGGAGTTGGCAGAAGTTGGCAGCAGCAGCAGCAGGAGCCCAAATATACACTGGAGTTGGCCTCAGGAGCCCAAAAATTGGATGAATCACACCCTGGAGTTGGCAGAAGTTGGCTGCAGCAGCAGCAGGAGCCCAAATATACACTGGAGTTGGCTTCAGGAGCCCAAAAATTGGATGAATCACACCCTGGAGTTGGCAGGAGTTGACAGTAGCAGCAGCAGGAGCCCAAATATACACTGGAGTTGGCTTCAGGGGCCCAAAAATTGGATGAATCACACCCTGGAGTTGGCAGAAGTTGGCAGCAGCAGCAGCAGGAGCCCAAATATACACTGGAGTTGGCCTCAGGAGCCCAAAAATTGGATGAATCACACCCTGGAGTTGGCAGGAGTTGACAGTAGCAGCAGCAGGAGCCCAAATATACACTGGAGTTGGCTTCAGGAGCCCAAAAATTGGATGAATCACACCCTGGAGTTGGCAGAAGTTGGCAGCAGCAGCAGCAGGAGCCCAAATATACACTGGAGTTGGCTTCAGGAGCCCAAAAATTGGATGAATCACACCCTGTAGTTGGCAGGAGTTGACAGTAGCAGCAGCAGGAGCCCAAATATACACTGGAGTTGGCTTCAGGAGCCCAAAAATTGGATGAATCACACCCTGGAGTTGGCAGAAGTTGGCAGCAGCAGCAGCAGGAGCCCAAATATACACTGGAGTTGGCCTCAGGAGCCCAAAAATTGGATGAATCACACCCTGGAGTTGGCAGAAGTTGGCAGCAGCAGCAGCAGGAGCCCAAATATACACTGGAGTTGGCTTCAGGAGCCCAAAAATTGGATGAATCACACCCTGGAGTTGGCAGGAGTTGACAGTAGCAGCAGCAGGAGCCCAAATATACACTGGAGTTGGCTTCAGGAGCCCAAAAATTGGATGAATCACACCCTGGAGTTGGCAGAAGTTGGCAGCAGCAGCAGCAGGAGCCCAAATATACACTGGAGTTGGCTTCAGGAGCCCAAAAATTGGATGAATCACACCCTGGAGTTGGCAGGAGTTGACAGTAGCAGCAGCAGGAGCCCAAATATACACTGGAGTTGGCTTCAGGAGCCCAAAAATTGGATGAATCACACCCTGGAGTTGGCAGAAGTTGGCAGCAGCAGCAGCAGGAGCCCAAATATACACTGGAGTTGGCTTCAGGAGCCCAAAAATTGGATGAATCACACCCTGGAGTTGGCAGGAGTTGACAGTAGCAGCAGCAGGAGCCCAAATATACACTGGAGTTGGCCTCAGGAGCCCAAAAATTGGATGAATCACACCCTGGAGTTGGCAGGAGTTGACAGTAGCAGCAGCAGGAGCCCAAAAAATGGCCTAAAGACATAAATATGTTTTGCACCATTTGGAAAGTGTAAAACGTGGCACCATGCTGAATCTAGTCGCATGCATCAGGCATTGGTGGGTGGAAATCCTGGCTGATCCATCCCTGATTCATTTTGACAAAGGTGAGTCTCTCCACATTTTTAGTTGACAGACGAGTTCTCCTCGCCGTAACTATGGCCCCCGCCGCACTAAACACCCGCTCAGATGGCACGCTACTTGCCGGGCAGGACAGCTTTTCCAGGGCAAACTCTGCTAGTTGCGGCCACAAATCAAGTTTGGCTGCCCAGAAGTCCAGCGGATCCTCAAGGTGTGTTGGCATGGTCATGTCAAAGTATGACATGACCTGCTGGTTCAGGTCCTGCTCCAGGTCTTCCTGCTGCTCATGAGTAGCCTCACTATGCGGGTGTAGAAAGCTACTCATTAGCGACTGAAGACTGAGGCTGCTGCTGCTGATGGAGCTTCTGCTGCTGCTGCTGCCAACCCCCCCAGCGGCCATGGCAGTGGAAGGTGAGCGCAGAGGTCCCCTCGAGTCAGACCTGCGAGAGTATGGACCATGGCGCAGATAGGCATCGGCCAACTGCCTACGTAGAATGTCTTTGTAGTAGTTGAGTTTGTCCTCCCTCTCGGTGGGTTTAAAAAATGCCCCCATTTTGTGCCGGAAGCGAGGGTCCAATAAGGTGGACAGCCAGAAGTCATCCCGCCGACAGATGGAAACAATTCTGGGGTCACTACGCAAGCACGTGAGCATGCTTCGTGCCATTTGCGCAAGTGACTCGGATGGACTACCTGTCTCCATCTCCACTGCATACTGCCACGGTGTGCCCGGGTCCTCTGTCTCGCCTTCCTCAAAAACCTCTAGCTCCTCTGGCTGCTCCTGCTCCTCCTCTCCTGTCCGCTGACTAGATAAACCAGCCATTTCGCCAAGCCTAAACTGTGTTTCGCTGGGCAACTCCTCCTCCTCCTCTTCCTCCTCCTCCAGTTCAGCTCCAGCGGGGTTCATGTGGCCGTAAGATGTAAACGCCATGTCTCCAGTGCCCTGACCAGCCATGGTTTCCAACATGTGCTGTAGTACATGAAGCAGTGGAATCACGTCGTTCATCCCGTAATCCTGCCGACTGACAAATAAAGTGGCATCCTCAAAGGGCCTGAGCAAACGGCAGGTGTCACGTATGAGCTGCCACTGGTTGACATTGAAGTTACACAGGGGAGTCCCCCTATCTGCTTGGATCATCAGGAAATCCGTGATGGCTTTTCTCTGTTCATATAATCGGTCCAACATGTGAAGGGTGGAATTCCAACGGGTGGAAACATCGCAAATCAGACTATGTTGGGGGATACCATTCTGACGCTGTAGCTCAAGAAGGGTGTGTTTGGCGGTGTAGGAGTGGCTGAAGTGCATGCAAAGTTTCCTTGAAGTTGTTAGGATGTCTTGCAGATGGGGGGAACACTTCAGAAACCGCTTGACAACCAGATTGAAGACGTGAGCCATGCAGGGGGCATGGGTCAGGCTTCCTTGGCGCAGCGCAGACAAAATGTTCTTCCCATTGTCGGTAACCATGATTCCCATTTTAAGTTTTCTCGGAGTAAGCCATGTTTGGATTTCCTGATGAATACATTTAAGCAGTTCCTCCCCTGTGTGACTCCGTTCGCCAAGACAAACCATGTGAAGCACTGCGTGACACCTCCGTGCCCTGCACACATGGTAGACTGGAGGGGCACTGAGACTTGAGCCTACAGTGGAGGGTGAGGAGATGGCGGAGGATGAGGAGGCCGAGTCGCACGGTGTCACAGGCCCAATGGGCAGAGAGCGCGGAGGCAGAAGCGGCGTGACCTGTCCAAGTTGCTGCTGCAAAGGGACCACATTCACCCAGTGGGCCGTAAACGACATGTACTGCCCCTGACCGTAGTTACAGCTCCAGATGTCGGCGCTGCCATGTATTTTGCTACACACCGACAGGCTCAAGGACTGGCCCACCTTCTGTTCAACAAAAGTGTGCAGCGCTGGTACTGCCTTCTTGGCAAAGAAATGACGGCTTGGGACTCTCCACCTTGGCTCGGCACAAGCCATCAGTTCTCTGAAAGGTGCAGATTCCACCACCTGAAAAGGGAGCGACTGCAGCACCAGCAACTTGGACAGGAGCACATTCAGCTTCTGCGCCGTAGGATGAGTGGGCGCATACTGCTGTCTCTTGGACATGGCTTCGCTGATGGATTGCTGGCGGGATGCATGACTTGGAGGAGGAGGAGGAGGAGCAGGAGCGACAGAGGATGGGTATGACGCACAGCTGCCTTCGGCTGAGGTGCTGGAGCCTTGGCTGGCAGAAATTGGGAGCTCACTTGGTGAGGAAGCAGACTGGACCACCCCTTGGGAGCCTCGGTTCTCCCAGGTCGTTTTATGGTGACGCATCATATGTTGACGCAGGGCCGTGGTGCCAACATTTGGACCCTGGCCACGCTTCACCTTTTGCCTACATATCTTGCATGTGGCCATGTTACCCTCCTGCTGATGCCTCAGGAAAAACTGCCACACTGCCGAGTAGCTACTTTTCCCACCCCCTGGCCTCACTGATTCACTGCTGCTGTTGCCAACTCCAGGAACCCCTGCTCCACTACCTCCCGATAAGGTAGACTGCCGCACAGCAGGTGCTCTACCCCGGCCCCGGCCGGCTCCAGCCTTTGGAATTGTGCCCCCATGCTGACTGCTACCACCTTGCTGCCTCAGCTGCTGACTCCGGGGCAACCTGCGCCCCTCTTCTCCTGATGATGACGATGAAGCCCCTTCATCACCCGGCTCCCAAGTGCGATCGGCTTCATCGTCATCATCATCATCATCACCGAGTTGTGGCTGTACATCACTGATGTTCGTGGATTCGTCAACAGTGTCTGGCGCAGGAGCTGGAACGCTCGCAGCACCCACGACACTGTCCACATCACTATTTGTCTGCCTAGCTAAAGAAGCCACCTCCATTTCTTGGCTGGGCAGTAGCTGCTGACTGTCCTCCTGTATCTGATCGTCCTCCTCACTAAAGAGTGGAGCTGAACCCAAAGCATAGGATACGTCGCTGGGGGAGGGAACGGCGTAGGACAGAGGCAATGGGAGGACAGGGACTGCTCTCGGGGCATGCCAACTCAGGGTTGTGTCAGAGGAACCTACCGACCCTAGACTGGGGGTCTCAGATGTAAGTTGTGATGATGTTGTTGATGAGCGCGTCAGCCAATCTACCACGGCAGATGCGTTACTGGTGGAGACCCGACCGCTAGCAGATACTGGCAGATTAGGTCTCTCAGCGTGACTCCTGCTGCTACTGGCCCCCAGTCTGATGCGAGCTCTGCCTGCGGAATCTTGGCCTCTGCCACTCCTCTTTTCACTTCCAGGCACTTGTCTGCCCGACATAGTCTAACTGGCGTGGTAGTAGGTGATATTTAAAAAAACCCCGGGCAGCGGTGGGTCTATATGAAACAGAATATAATGCACACCAAAAGTGAGCAGTAACACTCAGCCTCCAACAGGCCTGCTTAGTGTAAATAAGAGAGCTGCTTAGTGTAAATAAAGAGGGGTATGCTATGTTACAGAATGGGATGCCTCAACAGAAGTGCACCTGGCAGGCAGCAGTAAGCCTATGCCCAGCAAAAGTGTCTTATAATATAAATATAATAAGAGCAAATGCTTATATGGTCTTAAACAGAGGCTGCTTTAGTCACAGAATGGGATGCCCCCAAAAAAGATCCAGTAGTACTATGCCCAGCAAAAGTGTCTTTATCAGGCCTAATTTCAAATATGATAAGAGCAAATGCTTATAAGGTCTTAAACAGAGGCTGCTTTAGTCACAGAATGGGATGCCCCAACAGGAATGGACCTGGCAGGGTCCAGTAGTGCTTTGCCCAGCAAAAGTGTCTTTATCAGGCCTAATTTCAAATATGATAAGTGAAAATGCTTATAAGGTCTTAAACAGAGGCTGCTTTAGTCACAGAATGGGATGCCCCAACAGAAGTGCACCTGGCAGGGTCCAGTAGTGCTATGCCCAGCAAAAGTGTCTTTATCAGGCCTAATTTCAAATATGATAAGAGCAAATGCTTATATGGTCTTAAACAGAGGCTGCTGTAGTCACAGAATGGGATGCCCCAAATAGGAGTGCACCTGGCAGGGTCCAGTAGTGCTATGCCCAGCAAAAGTGTCTTTATCAGGCCTAATTTCAAATATGATAAGAGCAAATGCTTATATGGTCTTAAACAGAGGCTGCTGTAGTCACAGAATGGGATGCCCCAAATAGGAGTGCACCTGGCAGGGTCCAGTAGTGCTTTGCCCAGCAAAAGTGTCTTTATCAGGCCTAATTTCAAATATGATAAGAGCAAATGCTTATATGGTCTTAAACAGAGGCTGCTTTAGTCACAGAATGGGATGCCCCAACAGGAATGGACCTGGCAGGGTCCAGTAGTGCTATGCCCAGCAAAAGTGTCTTTATCAGGCCTAATTTCAAATATGATAAGAGCAAATGCTTATATGGTCTTAAACAGAGGCTGCTTTAGTCACAGAATGGGATGCCCCAACAGGAATGGACCTGGCAGGGTCCAGTAGTGCTATGCCCAGCAAAAGTGTCTTTATCAGGCCTAATTTCAAATATGATAAGAGCAAATGCTTATAAGGTCTTAAACAGAGGCTGCTTTAGTCACAGAATGGGATGCCCCAACAGAAGTGCACCTGGCAGGGTCCAGTAGTGCTATGCCCAGCAAAAGTGTCTTTATCAGGCCTAATTTCAAATATGATAAGAGCAAATGCTTATATGGTCTTAAACAGAGGCTGCTGTAGTCACAGAATGGGATGCCCCAAATAGGAGTGCACCTGGCAGGGTCCAGTAGTGCTATGCCCAGCAAAAGTGTCTTTATCAGGCCTAATTTCAAATATGATAAGAGCAAATGCTTATATGGTCTTAAACAGAGGCTGCTGTAGTCACAGAATGGGATGCCCCAAATAGGAGTGCACCTGGCAGGGTCCAGTAGTGCTATGCCCAGCAAAAGTGTCTTTATCAGGCCTAATTTCAAATATGATAAGAGCAAATGCTTATATGGTCTTAAACAGAGGCTGCTGTAGTCACAGAATGGGATGCCCCAAATAGGAGTGCACCTGGCAGGGTCCAGTAGTGCTATGCCCAGCAAAAGTGTCTTTATCAGGCCTAATTTCAAATATGATAAGAGCAAATGCTTATATGGTCTTAAACAGAGGCTGCTGTAGTCACAGAATGGGATGCCCCAAATAGGAGTGCACCTGGCAGGGTCCAGTAGTGCTTTGCCCAGCAAAAGTGTCTTTATCAGGCCTAATTTCAAATATGATAAGAGCAAATGCTTATATGGTCTTAAACAGAGGCTGCTGTAGTCACAGAATGGGATGCCCCAAATAGGAGTGCACCTGGCAGGGTCCAGTAGTGCTATGCCCAGCAAAAGTGTCTTTATCAGGCCTAATTTCAAATATGATAAGAGCAAATGCTTATATGGTCTTAAACAGAGGCTGCTGTAGTCACAGAATGGGATGCCCCAAATAGGAGTGCACCTGGCAGGGCCCAGTAGTGCTTTGCCCAGCAAAAGTGTCTTTATCAGGCCTAATTTCAAATATGATAAGAGCAAATGCTTATATGGTCTTAAACAGAGGCTGCTGTAGTCACAGAATGGGATGCCCCAAATAGGAGTGCACCTGGCAGGGTCCAGTAGTGCTTTGCCCAGCAAAAGTGTCTTTATCAGGCCTAATTTCAAATATGATAAGAGCAAATGCTTATATGGTCTTAAACAGAGGCTGCTGTAGTCACAGAATGGGATGCCCCAAATAGGAGTGCACCTGGCAGGGTCCAGTAGTGCTATGCCCAGCAAAAGTGTCTTTATCAGGCCTAATTTCAAATATGATAAGAGCAAATGCTTATATGGTCTTAAACAGAGGCTTCTGTAGTCACAGAATGGGATGCCCCAAATAGGAGTGCACCTGGCAGGGTCCAGTAGTGCTATGCCCAGCAAAAGTGTCTTTATCAGGCCTAATTTCAAATATGATAAGAGCAAATGCTTATATGGTCTTAAACAGAGGCTGCTGTAGTCACAGAATGGGATGCCCCAAATAGGAGTGCACCTGGCAGGGTCCAGTAGTGCTATGCCCAGCAAAAGTGTCTTTATCAGGCCTAATTTCAAATATGATAAGAGCAAATGCTTATATGGTCTTAAACAGAGGCTGCTGTAGTCACAGAATGGGATGCCCCAAATAGGAGTGCACCTGGCAGGGTCCAGTAGTGCTTTGCCCAGCAAAAGTGTCTTTATCAGGCCTAATTTCAAATATGATAAGAGCAAATGCTTATATGGTCTTAAACAGAGGCTGCTGTAGTCACAGAATGGGATGCCCCAAATAGGAGTGCACCTGGCAGGGTCCAGTAGTGCTATGCCCAGCAAAAGTGTCTTTATCAGGCCTAATTTCAAATATGATAAGAGCAAATGCTTATATGGTCTTAAACAGAGGCTGCTGTAGTCACAGAATGGGATGCCCCAAATAGGAGTGCACCTGGCAGGGTCCAGTAGTGCTATGCCCAGCAAAAGTGTCTTTATCAGGCCTAATTTCAAATATGATAAGAGCAAATGCTTATATGGTCTTAAACAGAGGCTGCTGTAGTCACAGAATGGGATGCCCCAAATAGGAGTGCACCTGGCAGGGTCCAGTAGTGCTATGCCCAGCAAAAGTGTCTTTATCAGGCCTAATTTCAAATATGATAAGAGCAAATGCTTATATGGTCTTAAACAGAGGCTGCTGTAGTCACAGAATGGGATGCCCCAAATAGGAGTGCACCTGGCAGGGTCCAGTAGTGCTTTGCCCAGCAAAAGTGTCTTTATCAGGCCTAATTTCAAATATGATAAGAGCAAATGCTTATATGGTCTTAAACAGAGGCTGCTGTAGTCACAGAATGGGATGCCCCAAATAGGAGTGCACCTGGCAGGGTCCAGTAGTGCTATGCCCAGCAAAAGTGTCTTTATCAGGCCTAATTTCAAATATGATAAGAGCAAATGCTTATATGGTCTTAAACAGAGGCTGCTGTAGTCACAGAATGGGATGCCCCAAATAGGAGTGCACCTGGCAGGGTCCAGTAGTGCTATGCCCAGCAAAAGTGTCTTTATCAGGCCTAATTTCAAATATGATAAGAGCAAATGCTTATATGGTCTTAAACAGAGGCTGCTGTAGTCACAGAATGGGATGCCCCAAATAGGAGTGCACCTGGCAGGGTCCAGTAGTGCTTTGCCCAGCAAAAGTGTCTTTATCAGGCCTAATTTCAAATATGATAAGAGCAAATGCTTATATGGTCTTAAACAGAGGCTGCTGTAGTCACAGAATGGGATGCCCCAAATAGGAGTGCACCTGGCAGGGTCCAGTAGTGCTTTGCCCAGCAAAAGTGTCTTTATCAGGCCTAATTTCAAATATGATAAGAGCAAATGCTTATATGGTCTTAAACAGAGGCTGCTGTAGTCACAGAATGGGATGCCCCAAATAGGAGTGCACCTGGCAGGGTCCAGTAGTGCTATGCCCAGCAAAAGTGTCTTTATCAGGCCTAATTTCAAATATGATAAGAGCAAATGCTTATATGGTCTTAAACAGAGGCTGCTGTAGTCACAGAATGGGATGCCCCAAATAGGAGTGCACCTGGCAGGGTCCAGTAGTGCTATGCCCAGCAAAAGTGTCTTTATCAGGCCTAATTTCAAATATGATAAGAGCAAATGCTTATATGGTCTTAAACAGAGGCTGCTGTAGTCACAGAATGGGATGCCCCAAATAGGAGTGCACCTGGCAGGGTCCAGTAGTGCTATGCCCAGCAAAAGTGTCTTTATCAGGCCTAATTTCAAATATGATAAGAGCAAATGCTTATATGGTCTTAAACAGAGGCTGCTGTAGTCACAGAATGGGATGCCCCAAATAGGAGTGCACCTGGCAGGGTCCAGTAGTGCTTTGCCCAGCAAAAGTGTCTTTATCAGGCCTAATTTCAAATATGATAAGAGCAAATGCTTATATGGTCTTAAACAGAGGCTGCTGTAGTCACAGAATGGGATGCCCCAAATAGGAGTGCACCTGGCAGGGTCCAGTAGTGCTATGCCCAGCAAAAGTGTCTTTATCAGGCCTAATTTCAAATATGATAAGAGCAAATGCTTATATGGTCTTAAACAGAGGCTGCTGTAGTCACAGAATGGGATGCCCCAAATAGGAGTGCACCTGGCAGGGTCCAGTAGTGCTATGCCCAGCAAAAGTGTCTTTATCAGGCCTAATTTCAAATATGATAAGAGCAAATGCTTATATGGTCTTAAACAGAGGCTGCTGTAGTCACAGAATGGGATGCCCCAAATAGGAGTGCACCTGGCAGGGTCCAGTAGTGCTATGCCCAGCAAAAGTGTCTTTATCAGGCCTAATTTCAAATATGATAAGAGCAAATGCTTATATGGTCTTAAACAGAGGCTGCTGTAGTCACAGAATGGGATGCCCCAAATAGGAGTGCACCTGGCAGGGTCCAGTAGTGCTTTGCCCAGCAAAAGTGTCTTTATCAGGCCTAATTTCAAATATGATAAGAGCAAATGCTTATATGGTCTTAAACAGAGGCTGCTGTAGTCACAGAATGGGATGCCCCAACAGGAATGGACCTGGCAGGGTCCAGTAGTGCTATGCCCAGCAAAAGTGTCTTTATCAGGCCTAATTTCAAATATGATAAGAGCAAATGCTTATATGGTCTTAAACAGAGGCTGCTGTAGTCACAGAATGGGATGCCCCAAATAGGAGTGCACCTGGCAGGGTCCAGTAGTGCTATGCCCAGCAAAAGTGTCTTTATCAGGCCTAATTTCAAATATGATAAGAGCAAATGCTTATATGGTCTTAAACAGAGGCTGCTGTAGTCACAGAATGGGATGCCCCAAATAGGAGTGCACCTGGCAGGGTCCAGTAGTGCTATGCCCAGCAAAAGTGTCTTTATCAGGCCTAATTTCAAATATGATAAGAGCAAATGCTTATATGGTCTTAAACAGAGGCTGCTGTAGTCACAGAATGGGATGCCCCAAATAGGAGTGCACCTGGCAGGGTCCAGTAGTGCTATGCCCAGCAAAAGTGTCTTTATCAGGCCTAATTTCAAATATGATAAGAGCAAATGCTTATATGGTCTTAAACAGAGGCTGCTGTAGTCACAGAATGGGATGCCCCAAATAGGAGTGCACCTGGCAGGGTCCAGTAGTGCTTTGCCCAGCAAAAGTGTCTTTATCAGGCCTAATTTCAAATATGATAAGAGCAAATGCTTATATGGTCTTAAACAGAGGCTGCTGTAGTCACAGAATGGGATGCCCCAAATAGGAGTGCACCTGGCAGGGTCCAGTAGTGCTTTGCCCAGCAAAAGTGTCTTTATCAGGCCTAATTTCAAATATGATAAGAGCAAATGCTTATATGGTCTTAAACAGAGGCTGCTGTAGTCACAGAATGGGATGCCCCAAATAGGAGTGCACCTGGCAGGGTCCAGTAGTGCTTTGCCCAGCAAAAGTGTCTTTATCAGGCCTAATTTCAAATATGATAAGAGCAAATGCTTATATGGTCTTAAACAGAGGCTGCTGTAGTCACAGAATGGGATGCCCCAAATAGGAGTGCACCTGGCAGGGTCCAGTAGTGCTTTGCCCAGCAAAAGTGTCTTTATCAGGCCTAATTTCAAATATGATAAGAGCAAATGCTTATATGGTCTTAAACAGAGGCTGCTGTAGTCACAGAATGGGATGCCCCAAATAGGAGTGCACCTGGCAGGGTCCAGTAGTGCTTTGCCCAGCAAAAGTGTCTTTATCAGGCCTAATTTCAAATATGATAAGAGCAAATGCTTATATGGTCTTAAACAGAGGCTGCTGTAGTCACAGAATGGGATGCCCCAAATAGGAGTGCACCTGGCAGGGTCCAGTAGTGCTTTGCCCAGCAAAAGTGTCTTTATCAGGCCTAATTTCAAATATGATAAGAGCAAATGCTTATATGGTCTTAAACAGAGGCTGCTTTAGTCACAGAATGGGATGCCCCAAATAGGAGTGCACCTGGCAGGGTCCAGTAGTGCTATGCCCAGCAAAAGTGTCTTTATCAGGCCTAATTTCAAATATGATAAGAGCAAATGCTTATATGGTCTTAAACAGAGGCTGCTGTAGTCACAGAATGGGATGCCCCAAATAGGAGTGCACCTGGCAGGGTCCAGTAGTGCTATGCCCAGCAAAAGTGTCTTTATCAGGCCTAATTTCAAATATGATAAGAGCAAATGCTTATATGGTCTTAAACAGAGGCTGCTGTAGTCACAGAATGGGATGCCCCAAATAGGAGTGCACCTGGCAGGGTCCAGTAGTGCTATGCCCAGCAAAAGTGTCTTTATCAGGCCTAATTTCAAATATGATAAGAGCAAATGCTTATATGGTCTTAAACAGAGGCTGCTGTAGTCACAGAATGGGATGCCCCAAATAGGAGTGCACCTGGCAGGGTCCAGTAGTGCTATGCCCAGCAAAAGTGTCTTTATCAGGCCTAATTTCAAATATGATAAGAGCAAATGCTTATATGGTCTTAAACAGAGGCTGCTGTAGTCACAGAATGGGATGCCCCAAATAGGAGTGCACCTGGCAGGGTCCAGTAGTGCTTTGCCCAGCAAAAGTGTCTTTATCAGGCCTAATTTCAAATATGATAAGAGCAAATGCTTATATGGTCTTAAACAGAGGCTGCTGTAGTCACAGAATGGGATGCCCCAAATAGGAGTGCACCTGGCAGGGTCCAGTAGTGCTTTGCCCAGCAAAAGTGTCTTTATCAGGCCTAATTTCAAATATGATAAGAGCAAATGCTTATATGGTCTTAAACAGAGGCTGCTGTAGTCACAGAATGGGATGCCCCAAATAGGAGTGCACCTGGCAGGGTCCAGTAGTGCTATGCCCAGCAAAAGTGTCTTTATCAGGCCTAATTTCAAATATGATAAGTGAAAATGGTTATACGGTCTTAAACAGAGGCTGCTGTAGTCACAGAATGGGATGCCCCAAATAGGAGTGCACCTGGCAGGGTCCAGTAGTGCTATGCCCAGCAAAAGTGTCTTTATCAGGCCTAATTTCAAATATGATAAGAGCAAATGCTTATATGGTCTTAAACAGAGGCTGGTGTAGTCACAGAATGGGATGCCTCACAGCAGACTTAAGATCAGTTCAGTATATATGCACAGTTAGTTACTATAAGCAGCCTGAAAACGCTAACAAAGCCTGTCAGCCAGCTAGTAACACTCAGGCTGGATGAAAAAAAAAAAAAATCTCCCTGTCACAGCCTCCGTTTTTTCCTACCTTTCCCTGGCTTTCTGTCTGTCTCCTGTCTGTCTCCTGCCTGTCTCCAGCCTGTCCCTGTCTGTCCCTGCCTGTCTAACTGTCTGTCCCTCAGCTACACAGCGTTCTGTCTCTCACGAATGCAATAGAGAAATGAGGAAAAGCAAGATGGCCGCCGTTAAATACCGCTGTGTGACGTCACCGGGCTTGCTGGCTGCTGATAGGCTGCATGTGACTGCCCCAGCTTGCACTGGCGCGGGATACATGTCCAGACATGTCCCGTCCGCCATCTTAGAATGCCTGTAAATGTAAATGAATGGATGTTAAAGGAAAACTTTGAGTGATCGAATCGCGGGGAAATTCGGATTCGATCCGAATCGAATTTTTCCTGAAATTCGGATCGAATCCGGGTTCGTCCGGATCGATTCGCTCATCCCTAGTGATTTTATAGTCAGTAGTCAATGTGGAAATATACCGACTGTAGCCATGTAATAGATGTATCTGAACCATGAACACGGCTATTGCTATCTCAACTCACCCTATGCCAAATATGACAGCAGTCTGGGCAGATCACAGTACATAAGTAGGAAGTAGCAATTGTCTAGCATTTCTTTTGCTATGTAACAACATTGCATTAATAAATTCCAGAAAAAATAAACATATTTATGAGCATTTGCTGGTTGGTGGCTTTTTTAGAAACAAACTCATGGAGCAAAGGCTGCTGTTTCCTGAGCATCTCCATGTTTAACATTTACACCTCTAGTCTTGGTGCTCGTTGTGCTCCATATATAGAACTAAATGACCATAATAAACACTAGACAGAGCAAATTCTACAAACTAACTAGAAAAGTGAAGAGATAAGATGATACATTTTGTAGGCTAACCTAGTATCGGACCACAACCCATAAGTGATAAAAAACCATCAGCTCCCCTTTTTTTTAAGGTATTTGGTATTCTTCCTTTTTGTTTTCCTCTTCTGGAATGTAAAATAGACATTTGTATTAGGATTGTATCCCCATACCTGTGATTGCATGCTGTTTCAGTGTTTCTAATATTCCGGTGTGTCTGTGAAGTAGGAGTGACTTTCCTGACCTTGAGTAAAGACTACCAAAATCCTTCCTCTGTAACAGGTTATCTAATCAGCAGCTTTGGAAAAATCACACAGCAGTAATGATCTCCCCAGGAAGGTCAGGATGGCCGGAGTTTGGCATAGCCTAATCACTTCTGCAAGTGATTAGTCTATGCCAAACCCCAACCATCCTGACCTTCCTGGGGAGGTCATTACCAAGATGCAAGATGTTAGTGAGACTGCAACAGAAGGTAAGACTTTTTGTCTAGTGGCCAGATTTTGGCTACTAGAAAAGTGAAGGTAGAGGCTTATTACATCTAGGGATTCAAAATTGTATCTATACTTGGCCTTTAAGGCGAAACAACCATTCACTAGAGTCCATTAAGAATTGGGATGCACTGTGTGAAACCCCTTGGTTCGCTTGATCCACTTACCTTTCCTTCCATCCCTCATCTGCGGCCACATCCTCGCTGGGTGCTTACCCATGGGAAGCGTTTCTGAATAGCTGGTGGGGGCATGCCCACAGTTAAAGGCGAGCAGGAATGCAGTCAGCAGCACTTGCCTCATTCTTATCGCTATGGGCCCGAGAAAAAGGTACATTTACGGGCAATGCTGTGGGATACCCAAATTGGGATGATCCCACCCAAATCTTGGTTTTTGGGTTGGGTTTTGTTCCTCTTGAACCCTTTAAACACCAAGCCTGTGAATTTAATGTGGATGCCTCTCCAGACCACTTTAATACTCTGCTCCGTTGACAATATTGTCTCAGCTGGCATCATTATTGTCCTTTTTAGATTTTTCTGTTACCAATCGGGGTCATGCTAAAGATCTGGTCAAGTAAGTCTACCTTGGGGTGAGCTTTTGGGGTTGAACTGAAGTTTTCATCTGACTTGACGCTCTAAAAAAAAATGTTTACCCCAAAAAATCACCTACCCGTTATGGGGAAATTCTAAGGGTGACCTCATTACGCGCATGCACTGTGGGAACCACAGATAGGTGAGTTGTGGGAACGATCTGAGGGGGGGTTCACACATCAGGAAATCCCATATCAGAATCCCAGGAAAATGGACCTATCACCAGAATAGTTAAAATCCTGGTAATAGGTCCACCTTAAGTTGAAGCAAAACATGTTACTCTGGAAGTCTATGTACACTGTTAAGTGCAATGTGTCAGCGCTGTATAAATGAATAAAATACAATACCGCTGACAGTTTTTGGAATACATGGAATCTGTTAGCTGCTTTCAATACATTCCTGTGTCTTAGCACTTAGGAAACACCACCTAATCTTGTACTTGTAAGTACATGGCAGCCATTGACCCTTTATCTGAATTGTGTCAGCACACTCTCCGGCTGTTAAAGGGCAACATCAGTGCAGGGCCGGGACATCGTCACAGCTTGTGTGGAAGAGTCATATACTAGTGCTGTATAGGAGACCAAAATAAACTTACAGTGTCCATGATGTTAGCCATGCTTAAAGATTGGCTACTTTAAGACACTGTTTAGTATTTGTGACTTTGATCCTGTTAGAAGAAGAAAACAAATAAAACATTAGATTACTTTCTGTTAACTGACATTGTGACATTAGACTATCCCGGGTTTTGTTCCTTCTTCCCGATGCTGTGTGAAAACCCCCACATCACATCATCACCCCCATTCAAACTTTCCCAGGTCCTACGGCACATGCACGAGCTCTCGTTCAATCAGAGCTGGGATCAAGAGCAGCCACATTCCTAGCAGCGGGCACACTCTTCTTATTTGAATGGCTGGGGGCTGCTATTTACATAAGCAAGGGAGCCAGGAAGGAGTTGAGTTTTGCTGGACCTGGTTGGCGGGGGGGGGTTCACACAGCTGGGCAACCCGGCCATCCTCTTGGGTTTAGTCCTGCTTTAAAGTTGCTCATTATGAATAATTCATCATGCAATATCAATTTAAGACTGCGGGATCTTCTCGGCACAAAACACAGGCAGAACTGCCGAGGGAAATTAGCTCCAACTGTTTATTTGTAAAATAAAATTATTTGTAAAATGTATTAATACAGCCTCTTGCTCCAATTTGCTAGCCAACAAAGCTTCACAGGCCTACCCATTGTTCAAACTGTGAGTTGGCTCCTTTCACATGGCGCAAAAGCTTTAAAGTGGAACTTCAATGAAATTATGACCCCTACCCTGTCATCCTACCCTGGCACTGAGGCAGGTTGGGGGGGTTACAAAGAAAAAAAAACACCTTACCATCTCCTTCTGGGCGCTGGCCATCTTGGACGAAAGACACAGTGCCGCATCTCCGGCTCCTTGCGCGCTTCTGCCCGCCGGTAAGGAGGAACAACTTTGGGGTTTGCACTCTCCTGGGCGTTGTCCCTAATTAATCCCAAATTCTCCTGCCTGGCTGGGAGTCATGTTGTTTCATCAGCTTACTTTTACCTGTTCCTGGATCTATACATTGTGATTACTTTGTCTCAGTGGATTCCATCTTTTGATCTCTGTGTGACCTCAGTCTACCCTTGGACAGATTTGTCGGTTTGATCTCTGGATTGATCTTTGACTATTTTTCACCACCTGATCTCAGCTTATGGATTTTCCTTGCCTTGGTTTCTACCTGTCCTTGCCCACAGCACCCAACACCAGAAGCTATACCCAATGTCTTGGTCCTAGGCTGTCAAGTTGATATGCCAATGGTGTCACTAGGAGACTTGAGTCTTACATATCAACGTCAATGGATTTAGCTCCACATGTGTAGGTGCCGGTTTCTAGCCTGACAACAGCATGACCCATGTAGCTTCCCTTGCTCACCAGACACCAGGATCCTACAGACTGCCTTACTGGCTTCCTCTTAAACGGCTGATAACACACAAAATGGTATTCTCTCCTAGTTTCTCCTCTTCAGAGTGTCTGTGAAAAAAGTAAGTGCTCCGTTTTCTTTTTTTCTGCCTAGTTAAAATACTGAGCAGCAATAAAAAAGGATTTATTTATGGTCAGTTATTTTTTTAGCATACAAAAAAACTGTCAAAAGACAGACAAGCAGAGCATTGAGAAGCTATCCTCCCCTGCGCATGAACAGATGTATCTAACGCAGTCTGCTGTAAGAGAGGAGGAGACAGGTGTTAAATCAAAAAAGGTGAAAAAAAAACACACCAGGGTCTGGGCTACAGAAAAGGTGCTAAATCTCAGCAACAATAGCTTTATTCAGCAGCACGCCAAACATGAATCTTCTGCATCTTAGGTAAGCAAACAATGATTGATACTGTAGTTTAGATTAAGCCTGGACAATACTATTTGAGCATATGTCTTCTCACTTATACAAACGCAGGTGTTAATAACTATAGAGCACATCCATTGGTCCAGAAGACACGTTACTCCAAGTTCTATGACTGTGAGTCTACAACTGGTTTAACTCCTCTGTTAAACTTTTGTTTCACTGTCCATAATATTATGGGTTCCACAGCATCAGCAGGTATTTTTCCTGTTCCTCCTCAGGGTGTCTCCCCCTGTGATGTCTCTTCTTGTTTTATTTCTTGCACACATCCCTGCAGTTCGGCATCTTTGGTCTGCAGCGAGTGAAATGTCAGTCTGCAGCGCACATTTTAATCATTTCCCATTTTATATAGTATGTACCGCAACAGTCAGTGCCATATTGCTACTGTGATTGCCAAAAAATACTCTTTAATTGTCTGCCAAGCCCACCTCCAGGTATTCCAAACTCATACAAGATTAAGTAGTAAAAATGACATTTATTTTTTCTGGATCCTTTGCCGACTCCAATAACGTTTATGGAACAAGCGCAGAAATGATTCACAGATGCACAGATACTTTGAATCTCTCTTGGGGTCACTTGTGGTCACATCACAAGGGTGACTGGTATAGGTCATAACTGCGCTATATAACACTTTATATATTACCCCTCAGATGGATCATTTTTTTATTCATTGAACAAAAATGCCAGATAGCTCATAACACTTGTGCAGGGTTCATGTAACATTGTGTAACATACTAGCTCATATGTCTCACCATGTGTAGGAAAAACAGGTACAGGACTGGAGTTGGTTTAAGGACAACTGTAGCCAAAATTATGAATCAGTAGCCCCTTCAAACTTGCTAACGATAATGCTTCCATGATAATCTTTGCTGATACTCCCCGTGGTGGTCAAAATCAGACACAACTAAAATGGACGTTTCTCAGATCATGCCATAAGGGCACAAGGTTCTCTGCTTATCACATGTGCGCACCCCCAAACACATGTACGCATCCATGCACTCCCAAACACATGTACGCATCCATGCACTCCCAAACACATGCATGCACCCTAGCACTCCTAAACATATACACACACCACCAGGCATGCACGTGTGCACAACCAGACACACAAGAATGTGGGTAGCCAGGTGAGTGATCTAGTAGATAGGTGGGCAGGGAGGGAAATAGGCAGAGAGGTAGGTAGGCAGGCGGGTGGCCAGATAGGCAGGTAGGTGGGTGGCCAGGCATGTGAGTAGAGAGGCGAGCTCCTTCCTCCCCTGCAGCTTGGGTGGCTGTGGCTCCTTGCTCTCCCCGGGAAGAAAAAGCATCTAGGTCCTATGATGACTGGGGAAAGATAATGAAAAAATTAAATACCTTTTCCGAAATTTTCCTTTCCTGGCGCTCACTCCATGGCGGCATACTATGGGTTAATGTCTGCCTCATTAACCCTGATAGGACTAGATGTAATCCATTTCGCATCCTGCCCCCTCTGCTCCATTCCAGTGAAATAGCCATCCTCAAATGGGCAGGTTGTATGCGGTAATGGAGTGAGAGCCAGGAAAGGAAAATTTTGGAAAAGGTAAGTATTTAATGTTCTGTTTTCCTGGCAAGTTATATGGGGAATGCTATAATTGTTAATGTGAAAATTAAGTATTCTTGTCAGTATCCTGCATACATTGCAAAATCAAGAGTAGTGAACTTAGCCACATCAACCCTATAGTGCATCACCATGTACTCGAGGCCCAAGAAGCTGTAAGAGCCCTAGTGGAGTGAGCTGTGCCTCTCAAAGCTATAGCTAGTGAATTAGATTCATAAGCCTTTGAGATTGTTTTAACTACCCAGGATGCAACAGTCCGTGTGGAAGGGGTAAAGGCTTTCCTGCTTTTGAATGGAATAATCAAAAGAGTTTCTATCTTGCTACTTTGACTAGGTAAATCCAGATATCGTCTTAAGCACAAAGCCATGTCTCCTCATAAAAGGTGGGCATGTGAATTCCACTGTTAATATGAAAAATTGAGGCAACTTTGTTTTAGCTGAATCCTGTCAGGGAAGAAAAGGAGATATGGCTGAAATGCTCTGAGTGCTCTCAACTTATTCTGGTGGCTGGTGACATTCTGGTGGCAAGGAAACAGCTAAAAGGAAGGTTAACGTCATAGTATTATGCCATAAGGAACAGCAGGCTGTTGGAACGAACAAACAAATTGTGAGACTAATGGCTCTGATGCCCCTTGTTTACCGTCTATGGCAGAGATGGCTGAAATCTGTCTTTTAATTGCTCTGAGCAATAAAGCCTTGTTTAATCTCACCTGAAGAAAAACCAGAGCTTGCGACATATTGTAGTTTGCAGTATCTAACTTTTCATCTGCCAGGAATCTAATACATTTGTTCCAGGTTCTGTTGTATGCTATGTTAGTAGAATTTTTCCTGGCTAACAAAAGAGTTTTGACTACCTGTTCTGAGCATCCACTTTTACCTTTCAGCAGCCAGGCTTCTTGTTGAACTAGAAGGTCTGATATAACTGGAAGGAATATCGGGCCTTGGACCGCTATCTGAGTTGTCATGGTGAACCAGTGTCTGCAAGGGCAAAAAGGTAGAACTGCAAATACCTTTGCCTTCGACATCCTCAACGCCACTAGAAATTTGTGAATTAGGGGTATCAGAGGAAACGCATACCCTTGATTGAATGTCCAAGTTTGGATTAAGGCGTCCACTCCACAACTGATTCGTCCGAAAACTCCAAAGTCTCTCTCGCCGCAATCAGTCCGCCAACCCCGTTAGCTGGCATCTAAAATTACTGCCAACCACTGGGCTGGTAATATGGAATGACAATTGGATAGGTTCTCTATCGGAGACCACCAGTGTAATGACTTCATCCTTCTGTCCAAACGTATCTGTTGAGTCAAGGACCTCCTCCACTAATTTAAAAACCCCATTGGAAAATTCTCATTCTCCAGTGGGCCCACTTCACCATAGCTATTACTGATGTAAACATGCCAGTATTCTCATGCATTGCCTCACCGACATCATGATTTTTTTGAGGATCTTCCTCACTGAAACTCGAATCATCACCTTCTTCCAATGCAAGATTGTCCCCTCTATTGTATTGAAGACCACCCCCAAATAAAGCTTGTTCTGCATTGGAGTTAGGGAGCTCTTGTTCCAGTTCACTTTCCAACTGAATTGTTAAAGCGTCTCTGGGATAAGATTCGTCTGAGCCCAAATTCTTTTCTTGCTGTCCGCTAACAGGATTAGGTCTTCCAAATAATGGAAGAGCCTGCACCCCTTTAACCTGAGTAGCGTTTTTTACGAAGCACCCAGAAGGGTGAGAGCCTAGGAAAGTCCATCTGTGACCATGGACCTCTGTATCCAGGACCCACTTGTACGATATGTTCTTATTCCAAGTATACAGCATGCCCTGTTCCAGAATATTCCTTACACATGGGTTATACATCCACAAGATGGCGCTGGACTGCAGAAAAAACTTGTGGCCACTCCCGGCCCCTTAAATAGCCAGGAACCTCCCACCAATTCCCAGTTCTTATCTGCAGTCTGGACTGCGAAGATAGAAGATGGCTCTCTATACTGCGCAGGTGAGCGGGGCTTATCAGCCTGCGGCCCTGCAGGACTATTCCCACCCGTTTCCGGACCCACTGCCTCCCAGCCTTGGCTGACTGGTTCGGGTGAAGGTAGGACAGCACCAGGGTCAGGTGCTGAGGAGCACTGCTCCTACCGCAATCCCTGCACTGACATGGGTAGACGGTATAGGCTTATGGTGAGCCTTGTGGGATGCCCCTTCCTGCACTCTGGGTCTTCCTTACCCTACCCCCCCCCTCCCTCTTTACTTTATTATTGTGTTACTGTGTTTTTACTTAATACGCTTGCCGCCGCTTGAACAGCACTCCGCGGATGGCGGCGACATTGCCTCAGCTGCTGCTGCGTCGTCATTGGACGGGGAGATAACGTGGGACGCGATTCGCGCTCTTCGGGGGGGGGGCGGTGTCTGCGGATGACGCTTTTGGCGTCACATCTCCGTGGCCCGCCCCTCGAGGTCTGTGTGGGCGCCATTTTACTTCTCTTCCTCCTTCGCTCGTGCTGCGTGCGCTGCTGCTCCTTTACCAGTGAGTGTCCCTGCGGGGTGTTTTTTCTTTCTGCTTCTCACTTGTAAATGCTTATGGGGATGTCTTTTATGTCTTTCAGGCCGGATAAATGTCACTGTGGTTTCTCCCGGCCCTCTTCCCTTTGGTAATCTCCCACCTCCCTAGCGGGTTTTTGGGGCATCCCAGGTGGCTATTACTAGCCTTAACCTTATATTGGCCTGTTGTGCCACTCAAATCACCATATGGAGGCCTCTGGGGATAATGTGCCTGGGGTTCCTTCGGGATAAGCCCGGCTGTGTGTTGCGTGTGGGGTTTCCCCTGTGAGTGACAATGTCAGGGTATGTGTAAACTGCGCCCAGCAGGTACTTGCGCTGCAGTCCGGGCTGTCTGTTGCAGGCCCCTGGTGCTGCACCCCTTTTGGCTTTGCCTACCCCCCCACGCTTTCATCTGACGCCCAGTGAGGGGCATACTAGTGGGGACTCTCAATCTGATTTGGCTGCACGGGTGGCCAGCATTGAAAAACATATTGCTGGGTCAGCCCCGCGTAAGGCTTCTGCAAAGAAGTGGCATTTATCTCCCGCTGCTTCTCTCTTTCCTGTAGAGGATGAGGGACCTTACTCACTTTCTGGCCCTTACCCCCTCGAGGAGGGGGAATTGTTTTCTGATTCAGAATCCTCTGAGGAACAACCTAAGATCTATGGTGGAACCGGGTCTCCCTTTGGGGAAGACCCATAGTCCTCAGATGATACTGATAGGTTGTTGAGTATATATATATATTCGAGGTGCTTTGTATTTCTCCTCCTGCAGTGGCTCCACAGCAGGGTGAGCTTTTTGATACAGTTAAGCCACGCTTGGAGTTCCCTGAGCAGACTCACTTTAATAATCTAGTGCTCAAGGAATGGGGACGACCTAGTAAGCTACCTGGGGTGCCCAAAAGTTGGGACAAGAGGTATCCCTTTCCTGCTGACGTGATTAAACGTTGGTCTTGTCCTCCCGAGGTGGACGCGCCCGTTCTAGGGTTGTCAAATACATCTGTCATGCATTCTCCTGACACTACTACCCTGCGGGATGGTGAGGACCGGCGCATGGACCAGCTGTCCTGTCATGCTTTTGCCTGTGTGGGGACTGAGCTGCGCCCGGTTTGTGCCTCTGCCATTACGGCTATTGCTATTAAAGAGCTGCTTAAGTGTCTGACGCTGGAGGTGAAGACTATAGATCTCTCTTGCTTTGTTATGAATTTGTTGCAAATATCCTCTCTGTCATGGATGATGTCATTAGAATGTGTAGAAGGACATCTGCCCTTTTGGTGGCTATACGCCGCTCTGTCTGGTTGCGTCAGTGGGTAGCTGATAATGCTGCTAAGAAGGCTCTCACTGGGTTCCCCTTTAAGGGGTTTTGCCTCTTTGGTGAACGCTTGGACTTGTTTGCCAGGGGCGGTAGGTTACCTCAACGCAGGAGGCCATCTCGGCCCTTTTGGGGGTCTGGTGCCTCTTTCCCCTCTGTTCGGGCTTCCAAGGCTGGTCGAGGAGTTTCCTTTGCTGGAGCACGCGGAGACTATTGGGGCAGGGGCAGGGGACGTGGCCGCCCAGGCCTCTCCTGGGGTCCCAAGCCCAAATCCTCCCTCAAGCCCCCTCAGGCATGAAGAGGTGCCCTCACCCATCCGGGTGGGGGGACGGCTTCGGCTCTTTGCTCACGTCTGGAGGTGACGTGTAGCAGACAGGTGGATCCAGGAGGTGGGTTCCTCCGGTTACAAGATAGAGTTTGCAGCCTGGCTGCCCCCAAGATTCATCAGATCCCGGCTCAAAACCCTCTGTCAGCTCAGGGTTTGTGCCTTGCTGTCCAAAACCTTCTGGAGTTGGGGGTCCTCTGCCCGGTGCCTTTCTGGGAAAGGGGCAGAGGCTTCTATTCCAATATCTTCACCGTCCCCAAAAAGGACGGGTCCCTCAGGCCCATCCTGGATTTAAAGCGCCTCAACAAGTTTGTCAGATTCAAGCATTTCCACATGGAAACCCTGCGCTCAGCAGTCAATTCACTGCGCCCGGGCGATTTCATGTCTTCTGTAGACATCAAGGACGCTTACCTTCATGTACCAATCTTTCCAGGTCATCAGAAATTCCTCAGGTTCGCTCTGGAGGATCAGCACTACCAATTTGTGGCCTTGCCTTTCGGTATCAACTCGGCTCCCAGGGTATTCACCAAGGTGCTGGCGGGTGTGATGGCTCTGCTGAGATCTCAGGGCATTCGCATCCTTCCTTATCTGGACGACATTCTCATCACGTCTCAGTCCTTCCATCAGGCCGAGCTGGATACCCAGATGGTGGTGTCCACACTAGAGTCCTTCGGCTGGGTGATCAACCATCCCAAGTCTTCCCTGTCCCCGTCACTGGTGAGGTCCTTTCTGGGCATGACTCTGGATACATCTCAGGTCAAGGTTTTTCTCCCTCAGCAGAAGGTGGAGAGTCTTCAAGCTCAGGCCCAGTTTCTGCTGTCTTGTCCTCATCCCTCCATCCGGCAGGGGATGCAGCTGGTGGGACTGATGGTGTCTTGCTTCGAGGCGGTACCCTATGCTCAGTTTCACATGAGACCTCTTCAGCTACACCTTTTGTCAGTATGGGATCGGGACCCTGGGTCCCTGGATCAGGTGTTTGTTCTGTCCCCTCTGGCCAGGCGGTCTCTCTCGTGGTGGCTGGACTCAAGGAACCTCTTGGTGGGCAGGACCTTTCTGTCCCCTTGCTGGGAGACTGTCACCACGGATGCCAGTCTGACAGGCTGGGGGGGCTTCTGGAAGTCTTTGAAATTACAGGGTCAGTGGGGTCCTCAGAAGGCTCATACCCCTATCAACATCCTGGAACTGAGGGCGATAAGGTTGGTTCTCGCCCAATTGACTCCACACCTTCGGGGTCGGGCTGGTCAGATCCGCTCGGACAACCAGAGGGCGGTTGCCTACACCAATCATCAGGGAGGGACCCGGAGCAAGAGGGCCCTCAAGGAAGTGTCCCTGATACTATCTTGGGCGGAGGAGCATGTTCCCTGCATCTCAGCTGTGTACATCCTGGGGATGGAGAATCTGGAGGCAGACTCTCTGAGCAGGGGGACTTCTCGTCTGGGAGAATGGTTCCTCAGCAGCAGGGTGTTTCGCTCCCTGTGCCACCGCTGGGGTCAGCCGGATGTGGATCTGTTTGCGTCCCGTCACAATCACAAGCTTCCAGTCTTTGTCTCTCTGTCCCAGGACCCTCTGGCCTTAGCCATGGATGCATTAGCAATGTCTTGGAAGAGTTTTCAGCTCCTCTATGTATTCCCTCCGTTTCCTCTGCTGGGCAGGGTGCTGCGCAAGATAGCCCAGGAAGGGGTGCCAACCATTCTGGTGGCCCCCTGTTGGCCAAGAAGGGTGTGGTTCACAGACGTCGTGCAGTTGGCAGTAGATCAGTATGCCCTGCCCAAGGATCCAGACCTGCTCACTCAGGGGCAGCTACACCATCCCAATTTACAAACGCTGGCTTTAACGGCCTGGCTGCTGAAATCTCCATCTTGATGGAGAAGGGGCTGCCTGCTTCTGTAGTTGATACCATGATTAGGGCTAGGAAGAAGTCCTCATCCTTTATCTACTATAGGGTATGGCATGCTTTCATTGCCTGGTGTGAGTCTAAGTCCCTTACCGGTCGGGTGTTTTCTGTTCCCAGGATTCTGGAATTCCTTCAACATGGTTTGGACTTGGGTCTTCAGATTAGTACCCTCAAAGGTCATGTTTCAGCCTTAGCTGTTTTCTTCCAAAGATCCTTTGCCAACCATCATTTGGTTAAGACCTTCTTCCAGGGGGTTACTCACGTGCGACCTCCACGTAAGCCTATGTTACCAATCTGGGATTTGGTCTTATCCGCTATGCAGGGTCCTCCTTTTGAGCCTCTGTGTAAGGCCCCTTTGTCTATCTTGAGGCTTAAGGTACCATTTTCGGTGGCTATCTCTTCTGTTTCCATCAAACCTCCTTATTTTGAGAGACACCAGGACAAGGTGGTGTTTCGGTTTAAGCCAGATTTTCTGCCCTAAGGTTGTGTCTGCTTTTCACCTCAATCAGGACATTCCCCTCGATTCAAAGAGCAAAAGTTAATTGATTTCGGATCGAGAATCGTAAGTTTGGGTGGGTGTTAGTCATTTTTTCCTGTTTTTTTGGCCATTTCCGACTCGCACGAGCCTACGTACGATTTCGTATATGCTCTTACGATCATCGGAAGTTCGTTCCTAAATTTTAGGATCAAAACGTAAAACTTAGGATCAAATCCTAAAACTTAGGATCAAATCCTAAAACTTAGGATAATCGGATGTGTTTAGGTGTGATTCAGAGAACAGTTTTGAAACCTCTAAATCCGTTTTAAAAGAAAGCCACTGCCGACACCTTTTAGCAGTCGGATTGCTGTTCTTGAACAGGTTTTTTGGCTATGTGGAGGAGTCTGCGCGTCTTGAGCTCCAATGAACTGCATGTATCAGCATGGCCGAGGCCATAAATTGTATGGCAATGCATACCTGATTCATGTATGCCTTATAAAAGCATTTTAATGTGGACCTTAATTAGTCCTTTGCATGTAAACCTTTATTTTGCAATATATTTGCGTTAATTAAAGAAACTTATGTCCTTTGTTATTTATTTTTAAATTGATGTACTAGAATAATATTTTTAGATTGCATTTATTGGTGTAGTTGTTTACCTTTGCTTTGTTTAATTATTTAAGCACATCTTTGGTCAGATGCATCACACTTACTGAGGAGAGGAGAGCGGGATAAAGTGCAGGATGTGGGTTACTGCTGTATTTTGCACAGACACAGCAGAGCTGGGGGCACGGAAAGGTCAGAAATCAAAGAATGCAGAGCAACACAGTCACAAGGCCCTTTCTGTTTGCAGGCTGCCCGAGAATACCTGAGCCGCCATCTTGGCTGTTTCTAGGCTCATAACATGCAGAAGTTGCTGGGTGTTTTTTAATTTTTGAGAGCAAATCTGTATGTAGAGGGTGTGGGTAACCACACCCAAAATTTTAAGTTGTACCATTTGAAGCCAAAATATTAAAATTAAATCCACAAGTAAAAAATGCAAGTTAACTAAAAATTAAACAAAGTAAGATTTACTTATGCAAATGCATTCATTAATGGTTGGTTACTACAAAATGAATGAAATAAAGAAAAATAAAAGACCAAATATTTAGAATGCACTTTAATGAGGTAAGTTTGTAGTGCGCAGCCACAAGATCAGAAGGATTTACGTCCAGACAAAAAAGGAAAAAGGGCAAAACCAATGTTGCAACCTGAGAAATGAAACGGAAAATTCAGGATGCAAACTGACATAGGTCTGATTCCCGAACTGCCATACGAACGGATGTACATTTTAGGATAGAAACGTATTTGCTTATAGAATGACTCACAAGTTCATACGAGCGCACGAGCGTTCGGGAAAAATAGGATGATCGGCACCAAAATCAAAGCTGTTACATGTTTCTTTGAATCGACCCTATTGTCTTGCCTTCATTGTGTCCTAATCCTGCTAATTCCAAAGAGCGGACTCTGCATTCCCTAGATGTGGCCAGGGCTCTGAAGTTTTATTTGGTCGCCACTGAGCCTTTCAGGAAGTCTGATGCTCTTTTTGTTCTCACTTCTGGACCTAGAAAGGGTTTGCCTCCGGCTAAATCCACTATCAGCAAGTGGATCCGTCAGGCGGTGGTTCAAGCCTATTCTGCTAAGGAAAAGGAGCCTCCCTTTAGGATTACTGCTCATTCCACTCGTGCTATTGGTGCCCCTTGGGCTGTTCAGCACCAGGCTTCTGTTGAACAAGTTTGCAGGGCCGCTACTTGGTCTTCTGTTCATACTTTTCCTAAGTTTTACAAGGTTGATGTTAGGGCCTCATGCTGCTTTTGGCTGTAAAGTTCTGCAGGCAGCAGTGGTTTAAACTGCCCGCTGTTACTTTTGGGGATCCCACCCTACCTTACAGACACTGCTATTGGATGTCCCATTGTGAAGCTATGATATTTTTTATAAATTGTAAAAAAAAAAATTTTATACATGCAATCAAATGTATATAGGACAATCCCTTTTGTTTGGTGCAGCATGGTGGGTAACCCCCTTTGTTCTTTGAAGACTGATTTGACTGTAGCTCCAGTTTCAGGTGTGCATTTGTATGCAAATTAAGCTGGCTACCTGTGATAGAATAAGCAGGGCCAGGGTATTCATTTGTGAGTTTTGCCTGGGCCAATCACAGACGACCTGCAGATTTCAAAATGGAACAAAGAGTCCACTTGATAAAAAACAGTAGGCTGGAGAGTAGAGATCTCTTTTGGAGGGCAGCTGGAGAAGAGATGTGCTGGTGCGCCTGACCAGACGGACGATGATGGGACTTTGCCTTGGGTAGATGGACCTGCATTGTGAAGCCAAGTACAGCAGCCATCTTGTTTGGACGTGGTCTGCTGATTTTCTGCGTGGAGCAATTAAAACAGATGAGTAATCCGTTTTAATATATATATGCTTTTGCTCTGTTAGGCTTTCAATGTTGTAACACAGATTGTAGTGTTTTTTGTTTTGTACATTTTGCAAGGTATATAAAATAACTTTAAAGTGCATCATCTTCCTTGGAGATTACTGGCAAATGAACTTATTAGACAAACAAGGCGTCATTTTTGGAGATATATCTGTATTTGAGCTCTTAAGTTTCCTTATATATTTGAGGGCTGCAAATATATTTTGTAAATTTTAGATAAATTACGCCCAAGCAAGACACCCATGTGTAAGGAATATTCTGGAACAGGAAGTGCTGTATACTTGGAATAATACAATTCTGTGAGTACTCACCTGTAGAATTGGTATTATAAGTATACAGCACGTCCTGTTCTATCCCGCCTTGTTATCATTATTTTTGGTTACCTCTGTATGGTGATTGTTCATTTTGTGTTTATTATTCTCCCGGGTTCTTGTATAACTACTTGTCAACACTGGGAATTGGTGGGAAGTTCCTGGCTATTTAAGGGGCCAGGAGTGGCCACAAGTTTTTTCTGCAGTCCAGCACCATCTTGTGGATGTATGACCCATGTGTAAGGAATATTCTGGAACAGGAAGTGCTGTATACTTATATTACCAATTCTACAGGTGAGTACTCACAGAATTGTATTTTTCTAGACCTGGTAAAAAATTTTCACTTTTACGCCCACTTTCTCCTCCTGGACTAGGTTGGCGGCAGAAACGCTTCTGCTGATATGGTTTGGAAGACATGCCGTACTGTTTCGCCGACCTGAAAAAATGTTTTTTAGTCTTTTTTCCAGTTTCTGGTAAATGGCTTGCCAGGCTTATAGGTTCTCAAATCTGTAAATCTTTCAGGCTGAGATTTGAAATCAAATACTCTATAGGGCCTTTTCTTTCTGTCTTGTGGCAGCATAGCGGACTTCCCACCGGACATCTTGGCAGTAGCATTATCAAGCTTATTATTTAATAAGGATTTATCATAAGAGATCTTCGTCCATACTTCAGCCATAGCGGATATATATCCCTTTCAGTGCCAAGCACGTAGATTCTACGTGCTCGCTTCCACTCCACTTAAGTGCCAAGCACGTAGAATCTACGTGCTTGAATTTCCCCCCTGCTAGTAAAAAAAATAAAAATCAAAAATACTCACCTGACCCCTCGTTGGATCCGGCTGGGTCTCCTCTTTAATTTGGTGCCATCCGATCCCCCATGGGGGGTCGGATGGCTCCAGGAGAGCCCCCGGAATAGCCCCCCCGTTTTGGCAGCAGCAGCTGCTAACTGTAAAAAAAAAAATAAATAAAAATGACATTTACTTACCTGCAGTCGCGCTGCCTCCCTCCGGGTCTCCTCTTCACTGGGGGGCCTCCGATCGCCCCCCCCAGCCTCTTCAGCTTCAGGGGAGAGCCTGAAAGGGCTCTCCCCCTCCTCTCCCGACGGGCGCCGCCATCTTGCTGTTAAGCCCTGCCCCTTTGGCTTATGACATCACTCCCGGGCCTCTTGCTGCCTCTCCTCGGCTCAGCTGTCAGATGCCCTGGTGATCGCTGGGCAGAGCAGTGGAGGGGCAGGGGATGCTCTGATTCCCTGCCCCCCCCCCTCCTCTGGCCAGCGATCACCAAGGCATCTGACAGCTGATCATCACAGGAGCTGACAATCGGGTGAGGTGAGTAAAGTAAAAATAATTTTTTTTTAATAAATGACATTTTTGTGTGTGTGTTTTTTTTTTTATGTTAACCCTTTGTGAACTGGTAAGGGGTCCATGAGACCCCTTATACCAGTTCACAAGCCTAACCCTAACCCTTAAAATTCCCCCAAAAAGGGGGGACCCTATGTCATTTTTGGGGGGATTTTTGAGGGTTAGGGTTAGCCTAACCCTAAACCCTTAAAATTACCCCAAAAAATGCCCCCCCCCCCGGAAGGGGGGACCCTATGTAATTTTTTTTAATTAACCCCTTATGTTTATAGTGTGGATAGTAGTTGTATTTTATTTGTAAATGTAATAAAGTGCTCTTTTCAGTTTGGGGGGTCTCCAGGGCAAGAATGGGGGGGCTACCGATACATATGTGGTACCGTTGTAATCGGGAGAAATGGGGCTATCACATGCAATATGGTTTTCATTAAAAAAAAAAGGTTTTATTTAAAATAAAGGAAACAATTGTTTAAAAAATATATATATATTTTTTTTTTTGTTTTTTTAAGCAGAAATATTCAAAAAACAGTAGAAAAATTACAAACAAGACATTTCATGTTAAAGCCTAAACTCTGCTGCAAAAATGTATATGTAATGTATATAATTTTTCTGGAAATTCCAGCAAAAATCACGGTTAATCATGCCGCAAAATGGGGAAAAATGACCTGTCAACAGAGAGTGACAAAACTTCAAGTAGGCTGACAATTAAAAGGGTTAATAGTACCTATGCATGTTGGGTATCGTTCTGCTCGGGGGACCTTGCGCTTTCAGATTTATTTGTTTTTTCTTGTTTGCATATTGATATTTTAGGAAAACATGGTTTTTATTCTGCTTTTTTATAATTGTTTTTAGGGAAACCCTGTGCAACCTAAGAATTCTTCAATGGATTACTTCCAGAAAGATGAGCCCACTACAACAAGCTCAGTACTCTTAGAAAGCTTAACATGTGTACTTTCAGGGAATATATGGTTTGTGGGGATATTCTAAATTTAAAGGGTTGTTTTGGTTGAAAAATCGCAAGGTGCGCACTTTGTCTGCAGAGCTGAAATTTTTAAGTAAAATTACCGTTACGCACATGCTTTACTTTGGGGTGTTTGGCAACTCTTCCCTTGACAGAACCTATGCATGTTGGGTATTGTTCTGTTCGGGGGTTGTTGCTTTTTCAGATTTTACTTGTTTTTTTCTGTTTGCATATAGTTTTTTTTAGGAAAATGTGGCTTTGATTCTTCTTTTTTATTCTTTTTTAGGGAAACTCTGTGCAACCAAAGAATTGATTGAGGGATTACTTCCAGAAAATTGCACCCATGTCAACAAACCTGGTACGCCTAGAAAGCCTGAGGTGTATACTTCCAGAGAATATAGATTTTTTAAAATTTTTTTGCACATATTTCACCCAAAAGTATTGAGAATACACCTAAAAAATTACAAACTAGACATTTCATGTTAAAGCCCAGACTCTGCTGAAAAAAACAATATATCATTTTCCTGGGAAATCCCTGGAAATCCCTTCAAAAATCACATTTGAACATGGCGAGCGCAAAATTGTGCAAAATGGTCTGGCACCAAGGGTGACAAAAACTCCAGGTAGGCTGGCAGCGAAAGGGATATATACATATATATATATATATATATATATATATATATATATATCATTATGTTTTAAATGCTATTTAAGTCAGCACCGGACAATTGTATGATATACTTAAATCACAAAAGAACATAAATGATTTATATCTACATATTTCATCATCAATCAGATTAAAAATGGCTAAAACTCAATGAATCATTAAGTCCTGGGGGCACTGCCCCCTTAAGGGAATAAATCTACCAGGCTTCTCGTTTTAAAGTTTTTTTTTAATAAATTACCTCCTCTTTGGATATGCCCTGAATTGGCATATCTGCTGGATTCTTATGTTTTTCCAAAAACTGCCTACCAATTGGGATTTTCACATCTCCTTTCCTAATGTCATAAGCAGGCCTTGGGGGGAGGATGAGGCGAAAAACTACCTGTGCCACATACTAATGTGGCACAGGTATATAGACAACATATTCTTCCTCTGATCCGGCTCTGAAGCCTTATAACATGACTTATGCCCTTATTCATCAAGCGATAGCGCCAGGTAGTGTCTGACGAGCGCCAGGTCCCGCCAGCTAACGGCGGCTACCGACTCAAGTACGCCCGGCGTCGGCCACAATGACGCATTTATCAAGCTAAATGAGGCTAGCGCCGGCGAGAGCGACAGCTACCGCGGGATTCATCATGTAGCCGACTGCAACGAACAGCGCCGCTGCTAATCCCATCACAGCGCCAGGTATGACCTGTCGCTCCCTGGCGATGTCCAATGCATTTCAATGGAGCAATCTTTAACTAATCATAATTAATTGCTATTAATGTTTTTTTTTTTTTTTTTTAAAGGCCAAAAATTCTGTGACCACTTGTGCAATGTTAGGATTTTTTTTTAAGGTAAAAAAACAAAAAAAAAAGATTTTGTGCAGAATTGATATTACAGGTCTGATATTAATGTATTCATATTACAAAATGTTTATAAAAACTTGTATAATTTTACAATCAAAAAATATGGTTGTTTGGGGGTTAAAAACTATCCACCACCAACTAATCCATCGCCGCCAGCGGTCTGGGGTTTAAACAAGGAATTCACAGCGCGAAAAAATTCGGAGCGTGATTTGTTAATGAATCTGCAGCAAGCCGTTCGCTCTGGCCATTCGTTGTCAGGCGCACCCATACAACGCTGAACCTGTGAAACAGCGACCCCTAAGCCCGTATTCAACATTACCGCACACCGACTGAGTCGCTGTCAACAAGCAAACCCCGGCCAAGCACAGCGAATACTAGCTGGCGCTGTGAAAATCACGCTACTGGCGCTCATCTGTCGCTACCTGGCGCTATTAATGAATCGGCCTCCCCGTCTTGTATTTGAACAACAATGATCTAAATCCAAAATTCACTTTGGACTTTGATTTATCCCATATTACATTCTTGGACATGGATATCAGTAAAAATGTAGAAGGACTATTAACTACTTAATTAAAACAGCAGCTAATACCATTCTAAAAGCAAGTAGCATACATCCCGAACCACTGTTGAGTAGTATTCCCTATGGCGAATACCTTAGAGAAAGCCGAAATTGCACATCTGTACAAGACTTTGAGATAGCCGCACAAGGAATTAGGGATAGACTACAACTACAAGGATATAAAAATAAAATCCTACAGAAGGCATATCAAAAGGCCAAATTCAGAGACAGACATGACAAAGCCAAGAAAAGAACAGAAAAGTGACCATGATTTATTATGGCTTATTCTGGACAACATAGGGACATTTGTCAAATCTTGAACCGACATGTACTATTGAATAACCAAATTCTCAAAAAAATTCTTCCTAGACGACCACAAATTACGTAAAGAAGGTCACAAAATTTAAAGGACAAATTGTTTCATAATGACTATGAGATTATATCAACACAACCAAGGGCACGTATCGTTGTGGAAACTGTAATATGTGCAAATATTTTCAGGCAAATAAATACAGCTACCGGGAGGCAAGGAAAAAATGGCGAAACATTTCGTGAACTGTGAGACAAAAAATGTAATTAACTTATTAACATGTACCTGTGGCCAATTTTATATTGGAAAAACTAATAGAAAGTTGAAACACTGCATTTATGAGCATCAGTATGACATTAAGAAAGGAAATGTGAAACCCTCAATTAGTAGGCATTTTTCCGAAAACATAATAAGAATCCAGCGGATATGCTAATTCAGGGTTAAGAACAAATCCACCAGTCCCAAAGAGGAGATAATTTAGTAAATAGAATTTTAAAATGAGAAGCCCGGTAGATTTATTCTCTTCAGGGGGCAGTGCCCCGAGGATTAAATGAGACATTGAGTTTTATCCCCTTTTAATCTGATTGAAGATAAGATAGAAACCATTTATGTTCTTTTCTGATTCAAGTATTCATACATTGTATTTAAAGCATAATGTTTATATATATATTTCCTTGCTAGTTATTCATTTGTCATTATAGTTTATACATTAGAAATGTTCTTTCCAAATGTTGAATTGTACACCTTGAGCTGTGTTATCATGAAAGGTATTTTATAACATACAGAATAATAGATATAAGTAATATACGTACTCAAACATTGATAATGATTGAATTTCTTATATTTAATTGGCCTGCAGCCACTGGATTTTGTGTGTGGGTGGTGTGGTTAGAGGTGCCACCTTCCCCCGTACTGCTGCCTTCTGTGTAGCGGAGGAGAGTTGGGCACTTCAGTAATAGGCAATTTCAGCATAATTAAACATGCATTACATCCCTCACCGCCGCCTGGGCGCTACTTTGCCCTCAACAAAGATGGCGGCTGTGGACTCCCAGCACTACTGACACTACTGAGCATGTGCGTCACGGCCATCTTGGATTTACTTTACAAGCAAGTTCATCCATCTCTGTGTCTGCAGCCCCAGGCGTCTCTCCGCTGTCTACATATGCCACCGGTTCCAGTCTCCTCCACAGCGATTTACCCTGCTGCCACCTCCAGAATCAGGGTGCGTACCTCCACAGCGATTTACACATTTACTCTTTTGGTACCGGTCTCCTGCATGACACTAGCAATGAGCCCAGAAGCGGTGTATACTGTCCGATTTGCAGTTACTCTTATAGGGGAGAGGAAACAAGTATTACTAAACTGCCAAATTATAGAAAGAACTAATTAAGGATGAGGGCAAAACAGGAATGAAGCACAGAGGGGACGGTGCACAATTGATTACATCTGGTCCTATCAGGGTTAATGAGGCAGACGTTAACCCATAGTATGTTGCCATGGAGGCACCAGGAAATGGTAGTTCATTGCAAAATGCTCAATAAACTCTCTTACAGTTGACACAGCATTCAAATGTAGTTCTTGGTGCCTAAAAGAATGCATAGCATATTCTTACCCCTCCCAGAATCCTGCTTCAGAGGTTACAATGAGGTGAGGGATGTCCTCCACATTTGGTGGGCCATAAAGAGTTTATGGAATCATCCAGCAAGTATTTAACAAGGTCCTTATTAAAGATCCATGGGAGGCTTTCCACCATCCAGCCTTAGACTTAAAACAAAATAACCAAATGCCTTTCATATTTCTGGTGACTAAACAATCACGCAAGTATCGAAGGAACAAATTCTCTCTTTCCCAAAAGTGAAAGCTAGTAAAGATGGCTTCTTAATCAAATCTTTCTAGTTTATTGATTGAAACACCAATAATTTATCACTATGTGGGAACTCGGAATGATTTTTGTCCTTCCCAATGCAGACTGCTTCTCCTTACAATAATTGCATCACAACCCAGCTCAGTTGGATACCCGTAACAGAATAACCCAAGTTGCTGGTGCACACTTACTAGTTTTGCGTGGGTGCCAGGTCAGTGGTGGCTCTGCTGTGAATCCAATCTGTACAAATGACCAGCACAGCTATGACAGTGTCCAAAGTCCATATTAGGTCAAATGGTAAGCAGTGTCCTGAATTCCAACGTTTCGGGGGAGCAGCCCCCTTCATCAGGGACAGACAAACAGACATGTGCCAAGAGGGAGGTCCTTATAAACATTGTAATCAGGAATTTCCGCCTGACATCATAGTGACGTCAGCGGGAGTTAATAAAGCTCATTAAAAAAAAAAAAGTTGGAATTCAGGACACCTTACCATTTGACCTAATATGGACTTTGGACACTTTGTGATGGATGTTTCATACCACATTTGTCTTTCTATGATACACTTGGTGGAATTATATAACGGAGTGCTGGTCATTTGTACAGATCAGTTGGATACCCCCTCCTTTCCGCCTGCCCCACCATATCTTTTCTATTATTTGTTTTATATTCATCTTTATAGCTGTTATTATGGTCATATCATCGTAGGCTGTATATTTTACTTCATCTGGTTACTTCCTGTATGCAGTCTTGAAACACTTTGGCCTTTCAGAGAGTAGGAGTCAATTCTGCTTCTCGGTCAGCACACAATGCTCTTCAGGGGGTGTCAATGTTCAGATGTTCCAAATGTGCTAGTTAAAGGAAAACTTCCTTTTTGTCAGGTTGTTGGTGTTCGACCTTATTGTTTTTCTATTTTGGAATGTAGTATAATCATTTGTGTTAGGGTTGTGCCCCCACACCCATGATTTACCTATCAGCATTCTGTTTCCATGATTCTCATATTCCTGAGACCTTATTTTGCTGCAGTGGGAGTGGTTTTCACGGCCTTGAGTAAAAACAATAGACTACAAGTCCCAGGATCCAATTTTAAAGGTGATCTAATTGGCAGCTCAGGATAAGTCATTACCTTTCCAGCTGAGAACCCTGCCAGTAACCGTTTTGCTACTAGAACACAAGTTAACTTTCAGCAGAATGGGTTGAACCTGTTGTTCCTGCCTTAGCCAATCAGATGATTAGCAAGCCAGAGACAGGAGGTCTCTGATATGTACTCAAAAAATAACAGATAGGCTTAGCACATTGAATAGCTTAGCCATAAAAAGTGGAATAACCCATTTGGGGCAAGCAGCGACTCTCCATAATAAAGTTCCAGGCTGAAAGGATCATAACTACAGATTACACAGAGGAACAGCTTTTTAGTTAAAAGAGGGATCAACTCTAGAAACAGCATTTCAGTCCTACTTTATGGATCACAGAATGTACTCTGCTTAAACAATGACTGAATCTCTCAAATACCCCTACAGTAAAATCATGTCTATGGATTGAGAGCCTATATAATTTTGTTTCTTCTCCTAATGTATTTCTATACCATTGCGTTTTATATGCATTAGTTTGTTTTAATTCTGTTATATTCAACTCATAATGCCATGTGCATTATACGTATGTTACTTGCCCCACCATCCTGTAATATATAACTATATAAATACACAATAAAATGCAAAAAGAAGAACAGACTCACATCAATAAAAGTTTTACAGTAGATGCTAAACACTCCTGTCACCCATTGCTGGGGTTTTGATGATGATGCTGATGTGAAGTGAACGGAAAACTGAAGAGGTTAAATATGATATATGTGTGTTTTTTTCATAGTTACCCAGTTATTGGTTATGGGGAAATGATTAACCTGCCACATATATGCAGAGAAGTTAGTTTTGTGCCAAATTGCAGTGGTCCTAGGAGGCATTAACCAGTGGAGCATCCCAAATCAGGATGTTATTCTAATCTGGATATACCACAGCTTCCCTCAGCAAACTATTGGACATGAGATCGGACATGTGCAGGGATAGCTCTGCCCCTTTTTTATACGTGATATCCTTTTTATTTTTTGAATTTATTTTTATTATACATCCTTTTCCACCTAGTTATTTTTAACATCTAGTGTGATGGTTCCACTCTGATGATCCCCCCCCCCCAACTGGTACATCAGGGAACGCCTCACAGCGTGTGAGATTCCTGGTTGGGGGCACATTAATAGGCAGGTGAGTACACTGTTTAAAAAGACTTCCTCTTTAAAGTGGACCAACACCCACCGGTGATCGGCCCGGGAATCTATAAGATTCCCGGGCCGATCACCTCCCTCCCCGCGGGACATCCGAGATCGGGATGTCCCGCGGGGTGAAACCCCCCCAAACACCCCAAACTCCTTACCTCAGTTACCTCGCGCCCCTCTAGACGTGCGCGCGCCCGCGCCGGCCGTCTGTGAATGGCCGGCGCGGGCACGCGCGCGTCAAGAGGGACGCGCGGGAGGCGGTGGCGGCGGAGCCGCCGCTTGTCCACGGCTTGTCCGTCGGCGCGGGGAGAGGTGAGTTTGGGGGGGTTTCACACAGCGGGGCACCCCGATCGGGGGTGCCCCACCGAAGTGGACCAAGACCCAGGATAGTCAAAATCCTGGGTGTTGGTCCACTTTAATATGCAGCTGTGGGGCAGTCCAGATCACAATCTTGTGCTCCAGTAGCTAAAAGGTTACTAGCAGTGTTCTCACCTGCGGAGGTAATTACTGATGCTTGGCTTAGCCAAAGCTGCTGATGAGCTCACCTGTTACAGTGGAATGATTTCTGGGCCAGGAAAACCTCTCCCACTGTAGCAAAACAGAGCCATGGGAATATAAGTAACTCGGAAACAGCATGCTCACAAGTATGGTGCATAATCCTAACACAAATATTAATTTTACATTTCAATAGAGGAAAACAGAAAATGACAAAAAGTAGTTTTCCTTTAAAGAGCGCTTTGGTCCTGTAGCGGTGTTCTTTATCTTCAACTGACCCCATTACATTTTCTCATGTAGGTCATCTATTTCCCTTATTAATGTTAGTCACTTTCTGGCAATATATATTATCATTTAATTTATATTTCTTTTTTCTATTTCCAGATATTAATAATCTTGACATTCCCCCGGATTGAAACTTTTATTTCTTTTTTAATTATTTTAGCGAAAAGTGTTTTTTCTCAGTGTTTTGCAGAGTCTACCATACTTTGGTATCTAAGCAATTATATTCACTTCTATTTTATTTTTCAAGAAAAAGAGGAGCAACTTGCCCAGAATAGAGTATGTCACAGCAAGGCAACACTAGCTTCTTTATTTTGGTTGCTACAACCATCCCATATGTGTGCTGCAAACAGCCTTTCGCAGCCACGGTCAATGGAATGATTTGCTCTGACTGCTGCAGTCATGGCACATCTCAGGAATCATCCTGAAGAGCAGCCGCTAACTTGCACTTTCCTGCGGTGGATTTGCATTGATTGCTCAAGCACAGATGTCATCTGCCATGCAATGTAATCCTTTTATTAATGTTTACAATCGCTTCCTAACATGTCTAATGTGGGTAGCGTTGTTCAAGCTACAGTACCAAGTAACCCTACACCTGTTCCTACTAAATCTTCAGGTAAGGCAAGCAGAAAACAGCATAGACACTCATTGCCTTTAGTTCAGTGATGATACAAAGAATGCCATCAAGTGGGTCAGAGAGGTCCTCAAATTCCCAGAACCCAAGCAAATGGATCAAACTCCTAATGACTCAGTTATCCTGAAAGGTTCACCTGAACCTGGCTTTTTCAGAAAAATTATGAATATTAATGGTCTAAACCGGACAGGATTTCTAAAGTTCCTAAGACTTGGGACTATCTTTTTCCAGAGGATTTCACAAAAAGATGGTATGTGATCACCTGGTGAGTTTGTGCCCTCAAAAGAACATTTAGACAGAAGGGTAGAATCCTTCATAAGACAGCAATAGTTGCCCAATAGGTGTTGGGTGAGGCTGCCAATCCTAGCTGTGCTTTGACACTGATTGCTAGGGAGGTAGATTTGGAAATTGATGTCTGCAATCAAGCTCACATGAAGCTATCATTTCCAATGTCCAAGATTTAAGATCAGCAATGGAAATGTTATCTTTTAACTCTTCTAAAGATGCACTCTAGATGTCAGCAACAGCAATGTCATGTGGTTGTATCAAGACTTGATTTCTGGCTAAAAGCTTACTTTGAGGATTGAAATGCCAAGAGAACTATGGTGTCACTTCCATACAGAGGATGAAAATGACCTAGAAGCATTCATAAAGAGAGTTACTAGAGGAAAAGCTACTCTTTTCCCTATATCCAGTCCAGGTCGTCCCAGGAGTAATGACAGTTGGGTTATCCACCGCTAGGTGGCTCCTGACTGCAGGATCAAAAGCCGTCGCTCCTCCCGGCCTCCTATAAAATCAGGTGTCTCTCTATGATCCCCCAGTGTTCTTCCTGCAGTCTGCTGCATAAGGATCGTATGGATACTCTCTCCTGGATACTGCAGCTGAGCGGGGCCTCGTAGCCCGTCGGCCGCTGCATCCTTATTGCCACCATTCCTGTTGGACCCACTACTGCCTCCCAGCTTCGGCTGACCGGGGCGGTGAAGGTAGGGTGAACACCGGGGTCAGGCGTTGGCAGAGCTAGGCTCTGGGCCGCAGACCTTGCCTAAAGGGTAGCCGGCCATAGGCTGATGGTGAGCCTATATAGGGGGGAGAGGAACCACCTTATGCCCACGGGGTTTATGCCCTCCCTGCCCCACAAGCTTTATTGTTGTATTGTGCTAGTGTTTATTGACTGGACTTGCTGTCCCTTGCGTGCTGGTGTGTTTTTTACTGACTTTTTACCTCACATATTTACCCTCCTGTGTTTTTTACTGACTTTTTACCTCACATATTTACCCTCCTGTGTGTTTTACAGATTTTTTACCTCAGATATTCACCCTCCTCGCTCCCTCGTCACTCCGCTCTCTCCCCTGTCCTTCATGCTGCCGCACTGTGAGTGGGGGGGGAGAACTTCGGCACTGCACGGGCGGAGTATGTCTGGATCTGTGGGCCCCGCCGCCGGTTGTGCGCTTGCTGCCTGCCGGCCCGGTGCTGCGACAGGGCGCCGGGCTGGCGATTCTGCTGGGCTCCTCCATGGGCCGCCTGATGTTGCAGGGTCCCTTGCCATCTTGGGGGCGGGCGCGAATTTCGCGCCGTGGGGGGGGGGGTCCGCACGATGATGCTTTTCGCGTCACGGTCATGCGGCCTGCCCCTCGAGGAACGTATGCTGTTGGCTGATCCGCGCCATCTTCTCCTCCTGCACGCTGCTGTTGTCCCTTTGAGCGGTGTTGTGAGTCCCTCTTGACATATTGTCTTTTATGCGCTGGGCATGTGCTGTGGGATGCTTATATGTTGTTCACTTTGTGTCTTCCAGGTGGGTCCCTTGATATTAAGGGTTGTGGTTCCTCTCGGCCTCCGGCCACCCCCCCCGCTCCGCCCCCCTCTCTCCAAGCCCTCTCCCTGTAAAGAGGGATCTCTTAAGAGGGATCATTTCTTGTGGGTTGGCCAGGTTGGGTCGTTAGTGCCTTGTACCTGTTAACATAACTCAAATCACCATAATGGAGGCTTCTGGGGATAGTGAGCTTGGGACCCCATCTGGGAGGGTGAAGCTCTGCCCCATGTGCGGTGCTAGCCCTCTGGGCGGACTCAGCACGGTTGTGTCACTTGCACCAGAAGTGTTATCTCGGAGCATGATCAGGCGGGCGTATCTGCCTCTAGCCCATTATTGCCTGCGGCCTCTCCAGAACCCCCGCGCTTGCTCTCAGCCCCCAGCGAGGGGGAAGCCTGTAGGGGGTCCCAATCTGATTTGGCGTATCGAGTGGCCAGCCTTGAGAGACAGATCTCTCGCTCGGCTCCTAAGAAGGCCACAAGTAAGAGGCGACATATTGAGCCGGTCTATTTTGTAAATGATGGAGATGATGATGATCTCTTTGGAGGTGTTGATAGTGGGCCGGTTCTTCCTCGGATGAGGATACATGGCTCCCTGATGATACGGAGCGGTTATTGACTGTGATCTTTGAGACTCTGCACATTGTCCCTCCTAGAGTGGCTAAGAGGAAGCAGGGTGGATTGTTTCGGCCTGAGAGACAGAGACGAGTCTTTCCTGAGCAGGCCTTTTTTTTCTAACATGATTTTCAAGGAATGGGAAAGGCCTAACAAGTTACCGTCGATGCCTAAGGGCCTGGACAGGCGGTATTCCTTTCCCGAGGAGCTGCTCCGGCTATGGTCCTGTCCTCCTGAGGTGGATGTCCCCATGTCGGGTCTGTCCAACACTACGGTCATGCCTTCACCCGAAACTGCTTCCCTACATGATCCAGCTGACAAGCGCATGGATCATTTTGGTTTGTCATGCCTTCACCTTGCCGGCCAAGAAGGCACTCACTAGTATCCCCTTTGTGGGCCACAGGCATTTTGGGGAGTGTCTGGACCTCCTGGTCAAGAACGGAAGACTCCCTCAGTGACGAAAGTCTGCGCGGCCCTTTCAGGGTTCATCTGCCTATCGCTCCTTCGAGAAGGAAGAGGCTCTTCATTTTCAGGCGCTCGCAGAGATTCCTAGTGACGAGGGAGGTCCAGCGGCTGACCAAATCCCTCCTGGGGATCCAGGCCCAAGCCCCCTACCAAGGCCCTCTGGCATGAGGGGACGCCCTCACCCATCCAGGTGGGGGGACGGCTTCTGCTATTTGATCACGTCTGGAGACAGCGCGTCTCGGATTGGTGGATTCAAGAGGTGGTTTCCTCCGGTTACAAAATAGAGCTGGCAGTCTGACCTCCCTCAAGATTTCTTCAGTCACGGATATCCCAGAACCCACTGACGGCACAAGGCCTGCGGTTGGCCGTCCAACACCTTCTGCTGTCAGGTGTGATTTGTCCCGCGCCTCGGCAGGAACGGGGTCAGGGCTTTTACTCCAATCTGTTCACGGTGCCCAGGAAGGACGGAACGCTAAGACCCATCCTGGACCTGAAGGGTCTCAACAGGTTTGTTAGAGTCAGACATTTCCGCATGGAGACCTTACGGTCCGCAGTGAGCTTGCTTCGACCTGGCGACTTCTTGACCACAGTGGACATTAAGGATGCTTATCTGCACATCCCTATATTCCAGGGGCATCAGAAGTTCCTGAGGTTTGCGCTGGAGGATCAGCAATACCAGTTTGTGGCGTTGCCAATTCGGGATATCCTCAGCCCCCTGTGTGTTCACCAAGGTGCTGGCGGGCGTCAGGCTATCCTGAGTATCCAGGGCATTCGCATGCTGCCTTATCTGGACGTTTTACTGATTGCGGCTCAGTCTCTTCTTCAGGCTGGGAGCGACACCCGGACCGTGTTGTCCACTCTCGAAGATTTCGGTTGAGTAGCCAATTATCCCAAGTCTTTAATCACTCCCTCGATGGTGGGGTCTTTTCTGGGCATGACGTTGGACACCTCTCTAGCCAGGATATTCCTGCCACAGCAGAAGGTGGTGGGTCTTCAGACGCAGGTGCAGGCCTTGCTGTCTTGTCAGCAACCATCTGTCCCTCTGGGGATTAAACTGTGGGCCTGATGGTGTCATGCTTCGAGGCAGTGCCCTTTGCTCAGTTCCACTTGAGACCTCTTCAGTTGAATCTGTTGACCGGTTGGGATCGGACGCAGGAGTTATTGGAACGGGAGTTTTCACTGTCTCCCCCGGCCAGGCAGTCCCTTTTGTGGTGGCTGGACTCCAGAAATCTGCTGGTAGGCAAGTAATTTCTGCCTCCACGGTGGGAGATTGTCATCACGGATGGCAGCCTGACCGGCTGGAGAGGCTTTTGGCTGACTCAGAAGATCCAGGGTCAGTGGGGGCCACAGGAGGCCCACTTACCTATGAATATCTTGAAGTTGAGAGCGATCCGGTGGTGCTTGTTCACTTGACTCCCCATCTAAGGGGTCGTGCGATTCAGGTTCGCTCGGACAATCAGACGGCGCCTACATAAATCACCGAGGCGGGACTCGGAGCAAGCGAGCCCTTAAGGAGATGCTGACTTGGGCAGAGAAGAATGTTCCCTGCATCTCGGCGGTTTATATTCCTGGGATAGAGACCCAGGAGGCAGACTCCCTGAGCAGGAGCGCCTCGCCCTGGGGGAATGGTCTCTCAGCAACAAGATTTTTCACCCTCTTGTCTCCGCTGGGGTCAGCCGGGCATGGAACTATTTGCTTCCAGACACAATCACAAGCTCCCGAGATTCGTCTCCCTGTCGAGAGATCCTCTGGCCTTTGCCACAGATGCTCTGGCAATTCCTTGGACGGACTTCAGGCTCCTTTATGCGTTCCCTCCGTTTCCAATCCTGTGCCGAGTGATGCGCAAGATAGCCCAGGAGGGGGTACCAACCATCCTGGTGGCTCCTCGCTGGCCGAGGCGGAGTTGGTTCGCGGACATAATTCAGATGTCAGTCGTTCGCTACGTCTTGCCCGACGATCCAGGGCTTCTCATGCAGGGATCGCTGTGGCACCCCAATTTACAGACACTGGCTTGACGGCCTGGCTATTGAAACCTCAATCCTGACGGACAAGGGGCTGTCAGCCATGGTTGTTCAGACCATGATTCAGACGCGGAAGAAGTTTTCTTCTATGATATATTACAGAGTTTGGCATGCCTACATTGCTTGGTGTGAATCCAAGAGCCTTCCTTGTTGCACTTTTTTTACAACACGGCTTAGACTTGGGTCTCCAGTTGAGCACCCTCAAGGGCCAGGTCTCGGCCTTAGCCATATTCTTCCAGAGATCCATTGCCAATCATAGACTGATCAAGACCTTCTTCCAAGGGGTTACCCATGTACGCCCACCGCGTAAGCCTGTATTACCAGTGTGGGATTTGAATCTGGTGCTTTCTGCTATCCAGGGTCCCCCCTTTGAGCCCTTGTGCGATGCTGCATTGTCTATTTTGCCCTAAAGGTGGTATTTTTGGTACCTATCACCTTGGTGTGTCGCGTGTCAGAGCTGGCCGCGATTGGTGTGAAGCCTCCTTACTTTGGACGACATAGGGATAAGGTGGTGTTTCACTTAAACCTGATTTTTTGCTTAAGGTCGTGTCTCCTTTTCACCTTTATGAGGAAATTGTCTTGCCTTCCTTGTGTCCAGCTCTGACTAACTCTAAGGAAAGGACCCTCCATTCCCTGGATGTGGTCAGAGCCATTAAGTACTCCTTAAAGTGAGTCCTTCAGGAAGTCGGATTGTCTTTTTGTCTTCTCCGAGGGGTCTTGGAAGGGCTTGCCTCCGGCCAAGTCCACTCTCAGTAAGCGGATCAGACAGGCGGTGGTGCAAGCATACTCTGCCAAGGGGAAGGAACCCCCTTTTTCGTGTTACAGCTTATTCTACTAGAGCTATTGGTGCTCCCTGGGCTTTTCAGCACCAGGTCTCTGTTGAACAAGTTTGTAAGGCCGCCACTTGGTCTTCAGTTCATACCTTTACAAAGTTTTTTACAAGGTTGATGCTATCTTTGGCTGAAAAGTGCTTCAGGCGGTAGTGAAATGAACTACATGCTGTTTCGCACTGGGGATCCCACCCTAATGGACACTGCTTTTGGATGTCCCAAATGTCATTACTTCTGGGACGACCTGGACTGGATATAGTGAAAAATACAATTCTGTAAAACTCACCTGTAGAGTATATCCAGTCCAGGTCGTCCCACCCCACCCTTATTCATTATATCTGGATTGCCTGATTACCATTTTTATATTGGACCATTGTCCTAAGTTTGATGGAGAGAGTACATGCTGAAGCTATGTGAAGTAACATGGTTTCTTGGCCTCCCGGCCTGTCTCTTTTCTTACTGCTGTTTAACCACTGGGGAATCATAGAGAGACACCTGTTTTATAGGAGGCCTGGAGGAGCGACAGCTTTTGATCCTACAGTCAGGCGCCACCTAGCGGTGGATTACCCAACTGTCATTACTTCTGGGACGACTTGGACTGGATATACTCAAAAACAATTCTACAGGTGAGTTTCACAGAATTGTATTTTTTCCACAAAGAAGAGCCTTAGACACACCAAATAAATCGTCTACTAGTCATCTCTTTCGATTCTTTTAACAGATTTAACAAAGGTGCTTGACACCAGCCTTCCTTAAACAAGGTTAATGACAAGTCTTCCTTCAGGGGAGTAGGGCTGACTAAATCCTTCACCACATGAAGAGACGCCCTCACTCTTTCCAGTGGGTGAACATTTGAGCAGACATTTGGCTGGTCAAGTGTCAGATGCTTGGGTCACGGAAGTGATCTCTACAGGTTACAAAAAGTTACAACAGGTTACAAAAGAGTTCTCTAGATCTATACCACCCAACAGATTTTTCAACACAAATATGTTGCAAAACCCTGTTAACCTATTGCATATCAATGACTGTTCAGGGCCTCCTTCATTAAAACGTCATTGTAGCTGCTTCTCCTTCAAAACTTGGTAGGGGGTTCTACTCTAACTTTCTTATTGTACCCAAGAATGACAGTTCAGGTCTATTTTAGACCTCAAGTAGTAGAACCATTACGTCTCGAACAAGAGTTTCCGAATGGAGTCACTCAGATCAGCGTGGGACTTCCTAATTCAAGGGGAATTCTTGTCTACCATAGACATTAAAGACATTAAAGGCTTACTTACACTTACTTATTTCTCATCTCTTCCATTCTGGGACTGCAAGATAGGAAAAAAAAACTAGCTCCAATTGACCTATATAAGGCAGGCTGTGGCAGGATCTCCTCAGTTCCTTTCTTGCAGTTGCAAGGGACTGTGAAGAGCAGGGGCTTTGACTCAGTCTGACTCCTCCCCAGCTGCAGCGTTCCTGGGGACCCCTGTTAGGTGCCTGAAATCGGTTCTGTGAAGATCATGCGATAGCGTGGGATCATGCAGGGTGAAGGGAGGCACATGGGTCCAGGTAAGCATGCCGGGACTCGTCCGACTGGGTCTAAACCCTGAAGAACAGGACCCCACTGTAGCAAGGTACCTGATCTCTGGGCCTTGCAAGGTGGACCTGCTGTGTGTCTCCCACTGAGCCCCGGTCCCTCTATCCCCTGGGTCATCTACCCCTATGACTCTATGACACCCTGCGAGAGATGCAGTCTGCCTTCTCCATGGCTGCTGGGTGGGACCTGAGCTAGGAGGCTGGGCTCCCTGGTGTCACTGTGTTTGTGATTGCTACTGCTGGCAGCCATGCTGGTTAGAGCTCATTCAGAGCTCGGCTGCCAGTATTTAGAGGGGGAGGTGGTCTTTTCAAGAGGGGGTGTGGCCACCAGCCATGTAGCCTGCCTATTGGCTAACTTGGGAAAGGACTGGGCCGGCCGAGCCTGCGGCGCTGGGGGGAGCAGAGGGGTCTTACAGTGAAGAACAGAGGGGGGCTGAACACCTGCTTTAGCCAGGTCCGCAGGCCCGCCCTCCTTCTTCTCACTAACAGCACGAGGCAGCGCCATCTTGTGCGGTGCCGGAGGTCCCTGCTGCATCCCTGGATCGTCACTTGGCAGCTCCTGTCTCCCTGTTCTCCTGAGTTTCCAATCCAGGGCTGCTGCCGTCCCACAGTTTTCCCTGGTCAGGTAGGGCTCCCTCTGGGGGCAAAGCCTTTTGTCTTGTACAGATTCCTTTAGGAATCTGACATTGCTCTTGTTGTTGCAGGGTGGGGTTCCTGGAAGCTGCTGCATCCTTGTACAGGTAGGTCTGACCAGAAGTCGACAGGCAGGAGGTTGTGAGGACAAGCGCTCCAGCTGTATTGTTTAGCACTTAGAGCAGCCATTTTACCATATCAGAGGCACCGGGGTTTCATATTTTAACACGTGTCCCATGTTCCAAGCGCGCCTGGCCTTGGACGAAGGACCCCTGTATGCTGGGTGCACTACGGCCCCGCACTGCCTTACTCACCGGATCATCCATTTTCCCCTGCATCTTCAGACTCGGACTTGTCAGTGCAGGACACCCCCTCGGGGAGGGGCTGCCAGGTCCATTTGTGTTCCAGAGTCTGCCGAGGTGGACAGCGTGGCTTGTTTGGAGAGCATGGTCAGTGGCCTTCCTCAGCAGGGGTATATCAAGTCTGTCTCTGCCCGCCCAGGTGGGAAGGCTATGGCCAAGCATAGGCATTCGTACAGAATCCTACGTTGAGGATTTACTTAGGGGTTCAGGATTTAGTCCCGGTCAGTCAGAGTGGGTGGTGTCGTCCGGCAGCGGAGAAGAACCGGAAGCCGCACATACAACGGGGAACCCTCAGTATCACCCGCCAGATCAGATTGAGGAGCTTATTGAGGCAATATTGGAAGTTCTGCACCTCTCTACTCCTCGGCCTAAGCGCAGATGAAGAAGGGTGAACCCTACAAGCGTCAGAAGGTCAGGCAGGTTTTTCGTAGGCTTGCAGGAGTGGGAGAACCGGATAATATTTCATTTTGTTCCTAAAGTTCTGGATGCCATGTACACCTTTCCAGATGAGGCTGTTACGGTTTGGTCTTTGCCACCTGAGGTAGACAAACCGGTATCGGTTCTGGTTTGGCACACCATTATCCCTACAGGTTACTGGTAATGTAGGCCATTTCTTCAGCACACCCCAGTTCATCACTGCCTGAGCCCTCACTGCCCACAGCTTGTGGGTGAGATTCTACCCCCAACCCCTCATGTTGCTCCAGTCATTGATACAGAGGAGGTGCTTCTGTATGAGGTGATGGGGGCACGGCTGGGTGGCCATGACCATTCTCAGAAAAACTGTATATTTATTAGCCCTGGAGAGTCCGCTGCAGGGGAACAGGAGGTGAGTATTTATCTTTTTAATTTTAGCCCAGACAAAAACTTTAACCCTGGGTGGCAGAGTTGTATGGGGCCCAAAAATTCCTGATGGTGGCCCTTTGTTATATTGTGCAGAATAATGTGCAGCTTAACAATGGGAAGATAGCCAAGGACACAGCCTGCACATATCGTGGGCACATGCAGAAGATACAGACTGCAGGCACCAACTCCTTAAGGGCACAGACAGAATAATCTAAACCCATTACAATCTCACAGGGAATGTTTTCTTAAATGATACACTGGCCTAAAATTAGATTTGCTTTCTGCTTTGCTAGGTGTTAGCATCTCATTTCAACAAGTCACTTGTACTTACAGGACAGACAGTCTGGATACTCCAGTGCTATTCACATCATTTGTGTGGCCCCACTATTGTTTCATTTCATTTTTACTGTGCAGAATTATGTTACCACAAATATTATCATAATACGACTTCGAGTAACACACTCTGGTGAAATATTACTACCTACGATGAAACACATCTTTTAGCAATAACTGTAAAATAAGCTACTGAATAACTTATATTTGATGTATATGTCACCAAGCTCATTGGAGCAGCCTGTATAACAGACACATGCCTAGCCACTGCAGTGTCAAGAGGAGATTAGGGTGCCCAGTGTTGGTATGTGAGGCTATGTAGTTCTGCTGCACCTATTCTGCTACACCATGGGTTTGATTCATTAAAGGTCGAAAATAAATTTCGTGGGTTTTTTCTTAAAAAGATGTTATTTTTTTGTGCGCAATTTCTACACGCGCTTGATAAACCCTAGACTGAGTTTTTTCAATTTCTGCTAATTAAATTCAAACACAACAAAATGCACCAGGAAAAACTTAATCAAATTTATTTCATGTGGAATTTTCGATCGCAAAATATTTCAAGTAATTCATGTGCTCCTCATATGAATTACATTTTAGTGTTTCACACATTTTTTTATGCTGCTTGCAGGAGGAGAAAATGCTGGAGAACTCTATTTTCTGTCTTTAACCAGGGAGCTGTTCTCTGCTTTCTACGTGAAGTTTAGGCAGCTAGATGCTATTGATATTGAAGTTACCTGATCGTGCCCTCTATGAACTAAACAAAATAAAAATGAGTGTTGAGCGGGATGAATCTGCAAGATTTGGATCCATGCCAAACTTAGCGGGTTCTGCCCTGACCTGGAAAAGGGCTGATTGGCTGCACAGGTCCCGGTCACTTAAGTTGCATTTTCCTGTGAATTATTTGTCCATTTTGGGCCTCTGTAACTGCAGGTGCCTAACAATGCAGAAAACAGCAAATAAGGGACAGGGACATGGCTTCAGCTGCTGCTGCTGGTAGTGGAGCTGGTGCTGCAGGGAGAGGTTGTCTTTCACTCTTGCCTGCTACAACTTCCTTTGGTGCAAGCACGCGCCAGGTTTTGGAGTTTATTTTTGTCAGCCCAATATTGCTGGCAGAGTGGTGTGGCTAGAACATATTGAGGCAGTCGTAGAGCTGCAGTGGCAAAACTACCAGAAAAACCTGCAAACATCTGAGTCTCCCTCTGTCTTAGCCCCCAGCTCCACCTCCCCAACAAGGCCACCTGTCTCCCCCCAAAGGGAGATTCTGGGAACCCCAGCAGCAGCACCGCCAAGCTGGTCCACATCACCCCAGGGAAGCATGGGAGCATTTCAAAATTTCTGGCCTTTGAAATGCTTCTATTCCACCTGGTGGAGATGGACAGTTTTAAAGAGCTGATGGCGGCAGCTGTTCCACAATATGTCGTTCCCAGCCGCCACTGCTTTTTTTGCCAGGCCATCCCTGCCCTGCACCAACATTTGTGAAAAAATATAAAATGCACTGGGCAATGCCATTAGTTACAGTGTCCACATCACCGCGGACATGTGGACAAGCAAGCATGGGCCCTACGTTACATTTCTCTAACTGCCTACTGGGTCAATCCATCAGTCAGTGCCTTCTGTAGTCTCCTCCTACTCTGCTTATTCCTCAGGTAGTCAGCACAGCCCCTGCACCGCCATAGGGAAACAACAGCATGTGGTGCTAAAACTCAACTATCTGGGCAAAATGCCCAGTTGCAAACCAGCAGCACTTCACGACCATCAGCCCCACCAATATGGTCAGCTCTGATGGCGCCATCATCAGCGATATCTTCCCCATACTCTGCCGGCTGAAAAAATGCTTTAAACTATGACGGAGAAAGCAGAGGAGGAGGAGGAAGGCCCATTTTCCCCGCTGTCCATGCAGTGTGCACGTGGCTCGCAGGGTGGGTTGCGGCTAGGTACACCAAGGTCCAGCCAGAGGAAAGTTTTAGAGGAATCAGAGGAGGGGGAGTACTTTCTCTTACAGCAGTGTGGCACCCAGCGCTAGAGCATGGCTGGAGGGAGGAAGAGGCACCTGAGGACAGCTTCTTGAATTGGGGCAGCCTGGCACACATGAGCCACTACATGCTCCAGTGCCTGCTCAACAACCGCAGAGTAGCCTGAATAGTCGCCAGTGCTGATGGCCACCCTGCTTGATCCCCACTCTAAGCGGGATCGGAAAGCACACTGATAGACGCACTACTGGCAGAGTTCCCAGCTGAATTTGAGGGCTCAGTCGTGGCACGAGGAACTGGAGGATGAGCAAGTTGCCAGTGCAGCAGGGGCACTGACAGCACCTCACAGGAAAGAGTGAGCATGGCCACAATGTGGAACAACTTATTCCAACGTCCGCCACATCCACCACTATCGGATACTGCTGGCCGTAGTACCAGGAGGCAGACTTTGACTGTCATGGTGGATGACTGCCTGTCCACGTAACTCCTGGTACTGAGAAATGGGTCCTCCTCGTTCAATTTCTGGGTCAGTAAAGTGGACACGTGACCAGAGCTTGCCCTCTATGCCTTGAAGATGCTGGCCTGCCCTGCGGCAAGTGTTCTATTAGGACTTGTGTTCAGCACAGTAGGGGGTGTCATTGCGTGGACATTCTTACATCTCTTAAGATGAAGCAGGCATGGATCCCAAGGGACTTGGCAGTGCCTGAGTGACTGGTTAAAGTGTTTGCTACCCCCTCCTCCTCTGCCTTTTATGCTTAAACCACCACATCCACATCCACCAACTGCCCCCCCCCCCCCCCCAACCACTGACACCTGTATAAAAATGCAATATTCTTATTTATTTATGTATATATTTATGTAAATATTTATTGATGTATTCATTGTATTAATTTATGTATGTATTTATTGACTTATATATTTATGTATATATGTATTTATTGATGTAAATATCCATTTATTTATGTATATATTGGTTGATGAATTTATTTATTTTTTCTTTATTTGTGTATTTCTTTAATTGTTTTAGTTTTCTGTGATTATTTTGAGTACTTTCCCTAGCCCATTTGTGCAGAGCAATCACTCTGGTGTTCCTCTCTATTTTCAGCCCTCTAGCCCTTGCTACCTCCATTTACAGCCATTTTTGGGCACTAAAGTTCGGGTGACCATCGACTTCAATGGGGTTCGGGGATCCAAACCCGAATTTTCCCAGTAAGTTCGGACAAACCTGGTAAATTAAAGATGAACATGTACCTTTCCACATTAATTATAAACTCAAGAAAAACAAACTTTTCAGAAAACAAATGGTAACAATGGATCATAGAGCTCCTCTACAAAATAGTAAGTAGAAGAAATTTTGCACACACAGCATTTTGTTATGGAAAATTTGTGCACTTTTTCACTCAGTTTACCAGTTATAAAGTAATTTTCGACTGAGCTTGAAAAATGTTTACTTGCAAATTTGAGCACATTCAATCACACATTTAATTCAACTGCCTTTCTGAATCATTCCTAAGTGTTAAAAATTCTCGCATGTGATCCAATTTTCCAAGTGTTCATAAGAATACAGTTGATAGAACAATGGCTTCTTATTCCATATATACAAGTTCAGTCACAGATTGTACATCCTTTCTTAGGCTGAAACTGGTCACAACTGGACATAATATTTATGTAGGTTCCCGGATATTGGGTAGTACCCAAAACCCACTAGGCTGCCACTGGTCTTCTAGTTTCCTGATTGCTAGCTCTCTCTTCCTACTGCAAGGTTTCACGCTTTAGACTGCTTCTCTAGCTCCCCAGCTACTTACTGACTCCTGGCTGGTTTCTTCCCTAAATCTGCTGTACTGTACACCATACTACTTCTCAAGGTTCTGCATTGAGCTGGGAACCCCTATGTCTGTTCTAGGTTACCCGTAGGGAAAAATTTAAGGATCTCAACTTTGTCGCAACACAAATTAATCACAGTCAAATTAATTACAGTCATCTGCTGCTCTGATGAACCCAAGCGTGTCTGTACTGCAGACTCTACACCCTAGAATCTGAATCATATTTATTCGCTAAGTGCACATGTACACAAGAAATTTTCTCTGGCTGGTTACAAGGGGAAATATATATACAAGCGAGACGACAAGCGTAGGAACATTGACTATACAGTACAGAATATACTCAGTAGGATCATGTAGAAGGAGTTTTACAGGTAGCTCAGTATTATTTAACACATGGTTTCTTGATTTAAGATTCCTAGCGGTTATCAAGTAATTGTATAACTTCTAGGAACTTAAACTTCAAAGTTCTGCAGTACAGCATTCTAAGTTGGTGGCCAGATTTTAAAAGGTTCAAAGTAAGTATGGTCTGGGTGAGTAGGATCCGAATGAATTTTTTCAACATGAGATTTAGTTTTGTTCTTGTATATCTATATGCAACAAGAAGACAAAAAAAAAGCTGCTGCCAAACTGGATGGGACCTCCAGGAGTTTATGGTGAGCACACCATTACCCCTTCTTTATTCATTCCATAGAGGAAAAACAACAACTATTTCTGACCAAGAACAAAGTAAACACTCTGTTGTTTGACTGGGCAGTGCTCAAGCTTACTTTGCTTTCTAGAGCCCACAAAGCCTGCTAAAAAAACACACACAGGGATCCAACTGCCCTTGTGGAATGAGTGGTAACCTGTAAAGATGTTGCCCTTTTATGGAGTATGCTACAAAATATCCCTTTTGAGAGCCATCAGTAACCACAAAAAGGATTTGGATTTTTTAAAACATCCATTGTTTTTGACTTCTTTCACAACATCTAGCAGGTGTATAACTATTTGATTTGAAATCTGGCTTGGCAGAAGGAGGGAATCGCAATTTCCTAGGTAATATGCAAGGCTTAAACTATCTTTAAGGATGAACCCAAGGGGAGGTCTACTTTCTCCTTATGCAGGGCCAAATATTTGACATGCCAGACAGATGTAATAGCCATCAAACAGGCTACTCCCTGTGATAGCAAAGCCATAAATGAAGTTCCAAGCAGATTTAAAATGATGAAAGGACCAGGTTAAGGTCCCAAGGCTCCAAAGGCCACACTCATTGGAGAGACTAATTTGCTGCACAGACAAGGCACATGTATGCCCTTTGAGGGTGCCTAAAAAGAGACCTGAATCCAAACCTGGATGCAGGAACCAGAAACATTTCAGTATGTAATTAAAACAGGGATATATCTGTTCTCAGTGCCAAAATAATAAAATAGAGACCTATTCGCCAGGTGCACAAAGAATTTTGGCTGTTAACATCATTCCAATACAATACCATAAGAGAGAGGGAAAACAATGGATGCATTAGGCCAGGAATGAAATAATACAACAGGGTAGAGGCAAAGCAAGGGACATTAGATCGGGCATGAAATACTGGGAAATTAGCATCCAAGTTCCAATTTACAGTAGCAATTCTAATGAATACGTCTTGGCAGTATTGAGACAGCATTGTTGAGAGTATACCTTCATTGCATTGCATACCTTCATTGCATTGCACACCCCGCTGTCTCACTGAAGGGGGCAACTCCGTTTAGGAACAAAGGAGGGGTGGCAGCCACCCAGACTAATTCATAACTAACCTGGGAGGTGCACATAAGCAGGGCAATTAGGATACACAAGTCTTAAAGGGGCCATAGCACTCAACCTTGTTAGCTTGCATCCAAACATATAATCTGTCTCTAAATCTGGTTAGAAACAGAGGTCTTGGTCTACACATATCTGCAGAAGTATGCTAAAGCTGCACCACCACAGCGCATGTCCTGGGTGGGATATGTCTGAGATTATCCTTCTGGCTGGTGTGTGACAAAATGTACTTCTCATAGAAGGAGATGGAAAATCCCAGGACAGAACTGATGACCTCAGGTGATAAGTATCTTCCTGGAAAGACCACCAGCCTTTCTCAGTAGCTGCGGGTAGAAGAACCTTTGCTGTGGCTTCTTCAGGACATTGAAGATGTTTTTGTCCTGCTTGACATCTGATAGCATAACTCCCAGGAAATTTGTATCCTTAATCCTTTGTATTTTCATTTTTAGTGAACTATCCATCAAGTTCAGCAACACAATGGTGGAAATCCTCTTCCTACCCATGCCTTAATAGACCAATAACAGTTGTGTCATCTGCAATTTTAGGATTTTTAGCAAGTCGTCATTGGTGAAGAAGAGGATTGGAGAGTGGACACAGCCCTGGGGTGCCCTGACATTCATAGCCCTTCCACTGGAGATGAAAGTGCCGAATTTAACCTGTTAATCTAAGATCCATCTGGGTTATCTTCTTTACAAGCAGGATCAGCCTGATAGTGTTGAAGGACGAACTGAAATCCACAAATAGGATTCTGGCATAGGTGTCCTGTTGATCCAGATGTTCGTGCACATAGAGTAACTCCTATAACCTTCAAATGGCACATGCAGCCCAACTCAAGCTCTACCACTTGTGATCCCTACCTTTTGTCTCCACCCCCATCCTTTAGACTTTAAGCCCCCAAGGGCAGGGCTCTCTTTCCTGTGTTAATAACACTTGGTTTGAACCTCATGGCATCTAGTTTTGTATTGTTCCCTGTACTATATATTTTACTTTGTCTGTAATCACACCTTGTAAAGCACTACGGAAGATAATGGCACTATATAATTAAATTTTATTATTATTATTATTATTATTATTATTAATAATAATAATAATAATAATAATAAAGTAGGGCTATGTTGACGGTGTCATCTGAGAATCTGATCATCCTGTAAGCAAACTGAAGTGAGTCAAGTTTTCTGTCAATTATTATCTTCAGGTGACACATTACCAGCCTCTCGAACCTCTTCATGACCATGGACGTGAGAGACAAGGGGTCTATAGTCGCTAAGCCCCAGTGCAGATGACATTTTGGGTAAAGGTATGCTAATGCTTCTTTTGAGCCGAAGTATGGATGTCCTAAGGATGCTGAGCTGATCTGCATTTTTAATTGTTTTCTAATATTAGCAAATGTGTGTTTTATGGAAGCAATCTGCAATACGTTGCTATTGTCAACGTACACCAAGTGCTGACTTGCAAACAAACTGATTGCAGATCGTTGTGCAGAACACTGCTACTGGGCATGTGTAAGGTGGAGTGAGCTCCCTCACCTCAGCAGTTTCCATAGCTGCAGTGTTCTGTGTGTACAGGACTCACATTGCTCTTCTTGGTTTACAGACCTGGTGTATGTTGCCAATGGCAAAGACTGAAGATAGTGAAAACTGTTTCCATAATTTTTCCCTATATCCAGTCCAGGTCGTCCCAATGATGACATTTGGGTATTCCGCCCCCCAGGGGGCGCTCGACTGCAAGATCAAAATATGTAGCTCCTCCTGGCCCCCTATAAAGGCAGGTGTTCCTCTATCATTCTCCAGTGTTCATCTTGCAGTCTTGGCTGCAGAAGATCGTTTGGATACTCTCTCAGACAATGGCAGCAGAGCAGGGGCCTCCTAGCCCGTCGGCCGCTGCAGTCCCTATTTCCACTGATCCCGTCTGACCCACTCCTGCCTCCCAGCCGCTGGCTGCTACGGGATTGTGACGGTAGGGTGAACTCCGGGGTCGGGCGTTTGGCAGAGCTAGGCTCTTGGCCGCAGACCCTATACTAAAGGGTAGCCGGCCACAGGCTTTATAGTGAGCCTGGGCGGGGGGGGGGACACTTGTTATGTAATGTACCCTCCCTGCCCACAAGCATTATTGGTGTTTTGCCACTTGTGACTTTTAACTGTGTTGGTTTTCACTGTATGGCTCCTCGCTGGCTTCACATGGGTCTTGGAGCATGATATACTTACCTCCCTCGCTCCCTCGTCGTTGCCTGCTGAGGGGTTGCTGTACCCTGCAGGCCTCCTTTTCACCACCCTTGCGGCGCTGTCCATGACGGGGGGGGGGGGGGAGACGCCGCTTGTGGCACGGCTCCACTGCGCTGGGAGCCGCACTGCTGTGTGGTGGGCCGCTGCCCTTCCGCGGCGATATTTTTTACTGCCCATTTGCCCATACTGTGGAGATGCGTGCGGGCGCGTCTTTTTGCACCGCCAGAGGGGGCGCTGACACGTTCCGCGTCATTCCGGCTCCACCCCTCGTGGAATGCTCTGGAAGGCCTTGGCCGGCTGTACTGAAGGCTGCGAGCAGTGCTGCTGATACTCTGGGGCCTGCTGGGCATTTGTGTGCTGCGGAGGTAGTGTCCCTTCTGGCTGCTGGCACTGCTGCTGGGGATTCAATCATCGGAGGCTGCGAGCGGTTCCAGGAACTGTCCCTCTGTCGGTGTCGTGAGTCCCTCTTTTTGTATGACTGCCTATTATGCCAATTGTCTTGCCTTTTTCTGATGGGCCTCTCTCCTTTCATTGTTTAGGTCGTGGGCCTGGTGGTTGAGGGTTGTGGTTCCTCCTGGTCCCCCCCTTTGTTTTTATTAAGAGGGATCATTATAGGTTTGGGCCGTTAGTGTCTTGTAACCTTATCGATTGACCATTTTTAATCACCATAATAGAGACATCAGGGGATAGTGAGCTGAGGACCCCGTTTAGGCAGGAAAAGCACTGCCCCTTGTGCAGTAGGAATCCTCTGGGCGGATTAAGCACGGTTTGTACCACTTGTGCCAGGGGCATTATTTTGGACCATGACCTGGCAGGCTTCCCTGCCCCTAGCCCTTCACTGCCTGCGGCCTCTCCGGATCCTCCGCTGCTGCACTCAGCCCCCAGCGAGGGGGGAGCCAGCAGGGGGTCCCATGCTGATTTGGTGCATAGGCTGGCCAATCTCGAGAGACAGATCTCGCGGATGGCTCCCAAGATGTTAAACTAACTGGCCTGTAATTACTGGCTTCTTCTCTACTCCCCTTTTTATGGATTGGTACGACATTGGCCATTCTCCATGATTGAGACCTTTAAATATGTGAAAGGATTGAATAAGGTTCAGGAAGGAAGTGTTTTTAAGAAGAAACTTAATGATAGAACAAGGGGGCACAACCTGAAGCTAGTCGGGGGGAAGATCAGGAGCAATGTTAGAAAATATTACTTTACAGAAAGAGTAGTAGATGCTTGGAACAAACTTCCAGCAGAGGTAGTTGAAAAATCAACAGTCACTGAATTTAAACATGCCTGGGATAAGCACACATCTATCCTAAGATAAAGAGTACATACAGTATACACATAAGGGCAGACTAGATGGACCATATGGTCTCCTTCTGCCGTCAACCTTCTATGTTTCTACGAGTAAGAAACAGCACCTCGAGCCCGTTTACTCGGATAATGCCAATTTATTTGATGATTTGGGCTCTGTGGAGGAAGGTGAGTTGCCAGACGATTTCCGTTCCACTGTGGATTATTCTGCTGGCGATGACAGTATGTCTGGTTCTGCCTCGGACGAGGATGCGTGGCTCCCTGATGATACGAAGAGTTTGCTTACTTCAGTGTTTGAGACACTACACATTGTTCCTCCCAGAGTGGCTAAGAGGAAGCAGGGTGATTTGTTTAAGCCCGAAACACAAAGGCGGGTCTTTCCGGAGCAGGCCCATTTTTCGAATATGATTTTCAAGGAATGGGAGAGGCCTAACAAGTTACCGTCGGTGCCTAAGGGCCTGGATAGGCGGTATCCCTTCCCTGAGGAGCTAGTTCGGCTATGGTCTCGCCCTCCCGAAGTGGATCCCCCCATGTCGGGGTAGTCCAACACTACTGTTCTGCCTTCACCTGATACTGCTTCCTTACGTGACCCTGCTGACAAGTGCATGGATCAGTTGGTCTGCCATGCGTTTACCTTTGCTGGTGCCCTCTTTCGCCCTGTGAGTGCCCCAGCGATTTTGTCTCAGAAAGAAGGTGAGACATCTTGTGGAAAAAGCTAAGACTCGCAAGCGGGCGGAGGAGTATAAAGAACTCAAGGCCTGCTTGGAATTCATTGTTTTTGTTGCCTCTGCCATGGACGATGGGGTCCAGCTTGGTGCCAGGATTTTGGCCCTGCTTGTTGCCCTCCCCCGTTCGCTCTGGCTGTGACAATGGTCGGCTGATGTGGCTGCCAAGAAGTCGCTTACGAGTATCCCCTTTATGGGGCACAGGCTGTTTGGGGAGCGCCTGGACCTGTTGGTCAAGGATGGTAGACTCCCTCAGAGACGCAAGCCTGCTCGGTCTTTTCGGAATCCCTCTGCCTATCGTTCCTTTCGAAGGAGGAAGAAGCTCTTCATTGTCAGGTGGCAGCAGAGATACCTGGGGTAGAGGTAGGTCCCACGGCCGACCCAATCCCGCATGGGGAGCCAAGTCCAAGCCCCCTGCCAAGTCCCCTCAGGCATGAGGGGGCGCCCTCACCCATCCGAGTGGGGGGACGGCTTCTGCTGTTTGCTCAAATCTGGAGATGGCATGTCTCGGATCGGTGGATTCAGGAGGTATTGTCGTCCGGTTACAAAACAGAGCTGGCAGTCAGGCCACCCACAAGATTTCTCCGGTCTCGGATATCCCAAAACCCAATGAAGGCGCAGGGTTTGAGAATGGCCGTGCAGCTCCTCCTGCGGTTAGGTGTGATTTGCACGGTACCTTGTCAGGAACAGGGTCAAGGTTTTTACTCCAACCTGTTCACAGTTCCCAAGAAGGACGGAACGTTAAGACCAATCCTGGACCTGAAGGGTCTCAACAGGTTTGTAAGAGTCACACATTTCCGCATGGAAACCTTACGGTCGGCGGTGAGATCGCTTCGGCCCGGCGACTTCATGACCACGGTGGACATCAGAGCTGCTTATCTGCACATCCTGATTTTCCAGGGGCATCAGAAGTTCCTGAGGTTTGCTCTGGAGGATCAGCATTACCAGTTTGTAGCGCTTCCATTCGGGATTTCCTCAGCCCCCCGCGTCTTTACCAAGGTGCTGGCGGGCATCATGGCTATCCTGAGGAACCAGGGCATTCGTGTTCTGCCCTATCTGGACGACTTGCTGATTGCGGCCCAGTCCCTTCAGCAGGCCGAGAGCGATACTCGGACTGTGTTGTCAACTCTAGAGGCCTTCAGCTGGGTAATCAATTACCCAAAGTCATGTATCACTCCCTCAACAGTGAGATCCTTCCTGGGAATGGCGATAGACACCGCTCAGGTCTAGGTCTTTCTGCCACAGCAGAAGGTTTTGGGTCTCCAGACGCAGGTGCAGGTCTTGCTGTCTTGTCAGCGCCGTCAATACGTCTGGGGATGAAATTGGTGGGCCTAATGGTGTCATGCTTCGAGGCAGTGCCCTTCGCCCAGTTCCACATGAGACCTCTGCAATTGAACCTGCTGACCGGCTGGAATCGGATGCAGGATTCTCTGGAACAAGAATTTTCGCTGTCCCCCCTGGCCAGGCCGTCCCTCTTGTGGTGGTTGGACATTCGGAACCTGCTGGTGGGCAAGTCCTTTCTGACTCCCCATTGGGAGATAGTTACCACGGATGCCAGTCTGACAGGCTGGGGAGGCTTTTGACAGACTCAGAAGATCCAGGGTCAGTGGGGTCCGCAGGAGAACCGCTTACCCATAAATCTCTTGGAGCTGAGAGCGATCTGGTTGGTGCTTCTTCGCTTGACTTCCCACTTAAGGGGTCGTGCGATCCAGGTTCGCTCGGACAATCAAACGGCTGTCGCCTACATCGATCACCAGGGCGGGACTCGGAGCAAGAGAGCCCTCAAGGAGGTGACCCAGATTCTGACTTCTGACTTAGGCAGAGAAGAATGTTCCCTGCATGTCGGCGGTCTACATTCCTGGGGTAGAAAACCTGGAGGCAGACTCCCTGAGCAGGAGCTCCTTGCACCCAGGGGAATGGTCTCTCAGCAGCAAGACCTTTCACGCTCTGTGTCTCCGCTGGGGTCAGCCGGACGTGGACCTGTTTGCGCCCAGACACAATCACAAGCTTCCGAGGTTCGCCTCCCTCTCAAGAGATCCTCTGGCCGTTGCCACAGATGCTCTGGTGATTGCTTGGACAGAGTTCAAGTTTCTTTATGCATTCCCTCCGTCTCCGCTCCTGGGCAGAGTGATAGCCCAGGAAGGGGTACCGACTATCCTGGTGGCTCCTCGCTGGCCAAGAAGGAGTTGGTTTGCAGACATAGTTCAGATGTCAGTGGATCGCTACATCATGCCCGACGAGCCAGGGCTTCTCACAGGGGTAGCTGCGGCACCCCAATTTATGGACGCAGGCTCTGACGGCCTGGATATTGAAACCTTAATCCTGAGGGAAAAGGGGCTGTCGCCCATGCTTGTGCAGACAATGATTCAGGCACGTTGAAAAATTGAAGTGAATTACCGCGCTAGAAGTTGTGTGTTCCAAGAGACTACTTTTTACAGAGTAGCACTGCTCAATGTGTTAAAATCCTAATATCCAACAGATTTTTTTCATTAAACAAAAGTGGTGAATCACAGAGCAGTTAAAATAACAATAAAATCAGCATATTTAGCATATTGTTATTTTAACTGCTCTGTGATTCACCACTTTTGTTTAATGATTCAGGCACGGAAGAAGTCTTCTTCCATGATATACTACAGAGTTTGGCACGCTTATATCGCTTGGTGCGAGACCAGGAGTCTCCCTTGCCACACATTTTCTATTTCTAGGATTCTGGAGTTTTTACAACACGGCTTAGACTTGGGTCTCCCGCTGAGCACCCTCAAGGGTCAGGTCTCGGCTTTAGCCATCTTCTTCCAGAGATCCATTGCCAGCCATTGGTTGATCCAAGCTTTTTTCCATGGAGTCACCTATGTCCAGCCACCGCGAAAGTCAGTATTACCGGTGTGGGACTTTAATTTAGTACTGTTTGCTCTTTAGGGTCCTCCCTTAGAATGCTGCTGCATTGACTATTTTAACTCTTAAAGTGGTCTTTTTGGTAGCGATCACCTCGGTGCGTCACGTATCAGAGCTGGCCACCCTTTGTATGAAGCCTCCTTTTTTGAGCGGCATAAGGATAAGGTGGTTTTTCGCTTTAAACCTGATTTTTTGCCTAAGGTCGTTTCTCCCTTTCACCTTAATGAGGAAGTTGTTTTGCCTTCCTTGTGTCCAGCACTGACTAATTCTAAGGAAAGGACCCTCCATGCTTTTGATGTGGTCAGAGCCATTAAGTATTACTTGGTTGCGACTGAGTCTTTCAGGAAATCGGAGTTGCTCTTTGTCCTAACAGAGGGCTCTAGGAAGAGTTTGCCACCAGCCAAGTCCACTCTCAGTAAGTGGATCAGACAGGCGGTGGTGCAAGCATATTCTGCCAAGGGGAAGGAACCCCCTTTTCGGATCACAGCTCATTCTACCAGAGTGATTGGTGCCTCTTGGGCTTTTCAGCACCAGGCATCCCTTGAACAAGTTTGTAAGGCCGCCACTTGGTCTTCTGTTCATACTTTTACAAAGTTTTACAAGGTTGATGTCAGGGCCTCAGCTGACGCTGTTTTTGGCCGAAAGGTGCTTCAGGCGGTAGTGAGATGAACTAGATGCTGTTCCGCACTGGGGATCCCGCCCAAATGGACACTGCTTTTAGATGTCCCACATGTCATCACTGGGACGACCTGGACTGGATAAAGGGAAAAATACAATTTTGTGAAATTCACCTGTAGAATTGTTTTTTATTATATCCAGTCCAGGTCGTCCCACCCCGCCCTTTTGTTCATTATCTCTTGTTTGCCTGTTATGGTGATTACCATCTTTTATTCATTGGACTTATCTTAAGTCTTGTTGGAGAGAGTACAAGCTGAAGCTATGTGAAGTAACATGGTTTATTGGCCTCCCGGCCTGTCTTCTTTTTGTTTACTGCTTTTTAACCACTGGAGAATGATAGAGGGACACCTGCCTTTATAGGGGGCCGGAAGGAGCTACATCCTTTGATCTTGCAGTCGAGCGCCCCCCTGGGGGCGGAATACCCACGTCATCACTGGGACGACCTGGACTGAATATAATCAAAAACAATTCTACAGGTGAGTTTCAAGGAATTGTATTTTCTACACATTTTCTAACATAAGAAAAAAAAAATCTAAATCAGCTCAGCATCTTGAGCACATCCTTTTGGCACAAAAAATACACTTTCAAAAATTCCATTGAAAGTGGACTTACCCTTTAAATAATAATTTCTCATGGGGCACTTCCTCTGACACTGCTGTCTAAACCATGAACTGTAAATGGGAAGCAGCATAGGGCCATGCATGATGCCGTCCAATACTGTGTTGACTATCTTTATGTACTTGGCCAGTGGCGCTCAACCCTTCAGCAGGTTGTGTTTTTGAATCACCACATAGTTGGCTTTATAGCTCTGTTTGAGCTCTGATTACTGCATCTGTGTGGATATCTGCAAAACATGACCTGTTGGTGGCCATTAAAGTGGACCAAAACCCAGGATTTTGACTATCCTGGGTTTTGGTCCTTCCCCCAGTGCGAAACCCGCCAGGACACCAAGACCAACACACTTCATCCCGGTCATACGGGTCTAAGATCAGCGCCTCTGAGCATACTGACGGCTGCATCCTCCGCTTCCCTCTAACAGGGAGCGTGCCTGCCAGGGGTACTGGGGTGCGGCTCACGCATGTGCCGTTGGACCAGGAAACAAGGTAAGTGAATGGGGCGACCTGGTGGTTTCACACAGTGGGGTATCCTGATTTTGGATGCCCCGGGAGGGAAACCTATAGATTCCCGGGCCGATCGACGTGGGTTTTGGTCCACTTTAAACCAGACCTAATAAAAACCTGTCTTGAATGTTTCCCCACCCTGGTATTACAGATTGCCCACATTAAAAATCATCCTACATTTACCTATTGCATTTTTTGAGCCTTAACATCCAAGACAGTGGCCCATGGAGTCTCAGGCTACACAGGAAGTGTCTAACTGTTCCGCTCTGAATCTGCATTCTGGGATTCCTGTCCTTTTCCTGATCCCAGCTCTGCTCTGTCTGTGCAGGGCACAGCCATAACCCCTACTCCTGTACTTTTCATCCCTCTCTTCATGTACTTTGGGAGTGTGCGATTGCACTTTGGGAGTGCCCTAATGCACTTTGAGAGTGAGCACATGGGCGTTTGTGAATGTGCACATGCACTTTGGGAGAGCGCACATGCACTTTGGTAGTGTGTGCATGCTCTTTGGGAGTTTGCCATGCATTTTGGGATTGCGGCCATGTGTGTCTGGGAGTTCTGGTCTAGGCTCCAATGTTGCCTAGCAACAGGGGGAGAGGGGAGAAGCACAGCCACAGGGTGTCTGAAGCTAGTTCTGGGAATCTTACAGACCCCTCCCATTATGCTGATTATTATGCAGAATTACAGAGCCTTCAGAATATAAATCATAAGGTGAATCTGTAAACCCTGATATCTCGGCCATTTCTGCTCTAAATTAAAAATGGAAAACAATTTAGGACAGTGCCAAATGTAGCCAATCTCAGTTGCTTAAAGTGATACCTCAGGAAAAGGTACGTGTTACACCATTGCGTCGGGCTTCATTTGCCACTGTCCTAAATAGTTTTCTGTTTTTAAATAGAAGCAGAAATGGCCGAGATATCAAGGTTTACAGGTTCAGCCAATGACATTCTCTTTTTCATCCCGTCCCCTAATCAGCTCAGCAGAGCGGGACAGGATTGCTGGACCCCTCTGCCTCCTCCTACCCCTCCCTCCTCCTCCAAATTCATCACATTGTTGTTAGCACAGAGCCTGCCCATTATGCTGCTTATGTAGCACCACAGATCCAACTGCCACGCTCACTTTTTCGAAAGAGAATTCATGAGGTTAACCTGTAAACCTCGATATCTCTGCAATTTCTTCCTAAATTTAAAAACGGAATACTGTTTAGGACAGTGTCAAATGTAACGTAATGCAGTGTAACCATTACCTTTGTCTGCAGTAATGGCCCATCTAATTTTTTTTTCAGTGCAGTAGGATGTGAGAGCTTGCATTTCTTGTATTTCAGGATAAAAATGTCACTTTGCTTTCTATTCTTAATTTTTTTTTACCTAATTTTTTTACTTGTACTTAATTTTTTAAAACATATTACCAGGCAGGGCCGGATTATGAGGGGGGCGCAAGGGGCTCCACCAACCTTTGGGTTTCTCCTGGTCCAGGAGGCTTTTCTTGTGTGTGTGATGGGTGCGTGCAGAGCGTTCAATCAGTGGCTGCTCACTGCACATAAGCTACCAATCACAGCCACTGGCAGCTCAATGCAGGGAACTGTTTTCTGCTGGACCAGCTGAGACACTACACCCCCCACCCAGAATGGCAAATCAGGGGTTCCCGGGCAACATGCACCCGCACAAGGGTGGCACAAGGGGCTCAATCTGATGTTCCAGTAAGTAGGCAGGTGCCAGACAACCACCAATCAGTTACTTGGCTGGGCTATTATTTTAAAGAAAAAAAAAAATGTATCTGGGGCCTCCACCAGATTTTGTGCCCAGGGGCCTCCATCACACTTAATCCGGTCCTGTTACCAGGTAATGTTTTTCTAATTGACTGGGATGCACACACCTTCACTTCCCACCTTAAGGGGATAAGCCATTCTCCTCTCCGTATGTAGAACTGCAAAACATCAGCATCGCCTCTCCTCCTCATCTCAGAAGAAATTGTTTTTTGTTTTGAATGCCAACATTGTGCACATATGGAGGTGGCGCATGCAAGGAGGAGGCGCTTGTTTCGCTATAGGAGAGATAAGGAGCACTTGCACGAGAGCCAGGCTGACTTTCCTCCCAGTAGAAGGTGTGTAAACTTTATAAGGTCCACTTTAAAGGAAATGGAAAATGGAATGGTGTGATCTAGATACTGTCTTTGATTTTTTCTAATCTGAAGGCCCTCAAATGGTTTGGGGTCTTAGACACAGTGCCCACCGGGGTGTGATGACTGATGGAGGATATTTGTTGATAAATCCTTCTTCACCTTGTCATGAGGCTGCACAGGCTTGTGTTAGGTTATTGGTAATAATAGAGCCTTGTTGTACAGTGCTATTAATAATGTGTTATTTCTGTATTGTAGATGCCTAATAGACGGTTATGTGTAATCTAATAAAAGCAATAAGGCATCTGCCTTAATAACTGCTAGCATGTCATCGTTTTGAAATACACTCAGATGAAAGTAAATAAAGGCTTAGTTACTTAGAGACAATTAAAGTGATTTAAACCTCTGCTGTATTATTTCAGCGGCATAGATCCTGGATAAAACATGTCATGTACCCACTGAAGTATAGAAATAGCTTTGTTATGTCAATTATCCTTCACTGTTGAAGAACAGAGCTTGCTGTGCAAACAACCAATTACTTGGCCACTCATGCCTTTAGAAATTTAGTGAGAGATCAGGGCATACCCTTTGCCATTCTTCTCTATGAGATAAAGTGGAATGCGCAGGAGCACTTTATTAAAGCACCAGTCCTCTCTGAAAGAGACCCACCCTTCTGCCAGGTGCCCGATCCCCCGCTGTGAGTAGCACCTCCATGTTTTCCAAGATGCAGGGTTGACCATGACTGACTGCTTAGTCAGTCAATCACGCTTCAGCAGCACCGCAGTCAATGTGGGGGGGGGGGGGGATTTTGGCAATAAGCACCCAGCACCTGGTAGGCGAGCGCTTGATTTGAAGGAACAAAAAGTCAACTCAGAAGAAGAGTTGATCATCATCAGGGTGGAAAAGGTTGCAAAACCTTCAGGATTATTGCCTTCTCCAGAAGTGGCCAATCAACAGTAATCATGGCATGATCAAGGCATAAAAAATCCGGAGGGGGGGGGGGGGGTCATCTTTAAGCAAATAAAGACCTTTCTTATGTTAGTTAATGTTTATGAGTCTAGCATCAGAAAACTGAACAACAATGATTTGCATGGCAGAATTACAAGAAGGAACTTTGCCAGATAGTCATTCTACCAAACAATATTTAAAGGAAAATTCTTGACCCTTATTCCACAAAAAGGGCTAAAATTCTTCCAAGCCAATATGCAGGACTAATCAACGGTTGGTAGAAAAGTTTATATCCAGCTACCGCTGCCCAATGGGGTAATACCGGATACAGAAAGGAAAGGTTTACATACCTTTGCCTCTCACAGATTAGATAATTTTCCAAGCCGTGAACAAGTCATGTTTCACTGGTTCTCTTAATCTACTGAATCTGAGGCTGTTGCAGGTTTGCAAAAATATAGACGATTCTATAGGGTGCACAAAGTTTCTAGCACCATCGTAACTCCACCATGGATTGGAAGAAGTAATGTATTGTACCATGTTATCCAACAGTAGTTTCATATACCTACCCATGATGCAGGCTGCTTCTGTACGGTTGAAACTCTAGAGTGACTGGGTGTGGCTGGCTTTGTATGTGACATTTGAGACTGTAATACTGCAGATGCTGCACACCTTGTGCTTTCTCTTTGCACATTTACACTGCTACTGTTTGATTTTGCTCCATTGAGTATATTTGGCAATGCTGTCTGACTGCAGGCAACAGACACAACCCTAATAGGTGTAGCGGGTAGAAAAGGTGAAAGCTGAGCCTGCCAGATAAAGTAAGAACCTGTGGCCCGCTGGGTATAACTATACCTTCTTCCTTGAACGGGGAGAGCTTGGATGCTGCCTGGTGCTTTGGGAATGACGTGGATGAGTGATCGCTTCTCTCCATTTTGCTAAAACCTCTTCGCACACAGTCGTCATTTACTGACAGACACTGCAGACTCACATTATCATAATACACTAACCAGCCTAACACAAACACTGCACTGACTGAAACGGTGCTCTCGAGTTGCCAAGTAGTGTTGGAGAAAAACCAAAACCAATGAGGACTTATATCTGTTATATAGATAAGCTCTTCTGTAACTCAGATCTGCCATTTAATCTGTTAAACTGGCATATTTCTCATTGATCTTATCAGCATAGGCCCGAAATTCTGAAAAAATACTGAACACCCCCAAGTTTGTTCCAGTATATTTCAGTAAAATAATACTTTCCGACTCTGGATCTTTCTCTTAACTAGCTTTGAAGCACCTAGTGTGTAATAGTATATGAACTGTACTTTGTTTGTAATAGTCTGTGTACTGTATGTTTACCCTGTCTACAACTTAACTCCCCCCTCTCAAAAAAAGGCAAATTTAGTGTGGGAGTTCATTTAAATAAAAATAATAATAACGAAATATTAACTTTGCATTAGGAGGATAATTTATGTGCTGTTTTTAGTCAGATTTAGGGGCAGGTTTTTTTATTACAAATTTGCATTTACTATAACCTTGCAGTTTGTGAAGAAACCCTCGATTATTTTTTAAGACCCATTTCTTGTATGGAACGCCATTGCACAAACTTTCTTTTTAAACCACACAACTTTCTGAGGTTGACAAAATGTTTAATATTATACAATAGCACCAATGCGTAATATTCTGTTCAACACTGTGTGGTGTCTTTATTTGTACAGAAATAAAAACAGCAAATTTTAGGATTTTCTTTTTGTTATCATCTGGCTCATTTGAAGACAACAGAAAGGTGAATCAGGAGAGTTGGAGGATGGGTGCCAGAGGTAGGAACGCAGAGTAACAAGATCAATTCAGAATTATAGAACACTCCTCCGAACAAATTTCAACCCAAAAAAAAGAATCAGTAACCGTTTGACTGACAGTGGAGCTGAGGCTTGATGCCCCTTTGTTGGGAGTTTGTTTACTACTCTTACAGAATCACCACAGATCTGTACTGTGGACCACAAAAGATTTCAATATATCCATTGGATAACAGAGGTGTACTTGAAAACATCATGCGGTTTTAACATAGGCAGGCCATTTCACAACCACCGAAACAGAGATAGGAGAGTTGCTTATTAATGAGAGGTGTCGCCCTTAAGGTTAAAGCATACAAAGGGAGTATGGTCAACAGACAGTGCCAGGATTTCCTTGCACTTGTATTTTTTTTTATATGTATCTATTTTTTTTAAGAAAACACTTTGTATTAGGAACAATTGTGCAACAAAATATTTTTCCCAGGATACAATAAAACAAGCACAATAAACAGTATTTTTTATATAAAAAAGAAATAATTTCTTGCGGTTATTACATTTGTTCTTTTGCTCTGTATACATACGGGCAGACAGTCCTCCAATGCCCCATTAAGTTTTTGTGGCTTACACATCAATAAAAGCCAAATGTTTTGTTGAAAAGGGTGGAGGGGGAGGGGGAGGAGAAATATGTATTGCTTCTTTTGGTGTGAGTGGTTCTGTGTTCTTCATCTAAAAATACTCTTTTCCAAATTCCTTTCCAGTGAAGATGTTGCGGTAAAGATACGTCCTCATATGCCAGTCAAGTTTTCTATTCGCCTCTCAGGAAAATAAGTCTTTGGTTGAGGAGAAGAAATAAAAATAATAATCTTCAAACTTATTTCCGACCAGAGCTCGCATTTCTGGGCATGGACATTTTTTTATTGAGCAAAGGAAGCATTGCATTTGGGCGAAAGGTCCCTTGGGTTAGGCTACAGCCAGACCACACAGTCATACTGTTGTAGCTGGGCCATACTGAAAGTGTAAGGGAGAAGTCTCTCGGATTCGGACAGAAAAGTGACCCTTGTTCAACATGTTCTGGAGGGAGAACGGGAGGAAATCATCAGGCAGCCATTGTTCCCTGTTTTCAGAGGTGAAAACTAGTGCAAAGTGGTCTAGTTGGTCTTCAGCATAGCAATAGCCTTCCGTCGTTCCCAACATGCTTCTGCAAATTTCGTTCATCTGAAGGACCACCAATTTGACAACTTCCTGGGCTTCTGTCTTGCTTGTAATGTGCAACTGTGTTCAGATAAAAATACATAAAAGGATAGAATACATAACTGATTCTCAAGGGTTTAGTATACTTCTGCAATACACAACACACATGTCCATCAAGTTCAATTCCTGTAAACCACCCCACATTCTGGTCCTTGGGAAGGCAAAATGGAAACACGTCAGACAACAGTGAACAGAGGCTCTGGATCAAAATATTTCTAGAAGAATGTTAACAGTGCCAATTTGGATGTCGATGAATCTAATTCATTCAGTTCCTTTCAATTCTGTGTTTCTGTGTAGAGCATATCCTACCTTTGGTTCCTCTAACATTAAATAACCTTTTTCTACCCTCATGATGGGATCACCTGTCGTAACTGTTCCCACCCCCCTTTCCGTCTTTCCCGGGAAAGAAATGTTTATGAGCCTGCTTGTTGTATTGGTCTTGAATATATTTATACTTGTTGATTACAGAATGGTTCAAAAACTAAACTTGCTCTGCTCCTCTAATTTTTCATTGTTAGACCACTTTTAAGCTTGTCCTCCTCCTCCAATCTGCTTACTGTATGTATTCAAGCTGAGGCCTTACCAGTGTATTATTACTAATATTAGAGATGAGCGAACTTCTTGAAAGTTCGATTCGGGCGATTCGCAGAATTTCCCCAAGAAATTCGGGTTCGCCCGAATCGAACTTTCACGAATCACTCATCTGAAAAAAAAAATGCCGGCATGGTGGCAGCGGGCAGGCCGGCTATGCTGTCAGCGGGCGGCGGAAGTCGGCCCGCTGACAGCGCAGCCGGCCTGCCCGCTCCCACCATGCCGGCATTTGTTTAAAAAGCAAACACTTACCTGCATGGTCGGAGCGTGGAGGCCGGCGGTGCTCTCAGTCGCCCTCTGATGACGCGTCCTCTGATGACAGAGGATCATCAGAGGGCGACTGAGAGCGGCGCCGGCCTCCACGCTCCGACCATGCAGGTAAGTGTTTGCTTTTTAAACAAATGCCAGCATGGTGGGAGCGGGCAGGCCGGCTGCGCTGTCAGCGGGCCGGCTTCCGCCGCCCGCTGACAACGTAGCCGGCCTGCCCGCTCCCACCATGCCGGCATTTTTTTTTTTTATTTCAGGGACAATTCGATCGGCACGAACCAAAAACAATTCGGGTTCGTGCCGAATCGAATTTTCCCTGAAATTCGGAGCGAATTCCGGTTCGTCCGAACCAGTTCGCTCATACCTAATTAATATTTTTAATATTTTTGCATCTGCGTTGTGGGCTCTGATCATCTTCTTAAAGAACCTGTCAAGACTAAAAAAACAATACTCACCTTTATTTTCATCTGCAGCTGCTTCATCCTGGAATGAACCTGCTTCTGAGATCAAGTCCCCCTGTTATGCAAGTTCCCTGATAATTCTTGAGCACCCATGCAGTATTCACTTGGGACTTGGGGGATGTTCCCCCCATCAGTCACAATAATTTGAGCACACCCAACTCTGTTTATTGCAGTAGAGGGGGTGTGTCAGGCACTGCTTTGGAACAGTGTGGGAGCAAGTGGAACGCCTCAAAAAACAGCAAATTTCAGGTCACACAACTGGAGGAAAGTGCTTTATAGGATCACTAATCAGTATCTTTCTTATTTACTTTAATACATTCCATAACCTTGCTTTGTCATCTATTGCTGCTGCTCAACTCATTATTAATCAGTACACAGGTCTTACCAGTTTAACATTCACATGGTACATGCTGCCTAACTCAATACCTACCATTTGTGATCCTTTTCTTTTAATCTCTATTCCCCCATCTTTAGAATGAAACTCATAAAGGCAGGACTCTCTTTCTCTTATTGTATCCTGTTTTATAGCACTTTTAATCTGGGCCAACACACACTTGGTGCTGGTCTGGTCTCAGTGTGGGGGGCTTCCCTATTGTTGGGCTCCCCACCTGTAAACCCCCTGCAAGTAGAAATTTTTCTTACCTTACTCCCCGCTCCCCTGACGAAACCCAAGTACTGTAATTGGCCATCGGCATTCATGTGGTTTGTCATCTGCAACACACTGAGACAGCAACTTGTTCACCCAAAAGGCCCATCACAATACATAGGTATAGTAGCAGCATACAGGGACAGACTACTCTGATCAGTATTCATTGGGTACCTACAGTATATCTAAAATACAAACGAAACTCATTTGAGGACAGACGTGTATTACCCTAGGACACAGAGAAGGCCTGGTTCAAAAGAGGTGCAATAAATGCACCACATAGCTGGAATCATGCAAACACCATAAACACGATGAGATCCTTAAAATAATACATTATGCCAAGTATAGCACTTGCACTTAAAGCATTTAAATGCAACAGCATTTAAAGCCAGAGATTATTATTTCTGTTAAATGGAAAATGCGGGTGGGAGGACTAGCGAATTGTTGGCTTTGCAAGTCTATTTGCATTGACTTGATACTACAGATATACGTAGCATGTCTTGGATGGATGAGAACCTTCACATACTTAGGGCTAAGAGAGTTATTTAATAAGGTATGGGGAAGTGTACATCGTGACATCCTTTGTTTCAAGAATGGCTTAGTAGCAAACCTCCTGAGTGATGGACAATGTGGCCTGAGCACAGTGTTGCTGTTGTGGGTGCACTGGAGTCAGCAGGACGATTCCAAGAATAGCATGGTGTAAGAAATCATTGTTGTGCTGGATCATGTTTCTGTGGCATAATTCAATCCTTTCAACTGAAACGAACGCCTAAAAAGAGTTTCATAAGCGGCTCCTGGTTTAAGGAAACAATCATCCTCCTCTCTATACCCCACCCCCAGTCTCTGTAGCCCCACCTCATACTTATTTCCTTGGACTCCTCCATGTGGCACCTTGGAATGGAATGGCTGCCTGGGTAGTTGGTTCCTTGTTCAGAGTATAGTCGGCCCTCTGTTTTCGTTGGGGCCAGGTGAATATCATAGTCACAAATACAGTTAATTTGCAAATAACCCTCCGAGAAAACAGAGGGTCAGGAGGCAAACACTACAGGGAAGGGTGAGACAGGGAGGGGGTTTACAAAGAAAAAGCCCTTACCTTGCCAGTCCCTAGGCAGTTCAGGTCCTGGGCTCACCATCTTGAGAGAAATGCACAGAGAGTCATTTCCTGCACTGTGCGTGGCTCTGTCTGCCTGCCTATTCACTTAAATGGGCCATGGGCTGGAATGTGCCACTCTGTGCACTGTCTGTGAGGATGGCTGATTTTAGCCCCCAAAAAACGGGCATGCTGGCAGGGGACACAGCGGGGCATCCCAAATTGGGGTACCCCAGGGGAAAGGAATCAGACAGCCCTGGAGACTTAAAGATTCCAGGGTGGCCAATGTGGGGTTTTGGTCCCATTTAAATACTGTATGTTGAGAACTTCTCCAAATTTACTTCCGGTTTGCTAACTGGATCAAATCATAACACTCTTATCTGGACTCTGTGACTATCCATTGCTTTTCTACCTCATGCTGAACTAATTACCTGGTCTCTGCCAAGTCAGATGGCTCAGACAATAAGAAGCAAGCTAATTTGTTTAATAATCAGATCTAGTGGGAGGTATACTTTAATCTAACATTGGCAAGATAAATGTCAGTGGCTATGTGGCACCCATTCTACACGGTAAACTATATTACAGGCACATCAAGAAAATAGCGTGGGACTAGGAAAGCTGCTGTAATGAATGAATGTGCTGAGTCACATGGCTTAAACCATGGCTTTGAAGAGGTCACTTTTTGGCTGAATGAAATATGAATGAAATGTGTATAGATTTCTCCTTGTGCTCAGAGAAGCGCCAGACGAGAGCACTAAGTGCGTGTTAACAGATGTGAGCTGCAGTGTCATTCACACTGATTAGGGATGAGCGAATCCATCCGGATGAACCCAAATTCGTTCCGAATTTCAGGAAATATTCGATTCTGAACGAATCCAAATTTCCCCGCGATTCGATCGATCGCAGTTTTCCTTTAAACTCCATTTACTTCAATTACAGGCATTGTAAAATGCTGGATAGACATGTCTGGACATATCCCCTGGGGCAAGTTATCATGGGAAGGTCACATGCAGCCTATCAGCAGCCAGGAGCCCCGGTGACGTCACAGCGCCATATAAACGGCGGCCATCTTGCTGGTGCGCATTTCAGCCTTGTATTGCGGCCACAACGGAGCTGTTTAGAGACAGGGAGGGACTAAGAGAGAGTCAGGGAGACCCACAGAGTGCCAGACAGAACCAGGGAAAGATAGGGAAAAATCGGGAAAGATCGAGGCAGGGACAGCAGAGAAAGTGACAGGGAAAGCTTTTTATATTTTCATTTCACTTCATTTGCCAGATCAGTTTTAAATTGCTTTTGTTTGTGCTGTAAAAATTCCTTGCCACTGTGCATGCCATGTTGGCAGTGGCATATTTAACACTATCTGTTACACACAAGCATTTCTTATAACTCAATTAGTTTAAATTTTTTTTGTGTCTGCTGTAAAAACCCCAGCCCACATGTGCATCCTATTTCAGCACATTTGACCCTATAGGCTCGATTCAGAGAGACAAAAAAAGACTTTCGTTTTTGTGCCGATCTCGTATTATTTTCAAATGTTCCCGCTCTCGTATGAGTGTGCGAGCGATTCTATGCATGCATTGAAAACCTTCTGTAAACTTTCCGTCTGTTCGTATGCCAGAGCACGAGGATGTCATTTTCCATTGTGACTTTTCTGTTTCATTTTCTCAGGTAACAACGTAGGCTTTCATTTTTGCCCTTTTCCCATCGTATCCTTGCACGAATCCTTTATGTTTCCCGATAGATTCTGTTTCCGGAAATACTTACGATCTTGCGCCTGCGCACTACAAAGTTAACTCATTAAAGTGCTAGCCTACATATTTGACACCCTCACTTCTACTACAATGTTTAGCTAAACCCCTTAGCGCTATCCTCCATCTTCCCTTTTGGACCCATAAAGCTCACCCCAACCCCTTAGCGCTATCCTCCATCTTCCCTTTTGGACCCTTAAAGCTCACCCCAACCCCTTAGCGCTATCCTCCATCTTCCCTTTTGGAACCTTAAAGCTCACCCCAACCCCTTAGCGCTATCCTCCATCTTCCCTTTTGGACCCTTAAAGCTCACCCCAACCCCTTAGCACTATCCTCCAGCTTCCCTTTTGGTACCTTAAAGCTCACCCCAACCCCTTAGCGCTATCCTCCAGCTTCCCTTTTGGACCCTTACAACTTTCCCAAACCACTTCGCGGTTATGTTCTTCTTCCATTTTATGTCCCTAAAACTTACCCAAACCACTTCGCGGTTATGTTCTTCTTCCATTTTATGTCCCTAAAAATTACCCAAACCACTTCGCAATTATGTTCTTCTTCCATTTTATGTCCCTAAAACTTACCCAAGCCACTTCGCGGTTATATTCTTCTTCCATTTTATGTCCCTAAAACTTACCCAAACCACTTCGCGGTTATGTTCTTCTTCCATTTTATGTCCCTAAAACTTACCCAAACCACTTCGCGGTTATGTTCTTCTTCCATTTTATGTCCCTAAAACTTACCCAAACCACTTCGCGGTTATGTTCTTCTTCCATTTTATGTCCCTAAAACTTACCCAAACCACTTCGCGGTTATGTTCTTCTTCCATTTTATGTCCCTAAAACTTACCCAAACCACTTCGCGGTTATGTTCTTCTTCCATTTTATGTCCCTAAAACTTACCCAAACCACTTCCTGTTCATCTGAATCTTCATCTCGAAATATTTTTAGAAACCTTCGTTTGTTGTTAATGTATTTGTGTAAATAAATGACACAGAAATGTATTTTTTTTTTTTTGTTTTTGTTTTTTTTTTTAATTCGAAGGCCATTTTTTTTTCCATTTGGGAAATATTTTAGTTTTTAAAAAATTTTTAAATTTAAAACCAATAAAAAATGTAAAAAATGTAAAACTTTATAAAAAATTTTAAACTATTTACATTATGAAAAACAGTGACAGGACCCAGAACACTATTCTTCTTCTGTTGTCCCCAACGAGTCAACCAGCTGCTGCATATCGCCACTAACTCAAGGACCCTTCGATTCATTTCTTCCACACTTGCCCGTGTGGTCCCTGTATAAAATTGATACAAAAACATTATTTTGCGCTAAATACATGTTTTGCACCTGTGGATGGAATATTTTTTAGTTGTTAACCTAAATAAACATGACATATGTCAGTCTGCTAAGTCATTACTTTAAGTAAGTGGACAGAGGTCATTCAGCCAAGTCATTACATAAAGGAAGTGGGTACAGATCAGTCTGCTAAGTCATTACTCTAAGGAAGTGGGCAGAGGTCATTCGGGGAAGTCCTTACTCTAAGGAAGTGGCCAGAGGTCATTCTGCTAATGACATTGACTCTGCCTTTAGGAATCTGGGTGATCATGTCACTTAACACATACTGCAAAGAATGACATTACAACTTACTTGGTTGGTGGCCGATGGATGCCTCATTGGGGACAACCCTATGTCCTGGGCCCTGCCACTGTTGTGAAGTAGAGGCTGTTGAGACATGGCAAATAGGGTCACTTATTATGTCTACAGTAATCAAATGTCATTTTCAATTTGTGTGTCACATCACTTACCTTCTCCCTGTGCCTCCGGGCCGAGATCTGCTGCAGCCTGCGCATCTTCACCCGCTCCTGAAGCATCTACAAAAACAGATTAAGGGAATCAGCTTGGGTGGAAATAGCATGTATATGTATGTGCGGTTACATGAAGAGTCACATACCAGAGGCTCCCGCATGCATCGCTGGGTACGACTCCCTGCCGCACGGCCGAACGAACGCAAATAAAGCCACAGCAGGGCCAGAAGCCCCAGACGAGAAAGAAGCCACAGCAGGGCCAGAAGCCCCAGACGAAAAATAAGCCACAGCAGGGCCAGAAGCCCCAGATGAAAAAGAAGACACAGCAGGGCCAGAAGCCCTAAAAGGCAGACAATGCCAAGCTCCCCCTCCCCACCCGCACGTGGCTACCAATCGACGGCCAAGAGTGGCCAAACCACCCAGCCAAGTACCTCCAAGGGCCATGCTCCTTCCAAGGGCCCACAGAGCCACAGGGCCCCAAGCACCAGTTCCAGCTCCCCCAGACCCTCTCTTCCTCGCCCACATTCCCCACCGGCACAGGTTGGCAGGTAATCACCCTATGCCACATCAACCCTTGCAACTTCTGTGGCCACCCAGCCATGAACACCCAGTCCCTTTCCCAGTCCAGTTCGATCAGCAGCCAGCCTCCAGTCCTTGATGTCTCCAACACACACCCAGGCCAGAATGTCACCCCATTTGCCTGGAAACAATGAGGAGCCACAACCACCACAAACAGGGCACACACTGCGCAGAGGCCACTTGAGTGGCCATTTTGGTGAGTCACAAACTCTGACATTGGCTAGTGGTCTAACGTTATATTATGATGAGCTATATGGGAGGAAATCCAGACGCACTGTGCTGCCCAACATAGGCGTCCTCTGGCTCATCGGCGGGTGGTGAGGGTGGAAAATCCACATACCGGGGGACCCGCTGCAAGATAGCAAAATTATAAGCGCAGCACAGGCCATGATGATATCTATGACCTTGTTTGGGTCATACTGAAGGAATCCCCCAGTATGGTCCAAACATCTAAATCCGGTCTTCAATAGGCCAAATGCCCTCTCCACCACTGCCCTGGTTTTGCGGTGCGCCCTATTATAGGCCTCTTGGGCGGCATTCTGTGGGTGTAGTACAAGTCCCCAAAAATGAGCATACATATTGCACGGGGCAAATCGCCAAAGAAACATATCTAATAGATGGGGGCCAAAATTAGAGAACCAATATTGCGGATGCTGGCCAATCAGCCAGACTGTTAAGAGCTATTGGTTTAGGTCTGTGCTGCTCAGCAATCTTGGATGGGTTAAGTTTGCATGACCCATTATCTTCTTTGTCTGAGTACAAAACAGGTCTAAGCCAGACCCTGCACTTTATCCTGCTCTCCTCTACTCAGCAAGTGTAATGCCTCTAAGCAAAGATGGCACAGACCCTCTGATAAAGTCAAAAACAGAATTACAGAAAAGTGTGGGGAAGACTGATTACTAATTTGGCTCAAACATTTGGCCAGCCTTTGTTGTTTTGCTAATGTAATGGGTACAGTCGTGTTTCACATGTTACCAAGGTGAGGAAAAATGCATAGTTTAAGAAAGTGGAACCAAACAAAAAACATAGCCAGACCTAGAAAAGAAAATGACGTTATTGGACTCAACTTACCAAGGAGCCATGCCCCGGCAAATTCCCCAGACTCAAACCGCCGGAACAATCCAGATCTTCTAAGGATGTAGGCGTCATGGGATGAGCCTGGGTAGCCGGCGAGGACGCTAAGGAACCGCATGTCCTGGGCCACCACTGCTTGCACATTCAGTGAGTGGCCCATTTTGCGGTTCCTGCAACCAAATATAAAATAATTACACAAAGCAAAGGTAACTGACTAAAACAATAACTCCTACAACAAATTAAGATTCAAGTTCAACAATCCAAATATAATTCACAAAGCATTTACATATAATTCACAAAGGACATAAGTCTAAAAAAATATAGCAATTATATGGATGTGTGGGAAAATAAATGTTTACATGCTAAGGACTAATTAAGGTCAGCATTAAAATGCATCTAGAAGGCATACATGAAATATATTGATTCAGGTATGCATTGCTAAACAATTTATGGCCTCGGCCATGCTGATACATGCAATGCCTTGGAGCTAAAGGCGCGCAGACTCCTACACATAGCCGCAAAACATGTTCAACACTAGCAATCCGAGCCCTCAAAGGTCCCGTAAGTGGATCGGAAATTAAACGGATTTATGGGGTGGTGATCCGTTGGAAATCAGCTCTCTGAATCAGACGGGAACCCATCCCAACAACGTAAGTTATCTGAACGAACGAAAAAATTCTGATTTTGTTTGGAAAAAGATCCGAACTAACGGAAATGTTCCGATTTGCTTCCGTTCATTGAAAGCGCATATACACATTTTCCCGAACGTTCGTACGAATGAAAAACGAACGAAAAAAGCAAAAAAAAGACTAACACCCACCCAAACTTTCACAGTCAGCTACGGAAGTCCGGACGAATGTGTCTTTGAATCGAGGCTTATCTGTTACACTAAAGCAGCTTTTAAAGGCTATTTCTCATAAAGATATTGCATTTTGAATTGGTTTTTGTCTGGTTTAAATACACCAGCCCACATGGGCATCCCAAACCAGCACATGTCACCCTATCTGTTATACTAAATAAGCGTTGTTCATCCTCAGCTTAATCAAGCTATTGCATTTTGAATTGGTTTTTGTCCTGCTGTCAAAACACCAGGCCGCAGGGTATCCCAAACAAGCACGTTGCACCCTATCTGTTATACTAAATAAGCGTCTTCAGCCTCATTTTAATCAAGCTATTGCATTTTGAATTGGTTTTTGTCTGCTTTAAATACACCAGCCCCATGGGCATCCCAAACCAGCACATGTCACCCTATCTGTTATACTAAATAAGCAGCTACAGCTCATTTTAATTAAGCTATTGCATTTTGAATTGTTTTTTGTCCTGCTGTCAAAACATCAGGCCGCAGGGTATCCCAAACCTGCACGTAGCACCCTAACTGTTATACTAAATAAGCGTTGTTCACCCTCAGCTTAATCAAGCTATTGCATTTTGAATTGGTTTTTGGTATGCTGCCAAAACACTAGGCCGCAGGGTATCCCAAACCTGCACGTAGCACCCTGTTATACTAAATAAGCGTTGTTCATCCTCAGCTTAATCAAGCTATTGCATTTTTAATTGGTTTTTGGTCTGCTGCCAAAACACTAGCCCGCAGGGTATCCCAAACCTGCACGTAGCACCCTATCTGTTATACTAAATAAGCGTTGTTCATCCTCAGCTTAATCAAGCTATTGCATTTTGAATTGGTTTTTGGTCTGCTGCCAAAAAAACACCAGGCCGCAGGGTATCCCGAACCTGCACGTAGCACCCTATCTGTTATACTAAATAAGCGTTGTTCATCCTCAGCTTAATCAAGCTATTGCATTTTGAATAGTTTTTTGTCCTGCTGTCAAAAAAACACCAGGCCGCAGGGTATCCCAAACCTGCACATAGCACCCTATCTGTTATACTAAATAAGCGTTGTTCATCCTCAGCTTAATCAAGCTATTGCATTTAGAATTGGTTTTTGGTCTGCTGCCAAAACACTAGGCAGCAGGGTATCCCAAACCTGCACGTAGCACCCTATCTGTTATACTAAATAAGCATTGTTCATCCTCAGCTTAATCAAGCCATTGCATTTTGCATTGGTTTTGGGTCTGCTGCCAAAACACTAGGCTGCAGGGTATCCCAAACCTGCACGTAGCACCCTATCTGTTATACTAAATAAGCATTGTTCATCCTCAGCTTAATCAAGCCATTGCATTTTGCATTGGTTTTTTGTCTGCTGCCAAAACACTAGGCCGCAGGGTATCCCAAACCTGCACGTAGCACCCTATCTGTTATACTAAATACGCTTGTTCATCCTCAGCTTAATCAAGCTATTGCATTTTGAATTGGTTTTTGTCCTGCTGTCAAAACACTAGGCCGCAGGGTATCCCATATTGCCAATTATCATAGTATCTGGTGCAGAGCAGTTCCTCACTTTATTTAGCTTCTGCTTTTTAAAGTAGACACATTTTTTAACGTACCTATTGCGCATTTCAAATACATAAATATGTCAGGCAGACAAGTGCAAGGATGTTCAAAGAGGAGTGGCAGAGGCCAAGATTCAGCAGGCAGAGGTCGCAGCAGACTAGGAGCGAGTGGCAGCAGGAGTCACGGTGAGAGACCTGATCTGCCTGTATCTGCTATCGGTCGTGTCTCTACCAGTAACGCATCTGCCGTGGTAGATTGGTTAATGCGGTCATCCACATCATCACAAGTTACATCTGAGACCCCAGTCTAGGGTCGGTAGGTTCCTCTGACACAACCCTGAGTTGGCATGCCCCGAGAGCAGTCCCTGTCCTCCCATTGCCTCTGTCCTACGCCGTTGCCTCCCCCAGTGACGTATCCTATACTTTGGGTTCAGCTCCACTCTTTAGTGAGGAGGACAATCAGATAGAGGACAGTCAGCAGCTACTGCCCAGCCAAGAAATGGAGGTGGCTTCTTTAGCTAGGCAGACAAATAGTGATGTGGAGAGTGTCATGGGTGTTGTGAGCATTCCAGCTTCTGCGCCAGACATCAGTAGTCCCTCCGAGTCACTTGCGCAAATGGCAGGAAGCATGCTCACGTGCTTGCGTAGTGACCCCAGAATTGTTTCCATTTGTCGGCGGCATGACTTCTGGCTCTCCACCTTATTGGACCCCCGCTTCCGGCACAAAATGGGGACATTTTTTAAACCCACCGAGAGGGAGGACAAACTGAACTACTACAAAGACATTCTACGTAGTCAGTTGGCCAATGCCTATCTGCGCCATGGTCCATACTCTTGCAGGTCTGACTCGGGGGGACCTCTGCGCTCACCTTCCACTGCCATGGCTGCTGGGGGGGTTGGCAGGAGCAGCAGCTCCATCAGCAGCAGCCTCGGTCTTGAGTCGCTAATGAGTAGCTTTCTACACCCACATAGTGAGGAAGACCTGGAGCAGGACCTCAACCAGCAGGTCATGTCATACCTTGACATGACCATGCCAACACACCTTGAGGATCCGCTGGACTTCTGGGCAGCCAAACTTGGCTTGTGGCCGCAACTAGCAGAGTTTGCCCTGGAAAAGCTGTCCTGCCCGGCAAGTAGCATGCCATCTGAGCAGGTGTTTAGTGCGGCGGGGGCCATAGTTACGGCGAGGAGAACTCGTCTGTCAACTAAAAATGTGGAGAAACTCACCTTTGTGAAAATGAATCAGGGATGGATCAGTAAGGATTTCCACCCACCAATGGCTGATGCATGCGACTAGATTCAGCATGGTGCCACGTTTTACACTTTCCAAATGGTGCAAAACATATTTATGTGTTTAGGCCAATTTTTGGGCTCCTGCTGATGCCAACTTCAGGGTGTGCCTTTCAGCCAATTTTGGGCCTCCTGCTGCTGCTGCTGCTGGCAACTCCAGTGTCTCTTTCAAGCTATGTTTGGGCTCCTGCTGCTGCTGCTTGCAACTCCAGTGTTTGATTCATCCAATTTTTGGGCTCCTGCAGCCAACTCCAATGTCTCTTTAACGCAATGTTTGGGCTCCAGCTGCTGCTGCTTGCAACTCCAGGGTATGATTCATCCAATTTTTGGGCTCCTGCAGCCAACTCCAGTGTCTCTTTCATGCAATGTTTGGGCTCCTGCTGCTGCTGCTGCTTGCAACTCCAGGGTGTGATTCATCCAATTTTTGGCCTCCTGCAGCCAACTCCAGTGTCTCTTTAACCCTTTAACCGCCAGCCTACCTTGAGATTTTGTCACCCTTTGTTGCCAGACCATTTTGCACTATTTTGTGCTCCCCATGTTCAACTGTGATTTTTGAAGGGATTTCCAGGGATTTCCCAGGAAAGTGATATATTGTTTTTTTCAGCAGAGCCTGGGCTTTAACATGAAATGTCTTGTTTGCCATTTTCTAAGTGTCTTCTCAATATTTTTGGGTGAAAATTGTACAAAAAAATAAAAAAAAACTATTTTTTACAATTTGTAGTGTTTTTTTGTAATAAAAGTTTGTCAATAAAATCTTATTGCGTGTGAAACCCCAATTTCTCCCGGTTACAGCGGTACCACATATGTATAGGTAGACACCCTTTCCTGCCCAGGAGACTCCCCCAAACTGGAACAACGATTTAGGAGATTTTCAGATAAAATACAATTATGCTATGCAATATGCGCACCTTGCAGTTTTTCTAGAAAAACAACCCTTTACATTTGAAATACCCCCGACAAACTATATTCCCTAGAAGTACACAGCTCAGGCTTTCTAGGCGTACCAGGCTTGTTGACATGGGTGCAGTTTTCTGGAAGTAATTCCTCAATGTATTCTTTGGATGCACAGGGTTTCCTTAAAAATGAATAAAAAAGCAGAATCAAAACCACATTTTCCTAAAAAAAACTATATGTAAACCAGATAATCTGAAAAAGCAACATGCCCTGAACAGAACAATACCCAACATGCATAGGTTCTGTCAAGGAAAGAGTTGCCAAACACACCAAAGTAAAGCAATTTTACTTCAAAATTTCAGCTCTGCAGACAAAGTGCGCACCTTGTGCTTTTTCTACCAAAACAACCCTTTACATTTGGAATATCCCCAATAAACCATATATTCCCTGAAAGTACACATGTTAAGTTTTCTAAGCATACCCAGCTTGTTGTAGTGGGCTCATCTTTCTGGAAGTAATATCTCGAAGAATTCTTAGGTTGCACAGGGTTTCACAAAAAAATGTATAAAAAAGCAGAATAAAAAACACCTTTTCCTAAAATATCAATATGCAAATAAGAAAAAACAAGGTAAACCTGAAAGCGCAAGGTCCCCCAAGCAGAACAATACCCAACATGCATAAGTACCTGTAACCTTTTAACTGCCAGCCTACTTGAGATTTTGTCACCCTCTGCTGACAGGATATTTTTCACCATTTTGCGTGATGTTTAACTGTGATTTTTGCAGAAATTTCCAAGAAAATGGCATATTTTATTTTTGTGTCAGAGTTTAGGTTTTAACATGAAATGTCTTGTTTGTATTTTTTCAACTTTTTTTTATATATTGTTAAGTAAATAATAAATATATATATATATATATATATATATATATATTTTTTTTTTTTAATTGTCTCCTTTATTGTAACAAAAATTGTATTTTATTAAAGAAAATCATATCGCATGTGAAAGCCCCATTTCTCCCGATTACCGTACAATGATACCACATATGTATCGGTAGCCCCCCGTTCCTGTCCAGGTGATCCCCTAAGCTGAAAAGAGCACTTTATAACATTTACTAATAAAATACAACTACTATCCACATAACAAAGGGTTAAATAAAAAAAAATTGGTGTGGGGTCCCCCTTCACAAGGGGGGGGGGGGACACCATTTCTTGGGGGAATTTTAAGGTTTTTTTTGGGAGGCAGGTAATGGGGGGTCTCGGGGTTAATGGCAAGTCACCCACTAGTCGCAGGTGACTTGCCAGACCCAGAGCCTTGTGAACTGGTATAGGGGTCTCGTAGATCCCTTACCAGTTCACAAAGGGTTAAAAGTAAAAAAAAACACACAGAGACACACTTTAAAAATAACTTTATTAAAAAATAATACATTTTTTTAATTATTTTTTTTTAAATATTTACCTCCCATCCATCCCTGTGTCCCACGCTAATCACTTAGGCTTCTGCTCTCCTGCTGCTGCTGGAAGCCTTTTATACCTACTGGGTTACAGATAACATAGGGTTAATTTAAAAAAAATGACATAGGGTCCCCCCTCCCAGGGAGGGGGACCCCATTTTTTTTGGGATTTTTAAGGGTTAAAACCCTTAAAAAAAAAAAAAATGGCGTGAGGTCCCCCCTACCCAGCGTAACCAGCCTGTGACCAGCTATGGGGGCTTGTAGAACAGGGCGCAGGGACCAGCTTTAGTGGCCCCTGGCCCTGCAGGCTACAAGCCGGCATAGCCTAGGGCCACGGCTCTTCTGCCCCCCCCCCCCCTGGGCTTTGGGGAGGCAGGTAATTTGGGGGGCTCAGGGGTTAATGGCAAGCCACCCGCTAGCCGCAGGTGACTTGCCCGACCCACCGAGCCTTGTGAACTGGTATAGGGGTCACATGGACTCCTTACCAGTTCACAAAGGGTTAAAAGTAAAAAAAACACACAGACACACTTTTTAAAAATAACTATTAAAAAAAATAAATTTTTTTAAATATTTTTTTTTAATACTTACCTCCCATCCATCCCTGTGTCCCACGCTGATCACTTAGGCTTCTGCTCTCCTGCTGCTGCTGGAAGCCTTTTATACCTACTGGGTTACAGATAACATAGGGTTAATTAAAAAAAAAATGGCGTGAGGTCCCCCCTACCCAGCGTAACCAGCCTGTGGCCAGCTATGGGGGCTTGTAGAACAGGGAGCAGGGGCCAGCTTTAGTGGCCCCTGGCCCTACCGGCTACAAGCCGTCATAGCCTAGGGCCACGGCTCTTCTGCCCCCCCCCCCCCCCGGGCTTTGGGGAGGCAGGTCATTTGGGGGGCCAGGGGTTAATGGCAAGTCACACAGGTGACTTGCCAGACCACCCCCGAGCCCTGTGAACTGGTATAGGGGTCACATGGACCCCTTACCAGTTCACAAAGGGTTAAAAGTAAAAAAAAAAGACAAACACACTTTTTTGAAATGACTTTATTAAAAAAAAAAATTTTTTTTTACTTTACTCACCTCCGATCTTCATCTCCTGTGTCCCGCGGCAATCTGATGTCAGTGACGGCTGGGCAGAGGAGGGGGGAGGCAGGCGATCGGAGGATCGCCTACCTCCCTCCTCCTCTGTCCAGCCGTCACCGGCATCTGACAGCTGAACTGCCGGGTGCCCCGACAACACCCGGCGGTGACGTCATCGGCCCCGCCCCCGAAGGGGCGGGACCAGAATCCTAGATGGCGGCCGCCATCGGAAGCTGCGGAGGGAGGAGGGCTGTTATGCCCCCTCCAGAAGACGGAAGAGCGGGGGGGGTGATCGGAGCCCCCCCCCCATGAAGGGGAGAGGCGGCGGGAGCCGGCGAGCGCGGAGGTGAGTAACTGTCATTTTTTAATTTATTTTTTTTTGCAGGCAAATCCCGGGGGCTGCGGAAACGGGGGGGGGGGGGGCACCCTATTTTGGGCACTCCCCTGCAGCCAGAGAAGCCCCAATGGGCAATCGGAGTCTCTCTGGCTGAAGAGGAGACCCGGACGGATCAAACAAGGGGTCAGGTAAGTGATTTTTTTACTTTTAATTCTATTAATGGGGAAAGTCAGGCACGTAAAATTTACGTGGCTGGCGGTTAATTGCAGGGGAGGCAGCCATGTAAATTTTACGTGGCTGGTGGTTAAAGGGTTAAAGTAATGTTTGGGCTCCTGCTGCTGCTTGCAACTCCAGGGTGTGATTCATCCAATTTTTGGGCTCCTGCTGCCAACTCCAGTGTCTCCTTAAAGCAATGTTTGGGCTCCTGCTGCTGCTTGCAACTCCAGGGTGTGATTCATCCAATGTTTGGGCTCCTGCTGCCAACTCCAGTATCTCTTTCAAGCTATGTTTGGGCTCCTGCTGCTTGCAACTCCAGGGTGTTATTCATCCAATTTTTGGGCTCCTGCAGCAAACTCCAATGTCTCTTTCACGCAATGTTTGGGCTCCTGCTGCTGCTGCTGCTTGCAACTCCAGGGTGTGATTCATCCAATTTTTGGGCTCCTGCTGCCAACTCCAGTGTCTCTTTAAAGCAATGTTTGGGCTCCTGCTGCTGCTGCTTGCAACTCCAGGGTGTGATTCATCCAATCTTTGGGCTCCTGAAGCCAACTCCAGTGTCTCTTTAAAGTGGACCAACACCCAGGATTTTGACTATCCTGGGTTTTGGTCCACTTCGGTGGGGCACTCCGATCGGGGGTGCCCCGCTGTGTGAAACCCCCCAGAAAGCCCCGAAAACTCACCTCTCCCCGCTCCCACGTGACCGCTGCAGCCAATCCCTGCCGGCGGACAAGCGAGAGGCAGTGCCGGGCAAGCAGAGCGCGTCTGCCGCCGCCTCCCGCGCATCCCTCTTACAGGGAGTGCACCCGCGCCGGCCATTCACAAACGGCCGGTGCGGGAGCACGCTCTGCTAGAGGGACGCGCGGGAGGCGGCAGCTGTGGATGCACATGTGCCACTGGAACGCGGAAAAGGTAGGATTGTGAGCTTCCTGGGGGGTTTCACCCCGCGGGACATCCCGATTTCGATCACCCCTAGGTGTTGGTCCACTTTAAAGCAATGTTTGGGCTCCTGCTGCTGCTTGCAACTCCAGGGTGTGATTCATCCAATTTTTGGCCTCCTGCTGCCAACTCCAGTGTCTCTTTCAAGCTATGTTCGGGCTCCTGCTGCTGCTACTGCTTGCAACTCCAGGGTGTGATTCATCCAATGTTTGGGCTCCTGCTGCCAACTCCAGTGTCTCTTTCAAGCTATGTTTGGCCTCCTGCTGCTGCCAACTGCAGTGTGTTTTTAGGCCAATTTTTGGGTTCCGGCTGCCAACTCCAGTGTCTCTTTCAAGCTATGTTTGGGCTCCTGCTGCTGCTGCTGCTGCTTGCAACTCCAGGGTGTCATTCATCCAATTTTTGGGCTCCTGCAGCCAACTCCAATGTCTCTTTCAGGCAATGTTTGGGCTCCTGCTGCTGCTGCTTGCAACTCCAGGGTGTGATTCATCCAATTTTTGGCCTCCTGCTGCCAACTCCAGTGTCTCTTTCAAGCTATGTTTGGGCTCCTGCTGCTGCTGCTTGCAACTCCAGGGTGTGATTCATCCAATTTTTGGGCTCCTGCTGCCAACTCCAGTGTCTATTTCAAGCTACGTTTGTGCTGCTGCTTGCAACTCCAGGGTGTTATTCAGCCAATTTTTGGGCTCATGCTGCCAACTCCAGTGTCTCTTTCAAGCTATGTTTGGGCTGCTGCTGCTGCTGCTGCTGCTTGCAACTCCAGGGTGTCATTCAGCCAATTTTTGGCCTCCTGTTGCCAACTTCAGTGTCTCTTTCAAGCTATGTTTGGGCTCCTGCTGCTGCTGCTTGCAACTCCAGGGTGTGATTCATCCAATTTTTGGGCTCCTGCTACCAACTCCAGTGTCTCTTTCAAGCTATGTTTGGCCTCCTGCTGCTGCCAACTGCAGTGTGTTTTAGGCCAATTTTTGGGTTCCTGCTGCCAACTCCAGTGTTTCTTTCAAGCTATGTTTGGGCTCCTGCTGCTGCTGCTTGCAACTCCAGGGTGTGATTCATCCAATTTTTGGGCTCCTGCTACCAACTCCAGTGTCTCTTTCAAGCTATGTTTGGCCTCCTGCTGCTGCCAACTGCAGTGTGTTTTAGGCCAATTTTTGGGTTCCTGCTGCCAACTCCAGTGTTTCTTTCAAGCAATGTTTGGGCTCCTGCTGCTGCTGCTTGCAACTCCAGGGTGTGATTCATCCAATTTTTGGCCTCCTGCTGCCAACTCCAGTGTCTCTTTCAAGCTATGTTTGGGCTCCTGCTGCTGCTGCTTGCAACTCCAGGGTGTGATTCATCCAATTTTTGGGCTCCTGCTGCCAACTCCAGTGTCTATTTCAAGCTATGTTTGTGCTGCTGCTTGCAACTCCAGGGTGTTATTCAGCCAATTTTTGGGCTCATGCTGCCAACTCCAGTGTCTCTTTCAAGCTATGTTTGGGCTGCTGCTGCTGCTGCTGCTGCTGCTGCTTGCAACTCCAGGGTGTCATTCAGCCAATTTTTGGCCTCCTGTTGCCAACTTCAGTGTCTCTTTCAAGCTATGTTTGGGCTCCTGCTGCTGCTGCTGCTTGCAACTCCAGGGTGTGATTCATCCAATTTTTGGGCTCCTGCTGCCTACTCCAGTGTCTCTTTCAAGCTATGTTTGGGCTGCTGCTGCTGCTTGCAACTCCAGGGTGTCATTCAGCCAATTTTTGGCCTCCTGAAGCCAACTCCAGTGTCTCTTTAAAGTAATGTTTGGGCTCCTGCTGCTGCTTGCAACTCCAGAGTGTCATTCAGCCAATTTTTGGCCTCCTGAAGCCAACTCCAGTGTCTCTTTAAAGCAATGTTGGGCTCCTGCTGCTGCTTGCAACTCCAGGGTGTGATTCATCCAGTTTTTGGGCTCCTGCTGCCAACTCCAGTGTCTCTTTAAAGCAATGTTTGGGCTCCTGCTGCTGCTGCTTGCAACTCCAGGGTGTGATTCAGCCAATTTTTGGCCTCCTGCTGCCAACTCCAGTGTCTCTTTCAAGCTATGTTTGGGCTGCTGTTGCTGCTTGCAACTCCAGGGTGTGATTCATCCAATTTTTGGCCTCCTGCTGCCAACTCCAGTGTCTCTTTAAAGCAATGTTTGGGCTCCTGCTGCTGCTGCTGCTGCTTGCAACTCCAGGGTGTGATTCATCCAATATTTGGGCTCCTGCTGCCAACTCCAGTGTCTATTTCAAGCTATGTTTGTGCTGCTGCTTGCAACTCCAGGGTGTTATTCAGCCAATTTTTGGGCTCATGCTGCCAACTCCAGTGTCTCTTTCAAGCTATGTTTGGGCTGCTGCTGCTGCTGCTGCTGCTTGCAACTCCAGGGTGTCATTCAGCCAATTTTTGGCCTCCTGTTGCCAACTTCAGTGTCTCTTTCAAGCTATGTTTGGGCTCCTGCTGCTGCTGCTGCTTGCAACTCCAGGGTGTGATTCATCCAATTTTTGGGCTCCTGCTGCCTACTCCAGTGTCTCTTTCAAGCTATGTTTGGGCTGCTGCTGCTGCTTGCAACTCCAGGGTGTCATTCAGCCAATTTTTGGCCTCCTGAAGCCAACTCCAGTGTCTCTTTAAAGTAATGTTTGGGCTCCTGCTGCTGCTTGCAACTCCAGAGTGTCATTCAGCCAATTTTTGGCCTCCTGAAGCCAACTCCAGTGTCTCTTTAAAGCAATGTTGGGCTCCTGCTGCTGCTTGCAACTCCAGGGTGTGATTCATCCAGTTTTTGGGCTCCTGCTGCCAACTCCAGTGTCTCTTTAAAGCAATGTTTGGGCTCCTGCTGCTGCTGCTTGCAACTCCAGGGTGTGATTCAGCCAATTTTTGGCCTCCTGCTGCCAACTCCAGTGTCTCTTTCAAGCTATGTTTGGGCTGCTGTTGCTGCTTGCAACTCCAGGGTGTGATTCATCCAATTTTTGGCCTCCTGCTGCCAACTCCAGTGTCTCTTTAAAGCAATGTTTGGGCTCCTGCTGCTGCTGCTGCTGCTTGCAACTCCAGGGTGTGATTCATCCAATATTTGGGCTCCTGCTGCCAACTCCAGTGTCTCTTTCAACCAATGTTTGGGCTCCTGCTACTGCTGCTTGCAACTCCAGGGTGTGATTCAGCTAATTTTTAGGCTCCTGCTGCTGCCAGCTCCAGGGTGTGTTTTTCAGGCACTATAGGGGCCCCTCATAGTGATGCCACCTCAACTCTGTGCAATTGTGCCGCTCTGCGATTCTATTAGCGATGCCTCTGATCTGCATGTCATAATTATTTACAGTATTATTTCACTAGCCTAGCACGCATCATATGGGTTTTACAGCAAGGCAGAATGGTTTACAGCCCTATTGAGGCTCTAGGAAGCTCAGAAATAGCCATTTTGTAATAGCGATTCGTCGCGAATACATTCGGACCGAAACAAATTTTGACGGAAAATTCGGCGAATCAGCCAAATCGAATTTTTCAAAAGTTCGCTCATCTCTAACACTGATGATCATTTCGGGAAAGTATTTTACATAGGGATGAGAGCAGATATTTTTGTATAATGACTGATATAGCTTTAGGCTGAACATAAACAGGCAGAAAGTTCTCTCATAAAGATGGAAGAAGAGATATCTAGCAGCTCTAAATAACGCCCCTAATCTGCCTATTAGTAACTGCAGTCTTCCCTGACATGTGGTGCATACTGGGTAAGCTTCATCCTTTCCTCCATTGCCAAATGAAAAGTCAAGCCTAGGAAAAGGGAGATGGCAGCACATCCGGCCCAAGGGTACTTTGCCTGCTTTAGTAATTGTGCAAATACAATTTACTGGAGGCCCTCCAACTCTTGCAACATAGGGGCATTCTGACTTTTGATGCTTCACCATGCTTTTGCCTCCCCAAAAACCCAATCAGAATGGCTGAGTGCAGGAACACGCCTCAACCTAGAGATGCTGCGGTTGCAACCGGTGTTGTTTACCTCACCGAGGGAGCCATTTCACAACGCTGGACATCATGATTTGAGAAGCCCCAGGGGAAGGTCAGCGACCAGCTTTTAGTCTTTTAGACTCCAGAGCTGGCCACGTTGGGTTTTGTTCCACTATAGGTTGAACCTACACCCTTCTGGTGGCACACATATTTCTTCCAGCCTCCAGTTAAACCTACAGGTCTGCCTGCGTTGGGAGACTGAAAGCGCAACACACGTGGGAACCTCCTTATTCTGGTCCTTTCAGTGAAGGTAAACCAGTATGATCAAAAATAACTAGATCTGCTGAACACTCTCCACCCCTTAATTAGTAAGCATAATACTCATTTGGGATACTCTGACTAAATTGTGATACTGGATTATAATGTATTTTTTTGGATTCTCTCACTTATCACACCATCAAGCAGACAGCTTATTGCTATTAAAATCTATTTTTCCATAAACCTGCTATGAGTTGGTAACTCCCCCTGTACCTCTATGTTATATGTATTAATCCCCTCCAGGCATTAAAAAAGTCTATACTCAGCTTTTATCCCTTGCAGCTTCCCCATGCAGTGCTGCCATCTTCACTTTTACAGATGGTGGAGATCAAGCGATTCCTTTCCTCCAGCTCTAGGCAGACATAGCAGTGTCCATCAGGCTGGCTTCACAAGCCCCTAAAATGCCTACGCTATTAATTTCAATGGAGAGGGCATTCTAAGGCGGGGCATGGCGAACTTGCCTTTGTGAGCCCCCTCTATTACAATAAATGGATTAGGTATGTGGAAAAAAGTCTCCCTGAATGCTGCCATGAGAGACCAACACGCTGGGAGATGAATTGCTAGATCCCCAGCCTCGGTAAGTAAGCAGATGCTGGTGCTGGATGGAGGAGATGCACGGGCACTATGGACCCACACAGAGAAGCTACCGGGGACAAAATTGAATATAGGCCTTTTAATATTTCAGCATGGACAGTCCCTTTAAGTCAGTGGTAATGACTCATTATGGTCATTGCATGCTTATGAAGAAAAGCTAACATTATGCAGACATTGCCTTCTGAGAAATACACGGGGATCGGTTCAGAATAGTCAAATCTAAAATGCTGGTAGGCCTATGCCCAGGTTTTTAGCAGTTAAGAAAGGTATACTAATGTTTTGGGCAATATGTCCTTTTTAAAGTGGCCAATCACCAGGATTTCAACTATCCTAGTAATTGGTCCTTGCCCCGGGGCATCCTGATGTAGGATGCCCCCCTGTGTGAAACCCCCCAGATTGCCCACTTTCACTCACCTTTCCCCGTTCCTACGGTGCATGCGTGGACGCTAGTCCCATCAGCACTTTATGCAGCACATACTAATGCACGGCATAAAGCTGCTGATTTGAACTTCATGCCGCCATAGGTGCACCCGTGGTTGCATCCCCGGCTCCCCTGTGGAGTGTGTGCTCCTGCACCCCTGTCCTGTCTGGATGGCTGGGTGTAAGGAGCGCACACAAATGCAGGCCAGGGATGTGGCGCTGGGGGGGTTCACAAATTGGTGCAAGCTAGTGGCCAGTCCTGGAATCTTTTAGACTCCAGGCTGGTGGCAGGGCTGATTGGTCCACTTTGATTTTTGTAGTTAAATGAAGTGAAGATGGGCTTTTTATTTATGACCTGTACCCTGCATTTTGTTCTCTTTAGAGATTAAGTGTAAATGAACCCTTCTAAAGTCAGAGCGGCATGTGAAACAATGAAAAGGCAGTTTTGAAGCTTGTCCGCATAAGCCCTTAGATGCCTGTTGGGACAATTGAGCTTGCTCATCCTTAAGCCCTTGAATGTCTATTGGCAGCTTATTTTAAGAAAGGAGATCTTATTGCGGGGGTCTAGTAGATTAGGTGAATAAGCACAGGGAATTGGCTTCCTACTGAAATAGCACTTATAGGGAGACCACTCATTATGTCCTAATCTGTAACTTTTTTTTTTTACCACCTTGTGTCTGGTACAGTCTGTACAGAAATAGTCTTAGTCAGACAGATGCCTTTCAGCAAGGTTAAACTGTCAGACTGTGTATTCTTATTGCATGAAAGTACATTGAGATGCTGGCCTAAGAGACAACTGTGGGATAATATGCCTCTACTAAAATACACATCTTCATAAAACATTAATGATAGGGACATACTAGGGTTGATTCAGCTTGAGATGAAAAAAATAAAAGTGTTCTATGTCCAAATGGTGCTGAATCACCCCCTAGATGGACAATGAAAGTGAATGGCAACTTTGATTCAAAAAATGTAGCACACTTTTTACACGGGGAGGCCGATTTATTAATAGCGCCAGGTAGCGACAGATGAGCGACAGTAGCGTGATTTTCACAGCGCCCGCTAGTATTCGCTGTGCTTGGGCGTTGTTCGGCTGTTGACAGCGACTCAGTCGGTGTGCGGTAATGTTGAATACGGGGTTAGGAGTCGCTGTTTGACTGGGTCCGCGCTGTATGGGAGCGCCTGACAGCGAATGGTCATAGCGAACGGCTCCCAGCATATTCATTAACAAATCACGCTCAAAAAATTCTCGCGCTTTGAAAAGCTTGTTTAAACCCCAGAGCGCTGGCGGCGATGGCTTAAAAGTAGTTTTTGACCCCCAAACATCCATATTTTTTCATTTAAAAATTAATCAAGTTTTTCTAAACATTTTGTAATATGAATACATTAATACCAGACCTGTAATATCAATTCAGCACAATTTTTTTTTTTTAATTTTTTTACCTTAAAAAAAAAAAACTAACATTGCCGAAGTGGTCACAGAATTTTTGACATTTAAAAAAAAAAAAAAAAAACATTAATATCAATTAAATATGAATATATAAAGATTGCTCCATTGAAATGCATTGGAGAGCGCCAGGTAGCGAGAGGTCATACCTGGCGCTGTGATGGGATTAGCAGCGGCGCTGTTCGCTGAAGTCCGCTACATGATGAATCCCGCGCTAGCTGACGCTCTCGCTCATTTAGCGTGATAAATGCGTGATTGTGTCCGCCGCCTGGCGTTCTGGAGTCGGTAGCCACCGATAGCTGGCGCTACCTGGCTCTAGTGAGACACTACCTGGCGCTATCCCATGATAAATAAGGGCCTTGGTGTTGAACCACCACTCTTACTACACTGCTTTTTTAAGTAAAAAGTGACATTGACTTTCATTGTCTACCTAGGGCGTGATTTTGCACCAGCTGGAAATAGAGGGCTATTTTTTTCACCTAAAGTGAACCTTTTACAAGTGGTGTTGAATCAACCCCATTGTGACACACACAGCTACTGTACCTTAACACTCATTTCCTTTGAGAGACCAGTTTCATACTGAGGATATATCCGTAGGGTTACTGAGTTGTTCTTTCTCCCCTGGCTTGCTACAGTTCTTGATTCCAAATGTTCTTGGAAGTCAGGTGTCCACTCGACAGAGTGTGTTCGGTAAATCCGCCTTGAGCTTTTACATGGCTGATTATGGTCTGGGCTAAAAGAAGTGCTTGTCCTCAGCCCTCGCACACCACAAAGAACAGGCTTTGTTTCTGTCGGGGAACTGTTCACAGAACCCGGGCAAGACTTTCGAGATGCCTTGTGAGGCTGTTTAGGAAAATCCAAACTGCTGGTACGGACGCAATACGCTTGTCGCTTCTCAGTAATGCGCAAAAGCTCAATTTGGCGGCTGGGAAGCACAAAGTCACTGTCGTAAAGCTGCTGCGGCCGGTCATCTTCCTGAGTCATTACTTTGGGCTCATGTGTTTGCAAGACGTCAGGTGTCCCATCTCTAAAGCTGCGGAGGTGCCTCCTGCTGCACTCCTGCCCAGAGGGATAAACCAGATCTAATTCCTTAGGGCTCTGGGCTCTGCTAGAATCATAATCACTGTCTGTAGCAAGGAAGACTTCAGAAGATCCCTCTTCATCAGATACACCATGTGAATCCAGAAGAGGGGAAGATTGGTTTGCAAACTTCACATCAAGCAGCTCATTTTCTGAAAAAGGACCCGCTAGGAGATCTGTAGACACAAACAAAAAAGTCATAGTTATGACTGCATAAACTTTGATAGCAACAGGTTCTTTGGGTTTGGCAAAAATACTACTTAGTGTGTGTACCCATAATGTGTCACCTTTCTCTTCCTCTTTAGAGGTGTGCTAGCCCACTTGTATGACTAGCCCACAAGCTTGTCTGACAATGGGTGTTAGTGGAAGATAAGTGGTGATGCAAAAAGTTGGATAAACGTGCCCTTGAAAAGTAAAGCTGGATAGCTGGGCCCTGGAGAGTGGGGGTGGTGGGGTGAAGGTTATGGGACCCATGTAAGTGGACCAAAACCCACCCTGGCATCTCTGAAACTCCAAGGCAGGCTTACTCCCTTCTCCGGGGCATCCCGAACTGGAATGACCCACTGTGTGAAACCACCCAGGGCATCTGATATTCTTACCTCTCCCCCGAGAATCACTGTGTGTGGCCAAGCACAGCCAAAGAGAGAAAGTGATGCCGCGCGCTGCTGATGTGTGCAGCTGCGGATTCCATTCAGCTTCTCCATTCTGTGGGGGTTTCACACAAACCAGGGTGCAACAAGGGAAAGGACCAAAACCCAGGATAGTGAAAATCATGAGTTTTGATCCACTGTAAATGGAGATGGATGGACAACTAAGTTCCTCATAGGAGATGCCCCGCCAATTTTGGATGCCCCAGAGGACTGGAACATAACCCGGGAAGGTCAAATTCCCTTTTTTTGTTCTGCTTTAAAGTTGTATATTCCCTAAGTGCTTGTCCTCAATCTCACACCCCTGGTGCTCTGGTTGGGAACAAATCAGCAGGCTCTCAGTGACATCACAAAAAATGTGTACACAAGAAGAAAACATTGGAAGGACTCTGCTAATAGCCCAAATTTTAGCTTCTGCTTCTGTGAACATGGTTAAAATCAGCTTACTCACCAGTGTTTAGCTTTCTGTTGGTTTCAGGGGAGGGAGTTGGAGATGGGAAGTAGTCCAGGTGAGATGAGTTGGACTGAGGTTGGTCTTTTAGTAGAATGTCTCCTGCTACATTAAGGAACCAGGTCAACGGCACCGCACAAGATGGCTGTTTATACCTGGCATGTTGGAGAGCGTCCATCATCCAGCGCACTTCCCTCCAGATCTCCTCCATTTGCTGTAAAAGAATCCAGATTGTGAGATGTCATTTTTGTGACATTCAGAATTTCAGAAGCTGCTAAATATTCTGTTTACATTTGGTTTTAAGCCATGACTAGTCTTGTAGCCGCCTTAAGCCTTTCCCATAACCCTGAAACAGTCATCATCCATTGTGCTGGCCTTGCACTTACTTTACCTGCCTCCTCCTATGCAACCTGATGTGAACCAATGACCAGGTCTACTGCATGGTTCTCCAACATTTTATGTAAATTTAAATACTTATTGTTCCCAAAAATTAAGGGCCAGTCACAGCAGCCAGTGGTTCCCAGCTGGGACATAACTGAATGAGTCATGAGCAAGGCACCTAAACCCCTACTGCTTCCCAATCGCTGGGTTTGGGCAGCCCACCACTCTGAGCATATGTGCACTCACGGCTTGTGTTTGTTTCACTGCTAAATGTGGAGGAAATATTCCTGTAGGGTTGATTCATGGCTGTACGTCAAAAACCTCAAAACTGTGCGCAAGTGTTTCAGCATACAGAAACTTGCGCATTGGTGCACAATTCACGGCAGTATGTGAAGCAATGGCGCACGCACACATCGAAACAAAATGGCATGTGCAAAGTGTGAGCACAAGTAACCAACTCATGTGCAGGCTTGCACATTGCCCATTAATTCAGCTCTTTTTTTGTTGTTTTTTTGTTGAAAAGACCCAGCTCCATGCACATTTTCCTGTCTCCATGGCCCCCATGTTTCTCCCCCAACTTTACTGTTTAGCAGTGGAAAATTTGTCTCTCCAGCTTTTGTGTTTGAGGTGAATCTCTGTTCTCCAATCTGTAGTGGATTTCCTTTTGGAGGCTGTTTTATCATTCTTTTTATGTGTAGTGTTCAATTTGGCAATATTTTGATTTCAGTTGACCTACAGTGTTGTGTTTCCCAATGTTTGGTCCTAGATATTCCCTATACCCCTCACTTGCCTTGTTTGTTTAGTAGCTTAGTGCTTAATAATTCAGCTACTAACGTATTGTGGCCAAATGTCCATCTTTTTGGTTTTATTAGCTTAAAACAATATTATATTTGTCAATTTTTAAACTAGTTACCAAACTGGTTTTGAAACAAAAATGAAAAAATAGGTAGAAATACTGAAAAATAACTTGCAAGTGACACTTTCATTCATAATAAACATGCCTATTGCCGGCATGTGTTTAAAGGAAAAGTCCCCTTTTTGCCAGGTTTTTGGTGTTTTGCCTTATTGTTTTCCTCTTCTGGTATGTAAATAAACAATAAAAAAAAAAATAACACTGTGGGAGTCCCTTCTTTCTGAGAGGGGGGGCACACGTTTTTTTAAATTTTTAAGGGTTAACCCTTAAAATAATGTTAAAAATTGCACTGGGTCCCCCCTTTCCAGCAAAACCAACACAACCCGGGAACGGAGGTCGAGCGTGCATAGCCCACATGGGTGCCGGGCTCTTCTCCACCCCCCTGGATGCAAGTAATGGGATGGGGGGTTTTCACAAGTCACTCGCTTGACTTGCCTTCCCCTCCTGTCCTTTGAATTGGTATATGGGTCTCAAGGACTCACTTGAAAAAGTGTGAAACCCTCCTATCACTTTCCAACACTGTCGATCGCTGCTCTGATAGCCGGAAGTGATCGGTGGACGTCAGGAGCAGGGCAGGGGATCAGGGCCTCTGCTCTGCACCCAGGATCTGCAATCATTCTGGCTCCATTGCTCACTCCGCTGTGGGGGAGAAAGGGGCTTGCATATGTCCAAAGTGAGCTAACATCAGCACACTTGCCAGTATAAAAGGCCCGTCTCTGTGGCAGGGAGGGAAATGTCAGAAGCCAGTGCAGGGCAGAGATGTCTCACTGAAGACCCAAGATGGGAGACCCCTGGTGCTGGATCCTGGATGGAGGTGAGCTTTTTTTTAGTGTAATCTGGGGAATGGACAGACATGCAGCCACATAAATTTCACATGCTTTGCGTTTACAAGGTTAAAAGCTGGAGAACCATGCCTTGAAGCAATCTCTTAGTTGCTCAAGACACTAGAGAAAGAAATGCTCCCTAAGACGCTAATCTTTCTGTGCCCAAATCTGAGATTTGCTGCTGTCCCTGTCCATAGCCAAAGAACAGAAACTTTGTATATTGTAAAGGTTGCAGCAGACCTAGAGACAAATGCAATATTTTCTCTGAAAATGGCCTAGATACCAAATAAAAAAAAACATGTCTCTTCTGAGGCCTTTCATAAAGAGTAATCCCAAAAATGTCGTCCTGAACAAGAGATTGTTATAGCTCCCTGTCTGTATTTACTGTGACATATTTATTAATAAGAAATACAATTCAAATCATTGTGTTTAGAAAATAGTCAAGGCAGGAGCCATGTTGGTCTCCAGCAGTTACATATTTTATTGTAAGTATGCAATCTGTGCGCAGACTGTTTAATGAGTCTACAAAATATTTAGCAAGCTGTTACTGTAAAAAGGTGCCTTTTATCTCTACTGTTTGTTAAAAAGATAATTATCATTATAGAGCCCACTAACTGAATAAACACTGCATATAAACACAAGAGCTCTACTAATAAAGACCACGTTAAATATATAGTGATAGTGTTCCCTGACAGTCAAAGAGGAGGAGTGGCGAGGTGAGCGGCTTTAAACAGGGAGATAGTCAAGCCACATTATTTGAATTTTACTTTCACATTTTTTTTTATAAAATGAAAAAAGTGATTGAACAGGCAAATAAACATACAAAGGGGTACTTTAGGGTCAAGGTGGACCTATACCCTCCTTAGGACAGACTTTTTTTGTTCTCTGGTGACCATTAGAAATTAGGCAAAGGAGGTACATTTTAAAGGCTTTGAGGCCGATTCAGTAATAGCGCCAGGTAGCGACAGATGAGCGACTGTAGCAGTATTTTCACAGCGCCCGCTAGTAGTCGCTGTGCTTGGCCGTTGTTCGGTTGTTGACAGCGACTCAGTCGGTGTGCAGTAATGTTGAATATTGGGTGAGGAGTCGCTATTTGACAGGTTCCGCGCTGTATGGGTGCGCATGATAGCGAATGGCCATAGCGACCGGCTCCCACCATATTCATTAACAAATCACGATCAAAAAATTCCCGCGCTGTGAAATGCATGTTTAAACCCCAGAGCGCTGGTGGCGATGGGTTAAAAGTAGTTTTTTAACCCCCAAACAACCATATTTTTTTAAACCAAAAAAAACAAGTTTATAAAAACATTTTGTAATATGAATACATTAATATCAGACCTTTAATATCAATTCTGCACAAATTTTTTTTTTTTTACCTTAAAAAAAATACCTAACACTGCAGAAGTGGGCACAGAATTTTTCACATTTAAAAAAAATAAATAAAAATTATTAACAAGTAATTATGAATATTTTAAGATTGTTCCATTGAAATGCATTGGAGAGCGCCAGGTAGCGAGAGGTCACACCTGTCGCTGTTCAAGGTCGGATGCTGGCGCTGTGGGCTGAGGATGGAATAATGATGAATGAGTGGTTATCTGGCGCTATCTCAGTCGCTAAGCAGGACTGGCTTGATAAATGTGTGATTGTGGTGGGGAGCCGGCGTTCTCGTGGCAGTGCCTGTCATTACCAGTCGCTCACCATTCGCTACACGGCGCTATCCCTTGTTAAATAAGGGCCTTTGTAAACTCCCCATTGTCTAGCACTGGATTAGACAGCTTGTTCCCTGAATACATGACCCAATGCATTGCATGAGTAAGAGGGCAATAGCCCTTGAAATGCGCCATGTGAATCTCTTATGCTATTTCTATGATGATTTTACTATGGATCCTGGAATGATTTTAATGAGACTACAAAAATATGAACTTTTTATTGAGTTGAAACTGGCAAGCAACCTTTTTTTTTGATTACTAACCTACACCCTGGGTGGGTGGATACGTGGCCCAGTCACAAGTTGAGAGCTCCCAAGCGGGAAAGCAATGTATTTTCCATTTGTCTATATGTTCCCCCTTAAAGCGGACCTTCACCCTGAATAAGAGCATATCTCATATGTTTGCCACACCTGTACATACAGATTGCTCACATTAAAAATCATCCTACCTGCATCTATATGTTATGAGCTTTTAAACATCCAAGATGGTGGCTCATGCAGCGTCAGGCAGCAAAACCAAAAAGCAAACAGCAAGTGTCTTCTGACTGTGTTGCTCTGCTTTCTGGGGATTGCTGTGCTTTCCCTAACTCTGCTCTGTCTGTGCAAAGCACAGCTATAACCCCACCCCCTGCACTTTATCCCGCTATCCTCAGTATCTGTGATGCTTCTGAGTCAAGATGGCGCCGCCCGTCTCCTAGAGTCCTGAACAGAGTTGCAGCCCAGTGGGGGAAAGAATAATAAGTGACAAAAAACTTAAAATATATTAATTTTAGATGCTGGGGAATAGTTTTTTAAGGGTTTGGGCTTTTCATTAAATCATGCTGAAGGGTCCGGTTTAAGGTGTGGGTAGCTCTCAGCCTCATGTTTTTATGTCTAACAGAAAATCCATAGATGTAATCAAATCAAAAAATGCAGAGCTGCACAGATTAATGGGCTTTTGGCATACCCCCCAACTGTCCCGATTTGGGCGGGACAATCCCGCTTTGGGGCCCTTGTCCCGTTGTCCCGCAGGGCCCCAACATGTCCCGGAATCCGGCGGCGGCTGGGACACCGGGCAGGAGGTTGCAGCTCTCTGTGCGGCGTAAGAGCTGGAAGAGAAAGGGGCGGTGCCGGGGCAGCTGCAGGGGGTTGGGGGCGGAGTTAGATCGGGCAGTGAGGCTGTTTGCTGGCTCGCTGAACTGTTAATGGGAGTGGGTGGGCAGGCGCACGGGGGTGGGGGGGCGGGCGGTATGCTGGTTTGGGGATACGTACCGCATGCAGGGGTGAAGGCAGCCGACATTGCTGGAGCTGGAGAGCGTGGCCGGGGCGTGACGGGGGGCGTGGCCGGGGCGTGACGGGGGCGTGGCCGGGGCGTGACGGGGGTGTGGCCGGGGACATGGCTTGTCCCGCTTTCACGTTTTGAGAAGTTGGGAGGTATGCTTTTGGTGCCAATGAAACTGGTCACTGGTAGTGAGTTTTTCTTCGCTTGGACAATAGACGTGCTTCTTCTGCCACAACAGTTGTTGCTTGCTGAGCACAGAAGAAGGGCAGATTGTCTGGCCCAAACACAAAAGTCTCATCCAAGTGGTAATATCCAGCTCAAAATAAGGGTTAAAACATTTACTGTATCATTTTAAAATATGCTAAAACTCGGAAACTGATAAACATAAAAACTATGATCAATTCTCCCCCCTACTGTGCGGAACAAGGTAATATGGCCCTTATTTAACAAGGGATAGCGCCAGGTAGCGAATGGTGAGCGAACGGTAATGACGCTCACCGCCACGAGTACGCCGGCTCCCCTCCGCAATCACACATTTATCAAGCCGATCCTGCTTAGCAACTGACAGAGCGCCAGATAGCGAATCATTCATCGTTATTCCAGCCTCACCCCACAGCGCCAGCGAGCGACCTTGAACAGCGACAGGTATGACCTCTCGCTACCTGGCGCTCTCCAATGCATTTCAATGGAGCAATCTTTAAATATTCATAATTAATTGCTATTAATGTTTTTTTTTTTTTTTTTTTTTAATGGCAAAAATTCTGTGACCACTTCTGCAATGTTAGATATTTTTTTTAAGGTAAGAAATAAAAAAAAATTTGTGCAGAATTGATATTACAGGTCTGATATTAATGTATTCATATTACAAAATGTTTGTAAAAACATGTTTGTTTTTTTTTTCCAAAAATATGGTTGTTTGGGGGTTAAAAAACTACTTTTAACCCATCCCGCCAGCGCTCTGGGGTTACACAAGCATTTCACAGCGCGATAATTTTTTGAGCGTGATTTGTTAATGAATATGCTGGGAGCCGGTCGCTATGGCCATTCGCTGTCATGCGCTCCCATACAGCGCGGAACCTGTCAAACAGCGACTCCTAACCCCGTATTCAACATTACCGCACACCGACTGAGTCGCTGTCAACAGCCGAACAACGGCCAAGCACAGCGAATACTAGCGTGCGCTGTGAAAATAACGCTACTGGCGCTCATCTGTCGCTACCTGGCGCTATTAATGAATCGGCCTCTATGTTTCAGACTTGTAAGATGAATAAGGACTGTTACAAGCCTGAAACGAGTTACCTTAGTTAGAATGATTTTTTTTTTAAATTGATTATTACCACTTGGATTGGCCAAGCTGTGCATCATCACATGACAGGGATTTACAATTCAAGGGCTGAAAGACAACCGAAGTTGCATAAAAAGCTCCGCTGCCTACCAAGAACCAACCAAAGAGGTAAAAGTGGACGAAACTCCTATGAGACTGCAAGGAAAAGTTCAAAAAAAGAAGAAGAGCGCATGATTTTATTTCCGTAATATAGTGCTGCCCCTTGACTGTGTCACCCTAGACACAGGCCCTCCCATGCCTAGAATTACAGTCTAGCACATAATCCTCCCTCCAATAAGAGAAAACTCCCTTAGCAGTGGCTAGAATCAAGAGTGCTCCCTGAACTTGGCAGATGAGCTGGGCAGTGCTGAATCGTGTCTCTGGGTGGTAAGGATAGAATAGTTTTTAGTCTACAGTGTGCCTTTAAATGGCAGGAACAAACATGAATTAAAAAAAAAACCCCTTATTTTAGAAACAAGAACACCCGACGCCATTGTAACTGTTTTATGAAAGATATTGACCTTAGCCTGAATTGCAGCATTCATCCAAAGATTAATTGTAGCTTTGCTGAAATTACTATATTTTTAGAGCATTCTGCAAAACAAAACAAATGCTCAGTGTTTCCGTTTCGAGACCTACAGGGAAAATAAAATGCTTTTCTGTAACCCAAGATGTGAAAGGCAAAAAAAAAAAATACAGAAGAATAAAAATTGCAGACTCAACTCCACAGGAGCACGGCCTGGTCAGACCAGACGACTCCTGCAATTGCCTCCCGACCAATAGCCCCATTAACCAGAGGACAAGCTGCCATGATAAATAAATGGCATGGAGACGTCTGCTGCAGGCAGAATCAGTACACACGCCTTTCATACACAGCGTATCTCCCCGACTTCCTCTGTGGGCCCTGGCAAAGCCACGTTTGTATTAGTGGTGAAAAGGTCTCCCAGTCTTTATCCTGTTGGCTGGTGCAGCCTTACACTTACACAGTTATCAAAGCATTTATTAAATCCCCTCCCGCATACCCCGAGGGTGCCAGCAAACTTGCCTTACTCATAGGGGGGAATGCTTGCTATTACTTTCCACATAAGTGCTGTTTGGGAGTGTGGGCAAACACCCCTGGCTTGTTCTAACTGTTAATCATTAGGAAAAATGCTAAGGAATCGAGTAATGTGAGCTATGTATCTCCTGCGGCTTGTAAAATCATAATGTTCGGCGGAATGGCACCTGTGGGCAAGCCGATGTCCTCTTAAACTGGAAGATCCAGAAATATTCCAGGCTCACCCAGGACTGACAAACTGACCGCCAACCCTATTTATACAATTTCATCTAATCACATGATCTCTGCATGATAATAGTTATTGTATAACTTAGTATTACATATCAAAGGCCAAGCATGAATGAGATATTTTATTTATAAAATTCCCTCCTCTATAATTATGCATTATGGCTTCCTGTTGATAACATGCACTGATTTAGAATGCTACTGAAAAACTAACTCTAAGCTGCTCTTATTAAATATCTTCACAGTTATTTATTTGGCAATGCTGTAATGTTTTAGAAAAGAAAGACGATAACAGAGAGGCAGAGGGCTCTAACCCACAGACCCAAGAGATTCTGTTCCATTGAGCCAGGGGAGCACTAACCCTATAAGCCAGACCCAGTGAGAGTCAGACTCAGGAGACTTAGAGGCTGATTCATTAATAGCGGCAGGTAGCGCCAGATGAGCGACTGTAGCGTGATTTTTTCAGCGCCAGCCAGTATTCGCTGTGCTTGCCCGGCGTTTGCTTGATGACAGCGACTCAGTCGGTGCGGGAATGTTGAATACGGGCTTAGGGGTCGCTGTTTCACAGGTTCAGCGTTGTATGTGAGCGCCTGACAATGAATGGCCAGAGCGAACGGCTAGCTTCATATTCATTAACAAATCACGCTCCGAATTTACTGTCGCTGTCCATTCCTTGTTTAAACCCCAGAGCGCTGGCGGCGATGGCTGTTAACTAGTTTTTAACCCCTAAACAACCATATTTTTTTATTGTAACATTATACATGTTTTTAGAATCATTTTGTAATATGAATACATTAATATCAGACCTGTTAGATCAATTCTGCACAAATTTTTTTAAAATTTTTTTTTTACTTAAAAATAAATCCTAACATTGCAGAAGTGGTCTCTGAATTTTTGACATTAAAAAAAAAAAAAAAAAATTAATACCAATTAATTATGATTAATTATAGATTGCTCCATTGAAATGCATTGGATTTCGCCAGGGAGCGACAGCTCATACCTGGCGCTGTGAGGGAATTTGCAGCGGCGCTGTTCGGTCCAGGCGGCTTAATGATGAATGCCGCGCTAGCCGTCGCTCTCGCCGGCGCTAGCCTCATTTTGCTTGATAAATGCGTCATTGTGACCGCCGCCGAGCGTACTTGAGTCGGTAGCCGCCGATAGCTGGCGGTACCTGGCGCTCGTCAGACACTACCTGGCGCTAGCCCGTGATAAATAAGGCCCATAGTGAGAGTCAGACTCAGGAGACTAAGAGGCTGATTCATTAATAGCGGCAGGTAGCGACAGTTGAGCGACTGTAGCGGCATTTTCAGAGCGCCCGCTAGTAGTCGCTGTGCTTGGCCATTGTTCGGTAGTTGATAGCGACTCAGTCGGTTTGCCGTAATGTTGAATATTGGGTGAGGAGTAGCTATTTGACAGGTTCCGCGCTGTATGGGAGCGCATGATAGCGACTGGCCCTAGCGACCGGCTCCCACCATATTCATTAAAAAATCACGCTCAAAAAATTTGCACTGTAAAATGCATGTTTAAACCCCAGAGCGCTGCAGGCGATGGGTTAAAAGTAGTTTTTTAACACCCAAACCACCATATTTTTGGAAACCAAAAAAAAAAAAGATTTTTAAATAATTTAGTAATATGAATACATTAATATCAGACCTGTAATATAAATTCTGTACAATTTTTTTTAATTTTTTCTCCCTTAAAATAATTATCTAAAATGGCAGAAGTGGTCACCGAATTTTTCACATTTAAAAAAAAAAAAAAATAAATAATTAATAACAATTAATTATTAATATTTAAAGATTATTCCATTGAAATGCATTGGAGAGCGCCAGGTAGCGAGAGGTCATACCTGTCGCTGTTCAAGGTCGGACGCTGGCGCTGTGGGCTGAGGCTGGAATAATAATGAATGAGTCGCTATATGGCGCTATCTCAGTCGCTAAGCAGGATTGGCTTGATAAATGTGTGATTGTGGTGGGGAGCCGGCGTACTCGTGGCGGGGCCCGTCATTACCGGCCGCTCACCAGTCGCTACCTGTCGCTATTCCTTCATAAATAAGGGCCTTAGCGAGTGGAGGTCTCACTGAGATTGGAAAACAGAGTCACAGGACAGAGCAGTGCTGATGGCAGTAAGGGAAGCTCCAGTGTGTAGCTTACATTATGTTTATGTTGTGTCGCAGTATCTGCTACCTCTGTCTATGCTGTGTCTGGCTAAATGCCATTAATAAAAACACAAAAAGGAGCCAAGCTTAAAGTTCCCGTACAGGCAATAAAATAAAAAAATCTATGCTTGCATTTTATCCCCTGCAGCTTCTCCGTGCAATGCCAGCATCTTCATACATATTGATGAGGGAGAACGAGCGATTCTATCATCCAGTCTGACATGCCTATTCGATTCATTGCAATGGGGGCAAGGCCCCTTTCATTGCAATGAATGGAGCAGGCCTTTGGAGTGTCAAAAAGGCTCCATGGATTCAGTGCTGCTCATCTATGAATCTCGTGCTAGGTGCAGCCATCTTGAACCTGCTGCACAAAGCGGCCTACCCCTTCACTGTGCAAAGTCCCGCCCGCGCATTCACTTGAATGGGGGACAGCGCTGGGTACCATATGAGGTGCAATGGTTGTTTTGTAACTCCTCCCATCTTGCCTTATTGCCAGGGTGGGGGGGGTTACAACAAAAGAAAAGCCCTGGGGTCTTCCATTTTAAGGAGGAACTAAAGCTGTGACTTTCTGGATCCCAGGTTTGTTACTCATCTCACAGGTATCCTAGTGTGTGGTTCCCCACTGTGTGAAACTCCCCAAAACACTCGCTATGTTTACCTCCTCCACAATCCCATGATGCATTTACAGACTTTCCTTCAATCAGCATGCATATTAATAAGCGGCATAGAGTGATAGATTGAAGAAAAGCTGTCAGCAACCCTGTGTGTACTTGCGCTAGCCTTTCAGATAGGCCTGGCGTGGGAGCGCACAACCAGGAGAGAAATGCCACTGTGACCTGCGCATGCACCGTGGGACTGCCAGAAAGGTACATTGTACTGAGAATTGTCGAGGGGGGTTCACATTTCCCACAGAGGGGAGACCATCAGAGGGTTATCAGTACAGGTCTATGGTCGCTATCCTGCAGTGCCATTAACGACCATCACTGGCTGCCTAAGGTTGGTTAGATGTGCTCAGGGCTGCCATTAGGACAGTAGAGGCACAATTTAGTGTGGGGTCCAAATTCCTGATGTAAATTGACTTGGGAAAGTACTGATATTTCCATATTCTGGAGGTTGTGTTTATTGTCCCAATATGCACCTTCGGAGTCTCATAATGTGTACAAGGTGATTATTGTTGGGGAGAAGATATGGGGGGCACAAGGTGGTAGAAGATGCCCTTGGGCATTATGGTGGCACAAGCTTGTACTGTTTGTTTTGCAGTGTCTAACTTGCTCCAGATGGTGTTGCTGATGAAGATTGTTTCAGGGTTATATAAGGGACCTAGACAATATGAGAGGTTTGTAGGTTGATATAGAGCAGCCATTTATTACTAATGACACATAATCTGGATGCCCCCAAGAGAGACTAATCTCTGGTCGTAAGGTCTACTTAGACTTTTTCCCACTGTCTTAAAGGGGACCAAAACCCACATTTTTAACTAGCATGCCCCGAATTGCTGCCCCCATGAAGAGCACCCTTCATGGGGGAAGCAATATGAGAGGTTTGTAGGTTGATATAGAGCAGCCATTTATTACTAATGACACATAATCTGGATGCCCCCAAGAGAGACTAATCTCTGGTCGTAAGGTCTACTTAGACTTTTTCCCACTGTCTTAAAGCGGACCAAAACCCACATTTTTAACTAGCATGCCCCGAATTGCTGCCCCCATGAAGAGCACCCTTTGCCAATTTTTAGTGCTCCTGCTTCACTCTAATCCCAGATAATGGTGTCTGTTTCAGCTGTAAAGCTCCACCTCCTCCATTATTTGCCGTTGTTGCGTGTGGCAATGATGTAATTGACACACCAATTAAATGACTCATCACCTGCAATCTTACAGAGAGGGACAGCAAAATAAACTGTGTTCCAAGATGATCCAAAAGGGGAAAATATCCATTTCTAGTTCAACCCACCAAAAAGGGAGTATCCGCAGGGGCTATGGCCAAATGTATTTCTGGTGGTTTGGTGGGTTTTGGTCCACTTTAAGAAGTTTAAGTCTCAGTCTGCAGCTGCATAAAACACACCAGTCTGCTCTCTAACCAACTGCAAGACGGAAGAGCTGGGGCTGGGTAACTGCATGTTGCAGACCTTCCACTGCACTTCCTGCTGGATTCATGGACTTCCTGCTTCTTACCCACTGCTGGCCATGAATATCACTTGGGGAAAAGTGTGAGTTTCACCAGCAGTATTTTTACCAATACATTGGTCTAATATGTTTTATTCAAGGCTAAATTTTGAAATGCAATATATATACATATACATCCATATCAAACAAACAGTATTGGCTCCTGTATTTTTCATTGGTGCAAATGCTGTGGGTGCATAAATACCATCCATAGCAGTTTTGTGTCAATCAAGGCATTACCTGTATAAAGTCCTGAATCTGCTGATGCCGCTGCTTGGCACTCGTCAATTCAGCATCCGAGAAAGCTTCCCTAAGACTCTGCTGTGACAGGAGAGACTCCAGCTCCAACAAGGCCGATAACTGACAATACTGACTCATAAACTCCCGGTCATAAGTAAAAAAGTGAACTGGAAGGCAGCAAAACAAAAGAGAATAAATGGAACAGCAATAGTCAAGCTCATCATAACCATACACATGTTTGTTATTTTAAAAAATAATCTATAACATATAATGAATGTTAAAAACCACAACATTTTTCTTATAGATCCTCTGACTTCATTCATCAAGTACTGTATAACTTCAGTTGACTTTACTTGAATTGGAATAATTATGTTAGTAAGTGTTTTTAGTGATGTGAAATGTGTTTCGGTCTCCCCTGCTAATAAGAGTGTCTTTGTTCTTCTCACTGTACAATGTTTGTCTCCACAGAAGACTCAATGCCACCAAAAGCTGTCATCCAGCCAACAGAGACCGGCCTTTAGCCCGGCCTGCGCCATTCACAAGCCAATCACTTGTAATTATGACATATGGCGCCTATTCATCAATGTGTTCCCACTAAGAAAGAGAGGTTTTCTCCCAAAGCTGACAATCAGATCCCAACTATCTATCATGTTCTAAGTCACATCACAGAAATCCTACATACTTATGAATCAACACCTCAAGATATAGGCAGTAGTGTTGCTCAATTATGCCTCTGTTTGGTTTGAGCAGTTTAGGAAGAAAAGTATTTTTATTGAGAAAGGTAGTAAACTTAGTAACCTTTCTACTTTAAATGAGTTTCACTGTAACAATAAGAGTACTAACTGAAAGTACTGTGAGTAGAAATTTTCCAAGATTTATTCTAACAATTCATTTTGGATCTGAATCAATTCACTAAATCTTATCGTAAAAATCCAGGAAAGTTCAAAATGGTATCAGAAATTGTTAAAAAAAACACACTAAGGGGATATTTCCTTTATGTGGCAAGCTCCACCAACTGCAAAAAACGGTTACCGGTATATCTCATGCACCTGATTGGGTTTCGAGGTTCCTCAGGTTGTGCAGTTAAATTAGGTGCAATCAAGTGAACAAATAAGGTGATACCTTTCAGGCTGTTTTTTAAAGCTAAAGTTTCGAGAAAACGTACAGTAGTTCCCTTCGTCAGACATTATGTTCATGGCCGTGAATAAAGTCATATTTGCCCGCACACTTTTCATGCGTAAAAATGGTTTATTCACTCCCGATTCATGAGACAAGAGTATATTTGCATGTGACTCATGTATTTGAAATCACCCCCCCCCCCCGGCATCGGTGCACTGGCGGGCACATTCGAGACTCCCCTGTGAAGTGCGCGCTCCTGCACACCAGGCCTTTCTGAATGGCTGGGCATGGGGGAGCACGCACAGCTACAGGGAAGCCTGGTATGCGGCTGCCAGCGAAGACAGCATTGCAGCTCCACCGGCATTAGGTATGATTACTGGTGCCCCTGGGGTTTATACACAGTGGGGCATCCGGTATGGTGGGAGGGGGGTACTTGATCCACTTTAAGCACTAAACAAACAAGGCAGTGAGGGAGGGGTATAGAAAACATCTGGGGTCAAACATTGGGAAACACAACACTGTAGATCAGGGGTGCACAACCTTTTTGGTATAAGGGCTGCATTGTCTTATTGTTCCTATTCAAAGGGCAGCAATAAAATGTAGGCTGCCAACAAAGCCAACCAATTTATTGGAAATAAGCTTTAACAATAAAGCAATGAATATGCATTTATGCATATGCAAAGGCGAGACAGGGCAGGGTGGGGTGACCAGAGGTGAATAAAAATGGGTAAGACAGAAAGAGGTTAAATTAGGTGAATTGGTAAGGAGTGGAAAAAGGTAAGGCAGGGAGAGGTATATTAAGCAGAGGTGAGGTGGGCAGAGTTGATATGGGAAGAGTTAAGCCAAGGTGGGTAGCAGTAGGCAGAGGTGAGTATAGGTGACAAAGGCGAGGTGGAAAGAGAGGTTTAGAGATGGGTATAGGTGAGAAGAGGCAAGATGGGACAAGGTGGGAAGAGGTGAGGTAGGATGAGCTGAGTTAAAGAAGCAGGTAAACAGGTTACGTTTACACAGATAAGGATCAAAGAGGTAAGCAGAGGTGAGGTGGGCAGAGCTGAGCTGGGAAAAGTCTACATAATCACCCAGCACAAACAACAGACCAGTAGCTCATGTGTGTCATCCTCCTCTACAGAGACAATCATAGGTGCCCCACTTTCTGCTTTGGGAGCTAAAGATGCACTGCCCTCAATTGACCAGTGGCTTGCACTGCACTGCTCTCCAACTCTGCAAGGGGTACTGGGGGCCGCAACTGAGGGCAGTGAGGGCCGCATGTGGCTCCTGTGCTGCAGGTTGTGTATCCACGCTGTAGGTCAGAAGGAGTCAAGATGTCGCCAAGTAAAACACTACACATATAAGGAGAACACAGGGCCACAGGGAATCCACTACAGAGTGGAATATAGAGATTCGCCTCAAACACAGAAGCTGGAGAAACATTGGGGTCATGGGGACCAGTGACTGTCTTAGCCTTCATAATGCACATGGAGATTGGCCATTTCCACATAAAAATAGGTGAATTTGATACACAATATGCAAGTTTGCGCATGAATCGGAAACTTGCGATCGCACTTCACGCATGCCATCTTGTGCAATTCTAGTGCACAGTGCCATTAATCGGGCGTCGAAACGCACGTTTCTGCATGCGGAAGCACTTGCGCATGGTTTTTAGATTTTTGGTGCACCTCCATTAATCGGACCTATGGTGTTGGTGGTATGTGCCTCCATGAAGTGGAGAAATGTTTTCATAAATCTTGAAATAACATTCCCTATACTGAAGGGGTGCTTGAAGCGGGTCACTTGTGATTTGGAAACTGGTTGTAGATTCTACATTTTTATTTTGGAGTAACATAACAATGATTTTCTACAACATCATGAAACCCAATGTCTTCACAAATGCCATTAGATTGATATTTTTACACTCATAGGTCCTTCCACCACACCACCCCAGCATGTGGGGATTGTTATATCTAACAATCCCCACATGCTGATTGCCTTACCTCTCCAAATATATGGGTCCCATATTTATAGTCCATCCCCCCTTCAGTACCAGATTGTAACCATATTCCTAATTCTCAACCCATCTATAAGCCTACTAATGCAAAACATACAAATTTCATCCAGGGGTTTTGTCGCACTATCACCAAGTTCCTCCAAGCCTCCGCTTTTTCCTCTATTTGGCAATGCGCCCCTCCATTATTACTCTCTATGCAACCTCTCATCCTTACTGAGCCTTTAGCTATCCTTAAAAGACAGTTCTTCTTACTGCTCCCACATTCACCACAGCAGGTCAGGGTCCACATCAGATGGCTCAGGGGACCACATGTAGCCTCAGGGCCGCAGGTCAAACATATGTGCTATAGGGTATTTATAAAAAGCTGGGAGAGCTATCTGCTTAAAATTGCAAGAGTATAAACTCCTACTACAAACTCGCCCCCTAGGGTGAGAAGTTCTCCCCCAGCAAGCTTGCCACGTTTTTATTAAGTTACTGCCTTAGAGGATCTTTCACCTCTGTGGTCAACACTAATGTGATTTTGCCATGTCTATCCTACTAGGAATCCAGCCACAAACAGAGCAGAAGCCAGTGAAAGAGGAAGAAGTAAAGCCTTACCTAGCTCAAAAATTTGCAGAGGCAGAGTAAGGAATCCTGAGTAAGGAGTGTAGGGGTTGTTCTGCCCTGGAGCTGTACAGACGTCATCGGATGGAGGCAGCAACAACAGAAAGGAGACCTGACCTCCAAACTCCAGAACTTCTTGACTGTAGAGACGGTAATCTTTAGCCTACACATGTAAAACAAGAGCTGGTGAGCAGAACATATGAATTTATAGTTTTGATACTGACTTATACATCCTGTATGATGTACACTATATTTACTCACTTTATCCTCTAAAGGCTAAATCTAGTGCTGCTCTGCCTCCTCACTCTGCCTGGTTCTTCCTTTTTCAGCTGGGCTCGTGGACTCAACACACCCAGACCAACCATGCTGATCTGTTCTGAATTTCAGCATGGCTTTTCTGAGTGCACTCATTTCACCAATCAACAGTGTAGTGGGAGGCGGATCATACAGAGGGTACGGTGAGGAAAAGTTAATTTCTCTTTCACTTAGGTACACAGCTCTTCAGTACAGATGGGATAAACTGAAGATATGTGTACCCAAGTTAATATCAAGAGAAAGAGATTTTACAGTGAGTATACTAAAATCCTCTTTTCTTTAGCATTCGCTTATGTATGAAGAGCTATGTACCTATGAAGAGTGAGGATAAAATGATAATTACAGTGGGTGTACTTTTTATAAACCCACAACGGCCCAAAACAACCAAAAGCAATCACAGAAACAATTTAGGGCATTCCTACAGTGATCCCCTTCTTTCGTGTATCAGTACAAGCTTTTCCAGTATGTTACCCATTTTAACACCTATAAGTCTTGATTCACTAAAGCGAAAAAAGTGCAAGTAAAATATTATTAGATGCTTCAGGTCAACACAGGATCACCGTCTTTGTCTCATTTTATTGGATCAGGGCCACAGCTCCCATCTTTGTAGGGGCAGTTACCTCCTGAAGGGGAATCTTGATTTGACCCATTAGATCCTTCACAGCTGTCCTAAGTTCTTGCAGTAACAGATTCGGGCAGCTTTCAGAGTCTTCCACGCTGGTGATTGGTTCGTCTACGCTAGCCAGTGTCTGAAGCCATTCCCATTCTTCCCTGCATTGAACAAAGTAAAGTGGTCAGTCGGTAAAACAGTCCTGTGTTTTGGGCCAAAAAAAAGTACCAGAAAATATAGGTGGTGTCATCTGCTTTCATTGGTTTCAGAATGGGAACCTAAATGAGGAGAGCCCAGGCAGCACAAAGGTGGCTCACAGCATCAATTCCCACCTTGGATGCCAACTGAGTTTTCTCTGGGTGGCAATACTTGAAAGCATACCAGTATCTGACTAGAACTTTCTAAAGTGTGCATGCATGCTAAGGACATTAGTTGGACTATAGGTTCTTTAAAAAAATCAAAACCATAAAGAAAATAAAAAAATATATTATTAATAATAAAAAATAAGTAAATAGTCGGCCTAAATTATATAGTCTCTTTCTTTTAACACCCACATACACAGGGCATTGATACTCTCCCTTCCATATTCCTGGAGTTGCAGGAATGGTATCCCCTTTCCTGCTGTTGGTGGTAACATGGGACATCAGAGCACAGTCCAGGTGACGGGGAGGCTGATTCATCATTAGCGGCAGGTAGCGACAGATGAGTCTGCAGCAGGCATTTTCAGAGCGCCCGCTAGTCGCAGTGCTCGGCCGTGGGTCGCTACTTTATAGTGACTCAGTCGCTGTTCAGTAATGTTGAATACATTGTGAGGAGTCGCTATTTGACCAGTACAGCGCTGTATGGGAGCGCATGTTAGCGACTGCTCATAGCGACCGACTCACACCATATTCAACAAAAAAACAGCCTCACAAATCTCTGGCGCTGAAAAATAGTTGTTTGAAGCCCAGAGCGCAGGAGGCGGTGTGTTTAAAGTCTGTTTTCCAGCATCAACTAGTAACAAAGCGAAAACATATGGAATTACATTGTAACAACATTGTAACATGAACACTTTAATGGCAGACCTGTAATGTCATTTCTGAAGAAATATATAAAAAATGAAAAAAATATGAAAAAACTGCTATTTCAATGCCAGAAGAGGTCACAGAATTATTTGTGATTTTTTTGAAAAAACAAAAACCTGTTTAAAGAGAAGAAAAGGATTGTCCATTGAAATGTATGGGAGAACGACAGGTAGCGAGAGGTCATACCTGGCGCTGTGCAAGGCTGAACGCTGGCGCTGTTCGCTGAGGCTGTGAAAATGACGCTACATGGCGCTATCCCAGTCGCTAAACAGATTCTGCTTGATAAATGTGTAATTGCGTGCCGTGTCCTGCGTTCACCAGTCGCTACCTGTCATTAACCAGCCACTACCTGACGCTATCCCTTCTTAAATAAGGGCCTAAGCCTGTGTGATTTCAGGCTCTCTAGGGATCTTTAACCGGAGGGAACATACCAAATTGGGGGAAGGGGGACAGAGCAGCCATCCTATTTGAGGAGCTTTGGAGGACACTATTTATGGCGTAGGGCCTGCGCATGTGCAATGGCTACTTGCCCCCCACCATCTTTAACAAATTCCAGCAAATGTAAGCAGGGATGGACTGGTCATAGGGAGCACATGGAGAATTCCCAGTGGGCTGCACTGCTAATTGGCTGACTGAGCTATTTGTAGCCCCCTATACACATCCCACCTTAACTAGAGCCACACTTCTAATCTCAATTGGAGCCTTTGAATAAATTCTTCTATTGCCCCGCACCAGTGCTTGCCTCCTCTAACACCTCCCCCCATACCCAGCCCCATCCATACAGCCCAACCTACTAGAATACCAAAGCATTGTAGTGCCATTGCTTTATGAGTAGCCATAGCCACCATGCCCATTATCTGTCCCTGTAATGTTGTAACCACAGATGACAATTGTACTCCTTTCCTGACTGGAAAACACTTTGGGGGTGAAGCTCATGGGTTGGTCATTGGCTGGCCAAAGCTAGTAATATCCCTCACTCTCTTATGCCCCCCTACCCCTGGTGGAGAGGCAGGAGGAGAACTACTGAAGCCTGTAGGTCAGCATATAGTTTCAGGACAGCTAACCAGCTTTGCCAACATGTAACCTCTCACCTCTGCGATTAGTTCTCTGAAAATATTTAAAACACTCCCTATGCAAATATAAAAACTAACTTATTTAAGCCTTAGGTACAGCAGTGCCGATTCCTGCTGGTTACCTAGATGTTTAGATTAGGATACATTTTACTCCTTGGGAATGTCCCCTGGCTTGCTTCTACTACCCTGTAGCACACACTGTTGCTTCATTGACAAAAACTGGCATCCCCTGCTCTTCTCAAGCCCCCCCCCCCCCCCCATCTGCCTGCATTACATTGTATATCAGGGAGACAGAATAGGAGCAAGGAATGCCAGTTTGAATGAATCTGTAGTGTGGGATGTAAGTACTGTACATGAAGATTTTTTTTTATTTGACGAGACATGCCCTTTAAAAGAAGTTCTATTCCTCTGTAAGCCACTGGGTGGGAGACACAAGTTTCTAATGCAGCACAAATGATAAGATAAGGCAGCACCACAAGTATTCACATGCTATATTACTGCTTGATTTATATCAGTAAGGGCTCCAGGAACAATATGATTGTATCCAGTATCAACATTTTTCATAAGCTTGACCCAGTATCGAACCTTCTTGGATTTCTTTTCCAGCACCCCAGCAAGACATTTCAAGAATGGCCTCTGCAGATACCAGGAATTGGCAGTTTCTTGCATTTTAGGGTCAGATATTTCTACGACCGATGATGGCCCTGCGTACTAAATGTCTGCCTCTCCTGCTGTTCGAAACCGTGAGCCGAAAAATGTGCTCAGACGTTGTAGAATGAATGGCGCCTCAGGAGCTGTTAGGGGGCTTCGGGGATTGACTGGGTTAAATCCGCAGATACAGACAGATCAGAAAAAATTTGCAGCCTCAGTTCTCATGGCTTAACCCTGTGCACATGGATTAGTGACCATCGGGAAAAGCAGCGACAGGTGATACTACAGGCAGATATTTCAATTCTGTCCATCCAGGCAACTGATGATGGTGGGATTAAAATCTTGAAACATGAGTTAATTTCAAATGTGCTACGTGTGCACGTGTGCAGTGCCGGATGGGGGGGCGGGAAAGTTAGCTGAAGACTTAAATACAGAGTAGTGGTGGGGTACGTGCTCCAGCCAAATGACTTTGGCATGGTGGAAGAAAGCTGAGCATGCTGCACTGTGTCATGTAAGGTGCCTCAATCACCTCCCGCTCTGGAGTGATGCATGTCTATATATCTTGGAAATGTAATTCTAACCAAGGCACAGCAAAGCCAATACTTTGCAGTATGAAATATCCTACAGCAGACTGGAATCAGACCTGGGCAGTTTTTTAATGCAAACAGGCAATGGAGGCAGTGACTGATGCCCATCTAGGAATATTAGGCATGATATTGGGGAAGAGTGTGTATCACTGTGGTGGTGAAGTGCTGGGGTCGTGGCTTCAGTTCACAACAGAGATACTGGATGCGTTAAAAGGTCCAAAACCTTGAGATATGGCCTCAGAGTATACTCTAAGACTCTAGGACCAAATTGCCATACAGTATACATACCTCAATCCGCACATGTGCGGCATCCAGCAGCATCCCCACTCTGCTCATAGTGCCAGGCAGGCTTAAAGCGGACCTTCACCCTGAATAAGAGCCTATCTTATATGTTTCCCACACCCAGTACATACAGATTGCTCACATTAATAATCTTCCTACCTGCATCTACTGCATGTTATGAGCCTTTAAACATCCAAGATGGCAGCTTATGGAAGCCGCCATCTTATCAGGCAGCCTGCAAACAAGAAGTGCCTCCTGACTGTGCTGCTCTGCATTCTGGGACTGCTGACCTTTACCTGACCCCAGCTCTGCTCTGTCTAAGCAAAGCACAGCTATAACCCAACCCCCTGTACCTTATCCCACTCTCCTCTCCTCAGTAAGTGTGATGCTTCTGAGTCAAGATGGCGGCGCCCGTATCCTAAAGTCCTGAACAGAGTTGCAGCCCAGTGGGGGAAAGAATAATAAGTTAGTGACTAAAAACGTAAAATATATTAATTTTAGATGCTGGGGAACCGTTTTTTAAGAGTTTGGGCTTTTCCTTAAATCATGGTGAAGGTCCTGTAATAATCTATACATACAAATTGCCCACATTAAAAATCATCCTACCTGCATCTACTGCATGTTAAACATCCAAGATGCCGCCATCTTGGATGTTTAACATGCAGTAGATGCAGGTAGGATGGAGCATAAGGCAGCCTGCAAACAAGAAGTGTCTTCTGACTGTGTCGCACATTATAACCCCACCCCCTGCACTTTATCTCGCTCTCCTCTCCTCAGTATGTGTGATGCTTCTGAGTGAAGATGGCGGCGCCTGTATCCTATCCCGAGTCCTGAACAGTGTTGCAGCCCGGTGGCGGAAAGAATAATAAGTGACTAAAAACGTAGAATATATTAATTTTAGATGCTGCGGAATAGTTTGGGCTTTTCATTAAATCATGCTGAAGGTCCCGTTTAGATGGTTGCCAGCACCTGTGCGCAGGGTGGAGGGAGCAGGATATTGCGGCAATAGACATTCATGGGGGTTTTACAAGGTGGGGCACTGAAGGGAGAGATTCTCGCTCGCCCAAAGAGTGTCTCATCAAAGAAGGCTGTATCTGTATCCATACAAATCTTTGACTATGGTAACCATCAACTAACTTATTTCTAATAATCTTTGGTTAGATAATAATCTTTATAGTGCCAACCTATTCTGCAATACTTGTAGTATTTGTAGTACCATTATGATAATGCTGTACTCCAGTGTATCCAAGAGGCATCTGGAAACGGCGTCTTGGGTGGGGCCTAGAATAAGGAGAACCTGTAACCTCTTTATAGTACTCAATCCCAAACTGCCCCCCCCCCCACTATTAACACCACTTCTTGACAGACATGACTGCTTCATGTGTGATGGCCTGGAACAAGGAGATTGCCAAACATTTCCACCACCTAACCTCGTTACTGTACTCAATCCCAGAATGGAAGCATTCCAGGTGACTGCCAGCACGGAGAACACAAGTTGCTAGCCCATACCAATGAACTGCGGAAGGTTAGGTATTTTTGTGGATTTTGGGTTTCAGTGGGGGGGTGGAAGTTTCAAAAATCAGGATCCCCGAGTCATTGTGTGTGTGAGAGCAAAGGCAGCGGTGGGGGGAGCTAGCGCGCAACAACTGGTAAGTGTGTTTGTATGATGGGGGGAACAGCTGCGGTGGGTGGGCAGGCAGGCATGAATCGGTTACCCTGCCCGCCTGCTGCCTTATTATTGTGCATCGTTGGGGAGAGGGAGTGGGGGATGCCCCTCTCTGCCTGTAAAGCGGGATGCCCCTCTCTGCCTGTAATGCGGGATGCCCCTCCCTGCCTGTAATGCGGGATGCCCCTCTCTGCCTGTAAAGCGGGATGCCCCTCCCTGCCTGTAATGCGGGATGCCCCTCCCTGCCTGTAAAGCGGGATGCCCCTCCCTGCCTGTAATGCGGGATGCCCCTCCCTGCCTGTAATGCGGGATGCCCCTCCCTGCCTGTAATGCGGGATGCCCCTCCCTGCCTGTAATGCGGGATGCCCCTCTCTGCCTGTAAAGCGGGATGCCCCTCCCTGCCTGTAATGCAGGATGCCCCTCTCTGCCTGTAATGCAGGATGCCCCTCTCTGTCTGTATTGCAAGATGCCCCTCTCTGCCTGTAATTCGGGATGCCCCTCTCTGCCTGTAAAGCGGGATGCCCTTCTCTGTCTGTAATGCAGGATGCCCCTCTTTGCCTGTAATGCAGGATGCCCCTCTCAGCCTGTAATGCGGCATGCCCCTCTCTGCCTGTAATGCGGGATGCCCCTCCCTGCCTGTAATGCGGGATGCCCCTCTCTGCCTGTAAAGCAGGATGCCCCTCTCTGCCTGTAAAGTGGGATGCCCCTCCCTGCCTGTAATGCAGGATGCCCCTCTCTGTCTGTATTGCAAGATGCCCCTCTCTGCCTGTAATGCGGCATGCCCCTCTCTGCCTGTCATGCGGGATGCCCCTCTGTGCCTGTAAAGCGGGATGCCCTTCTCTGTCTGTAATGCAGGATGCCCCTCTCAGCCTGTAATGCGGCATGCCCCTCTCTGCCTGTCATGCGGGATGCCCCTCTCTGCCTGTAAAGCGGGATGCCCTTCTCTGTCTGTAATGCAGGATGCCCCTCTTTGCCTGTAATGCAGGATGCCCTTCTCAGCCTGTAAAGCGGGATGCTCCTCTCTGCCTTTAAAGTGGGATTCCCCTCTCTGCCTGTAAAGCGGGATTCCCCTCTCTGCCTGTAAAGCGGGATGCCCCTCTCTGCTTGTAAAGCGGGATGCCCCTCTCTGCTTGTAAAGTGGGATGCCCCTCTCTGCCTGTAAAGCATGATGCCCCTCTCAGGCTGTAATGTGGGATGCCCCTCACTACCTGTAATGGGAGATGCCCCTCACTGCCTGTAATGGGAGATGCTGCACACTACCTGTATTGTAGGGATGCCCCTCACTGCCTGTAATGTAGCGATGCCCCTCACTGCCTGTAATGCAGCGATGCCCCTCACTGCCTGTAATGTAGGGATGCCCCTCACTGCCTGTAATGTAGTGGTGCCCCTCACTGCCTGTAATGTAGGGATGCCCCTCACTGCCTGTAATGTAGGGATGCCCCTCGCTAACTGTAATGGGAGATGCTACAACATGCCTCTGTAGGATGCCCCTCACTGCCTGTAATGGGAGATGTTGCACACTGCCTCCTGTGGGATGCTGCTCACTGGCTGTAATGAGGGAAACTGTTCACTTGCTGTAATGGGGTGATTCGGAGGGGGGATTTTAGCACACTATTTTGTTCATAATATCTTCTTTTTTATTTTTGTCCTCTAAACCCTGGTAAACCATGGAACGAAATAAGGTGTGTATATTAATATATATATATGACATATGACATTAATATACTATACTGGGCCAGGAACAGTACAGCAGGGCCGGTGTGCCCAAAAAGTCCCGGGGCGTTTTTTGGTCCCAGTCCTCCCCTGTGGAATCGTATCATATGAAAAGAGGATTAGCAAATCTCGCCCATTCTTCTGCGATGGGCAGAGATTTCTGAATTCTGAGCAGCCTACGTGAGCCTCGTCCTCCACCAGCAGCGCTGAAGCTGGATGGAGAAAACAGCTGAGTGGTGTGATGAAATGTATCCCTGTGTAGAGAAAGCCATCACTCGCAAGAACCTGAGCTTTCCAGAAACTGGCTAAGCTGGCCTTGATGGTAAGGGCTTTAAATAGAAAGAGACTGGTGAGTCAGTCGGGATCACTGAACACCCAGAATGGGGCTCATTAGAGGAAGCAGGGCAGCATTGTATCCATTTGTGGAGCCTGCAGTAATCAGCTTTCTAGATGCCTAAGAAGTGTCCGTATCTTGGGATGTCAGTGGCATCTACTGCGGAGGAGCTAGCTCGCCATTAGACTGGCGCAGTGGCTGCAGGGCCGAGGAGCACAGCACCGCTAAGTAAATATTGATAGACAGCAATGTGCTGCTTTCATAACTCTGTGTCACTGAGAGCTCTCATTACATTACTGTCAAATATAGATACGAATAGGAACACATATCAACTGGGAAAGATTTGGACGTAGTCGGAATTGACAGGACGCCTGTCTGAGCCTCAAATTTACATTTTTACCCTTTAAGCTTTTAAGTATCTTCTAGTGCGTCAGTGCTGCTTTAGTATTTTTAGGCCTGGAAGGGGATTCTTTATTCATACATAAAATATCCCATCACTTGTACCCTATATCTATTGCAGATATGACAAATTATTAAAGAAAGTTTTATTACACCATTTTTGAGAACGCTGATTGGCTGATCTTAAAGCAGAACAAAACCCTGCATGTTTTTTTAGATTCCAGATCATTAGTAACAGCTCACTTTTTTCCCGATCCAAAGGTGCATGCGCAGACTCTTATCCAATCAAAGCCATTTTCTATGTCTTTGTTATTTGGTAAACAGATTGTTTGCAATGGGGAGTGAGAGCGGCTGCATCCCCAGCATCCTTGGGCTGTGTGCGCATGTTGCTGGAGATATGTCTGCTTGCTCTCCTAATTACAGAATATCTGAGCCGTTTGCCGAATGACAAGGGCATGGCAAATGGTGCTGATTGAATGAAAGCCTGCGTGTGCCATTGGACTGGGGAAACATAGGCCGTTACTGCTGATCTGGGTAGTTCACACAGTGGGGCATCCCGAATCAGGATGCCTCCAGGGCATGGAACAAGACCAAAGATAGGCAAAATCCTGGGATCTGTTCTGCTTTGCTGGTTGACGTGTTAAGCCCGCTGGTCACATCCCTAATAACCTGGGGAGGCTGATTTATTAATAGCGACATGTAGCGACAGTTGAGCAACTGTAGCGGTATTTTCACAGCGCCCGCTAGTAGTCGCTGTGCTTGGCCGTTGTTCGGTTGTTGACAGCGACTCGGTGTGGCTAAATGTTCAATACAAGGTTACGAGTCGCTATTTGACAGGTTCCGCGATCTATGGGTGCGCATGATAGCGACTGGTCAGAACGACCGGCTTCCACCATATTCATCAAAAAACCATGCTCAAAAAATTCTAGCGCTGTGAAATGCATGTTTAAACCCCAGAGCGCTGGAGGCGATGTGTTAAAAGTCGTTTTTTAACCCCTAAACCACCATATTTTTTGAAACAAAAAAAAAGGATTTTAATTAATTTAGTAATATGAATACATTAATATCAGACCTGTAATATCAATTCTGTACAATTTTTTTTTTTTATCTAAAATGGCAGAAGTGGTCACAGAATTTTTCACATTTAAAAAAAAAAAATAAACATTAATAACAATTAATTATTAATATTTAAAGATTGTTCCATTGAAATGCATTGGAGCGCGCCAGGTAGCGAGAGGTCATACCTGTCGCTGTTCAAGGTCGGACGCTGGCGCTGTGGGCTGGAATAATGATGAATCAGTCACTATATGGCGCTATCTCAGTCGCTAAGCAGGATTGGCTTGATAAATGTGTGATTGTGGTGGGGAGCCGGCGTTCTCGTGGTGGTGCCCGTCATTACCGGCCGCTCACCAGTCGCTACCTGTCGCTATTCCTTCATAAATAATGCCCGTAGTCTGGGGAGCGCTCCCACTCCCACTAGCCTATCTGAATAATTGGCCACAGACATGGGGGGTAGGCAGCTGTTCATCTGTTTATTTGATTGTAACAACGCAGAAGAAGTATCCTGACAAAAGCAGAAAGCAGAAGAAATATCCTGGCAAATCCAGTGCTAACAGTAATGTGTAAGGTTCCAACATGTCAGCCCCATGATGAGAAATATAAAACATGATCTAAAGCATGCAAGAGTTCTGGAGGCAATCATTGCAATTTACTCAATAACCTGGAGACAAATAGTGTCACCAACAGTACAAACGGGGAGGCCGATTCATTAATAGCGGCAGGTAGCGACAGTTGAGCGACTGTAGCGGCATTTTCAGAGCGCCCGCTAGTAGTCGCTGTGCTTGGCCGTTGTTCGGTTGTTGATAGCGACTCAGTCGGTGTGCAGTAATGTTGAATATTGGGTGAGGAGTCGCTATTTGACAGGTTCCACGCTGTATGGGAGCGCATGATAACGACTGGCCATAGCGACCGGCTCCCACCATATTCATTAACAAATCACGCTTCAAAAAATTCTCGCGCTGTGAAATGCATGTTTAAACCCCAGAGCGCTGGCGGCGATGGGTTAAAAGTAGTTTTTTAACCCCCAAACAACCATATTTTTGGAAACAAAAAAAACAAGTTTTACAAATAATTTTGTAATATTAATACATTAATATCAGACCTGTAATATTAATTCTTTTTTAGCTTAAAAAAAAAAATATCATGGAAGAAGTGGTCACAGAATTTATCACATTAAAAAAAAAAAAAAACATTAATATGAATTAATTATGAATATTTAAAGATTGTTCCATTGAAATGCATTGGAGAGCGCCAAGTAGCGAGAGGTCCTACCTGTCGCTGTTCAAGGTCGGATGCTGGCGCTGTGGGCTGAGGCTGGAATAATGATGAATGAGTGGCTATATGGCGCTATCTCAGTCGCTAAGCAGGATCGGCTTGATAAATGTGTGATTGTGGTGGGGAGCCGGCGTTCTCGTGGTGGTGTCCGTCATTACCGGTCGCTCACCAGGCGCTCTACCTGTCGCTATCCCTTAGGGCCATAGTGCTATGCATGCGCAGCCGGTGGCCACCATTGGTCACCGGCAGTCATATGTGGGGATAAACAAAGAGGATCCCTATTTGGGCTGCCATGGGAGTGTGGAATGAGTGGTTCTGAGGACTCACTACAGCCATAGAGCCACTGCACTTCCACCTCCTCCCTGGGAAGGTCTATTTTGCTAACAGGTGCTCTTTAGATGTACTTTAACTGAGATACTGAGACAGGATTATTTACCCTTTTCTATTTTGGCCTTTCTCTCCCGCTTAATAATTGCCGCAATTGAGTTAATGTAAAATAGGCCTTTTGATTGTAAGCCGCGGGCTCCACTTCCTCCGTCATCATTTTATACTTTTTGGCTATTGACATAATAGATCCTGGGGCTTTGGCAGGTCTGCCGCTAGAAAACCAAAATGGGAGTATGGAACAGCTGAAGACCACTTAGCATGTTTGCTTGGGGAGAAAAATGAAGCAGCGTTGGTTAGCGGAACAAGGCTCCACTGTGACGGTAAGAAAAGGTTTTATCTGTTCCAGGGAAGACACAAGCATCCGCTAAGTAACCTCCATGTTCTGCGGCCCACCGCTGACTCTCTAAAGTTTACAACGAGCCTTCAAATAAATGTTTACATACGTATACCACGTACAGGAAGCCGGATTTAAGATCCAATAATATCAGGCTAAATATTTTGAAACGTATTGAAATGTTAGGACACATCTCTTATTGTTGGCACTGCCGGCTGAGCTCTGTGTTCATGCAGCACAAACACTTCTTTAAAGATTGTGTACCTTAGCTGCCTCCATGAACAATGCGCCCAGCACCATAGACATTTATAGGGCAGAAAGCAGACAGAGAAGACTGCCGGATTAGGAAGCTGCCAGATCCAGATCGCGTCTATACCTTGATCAAACCCCTCCTATACACATGTTCAAGGTACATGACAAACTTAGGACTGCTAGGCTATTGTGATTAACCACCTGATCAGAAGGCAACCCAGAGCTTGTAAACTAATGTCTAATTTCAGTATTACTAGGGACAGCATACAAACTCAGGAAGCCAGTGGAAGATTTATTCAAAACCTAAAAGACTCCAGGGCCAGCCACTAGCCTGCCACCAGGGAATCCTATACCGGGATGCCCCACTGTGTATAACTCCCAGGATAGCCAGTTAAGCCACCTTTACCTGCGGCTCCTGCAATGCTGTGTTCTGTGTTCTTTGCCAGCGGCACCCCCGGCTTCCCTGCAACTGTGCGTATTCCTGTGCCCAGCCATTCAGATAGGCCAGGCACACAGGAGTGTGCACTCCACAGCGAAACCGGGGATAGGGCCACTCGGCTGACGCACGTCACCTTGGAATTAGCCAATCGGTGGTAAAAGTAGAGTATTTAGGTTGGTGGACACCTGTAAGCCTAGACCAGGATTTCAACTGAAGCGAGGAGGTAAAACTGGAAAACAGGGGAACGGGAAAAGAAGGGTTAAAGTGGACCAACACCCAGGATTTTGACTATCCTGGGTTTTGGTCCACTTCAGGGGGGCACCCCGATTGGGGGTGTGAAACCCCCCAGAAAGCCCCAAAAACTCACCTCACCACGCTCCCACGTGACCGCGCCGTCCAATCCCCGCCGACGGACAAGCGGGTGACAGCGACGGACAAGACAGCGCGTCCGCCGCCGCCTCCCGCACGTCACTCTTACAGGGCGGGCGTCCGCGCCGACCATTCACAAACGGCCGGCGTGGGCGCGATGAGGTAAGGTTTTTTGGGGGTTTGGGGGGGTTTCACCCCGCGGGACATCCCGATCTCGGATGTCCCACGGTGAGGGAGGTGATCGGCCTGGGAATCTTATAGATTCCCTTGCCGATCACCCGTGGGTGTTGGTCCACTTTAAGCTTTAAACCCAGGAATCAATAGCTGCAAGGCAAGGGTGCCAACCACTGCTGCTATCCAGCACATCAGCATTCGTGTGTATATATATATCTATCTATATATATCTATATATATACATATATATCCCTTCAGCACCCCACCAGGTGGTTTGCACCAAGAATGCCCCCCAACACAGAGAAACCCAGACAGTATGTGTGTGAAAGGGGAAAGGGCGCTAGGGGTTAAATGCAGTCTGCAGCTGGAGCTTGCAACAGGTGACTCCTGTTTGTCGAGAACTGTTGCCAGGAAGTTGGTAGTCAGTATATGCTCCTGTGACATTACAATAAATGAAAGAAAAATGGCAAGCTGCTCTGAGAATTAAATAGGTAGTGTGGGAGGCCCCAAAATGGGCCCACCCATCAGTCTCATCTAAGTATTAAAGTGGACCAACACCCAGGATTTTGACTATCCTGGGTGTTGGTCCACTTAGGTGGGGCACCCCGAACGGGGGTGCCCCGCTGTCTGAAACCCCCCAGAAACCCCGAAAAACTCACCTCTCCCCGCTCCCACGTGACCTCGTCCGGCCAATGACAGCGCTCAGAGCAGCTCTGGTATGCGCGTCCAAAGCTGCTTGGACGCGCATACCAGAGCGCTGTCATTGGCCGCGTCTCTTGCTTCCCTCTAACAGGGAGCGCTCCTGCGCCGGCCATTCACAAAACGGCCGGCGCGGGAGCGCGCCCTGCTAGAGGGAAGCGAGAGACGCGGCCGCGTCTCGCGCATGCGCCGTTGGATCGCCGGTAAGGTGAGGATTGTGGGCCTCCTGGGGGATTCCTCCCCGCGGGACATCCCGATTTCGGATGCCCCGCGGGGAGGGATCTGATCGGTCCGGGAATCTTATAGATTTCCGGGCCGATCCCCCCTGGGTGTTGGTCCACTTTAAGCACCAAACATGTCTAGCTATGTGGAAAGACAGAGGTTTGGTTGCATATATCTGCAGATACATGTGGAAGCCACACCGCCCCGACAAGGCACTCTGTGTTTAGTGTGGTCCCTACTCTATATATATATATATATATATATATATATATATATATATATATATATATTTATTTATGAGTCCCATAATAGGGATATGTACTGCAGCTAGTGAAATACAGAGCTACTTACTGGGAGCTGCCGACTTCTTTTATTCACACACACACACACACACACACACACACACACACAGTCTGTATTTAACCTTTTGTGCCCTCTCCACACATACTCACACACTGTTTGCATTTAACCCCTTTGCACCCTTTTCCAAACACCCTGTCTGCATTTAAAGTGGACCAAAACCAGACCTAGTGTCTAAAACTAGATCTGGTTCACATTCCACCCCTGGGGAATGCCATACTGGACTTTGAGAATCCCACCCAGTCGTCTGATATATTTACCTCGCCAACAAACCCAGCAGCACAGACGTGACCGGCTGCAGTGTCACTTGCATCTTCTCGGGCTGTGCGCGGCCATGACCACTGTAACTAAATGGCTGTCATGGCCACGCACAACCTAGAAATGCAGGGGGTACTGCATGCCGATCAGGAGTGCAGCTAAGATTGCATTCAGCTTTACCTGCCGCACATTAATATGCATGGTCAGAGAAGCTGATTGGAGGAGAGCCGTGCTGGAAGGTAAGAAAACCAGCCCACTGGCGGGGCTTCACAAATCGGGATGCCCCAGGAGGACGTACCAAAATCTGGGATAGTGAAAATCATGGATTTATTTGAGATAATTGATATCAATTCCATCTGCCTTGGCTGTTCTCCTACTCTCTGCATTTAACCCCACACAACGCACATGGTCTACATTTATCCCCTTATGTCGCTGTACTGTCTTCTTTCAAACCTCTGTGTGCTCCCCTGCACTGCTAATGGTTTTTCTGTTGCTTGGGGGGAGTCTATTTTTGGGAGGCTGATGGGGATATACCTAATGGTACATATGACAATGACACACCTCTGATCACCATGGCTTAGATTAACTTCCTATTAATGAAAAAGCATGATTTTGCTTGATATGACTAGTCTATCTGTGAAGAAATCCCTGCTGGCTATTCTCCCCACCTGGCTTTTCTCCCCACCTGCGAGGCTGGGACCCCCAACTTTGTACAAATACTCTTGCAACAAACCACAGATAGCTGATGAAACTTTTTTTTATTCCAATATAGGGCCTTATACAAGGATATATGGATTTGGCTATTGCCGGGGGTCTACTTGCGCACCGCTCATATCTGATTGATGAGATTGCGGTACACTGTAACATTCCCTTGTACCCCCCACAGGCATCAGAGATGCATCATGACCAAGCAGAGCCCTAGGCAGGGAAGCACTGTGGAGGTCCCCTACCCTAAACCAGAGTTGACTGTAAAAGTTTTTGGGGAATTCGTTTATAAGGGATTTTTGTTCATGTTTTAATCAGTCAACATAATAAAAAGATTGCTTCGTTATGTTGTGGTCCAGGGTTACTCCAGGTTTGCTTTAGACTGGAAACACATCTTGCAACTTGGTTCATGAAATATGAAAACTTTCATGACCATAATTTGAATAGCTTGCTCAGGAAGGGTTTATAGCTTGTGGGTCATTAAAAACTAAAGTGCCCCCAATATATGACATTTTGTACGCCTTTAACCCTGCAAGGATATGTGGATTTGTGTATTGCATTGAAGTTATACAACCATGTTGTAAAGTATGTGCTCAAAATACAACAATTGTGTGCAGTAGAGGCGTTGCTTCAGTCATGTCGATCACTTATGGAGAGAGTTGTGTTTTATTCAAGGCAACCTCCCCATAACTCATAATGCTCAATGTGTGTTTGAGGAAAACTCACCTGGACACGTTTGAGTTGGCTCGTATTCTTACATGGCAGAGGATGTTGGGTAATCGTTCAGGCACCAGCACTCGGATCTGGTCTACCGCACTGCACAGCTTCAGATATCCCAAATAGAGGCCAGGAGGCAAAGCTTGGCTGCTACTTCTGTGGTAAGCTAACTTTTCCTGGAATGTACAACAAAATACTCCTGTAAAGTATAGAAACCATAAAACAGTGGGAGCCGCTCAACCTCCAGCCGCTGCTCCAACATTCATCCCAATTCAACATGTCACAGCTAAGGTAGGGTGGCTTCATCTAACAGGACACTGTGGTAATAGAAACACAGGTGGCTGCCAAGGCTAATCTTTTTCTAAAAAGCCAGGTGTGTCTGTCATGCTCCCCCACCAGATTCCACACCCCATGAGACACTGGCCTTGGACAGGTGGGCAAACAAGCAGCTCAAACCTTTCAGGCATATTGCAGGTCAGAGACTTTCTCAGTATTGCAGACATAAGTATTGTAACCTAACTATTGTAAGAACTATTGACCGGGCACAAGATTCTGGTACACCCACCCAGGAATCCATATTGGTTAACTGCACCAATGGTGGCTGATGATGCTGATGGAGCATGCAATGGTATATATTTTTGCCCAAGCTTTTTATTGCTTAAGTTGATAGAGAAACATAGAAACATAGAAGGTTGACGGCAGAAGGAGACCATACGGTCCATCTAGTCTGCCCTTATGTGTATACTGTATGTACTCTTTATCTTAGGATAGATGTGTGCTTATCCCAGGCATGTTTAAATTCAGTAACTGTTGATTTTTCAACTACCTCTGCTGGAAGTTTGTTCCAAGCATCTACTACTCTTTCTGTAAAATAATATTTTCTAACATTGCTCCTGATCTTTCCCCCGACTAGCTTCAGGTTGTGCCCCCTTGTTCTATCATTAAGTTTCTTCTTAAAAACACTTCCCTCCTGAACCTTATTCAATCCTTTCACATATTTAAAGGTCTCAATCATGTCCCCCCTCTCCCTTCTTTCCTCCAGACTGTACAAATTAAGTTCTTTAAGTCTCTCCTGATAAGTTTTAAGTTTAAGTCCTTCCACCATTTTCGTTGCCCGCCTTTGGACACGTTCTATTTGAATAATGTCTTTTTGCAGGTAAGGTCTCCAGAACTGCACACAGTATTCTAGCTGTGGCCTCACCAGGGCTCTATACAGCGGCATCACAACCTCCCTCTTCCTACTGGTGATGCCTCGAGCTATGCAGCCGAGCATCCTGCTTGCTTTTCCCACTGCCTGGCTACACTGTCCAATCATCTTGCAGCTATCAGTAATCAGTACCCCTAAATCTCTCTCCTCCGAGGTCCTGGCTAACACAGTGCTGCCCATACGGTGCTCAGAGCAGGGATTCCTTCTACCCAAGTGCAGGATTTTACATTTAGAGACATTAAACTCTAGTTTCCACAGTTTTGACCATCTGTCCAGTAAAGCTAAATCATTTTCCATGTTGCAGACACCTCCGGGTTGGGTATAAGTGGACCTAAAGTCTTTATTTTTCCTTAAAGTGGACCAACAGCCAGGATTTTGACTATCCTGGGTGTTGGTCCACTTAGGTGGGGCACCCCGATCGGGGGTGCCCCGCTGTGTGAAACCCCCCCGATCGCCGCAAAAACTCACCTCTCCCCGCTCCCACGTGACCTCGTCCGGCCAATGACAGCGCTCAGAGCCGCTCTGGTATGCGCGTCCAAAGCCACTTGGACGCGCATACCAGAGCGCTGTCATTGGCTGCGTCTCTCGCTTCCCTCTAACAGGGAGCGCGCCTGCGCCGGCCATTCACAAAACGGCCGGCGCGGGAGCGCGCCCTGCTAGAGGGAAGCGAGAGACGCGGTCGCGCCTCGCGCATGCGCCGTTGGATCGTCGGTAAGGTGAGGATTGTGGGCCTCCTGGGGGGTTCCTCCCCGCGGGACATCCCGATTTCGGATGCCCCGCGGGGAGGGATCTGATCGGTCCGGGAATCTTATAGATTCCCGGGCCGATCCCCCCTGGGTGTTGGTCCACTTTAAGTTCTAAAAAAAAGGATTGCAACATCTCCTACTGTGCTCTTTAAAATATTGCCCTACGTATGTCCTATTATTACCTATGCTATCTGCTGTCTCTAGTTTTTTTTATTTTAGCCATTTGTAGTCACAGATGCATGAACCTCACCACACTGTCTAAAACTGGCAATGTTTTGCCCATGGTTTTTATCAACTACTGTATGTCCAATTCTTTTTTGAAAAAAGAATTTCTGAGTTCCAAACAGCTGAACAATCTGGACCTACTGGGACTTGTTTATAACTGCTCCCATATTACAGATTTAAAGACCACCCCTCCTATACCACCCTGCTGCCCCATAAAAACTAAAAGTATCACTTAGCACCCTGTGAGCCAATCATGCTGCAAACAGCTCATTATATAACTCTGTTTCTCACCCTTACTAAGAGCCATTTGTGCCACTCTTCTGTCCATTTAAATTACTCTAGGGACAACCCACACACTAGGGCGGCTTTTACAGCTCTGTTTCTCACACATATAATTTACAGCTAGAAATCTAGCTATACAACCCTTAGGTCGCCATACTGTCTAGTGCTGCTTATACAACTCTGCTTTCCACCCATGCCATTGAGGACCATTCTATACCATCCTGGAATCCAAACATACATATAGCCAAGCATCCACCCCCACCAGTAGAAGGTTCTTATTCCATGCTATGACCCAACAATATGATCCAGTGCCTTGTGCTTTTTGTTAACCTTTACCAGCAGCCCCATAATCGGCCAAATACAGGTTTGCTATTAATATATATATATATATATATATATATATATATATATATATATCTTATATCTATATATATCTATATCTTATCTTAAGCATATGATGATATCACGCACAGTTGCACAGGTTTACTTTTTAGGATCTAAGTAGTGTACCTGTGTATTTTTATCAGTCCCATTATACATATTAGACATGATTGCCTGGTTTAATAAAGATCCCCCTAAATGTTTCCCAAGGTCAAGTCATTGCACAATCTTTAAACAGCAATGAAACACTAATAATGTGTAATCATTAAGAAAAAGCACCTCTGAATATGCCGCCGACACGATATGAGAGGTGCATGTGTCAGAAGTGTGTACCATATGCAGCACCAGGTCACCCCAGAGCACAAGAGGCTGCCACACATTCCTGGTGATAACGCACACCTCGCTCACTTCCTTCCTCCAGCTACTGTAAACGGAGAAGGTCAACTCACATGCAGTGTCATCAGTAGGACATCCAGAGCACTGGGCTCGTCCGGTGATGAGACAGACTTCCTGTGAGTCTGCAGTTTGAACACGGGCATCCAGCGCACGTTCTCCAGAGTCTGGCTCAGTTTCACCTCCTTCAGAGTCACAATCAGAATGTTCCCTTGCTTGTCTTTTATGGGCTCGAAGAAAACCTGCCCTAGGTCTTGGAATCCTAGTAGACCCTTGTGACAAGAAAGATGATTATTGGAGGGAAAGCTTCAACAGGACATACTGTAGCTATGTCTTAAAATACTTGCTGATGGCCAGTAAGCTATCTAGTGCTGCTGCTCATGATTTATTTTAGCAGACCTAGCATCAGAAATTCAACTTTGCACGTGGTTTTCATTGCTGAGCCGGCCAGCCAGCCCCTCCACAGCAGCATCATTTACATATCGTGTTTCCCCAAAAATAAGAGAGGGTCTTATATTTAATTTTTGCTCCTAAACTTGCATTAGGGCTTATTTTCATGGGTTGTCTTAATTTTCCATAAACATCAATCTAATATTATGAATAGAGCTGAAGATTTTCATCCCTGGGAGCTGCATGCAGGGGATGCAGGAGCCAGGACTTATAAGTGTGCAGCCTGACTCATGCTGCACACTAGCCCGCTAAGGGCACAGTAGCGCTTATAGCAAATAGTAATAACGTTTTATGGAGCAGCACCCCCCGTGAACATTGGGGTCGGTGGCAGGTTGCTAGCAAGCTGGGGTACCTGGCACCCAGGGCATGTAATGTTCTTGCATGTGGCCCTGATTGTTAATGGGGCCTGGGGCCAAAAGCTATCTCTATTTTTGCCTCTTGCCCCACAGAGAGCCCCGCACTTACCAGTTCCTATTATTTTGGGTCTTATAGAGTCTTTTGAATGCTTTTTTTTTTAAATGAGCTCTAACTTGGGCTTATTTTTGGGATAGGGCATATATTCAGGGAAACAGGGTATTGTGTCTGTGACTCATGGTTGGAGGGTAAAATGATTTATCTATATATCAATATAAATATTAAATAAAATTCCTCCATCGCTAATCTACAGCATTTACAGTGCCTTAAAAAGTATGACATCCCTTGGACTTTGCCACAAATGGCCACCAACGCAAAGTTGCAAGTACTTGTGAAGTGTAAATAAAAAGCATAGATGTGTTTCCAGTTTTTTATAAAATAAGAAACTGAAAAGTGTGGTGTGCATATGCATTCAGCCCCCCCCCCCCCCCCGAGTTAATACTCTGTAGCAACACACTTGCCTGCAATTACAGCTGCAAATCTGTTGGTGTGTGTCTCTACCAGCTTCACTTTACAAATACTTGCTACTTTGTGTTTCTCTATCACATAAAATCCTAAATTAAAATACATTTAAGTTTGTGGCTATAGCTTTAAAAAAAAGTTCTGTTTTTTTCATCAAATGAGGTGTCACTCCCAGTAAATTTGCATAAATGTCACAACATTGTCTTGAACATTGAGACCAGGCTATTCATTCCCATACGATCCTGCCTTCTAATTCACGCATTGAAGCCTCCAACTGCCATCCTGAGGCTTCCTGGTGACCAATTTCATTTCAAATAGGGACTACCCCAAGGTACAGCCAAATAACAGGTTCCATTTACCTACCCTTGCATGCTTCTGTTGTATGAGTGCAGGCCAGATGGCATGCCAGCTGCAACATGGTCAGGTCATGTTGCAGGGTTCAGGTGAGGGGTGTACATAGCCCTGATGGGACCCCATAGTGGGAAAAGCCAGCAGGAAGGAGGCAACATGGGCGAGTAAGTATGCAGGTACATAATACAGATGTGGTGGAGGCAGCGTGAACAGGGCCCCCTTGTTTCATGGGCTCAGGGGCACCTGCCTGCACTGCCCCTATGGTATGTACTCCCCTGGTTCAGGTCCACTTAGGTTTTTATTCAGGAATTTTATTTCAGATTCATATCAAGTAGATCCTCTGGATCCATCTTTTGTCTCTCTGGAGTTCAAACTCCAGCTGAATGCCGGCCAATATTTTCTTGTATACCTTTTTAGAGTGGGTAGAAATCGTTTCTTCTAAGGCTCAATTCTGTGAACGCTATTGGGTTGGAATTGGAGATTGGTAATAAGCCTACTAGAGGCAGGATGTTTATCTAAAATTATGGCATTTTTTTCAAGACCAGAGCGTGGTGACCAGAACATAACATGGGGTGTTATGACGGTGAAGCGCCTTTGGTTCTGGTCACATTCATTGCTTTATGGTTATATGAGGTACCGATTTGTGCAGACAGAAAATAAGGCCAAACCTTCACAAGGGATTCACATCAGATAAGTGAAGTGGATTGCAAACCTAAATTTCAGGTTCAGAGATGAAACATTATGCGGCAACAGGTGTGCACTTCCATACCTGCATTTGGGACACAGCTAGCAGCATCTTGAAGCGAGTCTGCAGTATGCAAGAACAGGAGGACTGTGATACGGTGACGCATTGCCTCAGCCACAAGATATCATCCCACATGCATGAAACCTGAGGAACAACAGCAATATGTTACAGTCTGACAAGTTCCTGGGGACAAAACTTCTTCAAAAAGAGTAGAGTAGAGTAGAGTAAGGATTTTCAGGGTCCCATATGACCCGAATGCCAAGACCCATTCCCTTTTAAAGATTCTCACCTGGGAAGCATTCTTTAATTCAGCACAGGGTAATGTTGAATCTACTTGGTGGAACCTTTTTTGCATACTTTACCCTAGATGCCTGTGTTACTATTGCCAAATCTTTTCTGTGACAATGCTACGTCTAATACCATTACTTAGGGGTAATGGTATACCATATCTCTACAGACAAGAAGAACAGCAGTTTTCCACATCTAATCTGCTACATCTTCTATGTCAGCCAGGCATTATCCATAGGCGCTAATGGAATTGAGGGATCTCTACTGACCTTGGATGGCCATAAAGCCCAGCTCAAAAACATTAAAATTTGGTCCACCGCTAATGTTTTATTTTTACTTGAAGAATGGGCTTTAATTAAGGAATATTTCAGTAATGAACTAAAAGATAGTTAGAATGAGATTGCTGGGCCTACCTTGGTAAACCACAGAAAGTCTTGCATTAGGAGACATGAATAGGAGTCATCTATTTCCACCACTGGTATCTGGTCCTCGTGAGTCACAAGAACATTGTCATCATTATAAAATATGGAAGCAAGGTAGAGACCCCTGAAAGCCAAAACAAGGTCAAAGTCAACAAAGTTAAAGCATAAAGCATATGCAACAAGGCATGCGACTCCAGTAGCCGCTTAGGAAAAAACCACTGCACCAAAAAACCCCAAGAATGTCAAGTATCAAATTTCATTTTATCCAAGAAGTTATTTATTAATCAAAAAAATATACATATTTATAAATCACAAGTCATTAAAACTGGATCCAATCACAGGCATACTAAATACCATGGCAGGTAATCACCCCTGGGCAAGAAACACAACAAACAATACATATGTGAACCCCTAAAACATATAAATTTCCCTAATGCTATGAAGCTATGAAGCTGATGTGCAATACTCAAATGTAATTCATCTATAAACCAACAAAGTGCAGAGTGCAAGATAAAGTGCTTGAGCAATGTGCAAAGATTTTTTTTTTTATATATATAAATTCAACTAATGCCTAAAAGTATCACCTACAATGTGAGCCCAGGATGGATGGTGCCCCGCCGTCCCCAAAACAAGGAGAATGAAGTCCACGCGTTCCATGGGCAGATACCAACCACTTCCTCAGGAAAGTTTAAGGATAAGATAAATCTAGGCAAATGCTCAAGAAATGCAGGGAAGTAATTACTGTTGCCATTTCCCTCTAAGCTCAAATTGAAATTGTTCTGGAAAGTATGATAGTGAGGCATCCAATCTAGTGGCCTATTCTTGTATTCTATGTCCCTAAGCAGTGCTGCTCTGCTGCTGGTATGTAGACTCCCACTTAACTGTTGTTCCTTATGTTCCCCTGATTCCCTGAGGCACAGAGGTGGAATAGGCTCACAGTTTAGAGAGGCCAAGGGAATTTAGCCCCACCTGAACAGTCCACAGTTTATTTTGTTGGATCAATAAAGCCCCACTACCTATAGATTATGAGAAAACAGTTTCTATATGGGGACAGATAAGACTTTTCGTCCTAAGTTTCGACTACTGTTAGTCTTTCATTCACCATCAGTAGGCAATGGACTATTTGGTTAGGGTCTTGTATAGGATATCCCCAAAACAAAATTTTAGCTCCCGAATCCCACTCCCTAATTTGGTTGAACATGCTGTTTGGAAAAAATCTTGATTTCCAGAGTTTCATGTTCATTGGTAAGAGACCTACATACAATTCATATCACCTCTTAAGGCTTTTGAGAAATTTGCTGCTCGGATGAAAGAGATGCTTCAGGCTCTTGGAAACCGAATGTTTTCTGCTCTGTGGCTGGTTCTTGAATGGTTCTGCAAAAGTATGAGAATCAAATTCACTTCTATAAAAAAGCAAGCTACCATTGATAGCAGATAGTGTTATCGAGCGTTGAATAATATGACTGCACTTAACATTGTTTATTTCCACTATTTTTCTACTATTCCTGCAAATCTATGGTTTTTAGTTTAAATGTTGGGTTGTTACATCACCACTTTTCTTTGTTCTGACATTTCTGATGTTCAAAGCACTTAAACCACATGTGCCCAACCTGTGGCCCTCAGAGCCATTTGATGTGGCCCCTGACCTTCTGTGGGTAAGGTGGGAGGGGTAAATAAAACTGAGGTGTAAAGGTAGTTAAATAGGAGTACAGTAAGGGTGGGCAATTGCATGGAGGGTGATATAGGAGAGGCGTATTGGCAAATAGATGTGGCAGTGGTGGTTTGGAAGAACATAATTGAAAAAAAAAAACCTAGGTGAGATCTTGGCAGAATAATTTAGTAAAATAGTTTTTTTCCCATAATAATTGTATGCTTAGCATTGGTGGGAGCTTAGATGGGTTGCGTATTGGGAAAATGGATAAGATGTGGGACTGATGGGGGGGGGGGGCTAAAAATAAGGGACCCATATATTCAGAGAGGTAAGCCAATTGGCATGTGGATTACTAGCATTTGGGGATTGTTACATATGAATGTAGGGATGAGGCGGAAGGATATATGAATGGAGTTTGTAGAGACAGTGGGTATCCTGATTGTTGTAGAAACTTCATTATGCATTTCCAAATGAAAAAAATCTGAACTTATTCAAATCAAAGTATTGTATAGCTTAATCAAAGTATTATATTTTGAATTGGTTTTTGGTCTGCCTTTAACAAAAAAAACACCAGGCCGCAGGGCATCCCAAACCTGCACTTAGCAGCCTATCTGTTATACTAAATACGCTTGTTCATCCTTCCTCAGATTAATCAAAGTATTTCATTTTGAATTGGTTTTTGGTCTGCCTTTAACAAAAAAAACACCAGCCCACCTGGGTATCCCAAACCTGCACTTAGCAGCCTATCTGTTATACTAAATAAGCTTGTTCATCCTCCTCAGCTTAAACAAAGTAAGTGGCCCACGCTCACCAAAAAGTTGAACTCCCCTAATTTAAACTAATTTCACCACCTGCATGTTTTCCCTTTTACCCCTCCACAAGCAGAGATCTTCTCTCTGAGCCACCCCTATTTTTCATCTCAATAATGCAAGTTTAATAGTGGGAGCTGTGGACCTGTTGGACCTAAGCTGATGCAATGTGCTGATGTTCTGATGACTGAACATATTACAGGGAAGAAGCTAACAGCACCATTACAGGGAACAAGGATTATCCCCTATGACAGCAGCCTGCTGCATTCATATCTCACATGTTATTTTTTGGGTACTGAAGGAGAAAAATAAACACATTTCTAGTTGAGAAGTAACAAAGATGACATTGTGACTATTTACCAAGACTACATTTTAAGTATGGAAAATGCTTATGCTCACCATGGCACACGCAATGCTGGTGACCCATTTTCACCTGACTAAGCAGAAGATCCAGGGCTTCTGCCTGGCCTCTTTTTCTTGGTGCCCGTCCATCATACTCACGCCAGTCTGGAAAAAAGAAATTTATTTTATACATTTTTTTATTTTAAATCTTCATGTCACAAGAGGTTGCTACATAGCAGCACAGTAAATCTTTTCCAACACAGCATTTTTATCGTCGTTTTTTTATTCTGATTCTCTCCAGCATTTACTTCCCTGGATGTCTCCACTGAGAAGACTGGTAATGCTATTCCTAAAGCATATTGTGTTTTTTTGATGGTTGTGTGCACTTTCCACTGGGAAGGGAAGGTCTGGAACTGGCCAGGAATCTGAGACAACCACAGAAGATTATTGATGAAAATACTGAATTGGGGGAGATGCACTTTTATTGTGAGAGCTCCATTGGAGGTTGTGTGTGTTTTATCCTGGGGGGCTGCCTGCTCACCTCTGCCAGATGAATTATTTGGAGGTGGGGGTTCATAGGATAACGCACAATGCAATACACATTGTCCTTTCTCTAATGAAGCATACAGTATCCCCGTGACCTCCGTCATAGTGCCTGAAGTGTGAACTGCAGAGCCATTCACAGCAACAGGGGAGGCGCGTCAGGCTCTTCCTTGGCATGCTCCATCTTTAGGAGGCTGCGACCAGCATGCTGCCAGATCTGTGGGCCAAGCTAGAGTAGGCAGAAGCTGCTGTGGGGAACAAAAGGTGGGCATTGCTGTTTATTATTTTAGTTTGAACAGGAACCTTAAAGGGACAGTCCAGGCTGCAACACAAAAAACACTCTTTTCTACTGCCAGCTCACAGACTTGATCTGTGGCAGTCCACAGACTCAATCCCAAGCTACAGGTTCCTGTGGTTTGGCTCTAAAGGCCCTGACCTCACTCAGTTCCGAGCTGAATTCTAATCAGCATGGGGCACTCTTGAGTGTGTCAATCAACAAGGGAGCCTGCTCCCACATTACCAACAGCAGGGACCCCGCAGTGAGGCCAGGGGAGAAGCATGCTGTCAGCTGCACAGTCGACAGCACTAAAAACCAATTAACAGGAGCTGCCAGGGAAAGAACTTTTTAATTTTTGTTGCAGCCTTGGCAGGATTTCTAAAGTTGTTTTTGTTACCCATTCTTTGGCAGTATGGTAGAATAAACAAAATTACTCGACATCTCAGATCAATATGGCCCATGTAGAGCACCTTGTGCATTTTGATTGATGTGCTGTACTCACTAGATGGAATAGCGAAAGCTGGAAGAGAAGTTTGAGGGAGCCCCCAGCCTTTCATATTATATGCAGATACTTGAACGTAATATCTTGTGCCCTGAGAAGAGAAAGATATAAAGTGATACAACTGGGTTGGTGTATAGTTACCTTCATATTCCTTGACAACACAATCCCATACTAACGCCTGTACATTCCAGATTGACAACCCTGGAATAAGGTAAACAATATAGGCCCTTATTTATGAAGGAATAGCGACAGGTAGCGACTGGTGAGCCGCCGGTAATGACGGGCACCGCCACGAGAACGCCGGCTCCCCACCACAATCACACATTTATCAAGCCAATCCTGCTTAGCGACTGAGATAGCGCCATATAGCGACTCATTCATCATTATTCCAGCCTCAGCCCACAGCCCCAGCGTCCGACCTTGAACAGCGACAGGTATGACCTCTCGCTACCTGGCGCTCTCCAATGCATTTCAATGGAACAATCTTTAAATATTAATAATTCATTGTTATTAATGTTTTTTTTTTTTTTTTTTAAATGTGAAAAATTCTGTGACCACTTCTGCCATTTTAGATAATTTTTTTAAGGGAAAAAAAAAAAAAATTGTACAGAATTGATATTACAGGTCTGATATTAATGTATTCATATTACTAAATTATTTAAAATACTTTTTTTTTGGTTTCCAAAAATATGGTGGTTTGGGGGTTAAAAAACTACTTTTAACACATCGTCTCCAGCGCTCTGGGGTTTAAACATGCATTTCACAGCGCTTGAATTTTTTGAGCGTGATTTTTTGATGAATATGGTGGAAGCCGGTCGCTCTGACCAGTCGCTATCATGCGCACCCATACATCGCGGAACCTGTCAAATAGCGACTCGTAACCTTGTATTCAACATTACGCCACACCGACTGAGTCGCTGTCAACAACCGAACAACGGCCAAGCACAGCGACTACTAGCGGGCGCTGTGAAAATACCGCTACAGTCGCTCAACTGTCGCTACATGTCGCTATTAATAAATCAGCCTCCCCGTCTATCCAAACTGAAATGTCTGCATTAGGCTATGTTCAGTTCATGTATTAATAACATATATATTTCTTCAGTTTAGCAATAAAGCCCAACTGCAGGGGGAAAATGGAAAAAAGGAACATAGGAGTGGTAGTCAGTATAATTCCCTCCATGGCTCCCTTTTCATATTGTCTGTTGGGAACTGGAATAAATCATTATGCAAATGAGGAAGTGACTAATAGAAGTGATAGCAGAGATAGATTACATGTAGGTATGCATGAATCATGTCTCACCGGGTATTTGTGATTAACAATCAGGGATGAGCAATCAGGGCTGCCCTTAACCAAGGAACAATGCTGACAATGTGTTTAATGTGAATCACATGCAAGAAACGTGTGGCTTGCGCTATGTGGGGATGCTGCTATAGCCCTGTTGTGCACTGATCACCAGTTCAAAAGGTAATAACTAGAATAGAATCATTAAAGCGGACCAAAACTCACATTTTTAGCTAGCATCCCTTGTATTGCTTCCCCCATGAAGAGCACCTCTTGCCATTTTTTTGTGCTCCTGCTTCAATCTATCCCAGATAATGCCTTCTGTTTTAGCTGTAAAGCTCCGCTTCCTCCATTCACTGCCATTGTTGTGTGTGGCAATTATGTCATTGCCACACCAATGCAATGACTGATCACCTGTCATCTCACACCAAGGGGCAGCAAAAAAATCTGTGTTCCAGGACAATTCAAAAAGCAAAAAAATCAATTTCTAGATATACACCCTAAGAAGGCAACATCAGCAGAGTCTTTGACCAAATGTATTTCACAAGTTCCATGGGTTTTGGTCCACTTTAACACACTACTGTTGGGGAGGGGGGTTAATGTAAAAAATGAAGCAGGTTTTCATGGCAGTTTTCCTAAATTTAAATTGCCAGGCACACCCTCAACAGTGTCACACAGGGCTCTTAGCATAATCAAACCCAGCAAGCCACGATGATCACACTTGCCAGACTCGAGCTCTTAAGGACCAAAGCAACCATGCGACCACATTTGGAGCGTGGTCTTGGAAAAAATGAAAAGAAAGTAGGGAAAAACTTTGGAGACCTGCTACAGCATCTACATCTTGCTACAGGAAATGGAGGGGAGGCACATGGGACAGGCTTCCGATGAGCTACTTGCGTAAACTGACCATTTGTTGGGGTCCTCAAAGTGGGACAGTTTATACTAGTTGGTGGGTGATGGGTGTGGTTTAGCGTGTGGCTTAATTACATGTCACATGCTCTAGGAATATTTGGCCCTTAAAAGATGTTGGTGATTAAGCCAATGCTCAGAAGCCATGCTGCATTTGGGTGTTTCTAGACTTTTTCGGAAGGACAGTGGGCCTCAAAGAGGGACTGTCCCGCCGACAGTGGGACAACTGGTCAGTTTACCATTGCCTGGACAGTCCCTTTTAGATGCCAAACTGACAGTGTAGAATGGGGTTTCTCTGTTTCAGCTCGGCTACATGGCAAGTTTTGTGCTCCTTAGGGATGACCAGCTATCACAGCAGCTATAACTCTTAGTTAAAGGCAGGTTCTTTAGCCAACTGAGGGTAATGTGGGCTGTGCCTACATTTGAGGCATCACTGTGGTTGTAGCCCTTGAAATGAAGGAACTGAGAGGATGTAAGCATCACTTTTTATCCCAACTAAATCACCTTCAAGTGGACTATCCTACTCCCCCCTGGGATGCTGCAGAACTCACCTGCTTCCTGCCACCCTTGGCTATGTAAACATCCAAGGGACACATCCCCACATCTTCAGGCGGTGAGCTTGTCCCAGCCATTCAGATGGGTGAGGGGCGGGAGCCGTGCACAGCTGGGGCTGCGGCAACTGTGCTCCCGTTTGTGTAGACAGAGCTATTTGCTGAGCATTACATATGCAAGGCAGACAGCTCTGATTGGACGTGCATGCACTGCAGGACCAGGGAAAGGCGTTTGTATGGGCATTCTGGGTTTCACACAATGGGGGCATCCCGCAATACAGCTCACACACAGTGGGGGCATCCCTCAGTACAGCTCACACACAGTGGGGGCATCCCTCAGTACAGTTCATACACAGTGGAGGCATCCCTCAATACAGCTCACACACAGTGAGGGCATCCCTCAGTACAACTCACACACAGTGGGGGCATCCCTCAGTACAGCTCAAACACAGTGGGGGCATCCCTCAGTACAGCTCACACACAGTGGGGGCATCCCTCAGTACAGCTCACACACAGTGGGGGCATCCCTCAGGACAGCTCACACACAGTGGGGGCATCCCTCAGTACAGCTCACACACAGTGGGGGCATCCCTCAGGACAGCTCACACACAGTGGGGGCATCCCTCAGGACAGCTCACACACAGTGGGGGCATCCCTCAGTACAGCTCACACACAGTGGGGGCCTCCCTCAGTACAGCTCACACACAGTGGAGGCATCCCTCAGTACAGCTCACACACAGTGGGGGCATCCCTCAGTACAGCTCACACACAGTGGGGGCATCCCTCAGTACAGCTCACACACAGTGGGGGCATCCCTCAGTACAGCTCACACACAGTGGGGGCCTCCCTCAGTACAGCTCACACACAGTGGGGGCATCCCTCACTACAGCTCACACACAGTGGGGGCATCCCTCAGGACAGCTCACACACAGTGGGGGCATCCCTCAGTACAGCTCACACACAGTGGGGGCATCCCTCAGGACAGCTCACACACAGTGGAGGCATCCCTCAGTACAGCTCACACACAGTGGGGGCATCCCTCAGTACAGCTCACACACAGTGGGGGCATCCCTCAGTACAGCTCACACACAGTGGGGGCATCCCTCAGGACAGCTCACACACAGTGGGGGCATCCCTCAGTACAGCTCACACACAGTGGGGGCATCCCTCAGTACAGCTCACACACAGTGGGGGCATCCCTCAGGACAGCTCACACACAGTGGGGGCATCCCTCAGTACAGCTCACACACAGTGGGGGCATCCCTCAGTACACCTCACACACAGTGGGGGCATCCCTCAGTACAGCTCACACACAGTGGGGGCATCCCTCAGGACAGCTCACACACAGTGGGGGCATCCCTCAGTACAGCTCACACACAGTGGGGGCATCCCTCAATACAGCTCACACACTGTGGGGGCATCCCTTAGTACGGCTCACACACAGTGGGGGCATCCCTCAATACAGCTCACAGACAGTGGGGGCATCCCTCAGTACAGCTCACACACAGTGGAGGCATCCCTCAGTACAGCTCACACACAGTGGGGGCATCCCTCAGTACAGCTCACACACAGTGGGGGCATCCCTTAGTACAGCTCACACACAGTGGGGGCATCCCTCAGGACAGCTCACACACAGTGGGGGGATCCCTCAGGACAGCTCACACACAGTGGGGGCATCCCTCAGTACAGCTCACACACAGTGGGGGCATCCCTCAATACAGCTCACACACAGTGGGGGCATCCCTCAGGACAGCTTACACACAGTGGGGGCATCCCTCAGGACAGCTCACACACAGTGGGGGCATCCCTCAGTACAGCTCACACAGAGTGGGGGCATCCCTCAGTACAGCTCACACACAGTGGGGGCATCCCTCAGTACAGCTCACACACAGTGGGGGCATCCCTCAGTACAGCTCACACAGAGTGGGGGCATCCCTCAGTACAGCTCACACAGAGTGGGGGCATCCCTCAGTACAGCTCACACACGGTGGGGGCATCCCTCAGTACAGCTCACACACAGTGGAGGCATTCCTCAGGATAGCTCACACACAGTGGGGGCATCCCTCAGGACAGCTTACACACAGTGGGGGCATCCCTCAGGACAGCTCACACACAGTGGGGGCATCCCTCAGTACAGCTCACACAGAGTGGGGGCATCCCTCAGTACAGCTCACACACAGTGGGGGCATCCCTCAGTACAGCTCACACACAGTGGGGGCATCCCTCAGGACAGCTTACACACAGTGGGGGCATCCCTCAGGACAGCTCACACACAGTGGGGGCATCCCTCAGGACAGCTCACACACAGTGGGGGCATCCCTCAGGACAGCTCACACACAGTGGGGGCATCCCTCAGTACAGCTCACACACAGTGGGGGCATCTCTCAGTACAGCTCACACACAGTGGGGGCATCCCTCAGTACAGCTCACACACAGTGGGGGCATCCCTCAGTACAGCTCACACACAGTGGGGGCATCCCTCAGGACAGCTTACACACAGTGGGGGCATCCCTCAGTACAGCCATGTGCAGCATCCATCAGTACATGGCGTCCAGAGTGTGTGTGTGCAGGGAGGGCAAAAAAAAAATACCGGCACCTAAAAAGCAGCTGCTCGGCCCTGGAAAAACGGAAGATTTGCTGTTATCTCCCGACAGGTGAAATATTGAGTACACCGTTTGCGGCCTTCTCTGCTGCCGGATTTTGCCCCGGTATGCCCTATGGCCAGGCCGCCCCTGGTCACCAGCAAGTGTTTCTTATTATACTTATTGGATTAGATCTGTTTGATTTGTTGTTAAAATCACTAATGTATATTTTAAAAGATGCTGTATGTATTATGGCATTGTATAGTGCCAGCATTGTGGCTGCCAGTTTGGGGCAGAGCCAGGGATGGGGATGCAGTGACAGCTGTCGTGCAGTTCTCAGCAACATAATACAACTCTCTCTCTACCCCCAACCAGTCGGGGAACTTGTTAGCTGCAGGGGTTGAGCCCTAGAGATGGAGAAGCCGACAGAGTGGAGTCAGAGCTTCTGTTCTCCAATTAGCTATGGAGCTGGTAAGAAGGGTTTGATCTGTTTGGGTGGCGGGTGGCCAAGCCTTGATTTATAACTTTTATGGTGGGGGGAGTGGGACTGCAGATCAAGACAGATTCTTTAGTGTGGGGCATTTTCTATTAAAACAGATTGTTTCAGAAGTAAATCAGGAACAAATACTCCCTCGGAAGGTCAGAGTATTGTTTAAAGTCAGAGTTTGTATAGGGCCGGGTTCCTGAGACAAGTCTGGCCTACTCCATTCACCTGTTACATTGTCTACAGCCCATCTGCTCTGCCCCTGTCTGGTCTGCAGGGAGGCAGACATGATGGCTCTGGTGCTGGTATCAGGCTGCTTATTATTAATCATAAGCAAAATGAACCCTTCCCCCATTCATTTAATAAACAGTGACATCCCACCACTGTTTTAATCAGGCAGATTAAAATTCTAATTTCATTTCACCTATATGAGTATGGCAATAATGTATACTTTATAAAGTCAAGATGGTTTTCATGTGATTGCCTATTTGCTTGAATCCTCACGGGAAACAAAATACCCACCCTTCTAAACTTATGTTTTCGCATCCTAAGCTTATGTTGTTTGCTGAGTGGCCACGGATGGTCATGTGGGATTAGTGCATGGTGCTAAAGCACAGACCTGCTCACTTTTCTGGTTTTCTAAAGGAATTGAGATGGACGCAAATCTGAAATTGGTATTACAGGGGTGTGGAGGATGCAATGGCCCTGAGGATCATTGCAGCAGGATTTTGACTATCCTGGGTTTTGGTCCTTTCCCCCAGGGCACCACGATCAGGGGAGTTCCCCTGCGTGAAATTCCCCAGATCGTCGAAGCCAACTCACCGCGCCCTTCTAGAGGGATAGCTGGGATGTGGCCACAGCTCGCGCATGCACCGTTGGACCAGGATACAAGGTAAGTGTATTGGTCCACCAGGGGGGTTTCACACAGTGGGGCATCTCGATTTTGGATGCCCTGGGGGAGGGAATCGATTGGCCCGGGAATCTTTTAGATTCCTGTGTTGATTGCGGTGGGTTTTGGTCCATTTTAAAGGCAATGGCAAAAATAAGGCAGCAAAGAGCACACCTGAAGCCCCTCCCATGTTCATCTCCTCAATTTCAGCCTGTAGATGCTGTATCAGTATCTGAAGTAGATTAGTATTGAGGGATCAAGGTTCCTGCTTCTTTTGCTAGCATATGGAGCGAGGCATCCCGCGGCCTAGTTCAGGACCATCCAGCCTTATTTGATAGTATGGTCACTGTAGGCATTACCCTACATGAGCTTTCAACTATCAGACTATTAGGGCAAACTGGTGCAACTAGGGAGGTATGTTTTAGGAGCTAGGGGAACACTCAAAACGTACAGCTTTAATGGGTTGTTGAAAGCATCAGTGCACCGAAAGAAGAGTTTGAATCCTGGAGAGGCCAGTCCCAAATTCTCCAAACTCTTCTTATGGGCAGTCTGCTTCTGGGGACTTGTGATGTGTCACCAGTGGTACCCAGGCTTGCTTGGGGCTGCATAATCAATTCATAATAATAACCATGATAACTGGTCCCATTGCTTATTTAAAAACAAGTAAGACTCACAGGAACAAGATTTCGGATGTTGAACTGTAAGTTCCTCAGTTTCTCAATAACCATTTCACCAAGGTTTGGAGAAAATGAAGAAGACAAACTCCATTCCACTGCAAGATAAAGCAAATAATACATACTAATTAAAACAAAATAATAACAGCAAAATTATCTACAAGGAAAGTTTTGCAAATTAGAGCCAAGGCAAAACATATTCCCCACGTTCTTAGAGACTTTATGGCTTTCAACCTACAGTATAAGACTCCTGCACAGATTTATGTCTCGCTCTCTGGATCAGAACAGGGCCATATTTGCCACTAGGCAAACATAGGCACGTGCCTAGGGGCGCCTGGGTCTGCAGGGCGGATTTAAATGAAGACAAAACAGCAAATTATACTTCACTGGCAGACAGGGTACTGGGGAACGCCATGATAAGGCATCTCGTATGCTGATCAGCAATGTTTATTCATCTGAGCACTGGGGCAGAGCAGCACAGCACAGGGAGTAAGGAACCACAGCTGTTCTTTTAAAGTGGACCAACACCCTCCACTGATCGGCCCGGGAATCTATAAGATTCCGGACCGATCAGTCCCCTGACTGCGGGGCACCCCGATCGGAACCCCCCAGAAACCCCTAAATCCCTACCTGCTCCTCGATCCAGCGGCGCCCGCCGTCGCCTCCCGCGCGTCCTTCTAGCAGGACGCGCACCCGCGCCGGCCGTTTGTGAATGGCCGGCGTGGGCGCGCGCCCTGTAAGAGTGACGCGCAGGAGGCGGCGGCAGACACGCTCTCTTGTCCGTCGCTGCCTCCCGCTCGGAGGGGATTGGCAGCAGCGGTCACGTGGGAGCGGGAAGAGGTGAGTTTTTGGGGCTTTCTGGGAGTTTCACACAGCGGGGCACCCCCGATCGGGGTGCCCCACCGAAGTGGACCAAAACCCAGGATAGTCAAAATCCTGGGTGTTGGTCCAATTTAAGAACGAAGTTGTCCTCTTTGCTTAATCGGCAGGAGGATGAGGGCCCCACATATGCACATCAGGATGATTAAGGTGCTCATTAGAATGTTGGTAGCAGCGTTTTCCAGTCTCTGTGTTTGTGTGAAGTGAGCATTTTGGAGGGGGGGGGGGGGGGGGGGCAGCATGGTGGCTGTATACTACAGCATTATAATGAGCCAGGGTAGACACGGGGGGAGGGCTGGGGTATCTTTATTCTGCGGGTGCTGCTCTAATGATGGCTAGACAATAGTAGTATAGGCACCATTTAAGGTGCACCTGCATGGTGTTCCCAGCCCATTTACACTGGCCCCTATGTGTGACAGATCTATGGGGTGGCACTTGCATAGTGATGACTGTCCATACAGTAGTGCAATGGAGTGATTCTGAGCTTCATAACCGGGAACTTGAAAGTTGGTGAAAACACATGTAAAGTGGACCTATATCCATTTGTAAGGAGTTCCACTTTAGTAGCTTCTTCCACAGCCAGGCTTCTCTGTAAAACCCTATGGGAAGCTTGGCCCTGTATCGTAGGCTTCTCTTTTTGCAGTCAAAGCAAGCTGCCGGTTCCCATGAAGTACATGACGTCCCTCCAGTCCCAGACAGATCCTGAGACCTAGCTAAGAGTTTTGGGTTGAGGGCACCCAGAGGAATTTGTGCAGGGGCAACTTGTTGGCAAAGGGTGCTATTGAGGTTCTGGTCTGGCTGCAAGTTTCATGACCTCCTGGGGGGTGAGAGCATTACTCTTTATAGTGCATTACACTGGCAGCATAGGGATGCCCCACTGCACAATGCACTCTGGTAAGGCACTAGGTCACTCACTTTTTTGTGTGGTCCTGGAGGAATGAAATTAAAAGGAGGGGAGAACTTTGGTGCCCTGCTATGGCTTCTACCTGGCAGGAAATGGAGGAGAAGAACATGGACCTTTGTGAATGACTGAGCTTGGCAAGCCCCAGCAGTCCCATAGCTCTGACCACAGCAGAGCATGCTCACGACTTATAAAGCTGTGGCATGATATGCCCTCCCCAGCTCAGCCACGATCCGGGAATTCAAGCAAAAAAATAAGTTTTGCTTAGAAGACATGAGGTATATACGTATATTTAGAGATTTTGAGCGGCTTTAAGAAGGACTTAAAGTTCAGAGAGTTTTCTACCTCATCAACTGCAGTTTTTCAGAAAAACTTTTTACAATTTAGTACAACAGTCCCCTATGGGGGTATTCATCAAAATGTGGGGAGATCTCTTGAGCTTTCCCCATTTTAGTGGATGACACCCTTACATACAGGCATTAAAGTGGAACAAGACTCAGGTTTTGTACCTTGCCCCCCAGGGAAACCACCCAGATCGCCCAGTAAAAACTCCCATTGTCCTGGTCCTACAGCACGTGTGTGGGCTCTCATCCAGTCAGAGACGTTTGCCGTGCATATTAATGCCTGACAGTCGGGAGCCAAAGTGGCCACATCCCCAGACACATATGTGCTCCCATCCCAGCCTATCTGAATGGCCTCAATCATGCCTCAGCCCAAAGATGCTGGGGATGTGGATAGGATTAAAACTATACATTCTGCTGCTTTTTATAGGAAACACATATAGACAATAGGCACATAAAACCCAAGTAGACGGGCACAGCTTATTTATAGCTATTAATAATTTATTAAGGTTCCAAAAAGAAAAAAACTCATTAAAAAACATGTACAGACAATATTAAAACAGGCTCCTAAGACCATCCCATATCTCTAAGCCACGGGTACAGTACTAAACCAGACAGAACAACATAATAGTTGTATATTTATAGGTTATTAAGGATTATTATTGATAGGATTATTTATTAGATTTACAACTATTATGTTGTTCTGTCTGGTTTAGTACTGTACCCGTGGCTTAGAGATATGGGATGGTCTTAGGAGCCTGTTTTAATATTGTCTGTACATGTTTTTTAATGAGTTTTTTTTCTTTTTGGAACCTTAATAAATTATTAATATCTATAAATAAGCTGTGCCCGTCTACTTGGGTTTTAGGTGCCTATTGTCTATATGTGTTTCCAATATTGGCACGCTTGATTGTTTTTAATTTGAGTAAGGCTGTGCCCACTAATATTTACATTCTGCTGCTTTTTGATGAAGAATAAATGTGTTTGCTCGCCCATTCCCATGCCAGGTCCCTCAGTGTTTGGAAACCCTAGATGAAATATTCCCATCCAAATATAGAGCAAAGCACTTATAATAATAAATACATATTTAAAAGTTAGATGGACTGGCTGGGCGTGTGGTCCTGTTTGTGCGTTTATTTTGTCATACATTTACTTCTTTTCCACTCCTCTAGTCACTCCTTTATATTTTTCTCTGTCTTGCATGGTCACCCTTCAACAGGGGCAAAACTACAAGTCACAGCGTACAATGCAAAATGCAAACTAGGGAACTCTCATAGCTCCTTTGCTCTTTCCATCCAGCTGTGGAATATTAAAGCGGTCAGCAAGTCATAAATGATTGGAGGTCCGATCACCCCTTCGCCACACTAAGAAAAGGGATTTGCCCAAAGCCAGCTTGTAGCTTTAATCAACCCGACTCATTGGCTTCTACTGGATGTTTAAACGCGCCACCAGCTGAACCCCAATACTAGTAACATCCACAATTGTATTGCCTTTGGTAGAACAAATGCAGAACTTCTGGTGGTAAAGAGAGACAATTGTTAAATTAAGCCACGCCCCCTCATTGAGGGGTGGACATAAGATAGGTTGTAACAGTTACAACACTTTGAATAGGCAAATAAATTATTGATGCAGATCTGCATGTTAAACCTCATAGAGGGACAAATGAGAAGAACGAGGGACAGAGGGACATGGACTCAAAATAGGGAATATCCCTCCAAATGAGGGATGGTTGGGAGGTATATGCACAGGTAGTGCCAGCATTCCAAGTTGTCTGTTTTACCTTTTCTCTGATGCAGAAAATCATAGTATATACATTTATGCTCATAATATTTCCAAAACAGCTTAAAGTAATGTCAGATTGCTTTCACCTCATTGAGCACTGTGTGCCCTCTGCCCTGGGGGACTGGAAGTTGCAGCACAAGCTGATCACTGATGCCACCACCACCAATGCACAGGCATCCCCTCTATGAATTACAGTGTGGGGTTTCTTTTCTTACACTGGGAGCCTCACATTGTTTCAGCCATTTTGAATACAATTAGTGGATGGCACTTGGGAAAATCATCAAGCTCTACTGTGGCTTTGGATCTGGACATTCATATTTTAGTATTGTTTTTATTCAATATAAAAAGAGCCTTATTAGTATGAACAGTGTTTATCTACTCCACTCAGTATATGTGGATACTTCATAAGCAGGTGATCCTTCTTTGTCTCCTCTTTACTTTAGTTGCTGTGTTCTAGCCCCGGCTACAACTAACCCCCCAACTGACTCTTCAGTCTCTGTGCAGCAGTACAGAGATTTGCTGCGCTGAGGCCCTTATTTAAGAAGGGATAGCGTCAGGTAGTGGCTGGTTAATGAGAGGTAGCGACAGGTAGCGACTGGTGAACGCCGGACACGGCACGCAATTACACATTTATCAAGCAGAATCTGTTTAGCGACTGGGATAGCGCCTTGTAGCGTCTGATTCATCATTTTCACAGCCTCAGCGAACAGTGTCGGCGTTCAGCCGTGCACAGCGCCAGGTATGGCCTCTCGCTACCTGTCGCTCTCCCATACATTTCAATGGACGAACCTTTTCTTCTCTTTAAACGGGGTATTTGTTTGTTTGTTTTTTTCAAAAAATCACAATCAAAATTCTGTGACCTCTTCTGGCATTGAAAAAGCATTTTTTTCACAATTTTTTCAGATTTTATATATTTCTTCAGAAATGACATTACAGGTCTGCCATTAAAGTGTTCATGTTACAATGTAATTCCATATGTTTTCGCTTTGTTACTAGTTGATAGATGCTGAAAAACAGACTTTAAACACACCGCCTCCTGCGCTCTGGGCTTCAAACAAGCATTTTTCTGCGCCAGAGATTTGTGAGGCTGCTTTTTTGCAGAATATGGTGTGAGTCGGTCGCTATGAGCAGTCGCTAACATGCGCTCCCATACAGCGCTGTACTGATCAAATAGCGACTCCTCACAATGTATTCAACATTACTGGACAGCGACTGAGTCGCTATGACGTAGCGACCCACGGCCGAGCACAGTGACTACTAGCGGGCGCTCTGAAAATGCCTGCTACAGACGCTCATCTATCGCTACCTGGCGTTAGTGATGAATCAGCCTGCCTGTCTAGTTAAACTTCCTTTCATATAGTAAATAGAGATGGGATAGAGGGATGGAATCCAGACAACTGTCCTGAATGGGGAGGCCGATTCATTAATAGCGGCAGGTAGCGACAGTTGAGCGACTGTAGCGGTATTTTCACAGCGCCCGCTAGTAGTCGCTGTGCTTGGCCATTGTTCGGTTGTTGATAGCGAGTTGGTGTGCAGTAATGTTGAATACGGGGTGACGAGTCGCTATTTGACAGGTTCCGCGATGTATGGGTGTGCATGATAGCGACTGGCTCCCACCATATTCATCAAAAAATCACGCTCAAAAAATTCTCGCGCTGTGAAATGCATGTTTAAACCCCAGAGCGCTGGCGGCGATGTGTTAAAAGTCGTTTTTTAACCCCCAAACCACCATATTTTTGGAAACCAAAAAAAAAATAATTTTTAAAGAATTTAGTAATATGAATACAATAATATCAGACCTGTAATATCAATTCTGCACAATTTTTTTTTTTTTTTTTTACCTTAAAAAAATCTAACATGGCAGAAGTGGTCACGGAATTTTTCACATTTAAAAAAAAAAAAAAAACATTAATAACAATTAATTATGAATATTTAAAGATTGTTCCATTGAAATGCATTGGAGCGCACCAGGTAGCGAGAGGTCATACCTGTCGCTGTTCAAGGTCAGACGCTGGCGCTGTGGGCTGAGGCTGGAATAATGATGAATGAGTGGCTATATGGCGCTATCTCAGTCGCTAAGCAGGATTGCCTTGATAAATGTGTGATTGTGGTGGGGAGCCTGCGTTCTCGTGGCGGGGCCCGTCATTACCGGCCGCTCACCAGTCGCTACCTGTTGCTATTCCTTCATAAATAAGGGCCAAAGTCATTCATGTTCTATCCACACTATCAAGCGCTGAGACACATAAAGCAGGCAAATACCAGGGCAGTACACATTAAGCTCCATCATACCTGAATGAATAAATACATCGGCTTAGGTCTGGGGTGCTCAGGATAGCTAACTTCCAGAGACCAGATGAGAGTGAATATTGTATTATTAGGATTATATATTGTTATTTTCCCAGACATCATTGAAGTAAGAGAGATTTAAATTTACAGAAGACGCCTTTAAAGACTTTTGCCCTTATTCATCAAGCGATAGCGCCAGGTAGTGTCTGACGAGCGCCAGGTCCCGCCAGCTAACGGCGGCTACCGACTCAAGTACGCCCGGCGTCGGCCACAATGACGCATTTATCACGCTAAATGAGGCTAGCGCCGGCGATAGCGACAGCTACCGCGGGATTCATCATGTAGCCAACTGCAACGAACAGCGCCGCTGCTAATCCCATCATAGCGCCAGGTATGACCTGTCGCTCCCTGGCGATGTCCAATGCATTTCAATGGAGCAATCTTTAACTAATCATAATGAATTGCTATTAATGTTTTTTTTATTTTTTTAAAGGCCAAAAATTCTGTGACCACTTCTGCAATGTTAGGATTTTTTTTTAAGGTAAAAAAAAAAAAAAAATGATTTTGTGCAGAATTGATACTATAGGTCTGATATTAATGTATTCATATTACAAAATGTTTATAAAAACTTGTATAATTTTACAATCAAAAAATATGGTTGTTTGGGGGTTAAAAACTATTTTAAATCCATCGCCGGCAGCGGTCTGGGGTTTATACAAGGAATTCACAGCGCGAAAAAATTCGGAGCGTGATTTGTTAATGAATCTGCAGCAAGCCGTTCGCTCTGGCCATTCGTTGTCAGGCGCACCCATACAACGCTGAACCTGTGAAACAGCGACCCCTAAGCCCGTATTCAACATTACCGCACACCGACTGAGTCGCTGTCAACAAGCAAACCCCGGCCAAGCACAGCGAATACTAGCTGGCGCTGTGAAAATCACGCTACTGGCGCTCATCTGTCGCTACCTGGCGCTATTAATGAATCGGCCTCCCAATCTTCTGGCCTTGAAATTGCTCTTGGTTAACAGATATTAGTGGAATTTTATTGGGAACACGCAATAACAAAATGTAGTAATGAGCGAGTATACTTGTCCCTGTTTGCTACCTTTGTATTTTGTGACTACGGCAGAATTGACACTGAGCGGCTCCTGAAATGACACGTGAAGGGTGGTACTGCTGGTTACTGCCAGGCGAACATTGGTGGGAGGGTCGGGCACACCTGTAGAATGAAGCATAAGACATCAGTATAAGGCTATGGATTATAAATTATGTTTTTTTTTACTTAAACGCCCCCCATCCCTTGTATCAGTGTTGCTCATCTGTACCTCAGTCCCATGCCATGCTGTTCCAGGCTGACTACTGTCACCTAAACATGATTGCTAGTGTTCATTTATCCACGTCAGGAGACACTACCTGCCTCACAATGAATTAACTTTTACCTCTGCTGCCCCACCTCTCTCATCTCCTACCTGCATCTACTGCATTTTATGAGCCTTTAAACATCCAAGATGGAGGCCCATGGAGTCTCAGCCTGCCTGCAAAGAGAAAGTGTCTTCTGACTGTGCTGCTCTGCATTGTGGGATTGCTGTCCTTTTCTTGACCCCAGCTCTGCTCTGTCTGTGCAAAGAACAGCTATAACCCGCCCCCTGCACTTTTGCCCCCTCTCCTCAGCGTGTGATGCTTCTGAGGCAAGATGACGGCACTAGAGCACTGAACAGAGTTGAAGCCCAATGGGGAGAAGAATAATAGGTAAGTGACTAGTCACTATATATTAATGCTGGGGAATATTTTTTTTTAAGGTTTGAGCTATTCATTAAATGATGCTGAAGGTCTGGTTTAAGGGTATATGGCTTTAACCCAAGATATATTGAGGAGCTCTGTACCAATAGTGAGTGAATGTTAAGAAGAGAAAGTAGTTTTATAGCGGTATACTAAAAACCTATTTTTAACATTCACTTAGGTAAACAACGTTGAGTTGAAGCCCACATGTACTGGAGAGCTGTACACTTGAGTGAATATCAAGAGAAATCGATTTTATGTTGAGGATACTAACATTCTCTTTTTTTCGACGCATATAACGATAATGAATTGACAAACTGTGGTTGCAAACTTACGCGCATGCTCAAACCCTGCTTTCATGCGTTTGTAAAGCCGGTATCGCCATTCCCAAGACTTTAGTTGTTTTTCTTTTTCAGAGCAATCTGCATTTGGCGCCTCATTAACAACTTGGGCGGTGAGGTCATTCACTCTTTGCTCCGCCTCCCGGACCAGCGTGGACAGATGAAGAGATCGGCTTTCTAGGCTCATAACTGAAACAATATATAATAAGACACTTCCTATTAATATATCATAAAAAAATGTGTGTATAATAATAATATGTATTTATATAGCACCAACATATCTCGCAGTGTTAGTTATAAAATGGTCTGAGCGGCTGCCACCCCTCCTTTGTTTCTTTTGAATTTGTGCAAGCACATGGTGTGTGGGGTCTAGGCTGTATTGCAAGGTCTTTGACCCTTCCACCCCATGACTTGCATTTGAGGTTTAGGGCAACCTCAGGTAAGCCTGCTCCCAATTTATCTATTGCATTGTATGTCCCAAATGGGGCTCTCAGAGATTAGAGTTAGGACTGCACCTCACAGGGGCACCTTGGCGCTTGGTGGTGCAGCTTCAGCATACTTCTGCAGATGTGTGTGACCGAGTCCTCTGTTTTTAACCAGATTGTAGGTTGGTCTGCAAGCTAACTGGTTTGAGCGCTGTGGCTCCTTTAAGACTTTTGTATCCTAATTGCCCTGCTAACGTGCACCTCCCAGGTTAGTTATAAAATGGTCTGAGCGGCTGCTACCCCTCCTTTATATCTCGCAGTGCTTTACTATCAGAGGGTTCATGTACAGAGTACATAGCAAAGTTACATAGCAACAAAAAGGGTATCCACTGAAACAAAAGGAATGAGGACCCTGCTGGCAAGCTTACAATGTAGGAGAATAGACCTGGCAGACCCCCTGCACACAGTAAACAGAGCACTCAATGTATAGTATAGTCACTCATTCTGAAGAACTAGGTCCAGGCGTCCATGTGTCGCCCCCCACTACTGAACCTAATGCAGAGAAAGCAGGCCAAGGCTCACTATGGATTACAGGACCAGAACCACAAAATGGGTAAGAATAGATTACCTGGATGTGTGTTACTGGTATCTGCTGTAGGGATAAAAGAGCAGTATTGTTTTTCCCACAGATGGCCTATATAAAACAAGACCTGCTAAGCTCCCCCCCCCCCCCCCCCCCAATGTGCTTCCCAGCTTGTCAACCAGTGCGTTCGTCAACTGAGGCTACAACATTGCAGGTACACATTCTCTAAGCAAGGGGGGGGGGGGGGGGGTGCGTGACCCTTTTATATATGTCCTAATGTGACAGTCCCTACATAGGGTGTTGGTCCATAACCATGCTCCTTAAACCTGCACTTTTGTCCGGGTTGAGGCTACTCCCGGTGTATCTGACGAGCATTTGATTAATCAAATGCTCGTCAGATACACCGGGAGCAGCCTCAACCGGGACAAAAATTGCAGGTACACATCACGGCCGGGTGGTTATGTTTTTCGTATTGATGAATACACTATGAGGTAGGACCCACAACCTTCCTTAACCCCCATACACCATGGCACCACTGCTAATTTAAAAATAATTCTTTATTAATGATAAAGTCACATAACTACAAACACCAGACTATAGTTAAAAAACACTAAACATGTCCTGAGGAAGTGACGTGAAGTGACGTCACGCAACGCGTAGACAGAGGGGCAGTGGGCTGGTGGTCGTACCATTATGTAAGTCACTTTTTCTCTATAATAGGGGATAACGTTTCTTAGTCCTCCCTGGCGTGCTCTCACTGTTTGTAGTTTTGTAGTGTGTTTTTAGGCCCTGGCAGGGGTTGTATTTCACATAGTAATAGGGTTAATATGTATCATTAATTGTTGTGTATGTGTATAGATTTGATACTATGATGGCTTTAGATTGATTGATTGTTAGCACTTTTGCACTGTAGCACTTTAGTTTATCAAAATTTAGCCAGGAGTTATATTATGTGTTGTAAATATATGAATTGTGACTGCCATCTCCATTGCCCCCAAAAGTGTGGTTCTCTTCCTTATTGAACATTATTGTTGTGTGTTTAGTGTTTTTTAACTATAGTCTGGTGTTTGTAGTTGACTTTATCATTAATAAAGAATTATTTTTAAATTAGCAGTGGTGCCATGGTGTATGGGGGTTGAGGAAGGTTGTGGGTCCTACCTCATAGTGTATTTCTAGAGTTTGTGATACCCCCACATGTGCACACTGCCTCCTTTATGAGCAATTAAGCTTCCTATGCAGTCTCATTTACAGTAGTTTTTCGTATTGATACTAACAAAGCTTTAGTATTGTAGGGGCAGATAATAATCACATCCATGATGAGGAGGCTATAAATTAAAGCGGAGCAAGACCAACATTTCAAACTAGTATCCCCTGAATTGCTTTCCCTATACAGAGTACCGTTTGCCAATATTTACTGCTCCTGCTTCACTCTAATATCAGATAATGCCTTCTGTTTTAGCTGTAAACCCCGCCTCCTCCATTCATTGCCACTTTTGTGTGTGGCAATGATGTAATTGCCACACCTATGCAATGACTGATAGCCTGCCTTCTCACACTGAGGGCCAGGACAATTCAAAAAGCAAAAATATCCATTTCTAGTTCCACACCCTAAGAAAGGAGTATTGGCAGGTGCTTTGGCCAAATATATTTCACAAGTTCAGTGGGTTTTGGTCCACTTTAACAATGGCTGGTGGGGAGTGTTAGAAGAGAAAGAAGTTGATTCTGACACAGGCTGTGGGTGAGATGGTTTGCTGGGTGCTCCCTATGGCCAGTCCTGGCACACGTCTTTTTGCCATTCCTTAGGTGAAGGCTGCTATTTTCCCTCTGTATTTATCTTTATATCTTCAGCTCATAAAGCTTTTAGATTTGAACTGTTTCATAAAGTACCCAGTTATTAAAGTTCAGTGGCCCTTAAAATGTAGGTAGTTTAATAATGTTATAACTATAAATTATGAGGCGTTGCAGAGACAGAGAGGGAGTATTGTCTGGAAGAAAATAATGGGTTATAAATGGAGCTACAGGAACGGTGTGGTTGGGACACACAATGCAATTCGGATAATCCCAAGCAGGGCGCCCGCAGGGCTCAATACTCACAGTGTGGACTCTCCTTTGCTCCGGCTTGAAGTAACGACTTGGCTATTGGGGCATTGTTAGTCATGATTGCTATATCCAGGGGCAGCAGGCCCTCGCTATTCGGTGTGTTGAGATCCAGCTCCTCCACACTGTATTGCTTTAGTAATTCTTGTACCCGATCAAGATCTTGCATTTCCACTGCTTCAAAGAGTGCAGCGTTCCCCTGAAACTACATTGCAACATGTGTGTGAGTTTAAAGTTATCTGTGCGTCTCTCACCTTTAAATGGCAGTTATATGCCCAGCCCAGCCCTCTTGCCTGCACTTCAACAGTGATAGTGCATCATTTGCTTCCCTCCACGATCGCCAGGTGACCCCCAATCTCTAACAAGCACATTCACGTTGAAGGCAAGCCAGAACCCAGTACACGTGGCCTTAGAATCTAAAAGACTTTTACTTGCTCCACATTCCAATGGTTCATGTGTGGGCCTCTTTGGGCATCCCCTCAATCCCTCCAAGTGGCCAGCAGGATGCATCTTACAATGAATAAAGCATTGTTTGTTGCCGCGCAGTAAAGGATATATCGCAAAATTGTTTAATATTAAAATTCCATATAAGCACATTGCCTAATGAAAGTAGGAGTCACTTATACACCCGAACCGCACAAAAACTCCTGCCAAGCTTGTGGTTTTCTTCTCCTGTTAGCAATACAATTTAGAGGTGATAGGTTTGAGTGTATGAGGGCTGATTTTCTCTTTCTTCCATTAAAAGAAAGAAACAAGCCTGGCTGGATATTTCTTGATGCCGGGTGTATAAGTGACCGCTCCTTCTGCCATCCAGCATATTTATATGGATTTTTATCATTGAGTAATTTTTTTGTAATAGCCCTCCTTTAATGTGCACATTAATGACCCATGCATGTGCCGTAGCATTGCTGGATCAATGTGAGTATATGATGAACTGGGGGTTACACACGCAGGGCCAAAGCCCCTTGATGTGCAAGCAATGCTAATGTGTGGGTGTGATTGCCACTCCCACCTGTGTCCCTGGATCCCAAAGCAGGCGAGTATTTCAGCCCTAGGACAGGCTTGTTTTTTTGTAAACCATGGAACACTATAAAGCGCTTCTAAAGTCTTTTTAGATTTTAGGACCACTTTATATGTAATAACATGGACAGACTGCAGCACTGTTATATAGGTTGTTGTCTTATAGCACTGACTACCCGTGGATTTAATATTTCTTTTTTTACAGTGATGATCAAAAACTCCTTCATGCCATAATAAAAAGAAATACTAGAAAAGAAAAGTTAAATCTAAAGTTCATGAACACCAGTCTACACAGAGGCTGCAACTGCTTCCAAAGGTGAATCCACTAAAAATAGTTTAAAAGGGGTGGATACTTAGACAATCAGATATTTAAGTGTCCTTGGCCCCACCCCTGAGGATGCCCCAGCTCTGATGGCCCACGGGAGGGCAATAACACAGAGGGACAGGTGGGGGTCCTGATAGCACACCATAAAACATGTGCATACCCCTGGGGTAGTGTAGTGTTTACAGACTGGTCACACTTTTCTTATCTCAACACAAGACGTGTTCAACACAAAACAGCTGATAACAGAAGAAGGTGCCATCTCCTGCTGTCAGCTCAGCTGGCCCAGAGGTAAGATGACTATAGGGGGAACACTTTTAATAATGCCATGTGAGGCGACCGCCTCAGGTGCCATTTCAGAAGGGTCGGCAGTTGACCTGCATCTTCCTATAAATTGCCTCAAGCATTGCCTAAGACTAAGGCCCTTATTTATGAAGGAATAGCGACAGGTAGCGACTGGTGAGCGGCCGGTAATGACGGGCCCCGCCACGAGAACGCCGGCTCCCCACCACAATCACACATTTATCAAGCCAATCCTGCTTAGCGACTGAGATAGCGCCATATAGCGACTCATTCATCATTATTCCAGCCTCAGCCCACAGCGCCAGCGTCCGACCTTGAACAGCGACAGGTATGACCTCTCGCTACCTGGCGCGCTCCAATGCATTTCAATGAAACAATCTTTAAATATTAATAATTAATTGTTTTGGTTTCCAAAAATATGGTTGTTTGGGGGTTAAAAAACTACTTTTAACCCATCGCCTCCAGCGCTCTGGGGTTTAAACATGCATTTTACAGCGCGATAATTTTTTGAGCGTGATTTTTTAATGAATATGGTGGGAGCCGGTCGGTAGGGCCAGTCGCTATCATGCGCTCCCATACAGCGCAGAACCTGTCAAATAGAGACTCCTCACCCAATATTCAACATTACGGCAAACCGACTGAGTCGCTATCAACTACCGAACAACGGCCAAGCACAGCGACTACTAGCGGGCGCTCTGAAAATGCCGCTACAGTCGCTCAACTGTCGCTACCTGCCGCTATTAATGAATCAGCCTCTAAGTTTACCCCTGGCTGTTTGTTAAATATTCCAACAGATCAGCTTTAAAATGATGTGAGCTCTCCTTCTGTTATGGAGCACACCTCCTGGGTTGGTCAGAATTGACTAAAGTTTGACAAGCTCTCATTCTTTACACACAATAAAGGGTTAACTATTTTATTTTGAAATGAGGTGGAGCCATTTTCACAACTCGGGAAATAATCCCCCCACCCCCATGGCCTATTCACAATTGCAATGATTGTAATGAGTTCTAACATGAGATGACAAGCTTGCCATAAGAAAATGACCCCTCCCCCCATCGGCAGGTGGAAATCTTAATGCATTTTAGTGAAGTAACACTCTTCATTTGTACTTTTCATGTTCGATGTCTGTTTGCATTAATTGTGAGATTAAAGCAGGTAGGGTCCAGTTTCATAGGGGAAAAAAATCATGCTCACCTTTTGTGCCCCGCTGAACTTCCATCCTAATCTGGTTTGAAAAAAAACTCACCGGGTTCTGAGATCAGTGGTGTATATGGTCAACAACAACAAATAGGACCAATGGATGGCCTTTGGGGTCAGTCACAGTAACTCAAGCACACCTACTCCAATGAAGGGGGCATGACCAGTCACCGTGACTGATGGTCCCACATACTGCTGAATTAGAAATTAAGTGCTACAGGGGACAGAAGGATGCATGGATTCCCTATAACCATATACTCCCAGTGCCTGTGAGCCTCGATACTCACCTTTCCCACAAGGAACCAGAAAACAGCTGCACCTTGCAGTGCCACATGTGTATGCAGTAGTTTGCAGCCCCCAATTGAAGGCAGCTCTGCTAGGAAAGGGCATCTCTCTAATGCAGGGTTCACAGGTGACCTAAGGGAGGGTTTTGTTCCACTTTCAAGGCCAACCCCAGCCAAGATCTATTTTTTTATTTTTGGATAAATTAAGAAAGGCTAGAACAGTACAGCAAATACACTACATTAGTTCCAACCCTACCCCATTCCATCCAAAAATGGGAGTTGGGGTTAATAGATTACAGTCAATAACCCAACTTTCTGAGATAAGAAAAGAGGGACCCTCCTGTGACACCTATGGCTCACAGATAAACGAACAATTAAGTGGTTGTAGACAACACAGCAGCATCCCAGCTTCCATGCTTCCCCGTGTGGCCCTTTCCACCTCAGTGGTCCCATCTGTCCACTCCAAGCCCTCCGTTTGCCCATTAGCTAGAACCCCCCCCCCCCCCCCCCAGCCAGGCTTGAGACAGACATACAAGGCAAGATTTTCGCAGTCTCTCCTTTTCATTTCTTGCTGCCAAACTGCCTTCATCGAAGGATGTGTAGTTCACTCGGAACTTCCCAGACAGGTTTCTGTAGAGTCTCTTAGCAGCGTTGGGTGAGGAGGGGCCTGACGGCTTCTTGGTCTGTCCCATCTGGAGGTCCTTCATCTGCTGCGTCATCTTTGGGGAGGAGGACCTAAAAGACACATAAAAAGAAAATAAAGTCTTTAAGGTCCTTGTGTGGGCATAATTGCAGGATGTAGCGTGTGAGTGGGGTACTAAATTACTAAAATTAAGGGCAAAACCTGTGTGGCTCACCATGGGGGCCGTCAGGCCAGAACTAGAACAAAATACTGGTTTCCTGTTCTAGTGGCATCTTCTGTTTGCTGAACTGTTTGGAAGGCTCCACAATGAGGTTACAGGCATAAAAAAATCTTTGGCCACAAAAGAAATAAACATTTTGTCGGGTTTTAACATTACAGGAGCTTTTAAGATAGTCCTGGTATGTTCACTGGGCCACCCTAAAAGCATAAAGGCATCAGTCTTGTATAGGGCAAATGCATGGCCTAGCTACAAAGTGCCTCTAGCAGTAGGTTTCTATAATGCCAAGTCTGGCCCAAAGGTCCTTTTAGCAAAGGCTTGCAACTCCTATAGCACTAAATAGGAAGCATGGTGTTGTTACAGGGCCAGAAAGGCAGCCACAGGGTCTTCACTACTGTATCATCTTATCTTTAGCTATCTTACTTTTAGAAACCTGTATTTTTGAGAGTATTATTTGTTTTACCCTCTCTGTAATTATTACCTTGTACAGCTTCACAGAAGATGATGGCGATTTATCAGGGCCGGCTTTTCGTTTAGTTGGGCCCTTGGGCGATGAGAGTATCAGCATAAATCTCAGATGTATATAGGCAGCCCCCCAAGCATGATGGGAGCATAACACCCCAGAAATAAAAAAGGAAACACATCCCCCCCAAGGCCTCCCATAAAAAGGCAAAGAGCAACCAGATCCACTCATCCTCAAATATTAGAGGCCAGAATTGAGCAGATTCCTCCAGCCACCAAGAATATGCAGATCAGGGCAGTTTCTAGGAGAAGGCGATTGCCCTGGTTGCCATGGCAATTAGGGGCATCTTCATCCCTGCCATCCTGTTTTCTGCAGCTGGTTCAGGGCCCCTATTAGTGGTGTAGGCCATAAGACAGGCCCCTCACCCCCCCCCCCCCCCATACTGGGCTCAGTCATGGGGAGAGGGCAGATTTTTTCCTTTCCGCACAGAGCGCTATTTTGCCTAGAAACTGCCCTGATGCAGATAGCAAGTGAAACCCACCCCTCCGATGCAGGATCAGGGTATTCCCTATTTGGACCATCTAGTATGCTGGCCCTGAAAAGTAAAGTGGGCCTCCATGATGTAGTGGTCCCTGGCACCAGCCAAGGTTTGCCTGGTTCTGACACAAACTGTGTGCTTTATAAATGAACAATAATAATAATATAGTAGAGAGGCAAAAGCTTTCAGCTGTCAGGAATTAGTCCTTAAAAGATTAAGATTAGGTGCCATTCCACTATTTAATGAAACTTGGAGCAAACTGGATTTGTGCCCAAATTGATTGGCCCTGACAGTCAGTATGGGGACCAGAAATGTCTGATGACTGCCCTGAGTGATGAGATATTTATCGGAAGCTTTCCTCGCTGAGCGTCTTCCTGGCGGCATACTTTATTTTTTTTTCCTCGTTCCTCCAACTCTCGATAGAGTCTGGCAATGCTAAAAAGCGTCGGCGAGCCTGCACAGAGTAACTGTGTTTATGACATATATTTTCAGCTTTAATAGGAGAGTGCGCTTTTATAAATGACATCAAAGGGTGTGCTTAGTAAATTCTGACTACATGTGGCTTTGTTTTAATCTCTGTTTTAAAAAAAATGTTATGTACGAACGTGAGGAAGAACTCCATCAAAAAGGGTTTCATTAAAGAGACAGATGTATACACTGGGCAGACATTGTGTAGACACGTGGCGCAGCGAGATGACCTCACAAGCACATTTATAACATGGCTCCTGGCTCTTTACAGAAATATTTGCCTAAGGGTGGCACCCCTTAATCTGATCCGGAGAAGCTGGGAAAGGTGAACAGGAGGCGCGCCGGGTAGGCCGTCTGCTTGGGTTGAGGCCCTGCGGAGTTAATCGCGCAAACACGTCTCAATAACAACTTGTATCTCTGCGCAAGAATTTCCTCTGGAGACTGGGCCACTTCAGATCATTTAAATACAGCGCCAGAGAGACAGGCTGGAATTCCAGCGTCGGGGAACAACCCTGCATCTGTCTGATCCCAGCGGCGTGCTCTGTGCGTCACCGAATGAAGCCAGGCTGGCTTCTCCAGGAGCGTCCAGAGAGCATCATGTGATGGCTACTGACAGGAATATATCAGGCGGCCACTTAGAAGCCATCACCCTAAAGTGCCTCCTGCTGCTTATCGAGACTATATAAAGCACCCAATAACGCAGTTTTACATTAGGGGAGCTAATTGTGGAAGCCATACCCTGTCTGCATGACAGGTGGCGAATAATCTAGCTAATTGCTGTATATTTTAGTGCTCGGTCTTGTAGATTGCCTTTCTATGGATGTCCCCCCTCCTGCTTTCCAGCAGAGCTCGGATAATTCTTCTTCTCAGACATTGGCTGCTGTCTTTTTCTATAGCCTGGCTCTTTTCTCCCCCACCCCTCCCCTCTCTTCCCTCGTGGCCAGTACAAGTTCATGCTAAATATGGCTACTTTCATACTCCCGAGTGAAACTTGAACCCCGGCACCAGGCTGACTGGAATCAGCACAGGGTCGGGGTTACGAGGGCTGCACATTCCCAGTCCATACGCTCCCCCCAACTCAGCATGCTACACTATGAACCCCGTCAGAGCGCTCCGCACATTTTTCCATCATAAAAGATCATTTCCGTGGCCCAGGGCTAGAGCGGGTGCTCCATTCTGTGTACATTATGCCGGCTTTTTGAAAGGCTCCTGCTAATGGCTTTCCAGGTTTATCATCGCAAGCCTGTTCCATTCAGCACACTTTGTCGGCATATGCACAGCCAGAATGATGGATCATAAATATGATAAAAATATTGAAGGATTACCACCATCAGGGGTATTTTTTAACTCCATATTCACAGAAAAAAATGTTCTCGAATTTTTGACAGTGCTATGCAAAATGATTATTCCTTAGTTCTAACAAACCCCTACAAACTTTCCATTCAGTGCTGGTACTGTAATATTTTTGGTACACTATATTTTCTTGATAATGGTGGCTGACACAGGACATGGTTCATATCACTTTGCTGCAGTGTGGCCCAGATTTGCCCCTAAGGTACAGAAGTGTCTGTGCTCGCTCCACACCACAGAGCATCTTGAGAGCTAGTTTGTTACCTTTAGTTTATCGTTATAGGAAGTTTATTTTTATTATGATTATAATATACATTGCCTACCATAGGCCTTTAATGAGATCCTTCATTTTATTCCACTGGGGAGCACGAGCCAAAACAGCAAAATAAAATTGCAAAATATATAAAGTTTACAAAATTTTTTAGGGAAACTAAAGTCAGCAAACAGGTGCTTCATGCAGGGGCTTAGGCCCTTATTTATGAAGGAATAGCAACAGGTAGCGACTGGTGAGCGGCCGGTAATGACGGGCCCCGCCACGAGAACGCCGGCTCCCCACCACAATCACACATTTATCAAGCCAATCCTGCTTAGCGACTGAGATAGCGCCATATAGCGACTCATTCATCATTATTCCAGCCTCAGCCCACAGCGCCAGCGTCCGAACTTGAACAGCGACAGGTATGACCTCTCGCTACCTGTCGCGCTCCAATGCATTTCAATGGAACAATCTTTAAATATTAATAATTAATTGTTATTAATTTTTTTTTTTAAATGTGAAAAATTCTGTGACCACTTCTGCCATTTTAGATTTTTTTAAGGGAAAAAAAAATAACAAATAAATTGTACAGAATTGATATTACAGGTCTGATATTAATGTATTCATATTACTAAATTATTTAAAAAACTTGTTTTTTTTGGTTTCCAAAAATATGGTGGTTTGGGGGTTAAAAAACTACTTTTAACCCATCGCCGCCAGCGCTCTGGGGTTTAAACATGCATTTTACAGCGCAAGAATTTTTTGAGCGTGATTTTTTAATGAATATGGTGGGAGCCGGTCGCTAGGGCCAGTCGCTATCATGCGCTCCCATACAGCGCGGAACCTGTCAAATAGCGACTCCTCACCCAATATTCAACATTACGGCAAACCGACTGAGTCGCTATCAACTACCGAACAACGGCCAAGCACAGCGACTACTAGCGGGCGCTCTGAAAATGCCGCTACAGTCGCTCAACTGTCGCTACCTGCCGCTAATAATGAATCGGCCTCCCCAACAAATTCATTCAGTCCTGGCATCTTGACATCACAAAGGTGTGGTCCTCCCAATAGCAATAACAGCAGGGCCACTGTTGCATGTTGCTGTGCATTTGACCGTCATGCCTGCTGCGTCCTGTCTCACAAGCCATTCATTCTCACTCTAAGCAGCACCATGGCCAATAAGGAGGTTACAGAAAGTGCTGCACCCCCTGATTCCCCAAAATCATAATCACTCCAGATTTCCTTACTGAAAACTCAGGTGAGCAGAAAGAGCGGTGCCTGCGATTGGGGGGCTGTTCTTCTGCTTAGATTCTGAATGCTGTTTTAGGTAGCAGGGTCTTAGCTATTACAGTAAGAGGGCATTATAAAGCGGAACAAAACCAAACACAATTCCAGGGCTGGCCACTGGCCTTCACCTGGGAAATCCTAAATCAGGATGCTCCGCTGTGTGACAACCCCCCGGGGTGAAGCAAAACCCACCTTCTTCTGATTCCCTCGCTGATGTAAACACTCACTGCTGCATCCCCAGCATCTTTGGGCTGTGCACACGCTCCCATCCCCAGCCATTCATATATGCTGGAAGTGGGAACATGCCAACTGCCGGGGATGTGGCTGCTTGCTCTCCTAAATTGCCACACTACAAATATATATGCACAACTAATGGATCTGATTGAGTGAGAGCCCAAGCATGCTCTGTAGGACCTGAGAATGGTGAGTTAATATAGGCGATCTGGGGGGGTTTCACACAACAGGCCATCCCAAATCATGATGCCCCTGGGGGAGAGAACAAAACCCAGGATAGTCAAAATCCTGTGTTTTGTTCCACTTTAATATTTGCTTACATATAGACATCTGTTTTTTTAGCTAGGAATCATTTCAATGAATGTAATCTTTAGCAAGTGTGTAGTTTTCCATACATTTAAAGTGGATGCCCGGTCTCATTGTTGCCTCATGGCAGGGAGGCGGTGGGGGGGATAAAAACTGGACTTTTGCTTTAATAGAATGTCTGTATCCACTGTATTCTTCAGGATCAGAATGTGGCGACAAGCACAAAATGATAAGTGACACCATCTGGTCCTTGTAACACGCGGCCTTCTTCTGTTAGATGAACGTTTAGTTTGATCATTGATGGGTAGCAAGGTTTTTTAAATGACCCAATAGTTATATTCCCTAAAACCATGGGGCAAATGCTGCTCTGCCGTTTTTCAAGTTCCTAACAACCCTATTAGTTTGGTAGGTACACTTTTGAGTATGTCCCTGATATGAACGTGAAGGTTCCCAGTATCCAGGTCAGATATTTGCTGCCTGTGCTAACATCTACTAATAGGTAAACTACTGTGAACCACGATCAGAAGCTTGATGTCCATTTGAATGCTGAATTGCTGATAGGTGCCTTCTTATCAATAGCAAGTGTCAAATGTATGCACATTAGGTGGTAACAGCCTCTGCTGGTAGGGGAGGGCTGAGACAAAAAAGGATCAGCTAAGGATTTAGTGGTCTTGGCCAGCCCTGGAGCAGCTGAGCCCTGCCCCCAATGTGCTTCCCAGTTAGTCAACACGAGCACTTGTCAGCTGAGGCTATAGCATTGCAGGGACACCTCACTGGAAAACAAAACTCACACACACATAAGTGAACAGCCCCAACACTTTAGCAGATGTCCACAATGGTAAGATGTGTAGCTAAACACCAGAATAAGGGGGTCCCCAGGTTGGGCCCCAAGAAAACCTTTATACAAAAATGCCGAACACTGGAGATAATAGCAAAAAAAAAAAAAAAACTTTAATGATCAAAAAATATTCCACACACAAATCACCCCCCAAGAAAAGAAAATTAAAAAATCATATGAAAATACACTAGACAAAAAAGCATGACAAGACAATTAAAACCAACAAAGCCCCCACTGTAGCCCCCTCCCCATTTCCAAGAACTACTAATAAATACCTGCATACAAGCTTCAAATAGTGGTAAAAAATAACTCCTCACGTGATCATCAAGCAATAAGATAATTATAAACAGATCAATACCATCCCAAAAATACAATATGAGCAATACATATTAATACTACTAGAAAGATATGTGAAATTGCTAAAAAAGTACATATCAAAAATTGTGCCAATTCAGAAACGGTAATAAACACAAGCCATCCAATAAGGTGCTATAGTGCAATCCTAGCAATATTAGAACATTGATCAAATAAATGGCTGCAATCCTCAAACAGTACAAAGTGAATCCATTTTTAGAGATAGATAGCTCCGAAGACGTGTATATAATAATACAATGTCCCAATTGTGGGGAAAGCTCAAGAATAGAGGGTTACATCACCATGAATGAATAAGTGCAGCCCACTCGTTACGTGACCACAAGCTCACTTCCTCAGGGACGTAATGCAGCCATTCCTAGTTTTAGTACTGAGGCTTTAGTATTGTAGGAACAGATACTGTGGCAGATGCGACTATGGCCCCCACAACTATATTGATTAGACTCAAGCACTGCAGGGGCAGAATGTGGGCAGAGGGTGTCTTGGCTTTTCTAGCAGAGCTACATCCAAGCCCCTCTTGGATGTAGCTCTGCTAGAAAAGCCAAGACACCCTCTGCCCATATTCTGCCCCTGCAGTGCTTGAGTCTCATCAATATAGTTGTGGGGGCCATAGTCGCATCTGCCTCGACTTGGAAAGCAGAGAGCTAGAGGGTGAATTCCGACACACAGGCTCTGAGTGAAGCTGTGCGAACCAAGACAAAGGACAGGTACCAGGGGAAGTGTGGATGCGAGGGGAGGGGGGCTTAAGTGTGTATACTGTGACAGCAACCCCCCCAGCTGCTCACCTAACCCAACATCCCAAGGTGCTCACTTAAATCACGCTCCCCAGCTGCTCACCTAACACATCCTCCCCAGTCGATTACCTAAATCTCTCACCGACCCTGCTGCTGACCTAAACACCTCACTCAATCCCCCCCAGCAGCTAACCCTTACCTAATCCTCCCCTTCGCAGCAGCCCACCTAACCCCCCCCCACCCCAGTCGCTCACTTATTCACCCTCTGCAGCCTAACCCCCCTCTATAGCCTAACCCCCTCAGCTACCCCCCCAGCAACAATGTGGCCACTCTGTCCTCAAAAGGTTTGCGATCATCAGCCTATCAAATATTAGCATTTAATTTTCATATGTGTTGAATATGTGTTGAATGTGTTGGTTGTCCTTTGAAGCATAACTGTAAGGCTCCTTAGATCTAATATGTATCCTCAAATATTTGTGTTCCATGCATGGCATTGTTGTTCCTGAGCTAATGCTCCCTCCAGTGGTTGAACTTAAGCAACAGTGCAGCTGCTCTCTGCCACAGTGTGGCCTAGATTTATTCCCCTAATGCAGGGAGGCCCACACTGTTAGTTGAACTTGCCTTGCACATACAACTTCCTGGAGCAGGAAGTGAGGCACTGATGAACTTCTCTGTAGAGGTGGGATACACACATGTTGATATTATTAGTCAGAAAGGCTGCCAGGATTTTGTCATAGCTAAAATCCAGGTAAAAGGTTTTAGGTGAGAAAGGGCTTGAAACTAATAATGCCGTCTATGATCTATGAGATCTACCCTCACTTTTTCTATTGCAATTGAAGTTTGCAATCTCTGCTCACCTTTTCTCATCTCAACTCTGTCCAATTCTTCTAACTACACCTCTTGATCACCTCTCAAATCTGCCTACCGCTACCCACCTCTTCTCGCCTCACCTCTGCTCACAGCATATACATTGTGGGTTACAGATTTCATGCGATAAACTGTGTTTTCACAGCTTCTATTTTATTGTGGTCCCCTTGAAATGTAATAATAAGACAATGCAGCCCCTAGAAAACAAGGCAGGATCAAACATTTTGCAACAATATCAGCTACCTATGCAGAGGAAAACTTTGCTTATAACTGGACATTAAAGCAGAACAAAACCCGGGATTTGGATCTGGGTTTTGTTCCGTGTCCCGGGGGCAATGCAGATTGTGATGCCCCCACGTGTGAAATTCCCCCAAACACCTGTACAAACCTTTCCCCAGGCCTACGGCGTATGCGTGGGCTCTCGTCCAATCAGCGCTGTTTGCCGTGCATATGTAATCCTCAGCAAGCAGCTCTGTTTACATGTATACCTTCGACAATCAGAAGTGCAGCAGGCGCATCCCTAGCAGCATGCACGCTCCCGTCCCAGCCTATCTGAATCGCCTGGGGGTGGGAGCACGCTCTCAGTCTAACGATGCAGGGATTCAGCTGCCAAAGGTGAGTTCTGCGGTGCCCCTGGGGGGGGGGGGGGGGTCATGCAGTGGGGCATCTCGATCTGGGAATGCCAGCGGGCAGCACTCGAATCTATTCATTAAATTCACTTGAGTGTGCAGCTGCTTCCTGCCGGGCTCTTTATGATGGATGACAGGAAGGTTTAGATGAAGCTATGCTAGGAAAAGGTGATTATTTCCCTATTGCAAGACTCCCTGATGGTATGATGTTGCAGATTAGCTTAGTGTCCTTGAGAGCTAGGACCATACTTGACACAGAGCTTCAGCATTTAGGTTCCATTTTAGACTGGACAGAACTGTCTAAAGTACATACAGCAGTGTTTCCCTTTAAATATTTTCTATAGGAAAATATTGAGGAATGTCAAACATCTATTGGGTAACAAACTCAAGTATAGCCAAGTAAGCGTTGGAGGTTTCAGAGGATTTCCCGTGATACAGTAAGCGGCGGTAGACATTTCTATGGTGACATGCGCGGCGGGAGACGGCAGATTAATATGTGAGGAGTCAGCGGCTGCTGGGAAGCGTCGGGCAGGGGGCTCCGCATAGAGCGCAGAGACTGATCCTGTCACAGACAAGGCACCCCACGTCCTGGGCCACTGACTCCCTCCCTCGAAACATATCTGACCCCACACGAAATGGTAAATGACTAATTAGTCTCCTCTGTCTTGGATGCCTCCAGGACTGCAGAACTATTTAAAGAGGAGAATATGATCACAAAAATATTTTTTTTCCCTGACTGCGTAGTGTAATGCATACCCCTTAACCCTTCCTGAACCAAAGGCTTATCTTACACAAACTCAGGCCGGTTAAAGTATAGCTGAAAACTATACTAGCTCTTGCAACAGATTTTTCCATTGCATCCGTCCATCCATTTAGAGATCTGGCTGCAAGTAGGAAACTGGACAGCGCGGTCTGGACTTCCATCTGCTCTGCCATAGGCTCTGGATTTAGGATAATTGTAGCTCATAGATATATAAAGCATTCCAGTTAGGCTTTCTATCCTTTCCCTTACTATATACTATATAGAGGGCCTACCTACCCTTTGTCCTGGACCAGGACTCCTCCAAGGGGTGCCTTGTTTTGACTGTATGTGCATATGGAGAGAGAGCCCTTTCATCTCCCTATACGAACCTTCTGTTGTGTTCCCAACTGGCCCTGATAGTACATTTCCCTGGACCAGGACTTCTTCAAGTGATGCCTTCATATGGCTGCCTGGGTAAATAATTCCTGGTACAGAGAGAGACCTTTCATTTCCCTTTATGTACATTCTGTTGTGTTCCTAACTGGCCCTGCTAACCCATTTCCCTGGACCAGGACTGCTTCTCTTAACTTTCTCTTAAAGTGCTTGGTCTTTGCCCACTGGGCCTCTTGATTTGGGATGCCCTGTTGTGCCCAGGTCGTCAATAAAACAGAGCTTTCCCCCAGTCCTACGGGCTATGCATGGGCTCTCGTCCAATCAGCCGATGGACCCATCACTATCACAAATGCCTGACCTGGGATGCCCCAGGGGGAGGGAATCAGATGGCCCTGGAATCTATAAGACTGTTGCCCCTGGGTTTTGGCCCACTATAATGTACCCCCTAACTGACCTACCTTTCACTTCTGTGCAACAGAACTGCTCCAAATGGCACCACGTAACTTCCTGGGTACAGAGCGAGCCCTTTCATCCCTGAACCTTCTGTTGAGTTGCCAACTGACCTTACTAACCTATTTCCCTGGACCATAACCCCTTCATCTAACATCTTTGTATGATTTCCTGGCACATACAGTAGTTTCTGATACAGGGAGAGCCCTTTCATCGCTCTACCATCAGCCTTCTGTTAATGTACCTTTAACATGCCTATCTTCTATTCCTTTGGACCAGGACTTCTTCAAGCGGTGCTTTGGAAATGGCTCCTGGACCATGGAAGTTCTGGTTTTCCAATGCCCCTAGTCTCCCTGCCCCAAAGACTTCCTTGTTTACTTTACACTGTAACCCACCCACCTGTCTAAATGCTCTGTATTCATAGATCATAGCCACATTATTGAGGCTAGATCTGCATTTTTTTTGCCACAGACCACAAAGAAAGAACCAAACCAACCCAACTTCAGCTATTTATTGAAGTCAATGAAGAAGGGTTATTGTCCGCTAATCTATCATTTTTTTAGTTAAAGGACATCTGTAGGCAAATGTTTTAATTCTTAGTTTTACATTTCAGTTAAGTAGGAACCTCTCGCCCTGCTATGCTACTCTGGCGCTAAGGCAGGGTGCTGAGGCACCCATGTCGTCCTCCCAGTCTCCCACGGATGCCGCACGTAAAGAAGCAAAGCTGCATCCCTCTGCTCTGCACGCACTGCCGCTGTCCATTCACTTGAATGGGCGGGTAGGAGCGCGCACAGAGCCGGGGGATGAGGCTCTGTGTCTTCCAGCCAAGATGGTGGCGGCCAGAATCCAGAGCGCTGGAGGAGCGGCGCAGGTGACTGGCTCTTTTCTTTGTAACCCTCCCCCGTTCTGCCTCATTACCAGGGTGGCGTGGCAGGAAGTTGTAGAGTTACACAATTATGCACCTCCATGTACTGATGGTGTGGTGGAAAGGTTCATTCGAACCTTGAAGGGTATGCGTAAAAAGTTTTGATAAAGATGTAAAGGACTGTGCCTATGTTCTCGGTCCAAAAGGTACTGCAGGACTTTACTGGGTTTTCCCCATTTGAACTTTTGTATAGGAGACAACCCAGAGGCCTCTTAGATATAGCAAAAGAAATGTGGGAGGAAGAGCATACACCCCATAGAAGTGTCATTGAGCATGTTACCCAAATGCAGGACAGAATCACAGCCATTTAGCCAACTGTATGGGAATATATGAAACAGGCCCAAGAAGCTCAAGTGAGGGTGTACAATAGGTCTGCAAAAGTTAGGTTCTTTAAATCCGTTGACCGGGTTTTGGTGTTGGTGCCAACGGTTAAAAGTTAACTTCTTTTAAAATGGCACGACCCCTATGAGATATGTTCAAATGTAAATGTAGTAAACTATAGGGTATTTCAACCAGGAAGAAGAAAACCTATACAAATATATCATGTCAATTTAATCAAGACCTGGAAAGAGCACGAGGCTCTTGCCTGTAAGTAGTCAGCCAACAACCTTACCTATCATAGAGTTGCCTGCTGTAAAGACAGCTGCACAGATTCAAGAAGTTAAAAGAGTTTCTCCCAAAAAAACAAAACAGCCTTTTCTGATCTACCCGGTCGTATCAGCCTCATAGAACATGATATAGTAACTGTACCAGGCCAGATAGTGAAACTGAAACCATATAGGGTGCTGGAAGCCCAAATACAGGCCATTTCAAAGGAGTGGAGAAAATGTTGGCTTTAAAGGTAACAGAGAAATCCCAAAGTGGTTGGTCAAGCCCTGTTGTTTTGATCCCCAATCCAAATGGTAGTCTGAGATTCTGCAATGACTATTGGAAGTTGAAGGATGTGTCTAAGTGTGATGCCTATTCCATGCCTAGGGTTGAAGAGTTGATTTAAAGGTTGGGTCCAGCCCGTTATATCACTACGCTCTACCTTACTAGAGGCTACTGGCAGATTCCTTTGACTAAAGAGGCGAAGGAAAAGACATATCCATTACTTGTTTTACCTTTTGGGTTACATGGTGCCCCAGCCACTTTTCAGAGACTAATTGATCGAATTTTACAGCCTCACAAAAACTAGGCAACAGCCTATTTAGATGGCATAGTCATCTTTAGCTTGGATTGGGGGTCTCACTTGCCCAGGGTACAAGCAGTCCTAGACTCCATCTGGGAAGTCGGCTTAACCGCTAACCCATTAGTGTGCGATAGGCCTAGAAGAGGCTCGTTACCTGGGCTACACCATTCGGCGTGACTGATCAAACCCCAGCCAGTGTCAAAGAAACAGGTTAAGGCTTTTTTGAGGTTGACAGGGCACTACAGAAGGTTTGGGCCACCATAGAAGCCCCCTTAATGACCTTACCAAAGGGACCAAATCTACCATGGTGCAATGGAGTGAGAAAGCAGAGCAGGCTTTTCAGTAGTTGAAGGAAAGACTTTGTAAGAGCCCAGTGTTGATTGCTCCCAATATCAAAAAATAATTTGTGTTTCAGGCAGATGCCTCAGATGTTGGGCTAAGAGTGGTCCTTTCCCCAAGTCCTGACTGGTGAAGAACACCCAGTAGTGTACTTAAGCAGAAAGTTGTTCTCTGCAGGGAGATATTATGCCATAATTGAACGGGAAGGTCTTGCTCTTAAGTGTATTAGGTATTACTTGTTGGGGAGGCCATTCAGGCTTGTAACAGATCACTCTCCCTTAAAGTGGATGGCACAAAACAAAGGAAAAAATGCAAGGGTGACCAGATGGTTCTTAGTCCATCAGGAGTCTAAGTTTTAGGTTCTCATCAAGGCAATGTTGATGCCTTATCTCATATCCACTGTGCATGGGTTGCTCCTCCCGGCAGGTCTAAGCAGATGGGGGAGGGTATGTAAGAAAGCAGCTGGGAGAGTACTAAATGGTGTGTACATTCCAGGATTCTTACCTGTCCCTGGTGAGGGTTCCCATCCCGAATCTGAGTCAGGCTTTCCCAGCGACTCCATCCTGTTAGGCCTACAGTTGGGAAGTTTTCAAAGGAGAGAGATCTGGCAGTTCAAGTGAAATCAGGAGATGTGTGTAGTTGCCATTATTGCAGAATATACCAAGCTAGGGATAAGAAGGCGAGTGTGAAGCCTGTACTTGAACTATTGTACATTTGGAAGTTTCATGCTGAACAGCTATCCTGTGTTGCGACTGATGTAAGTCTCTGCTGAAGATTGCTGCTGAAGCATTCATTGTGTTTGTTTTATGCCCTGCTTGCTGAAAAATAAAGCCACTGGGATAGTCTGAAGGACGTTTATTTACCTGTGCTGTGCCTCTGTTTCACTTTCTCCAACTGCTTTGAGCCTCATGCTGACCAACTCTTAAGTGCCAATTCCCACACCAACAATGGTAATGTGTACTACTGGCAGGGGCGGACTGGGGCTAAAAAACGGCCCGGGACTTTTTGGGGCACACCGGCCCTGCTGCACTGTTCTTAATGTCACTATATACACACCTTATTTTTGTTCCATAAGATGCACCCAGGGTTTAAAGGACTAAAATAAGAAAGAAAATATTCTGAACCAAATGGTGTGCTTAAATTCCCCCATTCAGTGCGCAGAATCACCCCATTACAATAAAGGCAGTGGGGGAATCCCTCAGTACAGCCAGTGGGGGCATCCCTCAGTACAGCCAGTGGGGGCATCACTCAGTACAGCCAGTGGGGGCATCCCTCAGTACAGCCAGTGGGCCATCCCTCAGTACAGCCAGTGGGGGAATCCCTCAGTACAGCCAGTGGGGGCATCCCTCAGTACAGCCAGTGGGGGAATCCCTCAGTACAGCCAGTGGGCCATCCCTCAGTACAGCCAGTGGGGGAATCCCTCAGTACAGCCAGTGGGGCATCCCTCAGTACAGCCAGTGGGGGAATCCCTCAGTACAGCCAGTGGGGGAATCCCTCAGTACAGCCAGTGGGGGCATCCCTCAGTACAGCCAGTGGGGGCATCCCTCAGTACAGCCAGTGGGGGCATCCCTCAGTACAGCCAGTGGGGGCATCCCTCAGTACAGCCAGTAGGGGCATCCCTCAGTACAGCCAATGAGCGGCATCCTGGGGCGATCGTGATCATCCTGCAATAGCGCTAGTGTGAAACCAGCCTCACCCTCCATTTTACTGTGACTTGTGATTTGATGCGGTGCATTTCCTGTCCCCCAGCGGCGTGGGCACCTGGAGTGGAAGGCGATTGCAGCAGGACTGGCAGAGGATGAGACAGCAGCAGCGAACCGGCAACGCCGCCGCCGCTGTGTGAAAGCGGCGGCGGCGTCGTTGCCGGTTCGCAGGGCTGGGCAGGCCAGCCGGGCGGCCGTCTGCTCCCCCAGCCTCCAGCATCTTTTCCATGGGGTCGCGGCCCTCCCTGGCACCGGCCTACCGGGGTTTTGCCCGGTATGCCCTATGGCCAGCCCGCCCCTGACTACTGGTGATACTGCAGTCTGATCTGCTGCCATTTATACTTTATCCAAGTCTGATTGACTCCATCAGTACAAAACTCTCCAAGCTGTGATGAAAATGACTTTGTTTTATCCATATTAAATGGATAATTTACAGTGGACCAAAACTCGGGTCACTTTGCATCTGGATCTGTGATGCTCTGTGTGTGAAGCTAGATGATTAGAAACTGGAAAGTGGTGCTTGATTTATAACTGGTCGGAGACCCCTGTTCTGAGGCAATGGTAGGCGGAATGTCAAGTACTGTGTCCAAACAAAATGCAGCTGTAGAACCCAAGGCCTGCTGGTTCCACTGCATCCTTTTGTGATAAAAATCGTGCTTGTAATAGAAGCAAAAATGATCTGTCATTAAATTCAGCAGCCTCCAGCCCTGAAGCCAGTACCCAAGAGAACGGTTTCAACTCCACATCACCCAATCATGGCACAGATTAACTTTCAGCATTCCCAGAATGCCATTCTCTGTGGTCTCCTTACCTACAGCAGGCCAATGTTTACCTTGTCTACGTCTGGAGCCAGCCTGGATATAAGATGAAATCGGTTTTATCCTGTCTATATTTAGTGGAACATGTAAAGGGAAGAAAAACAAAAAGGCCTAAAATGTGCGGCTTGGATGGGGTGGGGGGCTTGCTGTCTGTGTTACAGCAAATAGAACTTGGGTGACACCATGCATGAGAGTCAATCATCCAGATCAGTGCTCCATGAAACAAATGCCCGTATCCCAGGCCCGCAGCTAATCCCAGCACTGTATGGGAGCTTATGGAAATTCTCATTTATCAAGAAGCCGGATGACATGTCGCTTGTCCTTGTGCAATATTAAAGATGCCGCAATGTATAGTACATGCGTGCTTAAATTAAACTAAGCTATGAGCCTCTGATGGTGGGATTAGGCCAGATCTCTGTCCCCTTTCATTTATCCATGTCTCTGATTTGTGATACTGAATCAACAAAAGTGGCTGTTTGAAAAGTAGTGTCCCTGGAAACAGCTTAGCTGCCATATCCCCCTTACTATGCTGTAGTATCAGCACAGGCTGTGAGCGCCCCCTACTGTTGTAATACAAACTCCAGCTTCGAACACACATGTACATATTGTGCATGAAAGAAGGCTATCAGTTTATGGTAAGCATGGTTTAACTTTTTCAAATTATCCTGGATAACATAGCAATGCTGCCAATATAACCATATAGCCCAGAATTTGTGTGTGAACTTAGCCAGTGAAAAATGATTTTATATTAAAGGAGCACTGTCGCAAAAAATGGCTCAATTATAAAAAACATATAAACATGCTGTATGGCGGGGGGGGGCTGGGGGCGGTCACTTATACACCTGACATCAAGAGATATACAGCCATGCTTGTCTTTCTTTATTTTAATAGAAGGAAAAGGACACCCGGTGTGACTGATAGACTAAACCTGTCACCCCTGGATATTATTCCTACCATTAGAGGATAAACCACAAGTTTGGTGGGAGTTTTATTCAGTTTGTGTGTATAAGTGACCCCTCCTCTCATTAGCCGACGCGTTTGTATGTGTTTTTAATATTACACAATTTTGCGATAGTGCGGAGCAATAGAAAGAGCCGGGTTTTAATCTAGAACAGGGTTTCCTGAAATGTTCTTATTTACCAATTATCTCAATAGCTTTACCAATACAGGTTTACCTTCTCCACCTTGCCCAATGACAGCAGCAATGACTGCAGGACGCTGCATGCCCGCAGTCTGATTGCATAGCCATGTTACGGGACCAGGCTTTCTACACAGCATAGGTCCTCTTTAAAGCAGACCTACACCTTTCCTGGGAAATTTATGCTCGCAGTGGATTTATACTTACCCTGGGACAGAAAGCTGACATCCCCTCAGCCAGATTGGCTGTAGCCCTTTTTGTACCTTCCACTTTTTACTTCTAGCTGACCAGGAGTACTACTTGAGGGAACCTAGTACTACTGGTTGGGACCCCCTAGTCTAGAACCTATCCTTCCTCAAACCCTAAGGCCAGGTCCAGCAACAAATTCACGACATCTTCCCCTATGCAGAATATCGTCTGCTGTAGCAGCCTTTTTTGCAACGTTAACCAGCTCATGACCTGGTAATTTAAAAGCTCTCACAATGTTAAAGCCCTACCCCCACCAAATTGTATATTTTAGCTTTGCATAGAGTGGCAGAGATTGTAAAGAATGTAAGCTTCGTTTTTGCTGTCTGTGACCCCATTGTGTGTGTTAGCCAAATGGGGTCACTGTCTGTGACCAGTGATGTGTCAGTGGCAAATGAATCCTATATTTTGTATTTACCCTGTTGTTTGGTCTTGATGGCACCCACTGATTTTCTAAAAAAAACTTTAGTAAACGTTAAATCCTTCCCTAAGGGGCATCCTGATTTTGTGTGACACCCCCCTGAGTTGCTGTATATAAACTTTGTTCTGGGATCTCTTGCTGACGTGCTGCCTCACAAAGCAGAGCACTTTCCATACTGCAACATCCCCTTGGCATCTGCATATCCTCCATCCATGCACTTCTGTGTGATCCTAGAAAAAGGTTATACAAGCTGGGGGTGGGCATGTCCATGTGTCTCTCCTGCACCTGGAAGCAGATCCCAGGACTACCATTATGGCAGCACCCACAAGATATAGTAGCAGGACTACAAACAGCATTTTCCAGCCAACAGATTTAGTTAGTAACTATCTCTGCTGCATGCTCATGTACTTCAGGAATCCCATGGCCTAAAGAACTCTGGTCTGCAGTGGTATCCTTGTGCAGTCTACACGCACAGCAGACCTATAGGTCTGTCCGCGGAGGTGCGCAAAGTGTAGAGACTGATCGCAAGTCATTGTCACAGAATGTAAACAGGACCAGGGGGGAGTGCCATAGTGCTACACACTACTATTTAGACTTTTTATACACTTTAAATTTGTAACATAAATTTATGCCCAACATATGGGCATGGAATGCCCTAACTGCCCTAAGCAGAAGAAAGATGCAACATGAATCAGACTTCAATAAGCATATGGCATATAGCAGGCGGGTGTTGTGGGGACGCAGTCAGTGCCAGTGGCTTCCTGGTAGAGTATGAGGTTTTGGGAGTGTGGTTGACCCAACCAACCCATTAAAAAATGAGTCAGGTGGCTCCTTTGACTGATGTTTTATGTGTTCCGAGTAAAAAAAAGAATCTCTTGAATCACTTTCGGTTTTGTTAGAGCTTCTCTTAGCTTTGTTGCTGAAAAATGTCCTCAACATTTGTGCCAGGACCCCACATACTATTTTCAGGTGCATCCAGAGGTCTACCTCTGTACCTAATGCTGTCCCTCCTAATGAAGGCAGACAAGCGACATTTTATGGAAGTATATTTTTAGAAACAAATTACTATTTAGGGCAACCTCAGGTAAACCTGCTCCCAATTTATCTATTGCACTGTATGTCCCAAATGGGCTCTCAGAGATTAGAGTTAGGACTGCACCCCACAGAGGCACCTTGGCGTGGTGGTGCAGCTTCAGCATACTTCTGCAGATGTGTGTGACCGAGTCCTCTGTTTTTAACCAAGTTTAGAGACAGATTATAGGCTGGCCTGCAAGCTAACAGGGTTGAGTGCTGTGGCTCCTTTAAGACTTTTGTAAGTTACTAGACGTCCCCTTCAACTATAGTTATACATTTGTAGATAATGGCACGCTGATGATTTAAAGGATATTCTTTTACTTTTCAAATACATTATCAAGCTTAAAGGGGGGATGCGGCTCAGCCGACATTCTTGAGGTCAGCCAATCGGCGATCTCAAAAATGTCAGGTGGGCGTGGCTTCAGCGGTAAAAAACCCTCCTTTTTTTAAGCTGGGCTACTGCCAAGGCAACATCATTGCCTTAAGTACTCGGACAGGGAGAGTGGCAGCAGGTTTTGTGCCAGTTTAAAATCCCTGTCAAGGCACGTGTTTACATCTAAAAATAACATAATATATGTAAATACGTATTCTAGGTAAAACTTGAGCCTTTGCTTTCATTTCTGGGTGTGGTTGAGCAGGGAAGGGTGTGTCATGGCGCAGGTTTGAGTCTTCTGTGCAGCCTGCTGTGGTCAGATCCTGCTGCCATTGTGATTTGCCAGGCTCATTTGCAGAATAGCTGTTAGACCACTTTTTTACATTATCCGGGAGCAATGGAATTGAAAGGAGGATATACTTGGAAGGCCTGCTACAGCTTCTACTCAGTGTTTGCAGGAAATCGATTAGAGGCACAGGTTATTTATAGGGGAAGCAGGGTGACCACCCTGGGCACCAAAGCTATTGGTGGCATATTTATCCCAGCCAACCTGCTTTTTTGCAGATGAGTCAGGGCCCATGTTAGTGGTGCAGGCTGTAAGACCGGCCTCTCACCCCCCCCCCCCCCATATCGTGCTCACCATGTGGAGGGGGCACTGTCTGCTGATAAGGTGGGGGCACAGCATGGCCCATACTGGTATTGGGCAGCAGCACCATAGAATGGGTGAAGAGGGACAGATTTCTTTTTCCTTTCCGCGCTGTGCACTATTTTGCACATCGGACAGGCATCAGATACGGTGCTTGCTGCATTCTTATTGCTGTTGCCTGGACTGACCCTTAAGGGATCCTAAAGGGAGCATGCACAGTGGATTGGTGAACCCTATTTGCCCACCAAGTCACAGATACATGCCCCACCCAATGAACAGGCACTGATCCCTTTCCTTTTAAGAAGAGAGAAGGACAGAAGCACATATGTTGACGAGTCCCGGCACAGAAACAAAAAAAGACAACTCCCTGCCCATCATTCTCTTGCGTATATAGCCATTCCCCGCCAACCATTGAAATGATATCAAAGCAGCAGGCGATAGAACAAAACAGACAGCGCAAAAAAACAGCACAAAAGCAAAAAATGAAGGAAAAATAGATGGAAAGTCTGACACTCGTTTCGTAACAGTAATACCCAGACAAAGCAAAACTCCTCTGTGGTCTGTTACAAATCTCAAGCTGGCCACAGATCCAACATCGGTTACAACAACTAGCAGAAGCATAAGTAGCCCATGTTCTAAAATTATTCCAATAGCTTCCCATTATAATATTACTTCACTGGCATAAATATAATCAATCAGAAATTAGATTATACAGTTATAACAAAATAAATCCTTTGATCAGGCAAATGATTCCATTTGTTTATGCAGATCTATATTTCCAGCCTCAGATATGGATGGAGGACAATGAGGGACATAGGTTCAAAAAAGGGACAGTGTCTCACAATGAGGCACAGCTGAGAGAATGAGTGGCATGGTGACATTACCTGTCGTGTTCGCATTCTCCTGCAAACTTCTGCCTGAAAGGTAAAAGTATTCCCTCTGTTCTGTTCCAGACAGGGAACAGGTCAGCAGAGACCAGTCATAGCTGTAACACCCCCATGCTCCATTGCCAGTACCTGGTAGGTGTGTAGATGCAGCATCCATATCTCCAGTAAGTCATCTTCCTTCCTGAGACCTGCTAAGATGCTGCAGCCACACCATGAAACCACTAACAGCTCATCCTACACAGCAGGCTTGTGATGACATGCACAACTAGACTTCCAGAAGGATAAAGAGCTTTGTTTTTAAATGCTGATATCTTTAAACATATACAAATTATATACCACCTGGTTATTTCATTCAGAAAAGTACTGACCGCTTCTGTAATCTTTAGCTGGCGCCTTGCATGCCCACCCCCCCAATGGCCTCCCATAAACTGGTCTGACATTCCCAGCCTCACTGTGCACTCCTTCCACTGATCAGCGATGGAGTCTGGTGCCTTGGAGGAAGGAGCGTGTACATGGCATCACTGGAATTGCTGAACAAAAAGGACAGGGAGCCACCTGACCATGTCTTTGTGGCAAGCCATGTTGCCAACCCATGCCATGCCTGACCGCATCCCTGTACCAAGACATGTTGCTGACCCATACCATGCCTGACTGCATCTCTGTGCCAAGCCCTATTGCTGACCTGTGCCTTGCATGAACACATCTCTGCGGCAAAGCACTGTTGTTGACCTGTGCCACATCTAAGCACATTTCTGTTCAAAGCCCTGTTGCCAACCCATGCCATGCCTGACTGCATCCCTGTACCAAGACATGTTGCCAACCCATACCATGCCTGACTGCATCCCTGTACCAAGACATGTTGCCAACCCATACCATGCCTGACTGCATCCCTGTACCAAGACATGTTGCCAACCCATACCATGCCTGACTGCATCCCTGTACCAAGACATGTTGCCAACCCATACCATGCCTGACTGCATCCCTGTACCAAGACATGTTGCCAACCCATACCATGCCTGACTGCATCCCTGTACCAAGACATGTTGCCAACCCATGCCATGCCTGACTGCATCCCTGTACCAAGACATGTTGCTGACCAATGCCTTGTCTGAATGCATCTCTGTGCCAAGCCCTATTGTTGACCTGTGCCACATCTAAGCACATTTCTGTTCAAAGCCCTGTTGTCAACCTGTCCCCATCTCTGTGTCGAGCCCTGTTGCCAACCCTTGCCTGACCACATCTTGTGCCAGGGAAGTTGCCGACCCAGTGATATATCTGATCATGTCCAGTGGCTTGTCTCGCTGCCAGCAGCTGCCACATGCCCTACTGCCACCCTTGGGGTTCTTCTGCCATCCTGGCCTAGGTGGCAGCTGTCCCAACCATTGGGATGTCCCTGCCGGCTTTGTGTCCAGTTCCAACCTAGGTATGTGGCTTATAGTCCAGTGGCTTGTTACATTGCTCAAGCTTTGCCTCCAGAAGTGCCATGTATTTGGAAGTATTCATTTGAACCTCCTAGGGCCTTATACAGAACAGGGAAACAAGGATTTGGTATAACTGTGCAGAGACTGTAGAGTCGCATTGTAAGTTGTGTGTCAAGCAAAAGGGTGCAGTATGACTCTTTTCTGCATGAGCAGGGCAGCCACTTTAGATTCTATACTATCTTGCAGAACGCAGTTTGACGTTATTGGCTGTGTGTTCTCTGCAAGTCCCGGCAGATTACGCCGCACGCCATAGAAATACATACTAATAATATTAGAGGAAGACGACGAGTAAACACAATTTCCATTTTCGGAGACAGAATCCCAGTAAGATATTAAGAAGGCACCAGTGAGGATAACCGCTAACGTGACAGGCTTCCTCCATTTCTCCCACCACAGCCCCACATAGGTTTCCCAGAATGGGCAGGGAAAGCCCTGCTGTTTATCTGCAATCCAGCCCACCCCTCCCCAAACCCGAAGCCAAGATCCTGTGTTCGCCTCTTGGCTTGCGAGCCCACCACGAAGTGCTTTCACACACACACCGCAGTCCACAAGAACATGGTCGCCATCCAAGAAGGCGAGCGGCTCTTATAACTCCCAGATAACATTTCTTGAGCAAGCACAGAGACTCCAGGGTCATTAGCGAGAGAAAGTTTGGGGGAAGCCAGCATGGGAATTGCGGGAGACAATGGCACCTTCTAATAGAATAAACACAATCATCTGGCCCAAGGCCGACGGCTTAAGAAAATCTGCTCTTACATGCGATTGGCAATAAAGATGATATTTAATAAATGAGTCGGAACTTCAGTCAGAGCAGACAACAATAACTGTTTAATATTGGACATGCCCAAGGGCATAAGGAGTGAGGTTCCTGTTTGCATTAAACATCCATTGCCCCCACTCACCTATTACTGGGCCAGATATTATCCTGACAGATGCTGAAACTTCAGGGACTGAAACCTTTAATGTCAGCATTAAAGAAGACCCCTGTGACATGTGAAGCTCATTGAGAGTGTTATTTAGGGCCATTTCTAGGGGCATGCAAGCAGGGTGGTTTCCCAGGGTCTCAGGGTCATTGTGTAAAGCCATGATTGCAGCCACATGATTTCCAGAGGCATGACACATATAGGACAGTGCCATCATCAGGGGCAGATTAGTTTAAAAAATCAGCCTGGGATTTTACTGGCACTCAGCCAGCCTGCAACATTTAATTTTCACACGAAATTTTTTGTGAGTAAAAAATTCTCATGAGTTTTTCACTCTGCATCATATTTAGCTGTGCACGTTTAAAAAGAATTGCAACGCTAAATATGGTGCTGCATTGCACCAAAGAAAAAACGTGAGTAAAAGAAACATGGTGCTGAATCAACACTACTGAGTCAACAAGTGTGCTCCACCACTGAGGATATAGCATTGCGGTAGTAAATCATGGGCACAGGTGGATATGACTACACTTGAAAGTGGATTTTGGCTATTCCGGGTTTTGGTCCTTACCTCCAGGGCATCCTGATTTGGGATGCTCCGCTGTGTGAAGCCCTGTAGGTCTCCCATTAAAGCTCACCTGTCCCTGTCCTATGGCGCATGCACGGGCGCACAGACAATTAGTGGGCTCAACTCCATTTGGCCTTTTGGCTAAGAATCAGTTAAGGGCCAAATGGAGATGAGCACGCCAATGGGCGCATCCCTGCTTGCCGCTAGCAGGGGTTGTGCCTGCATTGACCATTTACAAATGCATGTATAGTGTAATGCGGCTGCGCTCTACACATGGGCCGTTGGATCAAGGATCACGTAGGTTTTACTGAAGATTTGAGGGGTTTCACACAGCAGGACGTTTCAAATCAGGATGCTCCAGGTAGTGGGCATCTTCGGTCCTGGCATCTTTAAGGTGATGATACTGAAGCTTTAGTAAAGTTGGGGCAAGTAATGTGGTAAGGATTGGTTCCCCCCAACAACCATGATGTTAAGGCTATATCTTTATGGGGGGGCATGGGTTGGGGTGTCTTTGTTAGGTCTGTGGATGAGGCGGGCAGCCTGCTGGGAGCTATACCTAATTTAGCCAGCCCCAAAGCACTGCAACCCACCAGGAATTCTCCAAAGGCTTTCCAATGGCCAGTCCCCTCCTAAGCATCATCATAAAATGGGGAGAGCTATTTAGCCTGCCCTGGCTGTCATGTATCAATCTTGGCATATAATTTGCTGATCAATCTGTTACGGGGAGGCCGATTCATTAATAGCGCCAGGTAGCGACAGATGAGCGCCAGTAGCGTGATTTTCACAGCGCCAGCTAGTATTCGCTGTGCTTGGCCGGGGTTTGCTTGTTGTCAGCGACTCAGTCGGTGTGCGGTAATGTTGAATACGGGGTTAGGGGTCGCTGTTTCACAGGTTCCGCGTTGTATGGGTGCGCCTGACAGCGAATGGCCAGAGCGAACGGCTTGCTGCAGATTCATTAACAAATCACGCTCAAAAATTTCTCGCGCTGTGAATTCCTTGTTTAAACCCCAGAGCGCTGGCGGCGATGTGTGTAAAGTAGTTTTTAACCCCCAAACAACCTTTTTTTTTATATGTAAAAATTATACAAGTTTTTCTAAACATTTTGTAATATGAATACATGAATATCAGACCTGTAATATCAATTCTGCACAATTTTTTTTTATTTTTTTTTTTACTTTAAAAAAAATCCTAACATTGCAGAAGTGGTCACAGAATTTTTGACATTAAAAAAAAAAAAAAAAACAGTAATAGCAATTAATTATGATTATTTAAAGATTGCTCCATTGAAATGCATTGGACCACGCCAGGGAGCGCCAGGTCATACCTGTCGCTGTGATGGGATTAGCAGCGGCGCTGTTCGTTGCAGTCGGCTACATGATGAATCCCGCGCTAGCTGACGCTCTCGCCGGCGCTAGCCTCATTTAGCATGATAAATGCGTCATTGTGACCGCCGCCGGGCGTACTTGATTCGGTAGCCGCCGTTAGCTGGCGGTACCTGGCGCTCGTCAGACACTACCTGGCGCTAGCCCTTGATAAATAAGGCCGCTAGTGCCTGGCTCTTTCCTTCTCCCCAGGCCCTCGTGCCAATTTTTCTTCTTCATCTAGATGCATACTGAGCTCCCTCTAGTGATTAGAACTGTACATCACCATGGCCCTATCTGGTGGCCTGAGCATCCAGGTCTCCAGAGCCCGCAGTTTTGTTGAACAGTGAGTTACTGACTTGTTCCTCTTGACTAGTCTCTTGGCCAGTAGTGGCCCACATGCGGCTTACTATCCCCTGCTGTGTGGCTTGCAGGTTAATTCAGAGCTTGGCAGAGGGAGAAATCTGGCTTACCTAACTCTACAGCTCCGAACACTACACCTGGTGTCCCAGCCCTGCCTATGCCACAATTTGTGGGTCAGGAAGTTGACTGATACAATTTAACCTCCTTGGGGCAGTGGACTGGGCAATTATGTTATGGGCAGAAAATCCTCACATACTCCATGTATCCATTTTGGGGGGTCTGGGGGGATCCATACACACACTGTATGTATTCATTTTGGGAGGGATCTACGCACACTCTCTGTATTTATTTTTTGGGATCGACTGGGGAGATCTGCACACACTTAAATATATTCATTGTGTGGGGTTCTGGGGGGATACACACACACACATTTACGGTATGTATTAATTTTGGAGCGCCTGGGGGGGAACTGCACAAACTATATATATATATTATTTTGGGGGTCTGGGAGGGATCTACACATGCACCATGGGACCTGATTTATGAAGCAATACACCAGCATCTACTAGTATCCACTACTCTCTGCTAGTTTCCTCCAGCTCCTGCTAGGTTTCCACCCAAGTTAGCATAATTTGCCAAAGTGGCAGGGAAACAAGGTGCACTATGGCGGGTTAGTCTAGTTTTTCTGGCTTAGAAATCAATTCTAGCTTTTCCCCCATGATTTGCTTATATGTTCGCTATCTTCATTTGGTGGTGGTGGGGGGGGTCTGTGCAGTTACAGATGGTGGTACTTGTGTGTGATATCACACTGGGTCATGACAGTTCTTCCAACAATGAAAGTAACATGTCATTCTCCTTTTCCGACACTAGATTTATTATTTTTGGGGACTCTGGTGAGATCCACGCAATCTATTCTGAGAATACATTTACAATATATTAATTTTAAAGTGGACCAACACCCAGGGGGGATCGGCCCGGAAATCTATAAGATTCCCGGACCGATCAGATCCCTCCCCGCGGGGCATCCGAAATCAGGATGTCCCGTGGGGAGGAACCCCCCAGGAGGCCCACAAACCTTACCTCAGCCCCGTTCCATCGGCCGCGGCCGCGTCTCGCGCTTCCCTCTAGCAGGGCGCGCACCCGCACCGGCCGTTTGTGAATGGCCGGTGCAGGCGCGCTCCCTGTTAGAGGGAAGCGCGAGACGCGGCCTCCAGCTCTCAGAGCCAGCTGAGCTGGTATGCGCGTCCAGGCGGCCTTGGACGCGCATACCACAGCGGCTCTGAGCGCTGTGATTGGCAGCGGCGGTCACGTGGGAGCGGGGAGAGGTGAGTTTTTTGGGGCTTTCTGGGGGGTTTCAGACAGCGGGGTGCCCCACCGAAGTGGACCAAAACCCAGGATAGTCAAAATCCTGGGTGTTGGTCCACTTTAAGCATGGTGACTGTAAAACATTATAGTCATTGATCTTTTCGTGTTGAATGTGGTTCGTGACCATTCCTCAGTGCTGAATGTGGCTCTCAAGGTAACAAAATTTGGGGACACGGACTCTTGGCTATTCTTGAACGCAGGCCCAACGTCCTAGCATCAGCCTACTCCACTACCAATATTGGATGGCATTCGTGAGTTAATATGACAATATCTGGGTCTTATTTACAGTGGAATTGTCTGAGCTCCATACTGGAGTTACACTTGTACTATCTTGATAGCAGCCCTGGTCCTTAGGAGGGCTTGGAATGACAGGTACCTGCTTCTATGCTTCTGTTCTTGCCCCATAGGTTAGGACCCCATAAGAATTTATATGCTAGTCATTTATACAAACATGGCAGATATGCTGGTATTTCATAGTTGGTGACGGGTGTCCTTTAAGCGGGTATTTAAGGACAATTTCTTATTTGCTATTTGGGCTGCTCTAACAGCTGTGGCGGGTTACTGTACTTTCTCTGTCATCAGTGCTCTCTATGTGGTCTCAGTGCACAAGCCCAGTTTCCAAGAAGCAATGTTGCTCATTTATATTTTTGCACTTGTTATTATTGAAATTATTATAATAAAACATCTCCCAAGTGGTGGAAACATTTCTGCTTTTTGAAACCTGAATTGTGTAAATATGTAATTAAACTTGCCACCAAAGGTATAGAATTCCCATGGCCATTAATAGTGAGCCCCTGCCAAGGGAACGCAGAACATCTGAGCGGCGCCCATGCTGCTCAGCAGTGCCGGTGTTAGTCACATTATTAATATGTATAGGCATCGCACAATTGGGCATTTTGTAGGTTTTGTGGCCGCAGTAAATGCACGTCTGTGTCAGAACAGCATTCATTATCTCTTTTAATTGATTTTATTAGGTTGCCAAAGTGTGCTCCCTCAGGGGGACATTACCTGGCTGCAAGGAATTTGGCAGATCTGACAAAGATTTGAGTTATGGGAAAAATACGCGGGGATACAGGGATAACAAACACACTATTGTCTTTATGTAATGCCCATGCCAACCTTTATGCAATCACTGTGAACAAGAAGCCACAGCCTGGAAAAAAAAAGTCTATCAACATCAAAGCTTTATATATATTTATATATAGAGACTCATGAATGATGTCATCAGCAGAGACTTTTTACGGTGATCGAGAAATGCAGAGGTAAGATGTGGGTGTGACTTCGTTGTAAGTGGTATGGCTTACTCAAAACAGTTGCAGCCAAAAAAAAGTAGCAAGACATAAGGGTTGATTCATGGTCGGTGCGCAAAAACGTTCAGGCAGCGCAAACGATTCCACATGTGTCTAGGCGTATGATTCATGGCTGCGCGCACGCTCAGCACGTGTGTAAATCGTACCAAATGGCAAGCACATGGGAGAGATGCATTTGCTTGCCCTCTTCTTGCACCAATTTGCACCTTCCGCAAGGAAAATCTGCTGTTTTGAAGTGCAAATGGCCCTGCCCCATGCGCATTTGGCCGGCTAAGTGCTTAGCTGTTCCCGATGTTTCTCTCCTTTCCTTTACTGTTTCTCTATAGCGACTTGGGCCCTTATTTAAGAGGGGATAGCGTCAGGTAGCGCCTGGTTAATGACAGGTAGCGACAGGTAGCGACTGGTGACCGCCGGACACCGCACGCAATTACACATTTATCAAGCAGAATCTGTTTAGCGACTGGGATAGCCCATGTAGCGTCTGATTCATCATTTTCACAGCCTCAGCGAACAGCGCCAGCGTTCAGCCTTGCACAGCGCCAGGTATGACCTCTTGCTACCTGTCGCTCTCCCATACATTTCAATGGACGATCCTTTTCTTCTCTTTAAACTGGGTTTTTGTTTTTTTTTTCAAAAAAATCACAAATAATTCTGTGACCACTTCTGGCATTGAAATAGCAGTTTTTTCATAATTTTTTCATTTTTTATATATTTCCTCAGAAATGACATTACAGGTCTGGCATTAAAGTGTTCATGTTACAATGTTGTTACAATGTAATTCCATATGTTTTCGCTTTGTTACTAGTTGATAGATGCTTGAAAACAGACTTTAAACACACCGCCTCCTGCGCTCTGGGCTTCAAACAAGTATTTTTCAGCGCCAGAGATTTGTGAGGCTGTTTTTTTGCTGAATATGGTGTGAGTCGGTCGCTATGAGCAGTCGCTAACATGTGCTCCCATACAGCGCTGTACTGGTCAAATAGCGACTCCTCACAATGTATTCATCATTAATGCACAGCGACCCACGGCTGAGCACAGTGACTACTAGCGTGCGCTCTGAAAATGCCTGCTACAGACGCTCATCTGTTGCTACCTGCCGCTAATGATGAATCGGCCTCTTGATCTGTCCAGCTTCTGTGTTTCCTGTGAGGCTCTATTTGCCATTTTGCAGTGTAATCTCTGGAGAACCTGTGTTCTCCATTTTTTTTTTGGGGGGGGGGGGGGGGGCATTCTGATTCCAGTTAACGTTTTTTTGCCCAAAACCGCTTGATCCCTAAAAAGAACTTGCATCTGACAATTCATTGTTCAAAAACATGGCAGATGCTACCGTCATGTGTTTTCTGAATGAAATAAGGCTGTTGGAATTGCCAGTTTCATCCACCTATTTGCTGGAGGAAATGCACTCTTCAAATTGGCACATTTGCGCATGATTTTCTGCCCTCTAAACATACCATAAATCAGGCGCCGGATTAGTGCATCAGACGGAAGCCGGAGTGCAACTTGGCGCTCAGAAAAACGTGTGCAAATTTGTTCGCGTGCAACCATGAATCAACCCTTGATCGTTGATCGTTGTTCTTCACTTTCCCTGGAGAACCTTTTTACATAATCACCTAACTTTATGCTTTTAAAGGAACAAAACCTGGAATTTTAACTAACCCTAGACTTGTTTTGTGCCCCCCCCTTAACTGTGCATATCTGCACCAGCCATTCATATAGGCATGGCCGGGTGCATGCAACAGCTAGAGGAATGCAGAGCAATCACTAGACCTAGGCCCTTATTTAACAAGGGATAGCGCCAGGTAGCGAATGGTGAGCAAACGGTAATGACGCTCACCGCCACGAGAACACCGGCTCCCCTCCGCAATCACACATTTATCAAGCCGATCCTGCTTAGCGACTGATAGAGCGCCAGATAGCGAATCATTTATCATTATTCCAGCCTCATCCCACAGCGCCAGCGAGCGACCTTGAACAGCGACAGGTATGACCTCTCGCTACCTGGCGCTCTCCAATGCATTTCAATGGAGCTAACTTTAAATATTCATAATTAATTGCTCTAATTTTTTTTTTTTTTTTTTTTAATGTCAAAAATTCTGTGACCACTTCTGCAATGTTAGATTTTTTTTTAAGCTAAAAAAATAAAATAAAAATTTGTGCAGAATTGATATTACAGGTCTGATATTAATGTATTCATATTACAAAATGTTTTGAAAAACATGTTTTTTTTTTTTTTCTAAAAATATGGTTGTTTGGGGGTTAAAAAAATACTTTTAACCCATCGCCGCCAGCGCTCTGGGGTTTAAACAAGCATTTCACAGCGCGAGAATTTTTGGAGCGTGATTTGTTAATGAATATGCTGGGAGCCGTTCGCTATGGCCGTTCGCTGTCATGCGCTCCCATACAGCGCGGAACCTGTCAAACAGCGACTCATAACCCCGTATTCAATATTACCACACACCGACTGAGTCGCTGTCAACAGCCGAACAACGGCCAAGCACAGCGAATACTAGCGGGCGCTGTGAAAATAACGCTACTGTCGCTCATCTGTCGCTACCTGGCGCTATTAATGAATCAGCCTGCTAGAGCTTTATAGATGCTAAGCCGGTGGTTGTTAGAGATCTTGGACAGCTAACTTTAGAAACCTTTGAAAATTGTATGTTTCTATATTATAGACATTCGAAAAAAAACGTTCCCAATAAACTTTATTTTAAAAAAATCTTCCCTTCTGTACTTTTTTACCACTTTTGAAAGTTGGGAAGCTTGCTGAGCCAGCAAAAATCACTATAAATGCTATAGTATATTGGTGAAAAGCTTCTTTTTCCAGGGTTTATAATTAGTGATGCGCGAGTAGTATTCGACCGAGCCGGTATTCGATCGAATACTACGCTGTTCGTCATACTCGATTTCGATCGAGTACAGCGGCGATGGCGCACTCACAATTCGTTTCCCCTCCCACCTTCCCTGGCGCGTTTTTTACACCAATCACCATGCAGGGGGGGTGGGACAGGTCCTGGGAGGACGCTGGCATCGCGAAAACGGCGTCTACACGCATTGGCTGGAAAAACCATGTGACCTCGAATATACAAAACTCAGCACTTCCTCTTCGTCAGCATTAGCAGCTTGAACTTAGTGAGGGACAGACGCTCACAGCAGGGAAAGACAGGCTGTCGCTGGCAGGGCCCCAGAAGCTCGGAATATCGCTTTTACCACCATCTATACCAGCTACCAGAAGACAAGACAGTCCTTAATAGCCCTTATTAGGGCTGCTACGCTGAACAGTATATAGCTCATTTTCTATTTAGTCAGGCAGGGCCCCAGAAGCTCAGAATATACCTTTTACCACCATATATACCAGCTACCAGAAGACAAGACAGTCCTTAATAGCCCTTATTAGGGCTGCTACGCTGAACAGTATATAGCTCATTTTCTATTTAGTCAGGCAGGGCCCCAGAAGCTCAGAATATACCTTTTACCACCATATATACCAGCTACCAGAAGACAAGACAGTCCTTAATAGCCCTTATTAGGGCTGCTATGCTGAACAGTATATAGCTCATTTTCTATTTAGTCAGGCAGGGCCCCAGAAGCTCAGAATATACCTTTTACCACCATATATACCAGCTACCAGAAGACAAGACAGTCCTTAAGAGCCCTTATTAGGGCTGCTACGCTGAACAGTATATAGCTCATTTTCTATTTAGTCAGGCAGGGCCCCAGAAGCTCAGAATATACCTTTTACCACCATATATACCAGCTACCAGAAGACAAGACAGTCCTTAATAGCCCTTATTAGGGCTGCTACGCTGAACAGTATATAGCTCATTTTCTATTTAGTCAGGCAGGGCCCCAGAAGCTCAGAATATACCTTTTACCACCATATATACCAGCTACCAGAAGACAAGACAGTCCTTAATAGCCCTTATTAGGGCTGCTACGCTGAACAGTATATAGCTCATTTTCTATTTAGTCAGGCAGGGCCCCAGAAGCTCAGAATATACCTTTTACCACCATATATACCAGCTACCAGAAGACAAGACAGTCCTTAAGAGCCCTTATTAGGGCTGCTACGCTGAACAGTATATAGCTCATTTTCTATGTAGTCAGGCAGGGCCCCAGAAGCTCAGAATATACCTTTTACCACCATATATACCAGCTACCAGAAGACAAGACAGTCCTTAAGAGCCCTTATTAGGGCTGCTACGCTGAACAGTATATAGCTCATTTTCTATTTAGTCAGGCAGGGCCCCAGAAGCTCAGAATATACCTTTTACCACCATATATACCAGCTACCAGAAGACAAGACAGTCCTTAATAGCCCTTATTAGGGCTGCTACGCTGAACAGTATATAGCTCATTTTCTATTTAGTCAGGCAGGGCCCCAGAAGCTCAGAATATACCTTTTACCACCATATATACCAGCTACCAGAAGACAAGACAGTCCTTAATAGCCCTTATTAGGGCTGCTACGCTGAACAGTATATAGCTCATTTTCTATTTAGTCAGGCAGGGCCCCAGAAGCTCAGAATATACCTTTTACCACCATATATACCAGCTACCAGAAGACAAGACAGTCCTTAATAGCCCTTATTAGGGCTGCTACGCTGAACAGTATATAGCTCATTTTCTATTTAGTCAGGCAGGGCCCCAGAAGCTCAGAATATACCTTTTACCACCATATATACCAGCTACCAGAAGACAAGACAGTCCTTAATAGCCCTTATTAGGGCTGCTACGCTGAACAGTATATAGCTCATTTTCTATTTAGTCAGGCAGGGCCCCAGAAGCTCAGAATATACCTTTTACCACCATATATACCAGCTACCAGAAGACAAGACAGTCCTTAATAGCCCTTATTAGGGCTGCTACGCTGAACAGTATATAGCTCATTTTCTATGTAGTCAGGCAGGGCCCCAGAAGCTCAGAATATACCTTTTACCACCATATATACCAGCTACCAGAAGACAAGACAGTCCTTAATCCCTTATTAGTGCTGCTATGTTGAACAGTATATAGCTCATATTCTATGTAGTCAGGCAGGGCCCCAGAAGCTCAGAATATACCTTTTACCACCATATATACCAGCTACCAGAAGACAAGACAGTCCTTAAGAGCCCTTATTAGGGCTGCTACGCTGAACAGTATATAGCTCATTTTCTATTTAGTCAGGCAGGGCCCCAGAAGCTCAGAATATACCTTTTACCACCATATATACCAGCTACCAGAAGACAAGACAGTCCTTAATAGCCCTTATTAGGGCTGCTACGCTGAACAGTATATAGCTCATTTTCTATTTAGTCAGGCAGGGCCCCAGAAGCTCAGAATATACCTTTTACCACCATATATACCAGCTACCAGAAGACAAGACAGTCCTTAATAGCCCTTATTAGGGCTGCTACGCTGAACAGTATATAGCTCATTTTCTATTTAGTCAGGCAGGGCCCCAGAAGCTCAGAATATACCTTTTACCACCATATATACCAGCTACCAGAAGACAAGACAGTCCTTAATAGCCCTTATTAGGGCTGCTACGCTGAACAGTATATAGCTCATTTTCTATGTAGTCAGGCAGGGCCCCAGAAGCTCAGAATATACCTTTTACCACCATATATACCAGCTACCAGAAGACAAGACAGTCCTTAATCCCTTATTAGTGCTGCTATGTTGAACAGTATATAGCTCATATTCTATGTAGTCAGGCAGGGCCCCAGAAGCTCAGAATATACCTTTTACCACCATATATACCAGCTACCAGAAGACAAGACAGTCCTTAAGAGCCCTTATTAGGGCTGCTACGCTGAACAGTATATAGCTCATTTTCTATTTAGTCAGGCAGGGCCCCAGAAGCTCAGAATATACCTTTTACCACCATATATACCAGCTACCAGAAGACAAGACAGTCCTTAATAGCCCTTATTAGGGCTGCTACGCTGAACAGTATATAGCTCATTTTCTATTTAGTCAGGCAGGGCCCCAGAAGCTCAGAATATACCTTTTACCACCATATATACCAGCTACCAGAAGACAAGACAGTCCTTAATAGCCCTTATTAGGGCTGCTACGCTGAACAGTATATAGCTCATTTTCTATTTAGTCAGGCAGGGCCCCAGAAGCTCAGAATATACCTTTTACCACCATATATACCAGCTACCAGAAGACAAGACAGTCCTTAATAGCCCTTATTAGGGCTGCTACGCTGAACAGTATATAGCTCATTTTCTACTAGTCAGGCAGGGCCCCAGAAGCTCAGAATATACCTTTTACCACCATATATACCAGCTACCAGAAGACAAGACAGTCCTTAATAGCCCTTATTAGGGCTGCTACGCTGAACAGTATATAGCTCATTTTCTATGTAGTCAGGCAGGGCCCCAGAAGCTCAGAATATACCTTTTACCACCATATATACCAGCTACCAGAAGACAAGACAGTCCTTAATCCCTTATTAGTGCTGCTATGTTGAACAGTATATAGCTCATATTCTATGTAGTCAGGCAGGGCCCCAGAAGCTCAGAATATACCTTTTACCACCATATATACCAGCTACCAGAAGACAAGACAGTCCTTAATAGCCCTTATTAGGGCTGCTACGCTGAACAGTATATAGCTCATTTTCTATTTAGTCAGGCAGGGCCCCAGAAGCTCAGAATATACCTTTTACCACCATATATACCAGCTACCAGAAGACAAGACAGTCCTTAATAGCCCTTATTAGGGCTGCTACGCTGAACAGTATATAGCTCATTTTCTATTTAGTCAGGCAGGGCCCCAGAAGCTCAGAATATACCTTTTACCACCATATATACCAGCTACCAGAAGACAAGACAGTCCTTAATAGCCCTTATTAGGGCTGCTACGCTGAACAGTATATAGCTCATTTTCTATTTAGTCAGGCAGGGCCCCAGAAGCTCAGAATATACCTTTTACCACCATATATACCAGCTACCAGAAGACAAGACAGTCCTTAATAGCCCTTATTAGGGCTGCTACGCTGAACAGTATATAGCTCATTTTCTATTTAGTCAGGCAGGGCCCCAGAAGCTCAGAATATACCTTTTACCACCATATATACCAGCTACCAGAAGACAAGACAGTCCTTAATAGCCCTTAATAGGGCTGCTACGCTGAACAGTATATAGCTCATTTTCTATTTAGTCAGGCAGGGCCCCAGAAGCTCAGAATATACCTTTTACCACCATATATACCAGCTACCAGAAGACAAGACAGTCCTTAAGAGCCCTTATTAGGGCTGCTACGCTGAACAGTATATAGCTCATTTTCTATGTAGTCAGGCAGGGCCCCAGAAGCTCAGAATATACCTTTTACCACCATATATACCAGCTACCAGAAGACAAGACAGTCCTTAATCCCTTATTAGTGCTGCTATGTTGAACAGTATATAGCTCATTTTCTATTTAGTCAGGCAGGGCCCCAGAAGCTCAGAATATACCTTTTACCACCATATATACCAGCTACCAGAAGACAAGACAGTCCTTAATAGCCCTTATTAGGGCTGCTACGCTGAACAGTATATAGCTCATTTTCTATTTAGTCAGGCAGGGCCCCAGAAGCTCAGAATATACCTTTTACCACCATATATACCAGCTACCAGAAGACAAGACAGTCCTTAATCCCTTATTAGTGCTGCTATGTTGAACAGTATATAGCTCATATTCTATGTAGTCAGGCAGGGCCCCAGAAGCTCAGAATATCGCTTTTACCACCATATATACCAGCTACCAGAAGACAAGAGAGTCATTAAGAGCCCTTATTAGGGCTACTATGCTGAACAGTATATAGCTCATTCTAGCTATATACACACTGCACACAACGGCTGCTTTAGTGAGGGGTAGCTGCTGCTGCTGGAATAGGGACAGAAAGTCTTCAGTGGTGTATTAGCACCTATATACAAAACTATATACACTCTGCTCAAAACGGCTGCTTTAGTGAGGGGTAGCTGCTGATGCTGGAATAGGGACAGAAAGACTTCAGTGGTGTATTAGCACCTATATACAAAACTATATTTTGCACTACTGTTTTGTGTCCTCTGTGCCAACAAAACCTTGTTATATACCCGGTGCGTATAGGCACCATTTCACCTTCTGGCAGTATACGGCTGTATAGCCAGGTGTTTTTCTTAAAAATATTTTTATATTTGGCACTACTGTTTTGTGTCCTCTTTACCAACAAAACCTTGTTATATACCCGGTGTGTATATAGGCACCATTTCACCTTCTGGCAGTATACGGCTGTATAGCCAGGTGTTTTTCTTAAAAATATTTTTATATTTGGCACTACTGTTTTGTGTCCTCTTTACCAACAAAACCTTGTTATATACCCGGTGCGTATATAGGCACCATTTCACCTGGCAGTATACGGCTGTATAGCCAGGTGTTTTTCTTAAAAATATTTTTATATTTGGCACTACTGTTTTGTGTCCTCTTTACCAACAAAACCTTGTTATATACCCGGTGCGTATATAGGCACCATTTCACCTTCTGGCAGTATACGGCTGTATAGCCAGGTGTTTTTCTTAAAAATATTTTTATATTTGGCACTACTGTTTTGTGTCCTCTTTACCAACAAAACCTTGTTATATACCCGGTGCGTATATAGGCACCATTTCACCTTCTGGCAGTATACGGCTGTATAGCCAGGTGTTCTTAAAAATATATTTATATTTGGCACTACTGTTTTGTGTCCTCTGTGCCAACAAAACACTGTTTTATACACGGTGCGTATAGGCACCATTTCACCTTCTGGCAGTATACGGCTGTATAGCCAGGTGTTCTTAAAAATATATTTATATTTGGCACTACTGTTTTGTGTCCTCTGTGCCAACAAAACACTGTTTTATACACGGTGCGTATAGGCACCATTTCACCTTCTGGCAGTATATGGCTGTATAGCCAGGTGTTCTTCTTAAAAATATTTTTATATTTGGCATAACGCGTGGCCAAAAAAGTAAAACGTCTGAAATGCGGAGGGCTAGCGCAAAGGGACGTGGACGAGGACGGGGGCGCGGAAATGCTGGTGGGGGCACAAACCGCGTTGAAGCCAGTGGGGATACAATGCGTGCTGGTGAGGGGCAGCCAGCATTACGCTCATCCAGCTTCCCTGCCTTTATGGGACAGTTATGCGGGGGGCGGGGTACACCTCTGTTAAGGCCTGAGCAGCGTGAACAGGTGGTGCAATGGATGGCCGATAACGCTTCCAGTCACTTGTCCACCACCCAGTCATCCACACAGTCTCACTCTGACCCTCCTTCCTCCCAACCTGGCCAACAGAGTCAGCCCAACCTTGACCCCTCCCAGGACCTCTTTTCGGGTCCTTTTCCAGATGTGCTGCAAGAATCCCAGGAGCTAGCAGAGGAATTTGTTTGTAGTGATGCCCAAACACTTGAGTATCCGCCATCTGCTAGTGATGTGGACCCGGAACCAGCATCTGCTATCATGAGCGATGATGATGAGACGCAGTTGCCATCAAGGGAGGCTGTTGGAATGTCCAGTGGGCAGGAGGAGGAGCAGAGAGAGGAAGTGGAAGAGGAGGTGGTGGACGACGAAATGACCGACCCCACTTGGACAGGGGTGATGTCCAGCGGGGAAAGCAGTGGAGATGCGGTCTGCGCATCACCGAATAAGGCAGCAAGAGGCAGAGGACAGTCCAGAGGCAGAGGACAGTCCAGACAGAGAAGGCAGGCCACAGCCAGCAGGGCCGAAGCTCTTTCCGGCAGCAGGCAGTCGCGCGAAGCTCCCCCATCGAGGCCTCGTACTTCTGTGGTGTGGAGATTTTTTAACGTTTGCGCGGATGACAAACTGAGCGCGGTTTGCGCAATCTGCCACTCAAAACTGAGTAGGGGCTCTGAGAAGAGCAATCTGACCACCTCAGGCATGCGCCGTCACTTGGAATTCAAGCACTGGGCTGAGTGGGAGAGAGCAAACGCAATACAACCTGCGCCCCGTCTTGCTGCCACTGCCTCTTCCCCTTTGTTGTGTGCTGCCACTGCGGTCCAGACCTCCAGCCAGGACACCTCCACATCTGCCTCTGCCTCGGCTACTTTGGGGCCTTCTCCTTCAGCCCCACCTTCCCCCGCATCTTCGTCTGCACCTTCCATCTCTTCGTCCCATCAACTGTCCATCTCGCAGGCGTTCAACCGCAGGCGGAAGTACGCCTCCAGTCACCCCCAAGCCCAAGCCTTAACCTGCCTCATCTCCAAACTGCTGGCCCTGGAGATGTTGCCGTTTAGGCTTGTGGAGACGCAGGCCTTCCGCGACCTGATGGCGGCTGCCGCACCTCGCTATTCCGTACCTAGCCGCCACTATTTTTCCCGGTGTGGCGTCCCCGCCCTGCACCAGCACGTGTCGCGTAACATCAGGCGGGCCCTGAGGTACGCAGTCAGCGCAAAGGTCCACTTGACCACCGACTCGTGGACAAGCGCTTGCGGCCAAGGACGCTACATCTCTTTGACGGCACACTGGGTGAATGTTGTGGAAGCGGGGACGGGGTCGCAAACAGGGACGGCCTACATACCACCCCCGCCCAAGATTGCCAGCACGGGTTCTGATAGACCCCCCTCCTCTTCCTCCTCCTCCTCCTCCTCCTCCTCTGCCTTAACATCGCCCTCAGCCCCTAGCTGGAAGCGTTGCAGCACTGGCGCGGGGAGACGTCAGCAGGCGGTGCTTAAGCTCATCAGCTTGGGCGACAGGAAGCACAGCGCCGCAGAGGTGAGGCACGCCATATTGCAGCAGACTGAGATGTGGCTGTCGCCGCTGCAGCTAGGACCAGGCATGGTCGTGTGCGATAACGGCCGTAACCTGGTGGCGGCTCTGGAGCTTGCAGAACTCAATCACGTACCATGCCTGGCCCACGTTTTTAATTTGGTAGTACAAAAGTTTCTAAAGACTTACCCCAACCTGGCAGAGCTACTGGTCAAAGTGCGGCGCTTGTGCGCTCACTTTCGGAAGTCAACTGTAGCTGCTGCTAGCTTAAAAAAAATCCAGCAACGCCTCCATTTGCCTCAACATCGGCTGTTGTGCGACCTGCCCACTCGCTGGAATTCCACCTATTGCATGTTGGCCAGGGTGTGTGAGCAGCAGAAAGCATTGATGGAGTACCAGATGATGCATCCACGCGTGCCTCCAACTCAGCTCCCTCAGTTTGCCAACCACGAGTGGCCATGGATGGCAGACATATGCGATGTATTGCGTATCTTTGAGGAGTCCACTAAGAAGGTCAGCAGCGAGGACGCTATAGTGAGCGTAACCATCCCGCTCCTATGCGTCCTTAAAGAATCGCTCATCGCAATAAGGGAGAACGCATTGCACACAGAGGAGACGGGGGTAGGAGGAGACGCAACGCAGGTAGACAGTCAGACCACACTTTTGTCTGCTGCTCGGTGGCAGTTGCAGGAGGATGAGGAGGAGGAGGACAACGTGGAGGTGGCTGTGGAAGAGGATGCTGGCGGCAAGGGTAGCAGTCAGGCTGTGTGCGTCCCATTGGTTCAGCGCGGATGGGGCGGAGAGGAGGAGGAAGAGGAGGAAATGGAAAATGATCCTTCTGGTGGGGGCAGTGAGGTCATGCCTACTCAGAGTCTGGCACACATGGCTGACTTCATGCTGGGCTGCTTTTCCCGGGACATACGTGTTGTCCGGATATTGGAGAACAAACTATACTGGGTCTTCGCGCTCCTGGACCCCCGTTATAAAGATAACTTCTCCTCTTTTATTCCGGTAGAGGAGAGGACGAATCGATTACTGGAATACCAGAGGGAACTCTTGCAGAACATGATGCAGATTTTCCCACCCAGCATCGCTGGCGGCAGAGAGGAGAGTGTCTCCCAGAGTCTGACAACATCGATCAGGCCCACAGCCACCAGGGGAACACTCTCCAAGGTGTGGGACACGTTCATGTCACCCCCTCGTGCAACTTCCATCACTGCGGGGCCCGCTATCAGCAGGAGGGACAAGTATCGGCGGATGTTGCGGGACTACCTGGCAGACCACACCCCTGTCCTCCCCGATCCCTCGGCGACCTACACTTACTGGGTCTCCAAGTTGGACACGTGGCTGGAACTGTCCCTGTACGCCTTGGAGGTGCTTGCCTGCCCTGCCGCCAGCGTGCTATCAGAAAGGGTGTTCAGCGCAGCCGGGGGCATTATAACCGATAAGCGCAGCCGCCTGTCAACCGACAGTGCCGACAGGCTGACGCTAATCAAAATGAACAGCAAGTGGATTGACCCGGACTTTGCTTGTACAACAGTGGAAAGCAGCCAAGAGTGAAGTGCCATCTGTATGAAGTGCCATTTCCTCCTCCTCCTCCTCCTTAACCGCCGTAGAATTGCTGTATTAATTAAAAAAAATTATGGCTCACCTCTTGGGCTTAATACAATCAATTTTTAAGAGGTCTCAGCTCGTGGGACTCCACACAATTTTTAAGAGGTCTCAGCTCTTGGGACTCCACACAATGTTTGAGAGGTCTCAGCTCTTGGGCCTCCACACAATTTTTAAAAGGTCTCAGCTCTTGGGCCTCCACACAATTTTTAAAAGGTCTCAGCTCTTGGGCCTCCACACAATTTTTAAAAGGTCTCAGCTCTTGGGCCTCCCCTACTGCTGGGGTGACACACTGTAACAAACCTCCTCCTGTAAGCTTCCCCTACTGCTGGGGTGACACACTGTAACAAACCTCCTCCTGTAAGCTTCCCTGACTGCAGGGGTGCCACACTGTAACAAACCTCCTCCTGTAAGCTTCCCCTACTGCTGGGGTGACACACTGTAACAAACCTCCTCCTGTAAGCTTCCCTGACTGCTGGGGTGACACACTGTAACAAACCTCCTCCTGTAAGCTTCCCTGACTGCTGGGGTGACACACTGTAACAAACCTCCTCCTGTAAGCTTCCCCTACTGCTGGGGTGACACACTGTAACAAACCTCCTCCTGTAAGCTTCCCTGACTGCAGGGGTGCCACACTGTAACAAACCTCCTCCTGTAAGCTTCCCTGGCTGCAGGGGTGACACACTGTAACAAACCTCCTCCTGTAAGCTTCCCTGACTGCTGGGGTGCCACACTGTAACAAACCTCCTCCTGTAAGCTTCCCTGACTGCTGGGGTGACACACTGTAACAAACCTCCTCCTGTAAGCTTCCATGACTGCAGGGGTGCCACACTGTAACAAACCTCCTCCTGTAAGCTTCCCCTACTGCTGGGGTGCCACACTGTAACAAACCTCCTCCTGTAAGCTTCCCTGACTGCAGGGGTGCCACACTGTAACAAACCTCCTCCTGTAAGCTTCCCCTACTGCTGGGGTAACACACTGTAACAAACCTCCTCCTGTAAGCTTCCCTTACTGCTGGGGTGCCACACTGTAACAAACCTCCTCCTGTAAGCTTCCCTGACTGCTGGGGTGACACACTGTAACAAACCTCCTCCTGTAAGCTTCCCCTACTGCTGGGGTAACACACTGTAACAAACCTCCTCCTGTAAGCTTCCCTGACTGCAGGGGTGACACACTGTAACAAACCTCCTCCTGTAAGCTTCCCTGACTGCTGGGGTGCCACACTGTAACAAACCTCCTCCTGTAAGCTTCCCTGACTGCTGGGGTGACACACTGTAACAAACCTCCTCCTGTAAGCTTCCCTTACTGCTGGGGTGACACACTGTAACAAACCTCCTCCTGTAAGCTTCCCTGACTGCTGGGGTGCCACACTGTAACAAACCTCCTCCTGTAAGCTTCCCTGACTGCTGGGGTGACACACTGTAACAAACCTCCTCCTGTAAGCTTCCCTTACTGCTGGGGTGACACACTGTAACAAACCTCCTCCTGTAAGCTTCCCTGACTGCAGGGGTGCCACACTGTAACAAACCTCCTCCTGTAAGCTTCCCCTACTGCTGGGGTGACACACTGTAACAAACCTCCTCCTGTAAGCTTCCCTGACTGCAGGGGTGACACACTGTAACAAACCTCCTCCTGTAAGCTTCCCTTACTGCTGGGGTGCCACACTGTAACAAACCTCCTCCTGTAAGCTTCCCTGACTGCTGGGGTGACACACTGTAACAAACCTCCTCCTGTAAGCTTCCCCTACTGCTGGGGTAACACACTGTAACAAACCTCCTCCTGTAAGCTTCCCTGACTGCTGGGGTGACACACTGTAACAAACCTCCTCCTGTAAGCTTCCCCTACTGCTGGGGTAACACACTGTAACAAACCTCCTCCTTTAAGCTTCCCTGACTGCTGGGGTGACACACTGTAACAAACCTCCTCCTGTAAGCTTCCCTTACTGCTGGGGTGACACAATGACACAAGAGGACATGTCTGACCACATCACACACACACACACACACACACACACACACACACACACACACACACACACAATGACAATTAGGGGTGGGGTCTATTTATTTTCCCCCTTGCCTATGCCATCTGTGGTTGTCATTAGGCAACGTGATTTTAAGGGGTGCAGAATTTTGTTCTTTTTTGTATAGTTTGGCTTGGGGTCCATGGCAATGTAGAGGAAAGAAGGTTTCCTTGTCTTGTCTCACTTTACGTAGAAGTAATATTGTGTTTGGAGTGTATTGTTGAGAGGCTGTGATAGTGGCGTAATAGTGCGACTTGGGCGCGTTATATGCACCCAGACATGCTTCCCCTGCTGTCCCAGTTGCATTCCAGCAGTGTTGGCATCATTTTCTGATGTTTCAGGGTGGACTTGGTGACCTCCAAGTGGTCGAATTGAGATTTCCAAGTGTCGAGCATTTTTTTCCCATAGACTATAATGGGATTCGATATTCGGTCGAGTAGTCGAGTAACGCGGTCTATTCGAATCGAAATTCGAAATTTCGAATATTTCACTACTCACTCATCTCTATTTATAATATAAGAACATAACACTTCCAGAGGTTTCTTATGATCGTTGTTCTTTAAAAACATTTTTGAATACCATCCAACTCAGAGAGCTCTACAAACTTTACTAAACAACAGACAGTTAAAGTGGACCAAAACCCAGGATTTTGACTATTGTGGGTTTTGGTCCTTGCCCCCTGTGAAACCCCCCAGGTCGCCCAAACTCATCTCTTCCGGTCCTACGACGCATGCATGACCGCTCATCCAATCAGCGCGCTTGGATATGCTCAAGCCCCTGCATCCAGAAGCTTGTCTAATGCGAGTGGATCCGAGTGCACTGGAGCAAGCATCCCCCGCTTCCCTGCAACAGGGAATGTGCCGTCTATTCACAAATGCCTGGCATGCGCCCTGCTAAAGGGATAGCGGGGATGCAGCCGCAGCTTGTGCATGCGCTGTTGGTCTGTGAAAGAAGTTTAGGCCCTTATTTATGAAGGAATAGCCACAGGTAGCGAATGGTGAGCGGCCGGTAATGACGGGCACCGCCACGAGAACGCCGGCTCCCCACCACAATCACACATTTATCAAGCCAATCCTGCTTAGCGACTGAGATAGCGCCATATAGCGACTCATTCATCATTATTCCAGCCTCAGCCCACAGCGCCAGCGTCCGACCTTGAACAGCGACAGGTATGACCTCTCGCTACCTGGCGCTCTCCAATGCATTTCAATAGAACAATCTTTAAATATTAATAATTAATTGTTTTTTTTTTTTTTTTTAATGTGAAAAATTCTGTGACCACTTCTGCCATTTTTAGAAAAAAAATTGTACAGAATTGATATTACAGGTCTGATATTAATGTATTCATATTACTAAATTATTTAAAAAACTTGTTTTTTTTTTTGGTTTCCAAAAATATGGTGGTTTGGGGGTTAAAAAACTACTTTTAACCCATCGCCGCCAGCGCTCTGGGGTTTAAACATGAATTTTACAGCGCAATAATTTTTTGAGCGTGATTTTTTAATGAATTTGGTGGGAGCCGGTCGCTAGGGCCAGTCGCTATCATGCACTCCCATACAGCGCAGAACCTGTCGAATAGCGGTTCCTCACCCAATATTCAACATTACGGCAAACCGACTGAGTCGCTATCAACTACCGAACAACTGCCAAGCACAGTGACTACTAGCGGGCGCTCTGAAAATGGCGCTACAGTCGCTCAACTGTCGCTACCTGCCGCTATTAATGAATCGTCCTCCCCGTCTCCAGGCGACCTGGGGTTGTCATAAAGCGGGGAATCCTAATTCTGGAAGCCCCGGGGAGAGGGAATCCAACAGCCCTGGAATCTTAGAGATTGGGTTTTGGTCCACTTTAAGGGGAGAAAGCTCAGATGGCAGGTACTAACATCCATTTTGCTTGCTGCTAAAAGAGTAGTAGCCCTGATGAAAGGAGAGCTGCCCAGTTCAAGTATGGAACATGCTGTTAGAGATGGGATTTACTTTTATTTTAAATGACCTCACTATTAACAAACCATTAATTAACCCTAAGCCCTGGCAATAACCATTGACCCTAATCTATAAAGGATAACCCCGAGTTAGCTCCAGGTTTAAAACTCCTGGTGACAAGGACAAAATTTCCAGAGATTAAATCAAAGTGCTAAAATATATCTCTTCTGCTGCATCATACTACCAACTGCTTGTCTAGTATCTTGATGATTCAAATTAATTGCATGAGCTACATGATAATTATAGTCTGTAACCAGGCATTGTATACTTTGAGGCTGATTCATTAATAGCGACAGATAGCGACAGATAGCGACAGATAGCGACTGTTGAGCGACTGTAGCGGTATTTTGACAGCGACCGCTAGTAGTCGCTGTGCTTGGCCGTTGTTCGGTGGATGATAGCGACTCAGTCGGTGTGCCGTAATGTTGAATACAAGATGCTGAGTCACTATTTGACAGGTTCGCTGTTGTATGGGAGCGCATGATAGCGACTGGACATAGCGACCGGCACCCACCATATTCATTAAAAAAATCAGCCTTAAAAATTCCTAGCGCTGTGAAATGCATGTTTAAAACCCAGAGCGCAGTAGGCGATGTGTTAAAAGTAGTTTTTTAACCCCCTAACCACCCCCCAAAAAATGGAATGATTTTGAAATAATATTCAAACCTGAATAGTTTAAAATCAGACCTGTAATATCAATTCTGCAAAAAAAAAAAATTTTTTTTTTAAAATCCCCAAAAAATACATTTTCAAAGGAAGAAGTGTTCACAGATTTTTTTTTTAAATTTAAAAAAAATATATATATTAAAAAATAATTATTAATTAAAATACTTTCTGCCATTGAAATGCATTGGAGAGCGCCAGGTAGCGAGAGGTCATACCTGTCGCTGTTCAAGGGTGTTCGCTGGCGCTGTGGGATGAGGCTGGGATAATGATGAATGAGTTGCTAGGTGGCGCTATCTCAGTCGCTAAACAGTATCGGCTTGATAAATGTGTGATTGTGGAGGGGAGCCGGCGTTCTAGTTGCGGTACCTGGCTTTACTGGCCGGCTCCCCAGTCGCTATCTGTCGCTATTCCTTGATAAATAAGGCCCTTAATGAATGGAAAATTGTACATGTATTTTTGTATTTAGAGATTTTAATATATTCAAAATAAAGGATGGTTTTCTTTTAACTTAAATTGCCCAGAGGTGTGGTGGGTGTGCTGAGTCCGTTTTACTTGAGCCAGGACCGGACCTAGTCCTGGAAGTTTTTCTGTTTAGCCTTCAGTTGACCAGTTATCGCCAAACCCCCTCTATTTACTGAAGGAAGGGTCACCAATGGGTCAGATTGGCTTACCCAGAGGGATAAACCAATTTTGACATTTAGTTATAATTACAGTCTGTCCTTATCTACCCCCTTTGCTGGCCAAACACACAATCAACATGTTGCCAATTTCTAGCAATCAAAACAATGAGAATGTCGAGGGCTGCCACTAAAGCAGGATAGAGCCGAGTCAATTTGCTGTTGTAAGCAGGGCCCGGGTGGATCCACTCCATTTTTTCAGTCCAGAAATTCTCTGACAGAAACTTAAAGCAAAGCTACACATACACTTTTCCTGCCAACTCTGTCCCAGGGAGGTTGCAGGTCCACATGAATCCTAATAAATGCCCCCCACTTTTCCCAGAATTAAAATAAAATCATTACGGCTGTAAATTAGTTATATTTGGAAGACAAGGCGGTATGGGGCTAAACAGCGATGAAGTCGCTGGATGGCCATGGTATTTACATTGTATGGGGGGGCACTGATGACAGGGGTAGGCCAAACTGTTCCAAAAGTGCCTTGGACAGTATGATGCTATTTGGAAGTTACTTCATTATATATTTGGCTAAAAGAATTGTTTTAAAATAAAAGTGGTATTTGGACAGTTTGGGTGGGCTCCAAGCAGGGGCGGACTGGCCATAGGGAGACCCAGGACAATGTCCGGTGGGCCACAATGCTTTGGGGCCAGCTGGGCTGCTGCTTTTACCTCCCACATTGAATCCCTGCCCCCTTGGTCTCCCTCTCAGCCCCCTGTACACAGCCCCCACTGTACCGACAAGCCAAGGAACTCCAACTCCCAATGCTATAGCCCGGCATCATGGTTGGGGAGGCCTCAGCAGAGATGTCTTGGGACGACCAGAGGCTGGTGAAATCCAGGGCTGATTTTTGGCCCCAGTTTGCCACCGGTTCCAAGTTGGGAGAGCCCTTGGCTTGTATTTGGAATAGCATGTGGGGTTAATGAGAGGTCTTATGAACAATTCAGTATACTTGGTTTGTGAGATAGCAATTTATGTTTCTAGATATTGAATATATTAGTAATAGGATAAGTGGGGGCGGGGGGGGTTGACTGTGGATTTCTGTCATTTATTTCTTCACTTTCCAGAATGCTCATTCTATTCATCCACCAGCTCTTTCAGGTCGAGCCTGGCGAGAAAATGAAAGTGAATGGAAATTGTCTCTCCTAAAAAAGAAGGGAGTTTTCTCACCAGGCTCTGAATCGGCTCCAATGTCTATAGGCAATTATCGCTGGAAAGTGAAGAACTAAATGAAAAAAATCCGCTGGCAGATTCATGTGTGGTGCATTTTACACATTTTAGAGTTCTTTCTACATGCATTTGTGTTGTACCTCCCTGGACTTACATTCTGATGCACCAAACATGGGTGCTGGGACCTCTATGGCTCAAATCCGCAAGGGTAACCATGATAGAATACCTCCATTTTTGCCATTGGCCTGGTGCTCTGCCAGGGGTTCCTTACAAATATTGCAGTGCGCCATGGAAATACCAGCTCCTTTCTTGGTCCCCAGGGAGACAGGCATTTTTTTTGCAATGGCATCACATCTAATCACAAAAAAGAGGCTTGTTCAAAAGGGCCCCTACAGGTCAGCGGTCGTTCGCTGGAAAAGTAGAAAGATAAGTCCCTTCAGCATTTCTTTATCTTTCTTCCAGTGGAAAAGAAAAAAAAACTATGAGTGATTTGGGCACAGGAGCGCTCCATAACTACAGGGAAGTTGGGGTGCGGCCACCAGCAAAGATAGCGCTTTGGGAGCTGTCAGTACTTTCAAACCCCAGGGTTTTATGCAGCAGGGCAGGGTTTATGCGCTGTGGTAGGGTTTTGGTCCACTTTAAGACTGGCCCTTTAGTTAGATCATTGATAGGCAGTTCAAGGCAGATCTAAATTAAAAAATGACTTTAGATCCCTCCCCCCTAGGGCAATCTTTGAATATATATATATATATATATATATATATATATATATATATACTTATATAACTAAAAAAGAACAGATAGTGTTCAGTTGTGTGCTGGCAAAAGGCATAAGGCAGGTCATGAAAGCATATAATAGGTGAGGCCTGCCATCAGGGCTGGTTCCTGGCTGCCCCTAGGGGACTGGGCCCCATAAAGGAGTCCTACTTGTACTGCTCTGATAGCAACCCTGACAAACAAAATCAATATCTAATGCAACAACTAGAGATGAACAAACCTGGGGAAATTCGGCACATCGCCCCCCCCCCCCCTTTAACAAGAAATTCGGTTGGTCCTAACCAAACTTTTAATGAACTCTTTCATAAAACAGTAAAAAATAAGGTTTGCTTGGTTCCCATCCAGAGCTGCGCAACATCCTCATCCTCCAGGTTGTCCAGCGCCAGTCCCCGCAGGAATTCAAGTACTGGCTGGGCTCCTGGCATCTTGCAACCAGCTGCAGGGAGGGGCTATTTATACCAGGAGTGAGCTAACGTCTGCTCACTCTGCTGGTATAAATAGCTCCTCCTTGTGGTGGGGAGCAAGATGTCAGATGCCGGAGAGATCTCTCTGGCTGTCAGTGACAGCAATGGCGGATGCGTGGGACAAAGGGAATCAGCGACGGATTAAAGGTGCTGTCACAGACGAGAGAGATCACAGGCGGAGAGATCTGTGGAAGTGCTTCTAACCGCTTGCTATCCGCCGCTATCTATACCGGAAAAGTGAGCTGACGTCCACTCACTCTTCTGCTATCTATCCCGGAAGATTGAGCTGATGTCCGTTCACTCCTGGTATAAAAGGCCCTCCTAAAGGCCTGGGAGCCAAGATGCCGGGATCCCAGCCAGCCCACTGTATTCTTAGGAGACCAGCGCGGGAGAGACGGGCGACAGCAAGAGAGCAGGTGAGTTAGGATTTCAGGGAAAAGTTCAGCTGGCACAAACCCAAACAATTTGGATTTATGCCAAAACGAATTTTCCCTAAAATTTGGTGCAAAATCCAGTTTTATCAAACCAGTTCGCTCATCTCTAGTGACAACCCATCACCTCTAACTAAGCAGAAATTCTCTCAGGTGCACTTTCTATTAGCTTTCAGAGGTCACGGCAAGTCGTATCCAACAACAGAATTGAATTGCAGAATTTGTTTGAATTCTGTCTTTATCTGTAATTCTAGACAGGCTTGTTGATGATGAGATTAGGGCTGGATGTGGTCCATGTTGTATGGGGTCATTTTGAAGCTGCAGAGTAAAGTTGGGGCAGACACCTCCACCCATAGTATTGCTTGATGGATGGGACTGGTATGTCCTAGCAAGGAAGCTTCTCCTTAATTATAAACATATCGCCAACTCGATTTGCAGAAATTCATCCTCAAACCTTCAAGGATGTGTCAACATGCTTTAACGTTTTCTGAAGGCATTCACCATGTGCTGATCTCCAGTCCTTTAATGGGCCATCTTTACAGTCAAATATTTTATTATTCTTCTGCCGCCAGCCCTTGTGGTTTCTTGGCAACGTGGAGGCTGATTCACTACTAACGCCAGGTATTGCCAGATTAGCGTCTGTATAGCAGCGCTGTAACCTAACTTTGGCCCTTATTTATGAAGGAATAGCGACAGGTAGCGACTGGTGAGCGGCCGGTAATGACGGGCCCCGCCACGAGAACGCCGGCTCCCCACCACAATCACACATTTATCAAGCCGATCCTGCTTAGCGACTGAGATTGCGCCAGATAGCGACTCATTCATCATTATTCCAGCCTCAGCCCACAACGCCAGCGTCCGACCTTGAACAGCGACAGGTATGACCTCTCGCTACCTGGCGCTCTCCAATGCATTTCAATGGAACAATCTTTAAATATTAATAATTAATTATTAATGTTTTTTTTTAAATGTGAAAAATTCTGTGACCACTTCTGCCATGTTAGTTAATTTTTTTAAGGTAAAAAAAAAAAAAAAAAAAAGAATTGATATTACAGGTCTGATATTGTATTCATATTACTATATTCTTTATAATTTTTGGTTTCCAAAAATATGGTTGTTTGGGGGTTAAAAAACTGCTTTTAACACATCGCCGCCAGCGCTCTGGGGTTTAAACATGCATTTTACAGCGCAAGAATTTTTTGAGCGTGATTTTTTGATGAATGTGGTGGGAGCCGGTCGCTCTGACCAGTCGCTATCATGCGCACCCATACATTGCGGAACCTGTCAAATAGCGACTCGTCACCCCGTATTCAACATTACTGCACACCGACTCAGTCGCTATCAACAACCGAACAACGGCCAAGCACAGCGACTACTAGCGGGCGCTGTGAAAATACTGCTACAGTCGCTCAACTGTCGCTACCTGCTGCTATTAATGAATCGGCCTCTTTGTGGTGGCTCTAGTAACCTACCCAGCATTGATGAATGTGATGTGTGTTGGGCGCACTAACAACAGTACAGCGCTGCAGCGAGTGAGAGGTAGCGCCAGATCAGTGCATCCGGCACTTGTCGCTTCACACCATATTCAAGAAAAAGCTACACACACAGAGCGTTGGCACTCTAAAGCTGGGCACTGTAGCCTAGAGTGCCAGACGCTGTGTGATTAAAGTCTATTTTTGAACACATATCCACCAGTAACAAAGCGAAAACACGTGGAATAACATTGTTTTAACACTGGGACAATAACCCTTTAGTGACAGACCTGTAATGACAATTCTGCATAAAAATATAAAAAGTCAAGAAAAGTTTCTAAAAGAGAGAGGTCACACAATGATTTCAGCAAAAAAAATAAAATAAAATGTAAATGACCAAACAAGCTATTTATACACAACTAATGAAGCCCCGTCGAAATGTATAGGAAAGCACTATAGAGCGACAGGTACTACATGGCTATATGCTGAGCCATCCGGATTAATACATGTGACGCTACATGGAACTCACCAGATTTGCTTTCTTAAATGTGGTTTTGCGGACAGCGCCCAGCGTTCACCAGACGCTGCCTGCCGCTACGAGGCGCTACCTGGCCCTATCCGTTCTTAAATAACCCCCTTAGGGCCTTATTTATCAAGGGATAGCACCAGGTAGTGTCTCACTAGCGCCAGGTATCGCCAGCTATCGGCGGCTACCGACTCCAGAACGCCAAGCGGCGGACACAATCACGCATTTATCACGCTAAATGAGGCTAGCGCCGGCGAGAGCGTCAGCTAGCGCGGGATTCATCATGTAGCGGACTGCAACGAACAGCGCCGCTGCTAATCCCATCACAGCGCCAGGTATGACCTCTCGCTACCTGGCGCGCTCCAATGCATTTCAAAGGAGCAATCTTTAAATCTTCATATTTAATTGATATTAATTTATTTTTTTTTATTTTTTTTAAATGTCAAAAATTCTGTGACCACTTCGGCAATGTTAGATATATTTTTTAAAGGTAAAAAAATAATAAAAAAAAAATTTGTGCAGAATTGATATTACAGGTCTGATATTAATGTATTCATATTACAAAATGTTTAGAAAAACGTGTTTAATTTTTTATTAAAAAAATATGGATGTTTGGAGGTTAAAAACTACTTTTAAGCCATCGCCGCCAGCGCTCTGGGGTTTAAACAAGCATTTCACAGCGCGAGAATTTTTTGAGCGTGATTTGTTAATGAATATGCTGGGAGCCGTTCGCTATGACCATTCGCTGTCAGGCGCTCCCATACAGCGCGGAACCTGTCAAACAGCGACTCCTAACACCGTATTCAACATTACCGCACACCGACGGGGAGGCCGATTCATCAATAGCGCCAGGTAGCGACAGATGAGCGACTGTAGCGTGATTTTTTCAGCGCCAGCCAGTATTCGCTGTGCTTGGCCGGCATTAGCTTGATGACAGCGACTCAGTCGGTGTGCGGTAATGTTGAATACGGGCTGGGGTGTCGCTGTTTCACAGGTCCAGCGTTGTATGTGAGCGCCTGACAACGAATGGCCAGAGCGAACGGCTAGCTTCATATTCATCAACAAATCACGCTCCGAATGTGCTGTCGCTGTCCATTCCTTGTTTAAACCCCAGAGCGCTGGCGGCGATGTGTATTAACTAGTTTTTAACCCCTAAACAACCATATTTTTGGAATGTAACATTATACATGTTTTTAGAATCATTTTGTAATATGAATACATTAATCTCAGACCTGTTAGATCAATTCTGCACAAATTTTTTTTTTTTTTTTTTTTGACTTAAAAATAAATCCTAACATTGCAGAAGTGGTCTCCGAATTTTTGACATTAAAAAAAAAAAAAAAAAAATAATACCAAATAATTATGAATAATTATAGATTGCTCCATTGAAATGCATTGGACATCGCCAGGGAGCGACAGCTCATACCTGGCGCTGTGAGGGAATTTGCAGCGGCGCTGTTCGGTCCAGGCGGCTTCATGATGAATGCCGCGCTAGCCGTCGCTCTCGCCGGCGCTAGCCTCATTTTGCTTGATAAATGCGTCATTGTGACCGCCGCCGGGCGTACTTGAGTCGGTAGTCGCCGTTAGCTGCCGCTACCTGGCGCTCGTCAGACACTACCTGGCGCTATCGCTTGATGAATAAGGGCCTGAGTCGCTGTCAACAGCCGAACAACGGCCAAGCACAGCGAATACTAGCGAGCGCTGTGAAAATAACGCTACTGGCGCTCATCTGTCGCTACCTGGCGCTATTAATAAATCGGCCTCCCCGTCTTTCTGGTCCACAATCGTTTTTTTAGTTGCAATCTTTCCTTTAGGACCACTTCTGAAAAGACGTGTACAGATTGTAGACTGATGTGTCAGGGTCCCAGTAGGTTCACCGGAGGTTTTGGGAAGCATTTTAAAGGTTGGTGATTTGGTGGAAGTTGATTGCATGCTCTTTGCTGAGAAGGGCAGAATCCATTAAGGAGGCATTTGATTGCTCTCAGCTTCATTCAGCAGCATGGCAATGACCTCAGTATAAAAAGAAATAAATCACAGGACTAGGAGAAACCACCTACAGAATTCTAATCTGAGACAGCCCAGGATTACACACAGAAACAAGTAAGACCAGCATGAGGGCAGTGTAGTAATGTTAAAGTGATCCTATACCCAAGAAATGACATTTATGTCATCATTTTCTATCCCCAGTCCAGTCCCAAAACAGGCTGTGTTTCTTATTTATTTATTTTGTTTACTAAAGCCTTTGTCCTTTATTAACAACACGACTGGATGCAGTCAACCATATTGCTCCCTGGCTGAGCAGCCAATTACCCCCCCCCCCCCCCCCACCTTGGTGTTTTCCAGTGATAATACATTCAATTATAGTACACACAGCTCAGCATTGGGGAGTGCTTCAACCTAACTGCCATTATGTGAAAGTTTAGTTGTAACTGAATAAATTAGCATACGGCTGCCATTTAGACATTATACTGCTTCCTGTTAGGTTTTTATGAATACTGGGCAAAGGCTTTAGTAAACACAAAGTAACACAGGCTGTTTTAGGGCACTGGGCTGGGGATAGAAGGTGACGACATGAACTTCCTTTCTGGGTATAAGATCACTTTAAGGCCCTTATTTATGAAAGGATAGCGTCAGGTAGCGCCTGGTTAATGTGAGGTAGCGACAGATAGCGACTGGTGAACGCCGGACACGGCACGCAATTCCCCATTTATCAAGCAGAATCTGTTTAGCGACTGGGATAGCGCCATGTAGCGTCTGATTCATCATTTTCACAGCCTCAGCGAACAGCGCCAGCGTTCAGCCTTGCACAGCGCCAGGTATGACCTCTCGCTACCTGTCGCTCTCCAATACATTTCAATGGACGAACCTTTTCTTCTCTTTAAACCGGGTTTTTTTTTGCCAAAAAATCGCAAATAATTCTGTGACCTCTTCTGACATAGAAAAAGATGTTTTTTCACATTTTTATGATTTTTTTTTTTTAAATCTTCAGAAATGACATTACAGGTCTGCCATTAAAGTGTTCATGTTACAATGTTGTTACAATGTAATTCCATATTTCGCTTTGTTACTAGTTGATAGATGCTGAAAAACACACTTTAAACACACCGCGTCCTGCGCTCTGGGCTTCAAACAAGTATTTTTCAACGCCAGAGATTTGTGAGGCTATTTTTTTCCTGAATATGTTGTGAGTCAGTCGCTATGAGCAGTCGCTAACATGCGCTCCCATACAGCGATGTACTGGTCAAATAGCGACTCCTCACAATGTGTTCAACATTTCTGAGCAGCGACTGAATCGCTATAAACTAGCGACTCACAGCCGAGCACTGCGACTACTAGTGGGCGCTCTGAAAATGCCTGCTACAGACGCTCATCTGTCGCTACCTGCCGCTAATGATGAAGCAGCCTGCCCGTTCTCCAGGATGCCTGGAACAATCTACCATCTGAGTACCTCTAGAAACTGTATGACAGTGTACTTACAGCAGAACAAAACCCACCAGCGGCTGCCCTGGAATCTAAAAAATTCCTTCCCCAGTCCAGCATGCCCTGCTTTTTGAAACCCCCTGGGGGAGAAAGTGTCCCTCCAATCTTGTGGTTTACCTTTACTGAAAGAAAGGAAATGGTGACTTATCTTTGAACATACCATTCAACCTTTATGGGGAGAACTGCTCACCCATACCTCACAAGTGTTCCTGGTTTGGAGGGACGGCCCCTTTTTTGAGTCCATGTCCCTCGTTGTTCTTCTCTGTCCTCCTTTGAGGTATAACATGCAGATCTGCATCAATACATGCTTCATTTGCCTATTTAAAGCATTTCTATTATTTTAACTGTTACATTCTATCTCCTAATCATCCATCAATGAGGGGGTGTGGCCTAATTTAACAAATGTCCCTCTTTCCCACCCTGAAAAGTTGGTAGCTATGTGTTTACCTCCAAGTGCTTATCCTGTGAGCCAGACTGTGGGAAAGAATAGCATTTAACATTTCTGCATAGAGCATTGCCACACATCAAAAGTTTTGCATTAGCAATAAGACTTTGGCCCTTATTTATGAAGGAATAGCGACAGGTAGCGACTGGTGAGCGGCCGGTAATGACGGGCCCCGCCACGAGAACGCCGGCTCCCCACATCACACATTTATCAAGCCAATCCTGCTTAGCGACTGAGATAGCGCCATATAGCCACTCATTCATCATTATTCCAGCCTCAGCCCACAGCGCCAGGGTCCGACCTTGAACAGCGACAGGTATGACCTCTCGCTACCTGGCGCTCTCCAATGCATTTCAATGGAACAATCTTTAAATATTCATAATTAATTGTTATTAATTTTTTTTTTTTTTTTTAAATGTGAAAAATTCTGTGACCACTTCTGCCATGGTAAAAAAAAAGGTAAAAAAAAACAGGTCTGATATTAATGTATTCATATTACAAAATTATTTTAAAAACTTGTTTTTTTGGTTTACAAAAATACGGTTGTTTGGGGGTTAAAAAACTAATTTTAACCCATCGCCTCCAGCGCTCTGGGGTTTAAACATGCATTTTACAGCGCGAGAATTTTTTGAGCGTGATTTGTTAATGAATATGGTGGGAGCCGGTCGCTAGGGCCAGTCACTATAATGTGCTCCCATACAGCGCGGAACCTGTCAAATAGCAACTCCTCACCCAATATTCAACATTACGGCAAACCGACTGAGTCGCTATCAACTACCGAAAAACGGCCAAGCACAGCGGCTACTAGCGGGCGCTCTGAAAATGCCGCTACAGCCGCTCAACTGTCGCTACCTGCCGCTGTTAATGAATCGGCCTCCCCATACCAGAACGAGTGGCTCAGGAAATAGGCCATTAGAAGTGAGCAGTCCTCCCCTGTAGATGCAAAATGGTACATTCTCAAACTTAGGGGTTTATTCATCAAGGGATAGCGGCAGGTAGCGCCTCGTAGCGGCAGGCAGCGTCTGGTGAATGCCAGGCACTGTACGCAATACCACATTTATGAAAGCGATTCTGGTGAACGACTCTTAACCATGTAGCGTACGATTCATCATTACAGGCAACTCAGCGTATAGCGCCGGAGCTCTAGCTTCCAGAGCGCCAGGTATTACCTGTCACTCTCCCATACATTTCAATGGACATTTCCTTTTCTTCTGATTAAACAGGGTTTTTTGTCTTTAATATTTTTTTTTCTCTCAAATAATTGTGTCACCTCTCCTGGCCTAGAAAAAGTCATTTTTGAAAACATTTTAGATTTTTTATATTTATATGCAGAATTATCATTACAGGTCTGGTAATAAAGTATTAATGTTACAATGTTACAACAATGTAATTCCATGTGTTTTTGCTTTGTTACTGGTGGATATGTGTTGTTCAAAAACAGACTTTAATCACACAGCTCTATGCTATAGCGACCAGATCGCTTTTTGTTGAATATGGTGTGAATTACTGAGAGTCAGTCGCAATGAGCTGGCGCTACCTTTCGTTCCCTGCAACGCTGTACTGGTGTTAGAACGCCCAACATACATCTCATTCATCAATGCCAGCCAGGTTATTACAGCGACTGAGATGCTCTGTTACAGCGCCCGATAGCCTATCACAGAGTATACTAGCGGTCGCTCTTAGCACCTCTGTACAGACGCTCATCTGCAGATAGCTGGCGCTAGTAATGAATCAGCCTGCCCATTCTTCCTCGCTCTAGTTAGGGGCTTGATGGGATGTATTTTGGATGCAGGATGTATATGTATCACCTACTCTTGTTTGTTATCTAGGATATTTATGTGGATTTATTGTACTAGACCATTTTTTGCAATAGTGCTCCTTTAAGACGCTGTGCGCTCCTATAATTTATCAGCATGCAAAAAACCTGTTACCTTGTTTCTTTGTTCCATGTTACAATCTAACACTACCATGCCGCCAGATAAAGCTATTGAAATCCATTATATTGCAAGGAATTCATGAAAGTTTAGCTACATGCCAATAGTTTATTCTCGGGGAGGCTGATTTATTAATAGCGACATGTAGCGACAGTTGAGCGACTGTAGCGGTATTTTCACAGCGCCCGCTAGTCGCTGTGCTTGGCCGTTGTTCGGTTGTTGACAGCGACTCAGTCGGTGTGGCGTAATGTTGAATACAAGGTTACGAGTCGCTATTTGACAGGTTCCGCGATGTATGGGTGCGCATGATAGCGACTGGTCAGAGCGACCGGCTTCCACCATATTCATCAAAAAATCACGCTCAAAAAATTCAAGCGCTGTGAAATGCATGTTTAAACCCCAGAGCGCTGGAGGCGATGGGTTAAAAGTAGTTTTTTAACCCCCAAACCACCATATTCTTGGAAACCAAAAAAAAAAATTATTTTAAATAATTTAGTAATATGAATACATTAATATCAGACCTGTAATATCAATTCTGTACAATTTTTTTTTTAATTTTATTTCCCTTAAAAAAAATATCTAAAATGGCAGAAGTGGTCACAGAATTTTTCACATTTAAAAAAAAAAAAAAAAAACATTAATAACAATTAATTATTAATATTTAAAGATTGTTCCATTGAAATGCATTGGAGAGCGCCAGGTAGCGAGAGGTCATACCTGTCGCTGTTCAAGGTCGGACGCTGGCGCTGTGGGCTGAGGCTGGAATAATGATGAATGAGTCGCTATATGGCGCTATCTCAGGGCCTTATTTATCAAGGAATAGCGACAGATAGCGACAGATAGCGACTGGGGAGCCGGCCAGTAAAGCCAGGTACCGCAACTAGAACGCCGGCTCCCCTCCACAATCACACATTTATCAAGCCGATACTGCTTAGCGACTGAGATAGCGCCATATAGCCACTCATTCATCATTATCCCAGCCTCATCCCACAGCGCCAGCGAACATCCTTGAACAGCGACAGATATGACCTCTCGCTACCTGGCGCTCTCCAATGCATTTCAATGGCAGAATGTATTTTAATTAATAATTATTTTTTAATATATATATTTTTTTTCAAATTTCAAAAAAAAAACTGTGAGCACTTCTTTCTTTGAAAATGTATTTTTTGGGGATTTTTAAAAAAAAATTGTTTTTTTTTTGCTGAATTGATATTACAGGTCTGATTTTAAACTATTCAGGTTTGAATATTATTTCAAAATCATTCCATTTTTTTGGGGTGGTTAGGGGGTTAAAAAACTACTTTTAACACATCGACCTACTGCGCTCTGGTATTTAAACATGCATTTCACAGCGCTAGGAATTTTTAAGGCTGATTTTTCAATGAATATGGGGGGTGCCGGTCGCTATGTCCAGTCGCGATCATGCGCTCCCATACAACAGCGAACCTGTCAAATAGCGATTCAGCATCTTGTATTCAACATTACGGCACACCGACTGAGTCGCTATCATCCACCGAATAATGGCCAAGCACAGCGACTACTAGCGGTCGCTGTCAAAATACCGCTACAGTCGCTCAACAGTCGCTATCTGTCGCTATTAATGAATCAGCCTCTCAGTCGCTAAGCAGGATTGGCTTGATAAATGTGTGATTGTGGTGGGGAGCCGGCGTTCTCGTCATTACCGGCCGCTCACCAGTCGCTACCTGTCGCTATTCCTTCATAAATAAGGGCCTAACACTACCATGCCGCCAGATCAAGCTATTGAAATCCATTATATTACAAGGAATTCATGAAAGTTTAGCTACATGCCAATAGTTTATTCTCTAAATATGTAAGCGGCCCCTCTTACATCATCTATAACACAGACCCTGCTTAAATAGCAATTAGTCTGGAAGGTTGTTCTCACCATTCAATGCTCAGTGATCTCTGCCGGAAAACAGGCTGCTCCAGAGGTGCCAGCTCGGCATCGTTCCTCTTCTCAGACTTCTCCTTCAGCGATAACCTGTGGGTGAACTTTGAGAGTCCACCGAGAGACCTGCAAGAGGACCAAAACAACAAGGATGGTTGTTAGGAGATTCTCCTGGTTAGATTAGCTTCAATCCCAGGAGCCCCCTGCCCTTCCTTTGCGGCTCAAACTCCCAGTTTAAAAAGGAAACGAATTCTTAGGAAGCCTCAGATAAGATGCTAAGCCATGCAGGTTAGACTTAAATAACAGAAATATTGGAGAATGGTTCTTTACCGCATTGTATCAGAGGCTATTTATAGTGCATGTGCACAGACTGTACTGCAGCAGAGAGATGAATCATGGCAGATATACAGTGTCTGTTCAGGCATATGTAACAAATACCACTCCACCGTTACAGGCAGATTCCCCAACAAACACATAAACAGCCATGGCTTGCATAAGCTGTGATGTAGGCCTGCTCATGGGGAAGAATTGGGCTCTCTCTTTTTTTTTTAGTAAAGCCTTGTTTGGAAATGTTTTTTTGCCCGAAGTAACCCTTGAGAAATCACATTAGCTTATCTCAATAAGATAGACGGTCATTTCCTTTGGGCATGAACATAATGCTTGTGTTGAGCTGCCGAGTACAGTGAAGAGGACCCAAGAACATAAAGATATTCAGCTGCAGGCATCATTACATACACAAATAGATAGACTTCATAATCGGAACTGGAAAAAAGACCTTAATGTCATGAGGAATAACTGACTTTCAGCATTGAACATTAGGAAAGTGCACCGTTTCCAAACAGGCCCTGGGCCTAGATATAAACAAATAGAAGGTAATCGCCACCTGCTTACGGTTTGCTGATTTTTTTTTGTACATCTGCTTTAGGGAAACATGGAAAAACTCATCCTCATGGAATAGGGTAGAAGTTTCTGTGCAGTGGTTTGCTCTCTATGCTGCTGTTCACTGATTAAACAGGAGCAACCACCGACCTAGTATTTTTAAAGTGGACCAAAACCCACTGCAATCAGCCCAGGAATCAATAAGATTCCAGGGCCAATTGATTCCCTGGTCCAAGCCGCGGCCGCATCCCTGCTGTTCCTCTAGCAGGGTGGGTGCCCATACCACGCATTTATGAATGGCCAGCACAGGCACGTTCCCTGTTAGAGGGGAGCGGGGGATGTGGGTGTCAGCGCGCTCGGACCTGCTGGACGGCGTGACGTCAGCGGCTCCGAGCAAGCTGATTGGACGAGCAGGTGAGTTTGATTCGGCGATCTGGGGGGTTTCGCACTGCGGGGTGATCGGGGTGCCCTGGGGGCAAGGACCAAAACCCAAGATATTCATAATCCTGGGTTTTGGTCCACTTTAAGATCAAGTATTTAGGGTCAACAGTCTCCCTCTTTGTGGGGCATCCAGGCTTCGGATACCCTGTTGTGTAAAACACCTTTCTGAGCTCTTCTGATCTATGCTGCTCATTAACATGCATAGAACGCTGATTAGAGGAGAGCCCACACCTGCACTGTGGGATTGTTAGCCAGCAGTGGGGCCCTGGTGTGAACATTAGACGGGGCCCTTTCATAGCTCATACAGTAAACTTGTTTGGATGCAGCTAGACAAGACTGAAACAGCAGAGACACATCATGCTTAATTTCTCTAAATGATGACAAGTGAGCACAAATATGATAAATTAGGTGGAGGAGCAACAATGATGGGGCCCCTCTGACCTCCTGGGCCCCGGTCCGTTTGCACCTCCTGCACCCCCTGCTAGCCAGTTAGGAATAAATGTCTTTCCTTGGGCCTAGATTTTGTTCCTCTTTAACTGGCCTTATAAAAAGTGGACCAAAACCCACCCTGGAGTCTATGAGACTCAATGGCAAGCATACTCGCTCCCCCCCCGATCGGTAGTGTCCCGCTGTGTGAAACCCCCCCAGGTCACCCGAAAACTCACCTTCAATCCCGGTCCAACAGTGCATGTGCGAGCAGCACCGCATCCTCATTTGTGAATGGCTGACACAGGGACGCTGGGGGGTAGCGGGGGATGCGGCCGCCAGTAAGCTCGGATTCGCTCACATTAGACAAGCTCCTGGACGACGGGGCTCGAGCAGATCCGAGCGCGCTAATTGAACGAGTGGAAGCGCATGTGCCGTAGGTCCGGGAAGAGGTGAGTTCGTTCAGGCGCCTCGGGGGGGTTTCACACAGCGTGGAACCCCCGATCGGGGTGCCGTGGGGGCAAGGACCAAAGCCCAGGATAGTCAAAATCCTGGGTTTTGGTCCACTTTAAGTCCCTGTCCAAGCAATCAAAAGTAACTCACCTGTCAGCCCCAGTCTTGATCCCACATTCTGTTGGCTGCTGCAGTCCGGTTTCAGCAATGTTAGCCACAGCCGCATGTTCCCCGCTAATAGTCCTATGGAACAGGAACCCTTGTTGATTTTTCACTGATATGCCTGTAAAGCTTCATAGTCATCTGGATTAGGGTATAGCTATAGTTAGACTTGAAAGCAAACAGACTTGTTTTTCTTTCTGGAAGTTGCTTTGCGAGTTGTTCAGCTGACTTTCTCGATTCAGAAAACCTTTTCCCTAATATCTATCAATAAATATTTGCTGATTGAAGCTGCAATCCACATTGTATTTTTACCATAAACAGCATAAAGTCAAGGGGAAGGGGAGAGTCAGGCATCCCCACAGCCACTTCCTTCCAGCATTAACGTAAGATGTTGATTGGTTGATGATTTTAGCTATGAGGTGTTATATGGCTGCCTTGGGAGAGGTATTAAAACAGCATTGGATGTGACAGACAATAGATTTTATACCTTCGTCTCCACCACTATTTTAAGCCTGGCTTCTCTTTATTAAAGTGGCTCAAACCCAACATAGACGGCCCTGAACTCTATAAGACTCCAGGGCCGCCTTATTCCTTGCCCCTTGAGCACCCCAATTTGGGATACCCCGCTTTTTGAAACCCCCCAAGTCCTCTGTAAAACCTACCTTCTCCCTGATCCAACGGTGCATGCACAAGCCATGGTGGCACTGCCTTCCTCCCCCCCAAAGTATTTGTTAGTGGCCAGTGTGGGCGCATACCCTAGAGCAGTGGTCCCCAACCCTGTCCTCAAGGCCCACCAACAGGCCAGGTTTTGCAGATCTCCACAAAGATGCACAGGTGGAGTAATTAGTGCAGCTGCAGAGCAATAGAGCTGGCTATTTGGAGATCCAAAAAACATGACATGTTGGTGGGCCTTGAGGACAGGGTTGAGGACCACTGCCCCTAGAGGATAGTAGGGATTCGACCACTGGAGCACTTGTCTCTTTTTACTTGCAGCCAAGTGCGCTGATTGGCCGAGGAAAGGTGAGTTTTACTGGGTGGCCTGGGGCATTTCACACAGCGGGGTGCCCTAAGGGCATGGACCAAAATTCAAGATTGTCAAAATCCAGGGTTTTGGTCAACTTTTGCCTCTTTTACACCTCATCTGAACCAGTCAGAATTATTAGATGACTAGCAGAATATCTTCAGGAAAAATGTAATAAGCCCATTTGCTCTGAATTATTACAGAGACACAGACAGATCTTTACCCTGATAGTTGCCTTGTTGATGATACTGTTCATATTTCTTCATCGTCTATATATTAGCTTCCCTTATGCATTGCAGCTTATCTCATATTTCATCTATTGCAATGTTGTGAAAAAAATTAAACAGCTCAATGATGAAATCTTCACTAATTACTGGCGGAGGTGAGACTCTGCATGGCAGGCATATACTTGAGTGACAGACCAGTACAAACACACTGCTGTACAGGATTGGGTGTCTGACCTGTCAATCAACTCCAGCGTCTGTGTAGAGCAGTTTGTGATTGCCCAAATTGGGCTTAGCGCAGGGGGGAGGAGTGGTAGGGGAAATGTTACAATGCTTGAACTTCTTCTTTGAAGTGGACCAAAACCCAGGATTTTGACTATCCTGGGTTTTGGTCCTTTCCCCGGGGGGCACCCCACCCTGCTGTGTGAAACACCCCCAGATTGCCCCTCACCTCTTCCCGGTCCTACAGCGCATGCACGGTCGCTCGTCCAATCAGTGCGCTAGAGCTGCTAACATGACGCCATCTAAGACAGCGTTTAAGGCCAGCGGCTCCGAGCACACTGGTGGCTACATCCCCTACATCTAACAGGGACCGTCGCCGAGCCGGCCATTCACAAATGGGCTCAGGAATTTTATAGATTCCAGGGCCGATCGTGCTCGGTTATGGTCCACTTTAAAGGAGCATTATCGCGAAATTTGCATTAAAAAAGATAAATAATTAAATAGCCACACAATAGCTTCTAATATGTGTATAAATAATGTGGCGATAGAAAAAGGAAAAAATATCTGCCTTTCTTTTAAATTGTATAATGACAATGGCTCAGTCCATTTGCTGAATAGGGGGATCTGCTGGGTTGTATTTAGTGAGCTGCTTCATTTAGCCCACTGGTCTCCTAGCAACACTTTACCTCAGAGGCTGACACTGTAATCAGTGGTAACGGCTGTGTGTGTGTGAGGTGAGACCAGGTGACTCAAATGTGTAAAATCTGTACAAAATAAACTAAACTGACTGAAAATAACTGAAATTCTTCTTTGAATAACTGTGCAGGAAAATCTAAAGGTATTAAAGTGGAACAAAACCCTGAGTGGCCGACCCTGAAGTCTATAAGACCCGGCCATTGACCGTCCCCCTTGGGCATTCTAAATCAGGATGCCCACTGTGTGAAACGACCCCTGGATAACCACAGATCCCCCCACTTTTCTGGCGCGCTCACGCAGATAGTCATTTAGACAGGCCGGGCAGCCAGGAAGGTTACTGCTCAGGCTCCCCATCTGCGTGCAAACAGAGCTGATTGGATGAGACCCCACGCATGCCTGTGGGACAGGGAAAGGTACGTTTTCACAGGCGAACTTGGGGATTTCACATATCAGGGCATCCCAAGTCAGGATAGGGGCACAAAACAAAACTCCAGATAGTGAAAATCCTGGGTTGGGCTTTGCTCAAAACACACAAAGCTGAAAGAAAGATCATATGGAAAAAAGAGAGAAAATGGTAAACTGAAAGATTCTGCAGCAGAGCCAATATGAAGGGAAAACTGTCAAAATCAGCTAAATGACTTCTAGAGCTTTTCTTTCTGTTTTAGATATATAAGTTCGGGCCAGGCAATGTTGCAATGTTGTTATCTTATGCTGGACGGCTGCCAGCACTGAACAGCTGAGACTTCTGATACATTGTTTCACCCCTCTCCTCAGCACCCGACCCAGGACCCGACACTCAGCAGACATAAACATGAGCTATTAGTCTTCAGCTGCACAACACACACATCATTTTTTTCTAAATTTGTAATTCTTACTCCAACACCTACCTACATTCAAAGTACCATTTGAATATAAGTCACCAAGAAAAATTTGCGATACTGCTCCTTTAAGCTAAATCTCCCCTGGTGATTTAAATAATGCTACTCTAATCTATCTATGCATCTATTTATCTGTCTATATCTCTATCACACACTGCATATTTCTTCTATCTGCCGCACATGGGACCAGCGGTAATTACATACACATCACATTTTGCTTTGTCTAGGCTTTGGTGCCATTAATCATTTGAAAAGGTCTCAGGAAATCCTAATGCATGTTAATGCGAGCCCCCACCTGCTTATAAATAGACATGAACCTGTCCCTCAGCGCTGTGCTGCAGAGGTAGGAAAACAGAAGAGACATTGCTCATTGCATCACACTTTCAAACTATTACAATATTTCAAGGAACACTGTTGCAAAGAAATGTCCAATAATAGAACAAAATGGTCCAATAACTATTACAATAATTAAAGGAGCACTAATGCAAAATAATGTCCACTAATAGAACAAAATGGTCCAATAGCTATTACAACACTTAAAGGGATTGTCCAGGCAATAAAATAGGATAGATACCAATATTTCCGCACTGCTGATTGGCCCTATACCGGGAGTTGGAAACTTACCCCGGGATCCAGACCACCCTCTCTACGCTCACGTCCAAGGCATGTGGTTGTCTGCCTGGCTCCTCGCATCACTCATGGCACGCCCCACTATTACAGTGAATGGAGCGGGTGCAGTCAGTTACTGTGACTGACATAAGGTTATCAAACTATAGGGTGAATCAGATGCCCGGGACTACTGGTGGGTATATATTGGTTTTTATTTTTGCCCAGACGGTGACTTTAAAGGAGCACTATCGTGAAAAAATGTTCAATAATCAATAAGCTAGACTGCAAGAGGAGTGACACTCTGCGTCAAAAATATTTCAGTCAAGCTGATTTCTTTATTTTCTGGAAGGAAGGGGACAGGTTATGAACATACCATACTGTTTTTTTCATGGGAGAACTGATCGACTGTGGCTGAGCCAGCCTGTGCTGAAATAATAGTGCATTACTATTGCAATTCTTCTGATGTGTGTAGATGCTTTTACCCATCATGCAATGATTTGGGCTACTGTTAGAGTGCATAATGCTACTGTTTCCCACAGGGTGACTCAGAAGACAAGCAGTTTTGAATGGGCAGTTCCCCGATGTCACCCCTGGATAATATTCCTGCCAGCAGAAGGAATCTACAAGCTTGGCGGGAATTTCTTTCATTTGGGATGTATAAGAGCCCCTTCTATTACTTTCCAGAATGTTTATATGGGTTTTTAATGTTGGGAGATTCCGAGATACAGTTCCTTTAAAGCGGAAAAAGATCTGGGACTTTAACTTTACCTGGTTTTGTTCCACGGCATCCCGAAGCCAGGCTCCAATGAGCGAGCTCCCGTCCAATGAGAGCCGTCTGAAATGACGACGTCACTCGGAAGGTGGCTCTCATTTACTAGAATGGGGAGTGCGCGCCTCCTCATCCCTCTCGTCCCTGGCCAGGCACCTACTCTCGTCCCAGCCTATTTGGCATCCTGATTTCGGATGCCCGGGGGGAGGGAATTGATCTATAAGATTCCCGGGCCTATCGCCATGGGTTTTGGTCCACTTTGCCCGAGTGTGTGCTTGTATGTTACCTGACCAGCACACTGTTTTTTTGTAGTGAGGACATACTGTCTATATGGTGGTTTGTATGTTCTTACTGTGTCGTTGTGGGTTCTTCCTACAGCTTAAAATGGACCAACACCCAGGATTTTGACTATCCTGGGTTTTGGTCCACTTCGGTGGGGCACCCCGATCAGAGGTACCCCGCTGTGTGAAACCCCCCAGAAATCCCGAAAAACTCACCTCTCCTCGCTCCCACGTGACCGGACGGACAAGAGAGCGCGCCCGCCACCGCCTCCCGCGCGTCGCTCTTACAGGGCGTGCGCCCGCGCCGGCCATTCACAAACGGCCGGCGCGGGTGCGCGTCCTGCTAGAGGGACGCGCGGGAGGCGGCGGCGTGCACCGCTGGATCAAGGAGCAGGTAGGGATTTAGGGGTTTCTGGGGGATCGGGGTGCCCCGCAGTCAGGGGACTGAAGATTCCCGGACCGATCAGTGGAGGGTGTTGGTCCACTTTAAGGGGTAGCTGTCTAACAGGCTGATTCATTAATAGCGCCAGGTAGCGACAGATGAGCGACAGTAGCGTTATTTTCACAGCGCCCGTTAGTATTTGCTGTGCTTGGCCGTTGTTCGGCTGTTGACAGTGACTCAGTCGGTGTGTGGTAATGTTGAATATTGGGTGAGGAGTCGCTGTTTGATAGGTTCCGCGCTGTATGGGAGCGCATGACAGCGAACGGCCATAGCGAACGGCTCCCAGCATATTCATTAACAAATCGCGCTCCAAAAATTCTTGCGCTGTGAAATGCATGTTTAAACCCCAGAGCGCTGGCGGCGATGGGTTAAAAGTAGTTTTTTAACCCCCAAACCATATTTTTAGAAAAAAAAAAAAACATGTTTTTCAAAACATTTTGTAATATGAATACATTAATATCAGACCTGTAATATCAATTCTGCACACATTTTTTTTTTTTTTTTTTTTAGCTTAAAAGAAAAATCTAACATTGCAGAAGTGGTCACAGAATTTTTGACATTAAAAAAAAAAAAAAAAATAATAGCAATTAATTATGAATATTTAAAGTTAGCTCCATTGAAATGCACTGGAGAGCACCAGGTAGCGAGAGGTCATACCTTTCGCTGTTCAAGGTTGCTCGCTGGCGCTGTGGGGTGAGGCTGGAATAATGATGAATGATTCGCTATCTGGCGCTCTGTCAGTCGCTAAGCAGGATCGGCTTCATAAATGTGTGATTGCGGAGGGGAGCCGGCGTTCTCGTGGCGGTGAGCGTCATTACCGTTCGCTCACCATTCGCTACCTGGCGCTATCCCTTGTTAAATAAGGGCCTAAATTGTCCATGTGTGTTTGTGCGTGTGTGTGTGTTTGTGCGTGTGTGTGTGTTTGTGCGTGTGCGTGTGTGTGTGTTTGTGCGTGTGCGTGTGTGTGTTTGTGCGTGTGTGTGCGTGTGTGTGTGTTTGTGCGTGTGTGTGTGTATGTGTTTGTGCGTGTGTGTGTGCGTGTGTGTGTGTGTGTGTGTGTGTGTGTGTATGTGTTTGTGCGTGTGTGTGTGTGTGTGTGTGTGTGTGTGTGTATGTGTTTGTGCGTGTATGTGTGTGTGTGTGCGTGTATGTGTGTGTGTGTGTGTGTGTGTGTGTGTTTGTGCGTGTGTGTGTGTGCGTGTGTGTGTGTTTGTGTGTGTGTGTGTGTGTGTGTTTGTGCGTGCGTGTGTGTGCATGGGTTTGCACATATGTATGTGTGTATGTGTGCACAGCAGGGACATTGGATTCTCAGCTTCTCTAAGGAACAGTTGACTGATGTGAATGTAAAGTGCTGCAAAATATGTCAGCGCTATATAAACATCCCCTAGGTCATTACTGTGGAGTATGGATCACCAAACCTAAAGTGCCTAGGACTGCATAGCTTTGCTAAATCATAAGCTAATTTTAAATTTTTACCCAGAAGCCACTGGTGCAACCTAACATGGTGTTCTGTAGACTCATCGGAGACGTTTCAATGCAAGCTTTATTTTTCTCACCAAAGTTCAGTGTGGATTTCAGATCCCATTTCAGGTTGTCAGCCCAAATGATTATCTGGGATTTGTGATGTCAGCTCGTTGTCAAAATAATCCCTGAAAAGGAGAATATGCTGTGCGTTTACCATAGACCGCTGTGCTGGATGTCTTTTAGCACTGGCAGAAGACCGGCTGCTAAAGGAGAGCCATTACAGGCTGCGCAGCGTTTTACCGCCTAATTACCCGCTGGGAAGAGCTACCAGGAACCACTAGGATTAGATGGCGGGTGCCGATGAATTTAGAGCACTTTCATTAAGGGATGTCTTTTCACCTCATTTTCGCCTCTGGGCTAGATTCACACCTTTATGCTTTTAAACTGTGTATTAAGCAGAGAGGAACTGGAAGACGCATTCTGGGCTTTGAGAACCTTTGGGCCAACAAACCTCACCAAAGCCCCCAGGTCTGTACTGAACTATTGAAATCAAAGCTGCAACCCGCTTGTGTGATTTTGGAGCGTTGTTTTATTGTGCATTGAAGTAAAAGTGTGAGCCCCACCTAAGAGCTGGATGTGTTATAAGCTTCAGTTCGAAGATATAAAATGGTGTTGCCAAGTTACTCCAGTAAATATGATTTTAGTTTTATATATACATATATTAGAGATGCCATATTTTAAATTTTGCTTGAAGACCAGTTGCTTATCTTCAGGTATAGCCATTAGCCAGGATCGGATTAGAAGAGTGACAAGCTAGGGCTCCCCTCCGGGACCTCTGCTACTTGGGACATTGAGTGATCTACAGTTATTTATGGGGCCTCCACCAGGGGTGTAGCTGAGGGGGGTAGGGGAGCAAGTGCAGCAGGTCAGGGGGGCACCAAAGGGAGGCCTGAACACAGGTGGGAGGAGCCATTTTGAATCTTTGCACCACATGCCAAAGCCTAGCTACACCTCTGGCCATTTTCGGCATGCAGTAGTAGGCAAGTTTTATGTTGTCCGTACCACTTTCACTACTTTTACAGAAAAGCCCTGTTATCCATGGTGATCTAATGACCTCTTGGAACAGCCCATTCCTCAGCACGAGTAGGTGTTAGCCAAATGTAATGCACTGAAACATACATGAGGCCTTGTGCCTAGCCTGAGTACTGTAAATATGGAGATAGATGAAGGGTATGATGTGGGAGGCTTTGGCCGTGCTGAGAGAACTGGGCTAGAACTAGTTTTTTAACCTGTCTGCATATATTTTGTTTTCTTTACCAAACCTGATTAACAAGACACTTCCTCTGTCGCTATCTTTTTAAATTAAAAATATATCACATATGTATCTGCTTTCACCCACAGTAGGTTCCTCATGTTTGAGGTCTCAAAAGTTACCAGTCTGGAAGAAGAGTTCCTTCAACCTGTTTGTGTGTCTCATCACCTGGTATAAAAGGGAAGGGTAGATGCCCCAAGACAGAAGATGGGTAAATATCGAAGCAGCAGACCTGGACAGGTCATCTGCAATCAGGTAAGGTGAGTGCATTTTTTAATTTTCTTATTGTCTACAGGTGTCCATTAAAGTGACCATCCAGTTGAAAAAGCATCAGAAGCCTGAACCATGGCCCTGGACCTTGCCTGCTTCTACGTTCCCTCGATTTGGTTGCCTTACTGCAATCTGAAGTAGTGACCTACACGACGGGCATACCTCACTGGCTGTTGGCAGTCACAAGGAGCTTTGATGCTACATGGGAAGTAGTTGGTGAGTACTGGGGTTGGGGTTCAGGCTAGCAGAGCCTCATTGGAATTTCGAGCCTCATTGGGATGACCTCATGAGTTTCCCTATAACAGATGACCTAGACATCTAAGCACCTTCTCTGGAGGAGAAGATACATTAATTACTAATGATTATGTTATGACTAAGGGCTAGTAACAGCCTGAAACGCGTCCCAATGGTGGAGGGGAGCACTTTCTGACTTACAAGACGTTTGACGGCTGTGTTTGGAATTATCCTCATTTTAAGCTATGAAGTAAAAGCTAAGTAAAAGCTAAGTTTTAACCCTTTTCAAGCTGGACATTGCAATTGTAAACGATTTGGGGAGTTTTTCAGGAGATCCTGAGGTCCGTGCTGTTTGGGTCTGAGGGTGAGCTGGTTACTGCTTGCTTATGTTTACATTAACTAATAACCCAGAGCCTGTGACACCTAATTGGTCACTGAATATGGTAGGTTCCATAAACCGAAAATCCAAAGGCAGCTATCTGGACGGAATGGCCGTGACCAGCACTAAATGTCAATGCCAGTGATTATTCATGGATTTTTTATGAGAAACACAGACAGTGGTGCTAAAGTGATCCTATACCCAGAAAGCATGAAAACACAGGACCAGTATGATGCCTGAGTCGCAGCCATATGCTAATTCATTCAGTTACAAATAAACTATCACATAATAGCAGCTAGGTTGAAGTGCTTCCCAGTGCTGAGCTGTGTGTACTGTAACTGAACGTATCATTGCTTTAAAACACCAGGGGGCAGAGCTGTTCTTCCAAGGAGCAATAGAGCCAGCTGCATCCAGTTCATGTTGTTATGAATATTGGGCAAAGGCTTTAGTAAAAAAAATGTAACACAAGCTGTCTTGGGGCACTGGGCTGGGGATAGAAGGTGACGACATAAACTTTCGTTCTGGGTATAGATGCACTTTAAATCTCCACAATATTGTTACAGCCATTAAAAAGCGCAGCATTTGACGTGGATAAATCTGCTGCAAAGGGGCTGAAGTAAGCCTGCAGATGTCCTTCAGGAAAACGTCCAGCTTTTTTGTGCAAATATGGCACACAGAAATGTTTCCTCCGCATTTAACCCATCTGTGCAGTGAGACAGTGAGTGCACAACATGCTCGGAGCAGTGGGCTTCCCAAACCCTGGTGCCCAGGGGGCAGTTGGGAGGATAGGTGGCTTACTCATTAGCACTTCAGTCATGCCTCAGCCTGCAACCCCCCTAAAGTTTGGTTCCTTAACCACTAGGCAACAACTGCCCAATGACCAGGCCCTGGTGCAGACAAAAGCTCCAGTGTTGCTCATACAATAACCATTTCCCCGTCACATTCAGCCTGAGGATGTCAGTTAAAGTGGACCAACACCCTCCCCCGATCGGCCCGGGAATCTATAAGATTCCCGGACCGATCGGCTCCCTGACCGATCGGGGTGCCCCGCTGTGTGAAACCCCCCCGAACCCCCACAAATCCTACCTTCACCTCGTTCCAGCGGCGCATGCGCGTCCGCCGCCGCCTCCCGCGCGTCCCTCTAGCAGGGCGCGCACCCGCGCCAGCCGTTTTTGAATGCCCGGCGCGGGCGCGCTCCCTGTAGGAGGGACGCGCGGGAGGCGGCCCGCGCTCAGCTTGTCCGTCGCTGTCTCTCATTGTCCGTCGGCAGCGATTGGACGAGCGGGTCATGTGGGAGCGGGGTCAGGTGAGTTTTCGGGGCTTTCTTTCCTTTTCTGGGGGGTTTCACACAGCGGAGCACCCACGATCGGGGTGCCCCGTGGAAGTGGACCAATACCCAGGATAGTCAAAATCCTGGGTGTTGGTCCACTTTAAGCTAAATTAGAAACACTGAGACAGCAAATACAAATAGTCCTTTTTTGCATACATGATACCATGTGAGCACAACACAGGTAAACAAGGTGGCAGAATAACAATGATGGGGCCCTCTGACCTCATAGGCCCCAATGCACGCACCTTCTGTAGTTATGACCCTGTTATATGACTCATTTACATTGGAGGGGGTGTCTTTTTATTTATTCTATGGGGCAATTGTTTGGTGATGAAGCTGCTGTAATAATTTTCATATTTATGGTATCCTGTGATATGTGAATATTACTATACTACGATCTGAGTGTATTTTATTTTCCTATTATATTGAGCTACATGTATGGAAATGTAAAACTACATGTCAGCTATAGATCCAGATCTATTTTTTAGGATCCCTTGGTGGTCCCTTGTCAGCATGGCCTTCATTTCCAGTGTATTAATTGGTTCTATGTTTAGCGTTGTTTACCCTGTTAGTGTGACTTCAGCAAACACTGTGAAGGAACCAGACACAACAGGTTGGGATCTCTACATGTCGCTTATAGCCGTGTCAGTCTGTTATCTTGTCATTCTTATAAGGCCAATCCATTTTTTGTCTTTAATAAATCCTATGGTTAGTATGTTGAGTGGGTTTACTGTTGAGGTAGAAATATGTTAATGAGGGTTAGGATTGGTACATATGGGAAAATGCAGATACAGCACCAGTTACCAGATGTAGAGACGGTGTTCTACTGTTCACAGAGTCTGTACTCTATACTAATTTTTGGAACGCCCGCACAGCTGAAATACTAGCACTACTGGTGCCGGCTGGGTGAGACAAAAGCCCTAAAAAAGGGCCACCCACAATTAATCCTAGATTCACGGTCTGCCAGTACAGGCCGCTATATCCCACCCTAAAATATAGCCGCACAACAGAGATGTATTCAAAAATGTATAGCTAAACTTTATTGAAATTTGACATAGACACACTTAGGCCCTTATTTAACAAGGGATAGCGCCAGGTAGCGAATGGTGAGCGAACGGTAATGACGCTCACCGCCACAAGAACGCCGGCTCCCCTCCGCAATCACACATTTATCAAGCCGATCCTGCTTAGCGACTGACAGAGCGCCAGATAGCGAATCATTCATCATTATTCCAGCCTCACCCCAGCGAGCGACCTTGAACAGCGGCAGGTATGACCTCTCGCTACCTGGCGCTCTCCAATGCATTTCAATGGAGCAATCTTTAAATATTCATAATTAATTGCTAATATTTTTTTTTTTTTTTTTTAAATGTCAAACATTTTGTGACCACTTCTGCAATGTTAGATTTTTTTTTTAAGGTAAAAAAAAAAAAAAAAAAAAAATTTGTGCAGAATTGATATTACAGGTCTGATATTAATATATTCATATTACAAAATGTTTTGAAAAGCATGTTTTTTTTTTTCTAAAAATATGGTTGGGGGTTAAAAAACTACTTTTAACCCATCGCTGCCAGCGCTCTGGGGTTTAAACATGCATTTCACAGCGCGAGAATTTTTGGAGCGTGATTTGTTAATGAATATGCTGTGAGCCGTTCGCTATGGCCGTTCGCTGTCATGCGCTCCCATACAGCACGGAACCTGTCAAACAGCGACTCCTAACCCCGTATTCAACATTACCGCACACCGACTGAGTCGCTGTCAACAGCCGAACAACGCCCAAGCACAGCGAATACTAGCGGGCGCTGTGAAAATAACGCTACTGTCGCTCATCTGTCGCTACCTGGCGCTATTAATGAATCGGCCTCTTAATTAAAAAAAACACAATTAAAAAATGGTTATATGAAACCACTAATGCGGATGTTGCAAGCGGCCAAATATGGACTATCTGAATCTGTACAATATAAATAAAAATAAACTCATGCTGCTGTACACGACGTGTTGTGTGGAGAACCACTTCGTCAGCATCCTGACGAAGTGGTTCTCCACGCAACGCGTCAGTGTTGGTAGCTGGTGTTTCAAGTGGACCTGGACTCATTAATTTGGTGATATAATCTATGATACTATTCTATGGCTGTTTGTGTATTTCATAATGTGTATTGGAAACGCTGTTAGCACTTTTTTGCGCACTTTGCACTTTAGCACTCAAGCACTTTTTTAAGGGGTGTCCCACATTACTTTTGGGATACCCTTTTTCACTTACTTCTGCATACATCTTTTATAGCTGCTAGTCACTCTGCTTATCTATAGCTCTACTTGTACACTTTGCACAGTTCTTTTATAGTCTTTATAGAGTACAGCTGGTTCCATTACACACTGTGTACAGCAGCGTGAATTTATTTTTATTTATATTGTACACATTCAGATAGTCCATATTTGTCCGCCTGCATCATCCGCATTAGTGGTTTCATATAACCATTTTTAAATTGTGTTTTTTTAATTAAGTGTGTCTATGCCAAATTTCAATAAAGTTTAGCTATACATTTTTGAATACGTCTCTGTTGTGCGGCTATATTTTAGGGTGGGATATAGCGGCCTGTACTGGCAGACCGTGAATCTAGGATTAAGAGTCTGTACTCTCATCATCTTTATCTTTCTATGTAGCAGCACTGGATACATTGCTAGGCATTGCATAAATCACTGCTCACATTTACTGTGCAGTGTACTGGTAGTATGAGGCAGACTGGGGCCTAAAATCAGCCAGGGATTCATCACAGCCAATTATTGGCCTGCAATAGACTGAGCCCCCCAAATGCGCCCTCAGTCCAGCCATGGGCAGGGGTGGATATAGCTTAAAGTGGACCAACACCCAGGATTTTGACTATCCTGGGTCTTGGTCCACTTCGATCGGGGTGCCCCGCTGTGTGAAACCCCCCCGAACCCCCCGAACTCACCTCTCCCCGCGCCGACGGACAAGCCGCGGACAAGCGGCTCCTCCGCCGCCGCCTCCCGCACGTCCCTCTTGACGCGCGCGTGCCCGCGCCGGCCATTCACAGACGGCCGGCGCGGGCGTCTAAGGTAGGGGGTTTGGGGGGGTTTCACCCCGCGGGACATCCCGATCTCGGATGTCCCGCGGGGAGGGAGGTGATCGGCCCGGGAATCTTATAGATTCCCGGGCCGATCACCGGTGGGTGTTGGTCCACTTTAAAGTAATGGTACTGAAGTTTTGGTATTGTAGGGGCAGATAATGTGAGAGCAATGTCTGTTGTCTCCCACAGAAATGATGCATAGCCTAGACTAGGGTTTCTAGGCTGGGGGTATCGGGGGGCCAGATACACAGTGGGCAAAGGGGAGACTAGGCAGGCAGGGATTGGTCACACCCAGTCCTTGCCATTCTGCCCTTTGCGCATAGTCCCTGCCATTCTCCCCTATGCGCCCAGTCCCTGCCATCCTCTTCTGTATGCCAGTCCTTGCCATTCTCCCCTATGTGCCCAGGCCCTGCCTTCCTCCCCATGTTTGACCAGTTCTTGCTATTTTCCCCTCTGTAGCAAGTGTCTGCCATCTCCCACTGTGTCCCTGCCATTCTCCTCTATGCGCCCAGTCCCTGCCATCCTCTTCTGTGTGCCAGTCCCTGCCATTCTCCCCTATGTGCCCAGGCCCTGCCTTCCTCCCCATGTTTGACCAGTTCCTGCTATTTTCCCTCTGTAGTAAGTGTCTGCCATCCTCCACTGTGTCCCTGCCATTCTCTCCTCTGCACCCAGTCTCTGCCATTCTCCCTTATGTGGCCAGGACTTGCCTCCCTCCCCTGTATGTCCAGTCCCTGCCATTCTCCCCTATGCACCCAGTGTCTTCCATCCTCCTCTGTGTGCCCAGTCCCTGCCATTCTCCCTTATGTGTCCAGGCCCTGCCTTCCTCTCCTGCCATTATCCCCGGCTTTCCTCCCTTATTTGGGCCTCTTTAAGCTAAAGGGCCTTGGGCCACCCCCTAAAGCCTTGGGTAACCCCCCCCCCCCCAATTCTTGTTCTTGCTACAGCCACTGTCACTGGGGGCCTAATGTTGGCCACCACTGCCATTATGTGATGAGTTAGCGAGCAGTTACCTGGAACACGCTGCCGCTAATATTACATCTTTATGTGGTTCAGGCATGGAGCTTTATGAATTGAATCTAAAGCAGGAACCATTCCTATAAGAGACAGTCCTCTATGCCATTCTCTCATTACAAGTTGTTTTTTGCAATTTAATCTTAAATAAAACATTCATTTCTGCCAAGCAGATGTACAGAGGTGTTCTAGGGATAGGCCCCCTCTGTTGCAGATGATCCAAACTTTCCTCTAAAATCCTCTGCAGCTGCATTATCCTCCTCCTCCATTCTGTGCATGAAAATAGGCTTCAATGAGCATTTCTCCAGTGTGTGCATTCACAGGAAACATTGTAGCGTATCAACAGACACAGTGTCGCAAATCATACACACGAATGACTGTGCGCGGCAATCAAACATCATCTGTCTCATTAATTAAATGTCTCATTAGGGAGCGAGGCATAGGGGAAAGACTTGGGTGCTGCACAAGCAGAAAACACAACATGTCAAAAGGCATCCGAGGAAAGAGAGAATATAGGGCGATGTAGGGACAGAAAGAGCAGGCTTGGAAAACTTATTACCAACACTAAACTTTAACAAGAAAGAACTATTTATCAAAAATGGTTGCTCCTAGGGCTTCCTGTGGTCCTGTACACAAACATTTCATCATATTGCTTGTAACAACATTATCATTTATGATAATTACATATGAAGAGGAGCATATTAAAGAAACACTAGTAATAGGGGCAGGTGCATGGGAACCAGAAAAGCTAATAAAAAGTGTTGGATTGCAAGTGGTGAGCATCTCCCACTGTAGACTCTATGGCTTATGTATGACATAGGCCCTTATTTATGAAGGAATAGCGACAGGTAGCGACTGGTGAGCGGCCGGTAATGACGGGCACCGCCCGAGAACGCCGGCTCCCCACCACAATCACACATTTATCAAGCCAATCCTGCTTAGCGACTGAGATAGCGCCAGATAGTGACTCATTCATCATTATTCCAGCCTCAGCCCACAGCGCCAGCGCCCGACCTTGAACAGCGACAGGTATGACCTCTCGCTACCTGGCGCTCTCCAATGCATTTCAATGGAACAATCTTTAAATATTCATAATTAATTGTTATTAATGTTTTTTTTTTTTTTTTTTAATGTGAAAAATTCTGTGACCACTTCTGCCATGTTAGATAATTTTTTTAAGGTAAAAAAAAACAAAAAAAAAATTTGTGCAGAATTGATATTACAGGTCTGATATTATTGTATTCATGTTACTAAATTCTTAAAAAAAAAAAAATATTTTTGGTTTCCAAAAATATGGTTGTTTGGGGGTTAAAAAACTACTTTTAACACATCGCCGCCAGCGCTCTGGGGTTTAAACATGCATTTCACAGCGCGAGAATATTTTGAGCGTGATTTTTTGATGAATATGGTGGGAGCCGGTCGCTCTGACCAGTCGCTATCATGCGCACCCATACATCGCGGAACCTGTCAAATAGCGACTCGTCACCCCGTATTCAACATTACTGCACACCGACGCTATCAACAACCGAACAATGGGCAAGCACAGCGACTACTAGCGGGCGCTCTGAAAATACTGCTACAGTCGCTCAACTGTCGCTACCTGCCGCTATTAATGAATCGGCCTCCCCGACTCATCATTTTGATTATTTCTGCATTGTCACTTCACAATTACATGTTAAAGTATATTGGAAACGTATTAATGAAACAATAGTAATAGTAATAGTCATAGTAACAGGGGGTGGTGCAGGGGAGAGAGGAAAGGTAACAGGAAGGAAATTTGATTGCAAGCCCACAGTGGCAGGGCTTACTCTCCTACTGCTGGCTGTATGGCTTGTACACCATTTTTATGGCAATACATTATTAGTTGTAACCGCTACATTTACAGCAATATAACAATAAAACAATAGTAATAATCAGTAATAGGAAGAAGTATGTGGGGGGTAAAGGAATATGAGATAGATTGCAAGCTCTCTCCTACTGCAAGCTATATAGTTTCTGTATTTCACTGTACTGCATGTATTTGCATTATTACCCCTGTTTGCAACGATTAAGCATATTAATTAAACAACGCTACAAATGTATAATAGGGAAGGGGAGCTGGGAAAGGATATGGAAAGAGAGTTAGATTGTAAGCTCATGGGGACAGGGTTTTTCTCCCACTCTAGGATGGCTTATACATTATACACAAGAATGTAATCATGTTTGTTTGTTTAGCTGCATTATTACTCCAGTTTATATTAATTAATAAGTAATTGAATAATGGCAGTATATTAAAGATACACGACTAATATTTAGTAATCTGGGGAGCCAGGAAAGGTAATAGAAAGTTACAAACACAATTATCTGTTAACCTCCCTGGCGTTGTGAAAAAGACAAATGCAATGGCAACGAAAGCGTTACCATTGTATTTGTCTCTGACACACGGCTCCGCCCCCATGAGCCTCTGCGGCTCACAGAGACGGAACCCGGAAGCGGAGACGGACGCCGCAGCCGCGGCTCTCACCTGCGATCGCGGCGGAGACATCGCTGGATCGCAGGGAGAAGGTAAGGAGGCTGCGCCACCCGCTCTTGCTCCCAAATCGATCCCGAGCGTGACTCGGGGTTACCGCCACTTACAGCGCAAATTAACCCAGAGTCACGCTCGGGATCGCCGCCAAGGGGGTTAAGATCCATTACTGCTTTTTCACCCTTAAATAATATATCATAACCAGATTGTATGGACCAGATTGTATAGACCCACACACTGAAGAAGCTAAGGCGAAACGCGTCTGTGTAGGAGTACCAAATATATAACCAGCCACAACTTGCTACAAACTCTGGGCAGTACAAAGACCCACCTTGCTACAAACGAGAGGGTCTGATGACCAGTGGATCTATTCAATGAGCACTTGTACAAACAAGAGACTGTCTAACCACAGAGATCGGCTATGTAACAAGCCCTTATCAGATACGTACGAGTGAAATTTATGTTTGCTTTTGTTTTGTATATTAGAATAAATTAAGATTTATTTATCACACATAATAACATATGGCTACTCTTTTGAACTGTATCAGATATCAATAACGTGATAAGCATTAAATCCCTAGTGAGTGATTTAGAGGTTCTTCCCTTCCTTTGAGGGGCGCCCTTGGATCACACCCCTGACGGCCCTACCGACTGTCAAGTGGTGTGAACCGGGGAAGACCCCCGAGAAAGAAGGGGCCCCCCCTAATAGAAAGTTAGATTGCAAGCTCATATGGATGGGGTGCTCTGCTTTACTCTGTATGACTTGTATATACAATCAATTATTAATAATGTTTATTTCTGCATTTCAGTTTGTAATAATTAATATGTAAAGTATAATGGCAGCATATCAATGAAACACTACTAATATGTGGGACAGTCAAAAAAGGTAAAAGAAGGAGTGTTAGATTGCAAGTTCCTAAAGACAGAGTTCTCTATCTTACTCTTAGCTGTATAGATTATATAAATATATAATAAATAATAATAATAATAATAATTATTATTATTATTATTGTTATTATTATTATTAATAATAATAATAATAATAATAATAAGTATTATTCAAATTTGTATACATACATAAAGGATAACGGCAGGGTATCAATGAAGCAATACTAATATTTAGTATTAGGGAAAGGTAACAGGGAGAGAGTTAGATTGCAAGCTTCTATTGGCATGGCTCTATACTGATCTGTAGTCTGCATAGCTTACGTATATCATATTGCATTGTTACTCATGTTCACAACAATTAGGTATGCATTGGATGATGTCCATATAACAAACAATAGTTATAGTAATAATTAGTAACAGTAATCAGAGAGCCGGAAAGGTAATGGGAGGAGAGTTAGTCTGGTATATCATAAGCAGGGCCAGTAACTCCATCCTGGACCAGAATCAAATAATGACATCAAAGACAAAAAAAAGAAATGACAGCGGGAGTTTCTTGCAAATGAGATGAACATATGGAGAAGGAGGGGGGATGACCCGGGCATCCTGTGTTCCTGATGGGAGCAGGATCTGCCCGCCACCTGTTGGGGGTTAATCTATAGAGAAATGTCTACTGGATTTGTCAGCTTGCTCTGTATCCATTTCTGCCAGGTTGTCTTGTGGTAACTTTGCCCAGCTTATAATATCCCTCTGCTGAAACAGGATCTCTCTTCTGACGGCATGTATCGACCGGCTAATTCATCCTAACGATCACAAGGCAAAATGATTGTTCCCTTTCAAGCAACTCTGGCTAACACTTACCTGCTGCTAGTGTAACCTGCACTTGTGGTCCTTCCCTGGCAGCATCTGTGCAGCACCCGGGAGCATCATTGCCAGGCAGCAGTCACATCGATGCGTCACCTGTAGTGCTGTCCATCAGTGTGTACCTCGCTGCCCGTAAATGTTCCTGTCGGATGCGAAAAGAAAGGCTCCCCTTCTACCTGATGCTGCTCACCTCTCTATCCCTCTTCCCCTTGTTCTCACTCTTTTCTGTCCCTCTCAGTCTGTCTTTTTCCGAATCTTGTTTCTATAGAAACTAGATTAGCGGGGAGAAGGGGGGGGGGTGGACTGTAACAGCCCCATGTGACTAAGATTCCAACACTGAAGAATCTCTTCGCTTTTTTCTGGATCCAGAGCTTTTTTTTTCTTTTTACATAACAACAAGCCATTGTTACTGGTACCCAAGGAGCCTGAAAAGGCCGTGGCATGATAAAACAGGGCTGCAGGTTCCCGCAGTGGGGCCAGACAAGGATGGCTGACAGAGGAAAACTCACTACGCTCTGACTTTAGTGAAGTTGTACACCTGTTAGACATCTCAGTACTTAAAACCCAACTCTAGCCAAAGGTATTTTTGTTTTCCATAGAATGGGAAGGAGTTTTTCCTGACTATTGCAGAGATTTAACTTACCTTTTTGAGAGAATAAAGAGTTCCTATGTCAGTGACACTTAAAGTGGACCAACACTCAGGATTTTGACTATCCTGGGTTTTGGTCCACTTCGGCGGGGCGACCCTGTGTGAAACCCCCCAAAAACCCCGAAAAACTCACCTCTCCTCGCTCCCACGTGACCGCCGCTGTCAATCCCCGCCGACGGACAAGCGGGAGGCAGCGACGGACAAGAGAGCGCGCCCGCCGCCGCCTCCCACGCGTCACTCTTACGGGCGCGCGTCCTGCTAGAGGGACGCGCGGGAGGCGGTGGCGGGCGCCGCTGGATCGAGGATCAAGTAGGGATTTAGGGGTTTCTGGGGGGTTTCACACAACGGGGGAACCCACGATCAGGGTGCCCCGCAGTCAGGGGGCTGATCGGTCCGAGAATCTTATAGATTCCCGTGCCGGTCACGGGAGGGTGTTGATCCACTTTAAGGACAGTGTCATAGGAAGCACAGGGAGAATTCCAGGTCGGCTGCACTTCTTGGGGGTCAAATGAGCTAGGTGTAGCCCCATGCACACAGCCCACCTCACCCAGAGCATGTGTTCAAATTCACCTTTTTTTCTACTAATACCACCCCTCTCTGCCTGCCTGCCAAGTCTCCCCCCCCAACCCCTCTTCCCTTATCCAGCCCCACTGCACCCCCTATCCAAGACACCCCAGCCCATGTTCAGACCCTGCAATGCTGGATTTTGTTTGTGTGGGGCCACACCCAACCCCGATAAATTGGCTGCCCCTACAATACTAAAGCTTAAGTACCATCACTTATCCACCCCTGCGCATAGATGCCCCTGCAATGCTCTCTAACCATAGCTGACAAGCACACTTGTTGACCTGCTGGGAAGCACATTGCGGCTGCAGCTTTGCAGGTCGTGTGCTGGTCATAGACGACCTGGAGGCAGTAAAACCTGAGACTGAATACCAGTGTATAAGAAGAAGAAATCAGAACTTGAACATGTACAAAGTTGGGTGACTAAACAAATAAATGGAATGGGGGGATCTGACTACCCTAAATGACGGTCAGAATTAAGTTTATTTAGTTTGAAAAAGGGAGGGTCAGTACAAAGATCTGTCCCACAAACTATTTATACTCAGGACTGTAACTATAACATGGGGCATCTGCTATGTTAAGGGAAAGTAACTTCTTGCATTGGCATAGTAGGGGATTCTTTTCTGTAAGAGCAGTGAACTCTCAGAGGAGGTAGTCATGAGAAATACACTAAAAGATTTCAAAAGTCGCCTAGATGCCTTACTTGTATGTATTATCATTACCAACTATGGCTACAAGACCACTGCATGTAGATATTCTGTAATACATAGGCTAACCTGGACAGGCTGATGTCTTTTTTCAGCATTACTTACAATATAACTTTGTCACAGGGACAAAATTCATTTTGGCTGGAGTTTGTCTTTAAGGGGGTGGAGAGATCTCCACCTCAACACTGAAAGTGCAATAGTAAATTATACCACCAATGATGTATTCGATATTTGTTTATAAAGCACTCCCCAAGAAGCCTCTTCTTGTTCTGACAAATAACCCCCAAAATATAGGATGCAACTGCAGAATAATTTGTTACATGGCTGGCACACTCTCAAACAGAGGGTGAAAAAAATACAGATGAACACAAGGTCAGCAGCTTGAAAGTAAGTTTAAGATTTTGCCTGGATTGACCCTTTACATTTCAGAAGGAAGAAATAATCTCTGCACAGCTGCTTAAATGCCTGAAATATAAAAGTGTTACTGGCCATGAAGAATACTTTGCAATTCTCCAATTATTTGTTTTTTTTTCGATCCATTGGTCAGATGTTTCTATGATATAATAGAGTACAATTATAAGTACAATTATAAGCAGTATATCAAGTTTACACAACGGCCCCCTATTTACAATAGTACTGACTGATGGCAACCCATTTACACCTAATCAATTCTTGAAGTTAATCACATTTCTGTATTTTTGTCCATATGCTTTTTGTGACTGAGATCTGTTTTGTTCACAGATTCTTAGTTGTCACTTATACCTTGTGACATGGTGCTCATCATGCTGCAAAAAAGATTGTCCATCATGAAATTGCTCCTGATCATTGGTAGAAGTTGTTCTTGGTGGATATTTAGATCCCATTCCCTAGGATAAAAGTCAGCCACACACATGAATGGTCTCAGGAAGCTTTACTGTTGCCATGACGCAGGACTTCTAGTAGTACTCACCTTTTCTTCTCTGGACCATCTGGACATTTTTACAGATATCCCAAACAGTCCCAATTCACTTTACCCTGGTTCTCCGCAGTAAGGGTAGGGGGGTACATGGTGCCCAGGGTTAGGCTTTGTCAACTCTGTGCAAGGCTAGATTAAGTATGATGGAGTTCTCTCCTTAGGCAGAAAGTCCTTCGGAGACCCCATTCAGTATTTTTTCCCCTTTAAAGTGGACCAAATCCCTCCCAGGTGCATGCTGAGAGGCACTGCAATGTGGATCCCCCTGATTTCGTCATATACTCACTTTAATCCAGGAGCCAATGGTACTACTGTAGCTTTACATGTGGGGCGTAGGGAGCTACTCAAGGATAAAGGCATGCCAGGAATTTTAGTCACAGACATGGTATAATATTTGGACCAATTTCCAGTTGCTTCCTGTTCTATAAGGGTTAAATGGCCTATACCATGTATTCACGTCATACTGCATGTGGCTTCCAACCATCTCTCAGTGCTAAATGTGGTTCTTGTGTTAGAAAAGGTTGGGGACCCCTGCCATTGTTGAATCCTTTCTAGGACATGCCACTTGCTGGACCTGGGTGCTATGCTGTCTTTTTTAGCAACTAAACTCTCTAGTTCTTGATGAACTGATAAATTGTTGGTTTAGAGGAAATCATATAAGCAGCAATGTGCTTGTATCACGCTCTGGGTACTCTAATGATCCGCTCTGGTAACTCCAGCCCTCCCGGTAAGCCCTCAACCCCCAATCTCCGCAGCCAGCTTCATCTGTAGGAGCCCCCGCTTGCCAGGACGCAGAATACGCCTGCCCGGGATCAGTTGCCCCTAGGACTTCAATGGCTCAAAGGATGTAGGCTTACTGTTGGGAGGTTTGGAGAACCAGTGGCTGGGAGCGGTATTGAGCGAGCCCAATTGCCGGAGCGTTTTAACAGGAAAGTCCAGACAGGCTAGGGGTCGGCAACGGGTGTTCTGAGATGGCAGTGGTACAAAAGGAGAAGGCAATTCGGAGTCAAGGTTCAGAGCAGAGGTCGGCAACGGGAGTTCAGATCAAGGATGGTCGGTACAGGCGATGGTCGGCAACGGGAGTTCAGATCAAGGATGGTCGATACAGGTGGTGGTCGGCAACGGGAGTTCAGATCTAGAATAGTCAGTTCAGGCGAGGGTCGGCAACAAGATCAATCACGAGACACAAGCAAGAAAGGCTAGGTACTAGGCGCTATCACAGGCACTGAGCAACTGACACGGTGAACCTTTATAGGGACGGAAATGATTGGGGATGGGGGAAATATGTATGTGATTGGTGCACACTGGAAACCCTAACCTGATAGGGTTTCATTACCTGCCTAGGCCTCATTGGCCCTGTCCCTGCACGGGAACACCCCCCACCCACCTGGGCTCATTGGCCCTTTAACTTAACTTCCTCCGGCGGCCGCGCTGACAGCAGCGCCGCCGGAGGGAATATGAAGGACGTGCTTGCGCACGCGCATGAGCACGAGAACTGCTGGAGATGTCGGCAGAGGAGGAAGCAGCAGAGGGAGGCGCGCTCACAGCCGCGCTCGCAGCCGCCAGGCGCGGCCGGGCATGAGAGGCGGAGGCGGCGCTGGAACGGGGTGCAGGTAGGTGCATCGTGACAGCTTGCCTGTAAAGCTCTTTTGATGCAAAGAAATGATGATGTTTCCTTGGAGGTAACTATGGTTAACAAAAGAAAGCAATGACTTCAAGCGCCATCCCCCTTTTAAAGCAACCAGTTTCTTTTAGAATTCAATCAGCATGACAGAGCGATATCAGCTGCCTTGTCCTTGCTTCATTTCCTCCTGAGCTAACGGGAAGATCACAGAATTTACGTAAGCAGATCATTTTGTGGCATTTCAGTGGAATGTTTTTTCATTATTAAGCTCATTTTCATGGCAAGGAATGACTTTGCAATTGCATTTCATCTGATCGCACTTCATAACAATCCAGAGTTATTTCAAATTGCCAATATGAAAACTGAAGCAGCAAACTTTGTGAAAACCAATATCAGTCTCAAAACACAACTCTATGTTTTAGAGAATCAATTTGGAAAGCAAGACGTCATCATTGGCATTATAACTGAAGACACAGAGAGTATCTTAAATTCACTTGGAGATAAATGTAGGCAATATGTCATATAATTTGCTACCAAGCACCCAGAACTAAAATACACATGCAGCTGGAGATAGGGTCTGAAATGCTGGTTCAATGAACATGGCATCAAAGAAAATTACCACATAGCGAGGATGACTAATGAATCTGAAGACCAGAATTTGGCCTCTGTCCACACTGTTGTGGGGTCGGCAAGGCTTTTGTGTCATCTACCAACCAGCCTTATAAATTATTTTTCAGAGATTCAAAGAAAAGTTTTGAAGATCCAGCAGTAATGGTACCACTGCATATGTTCTTCATATTGCTATTTGGTGAACAATAAATTAAAACAGCATTCATTCTGTTGTATTATACAACATGTTTCAATACCGCTCCAAAAAAATTAGTGCAGCCTAAGAAAAAGTTCTGATTGAACTAGACGAGTCGGTTAATAAGAACAGGCAGGTTAAAGTGGACCTTAAAGGAGTACTATCGCGAAATTGTGTAATATTAAAAATCCTTATAAAAACATCGGCTAATGAGGGGAGGGATCACTTATACACCCAAACTGAAATTGCATTAAAAGAAAGGAAAACAAGCCTGGCTGGATATTTCTTGATGCCGGGTGTATAAATGACCCCTCCCCCGTCACCCAGCATATTTATATGGATTTTTATCATTTGGCTATTTTTTGCAATAGTGCTCTTTTAATCCCTTAAATCCGACGTTCACCACATTATACAGTATATCGCTGTTTTTCTATATCTACACACATGCATTTGTATGTTTGTGAATTAATTGTTTTTAGAATAACGATTTTTACATATAAATTATGGCGGGCATAGGCGAATCGCGGGATTCTTCTCCATACAGAGACCTGTGTGCTGCTGACATGGAGCCCACTGTTATATGCATGTTACCAAACTTTATCCGGTAAGGGCAACCTTTGAATATTGGTGGTGGTCACTGAAAAACACCCTACTGACATTAGACATTGAAATAATTTTTAAACCAGTGAGATTTTAAAGTGGACCAACACCCAGAATTTTGACTATCCTGGGTTTTGGTCCACTTCCCCGAGGCACCCCGATCGGGGGTGCCCCACTATGTGAAATCCCCCAGATCGCTAGTTACAACTCAGAGCCGCTGAGCTATACCCGTCAAAGCGGCGTAGAAGTTCAGCGGCTCCGAGCACGCTGGCGGCCGCATCTCGCGCTTCCCTATAACAGGGAGCGCGGCCGTGCCGGCCATTTGTGAATGGCTGGCGCGGGCACGTGCCCTGCTAGAGATGCGGCCCGCGCATGCGTCGTTGGAATGTGATTCAGGTAAGGTTTGCGGGCGTCCTGGGGGGGTTTCACACAGCACAGCAGGGCATCCCGATATTGGATCCCCCGCGGGGAGGGATTGGATCGGCCCGGGAATCTTATATATTCCCGGGCCGATCAGGCAGGTTGTTGGTCCACTTTAAGTGGAATACCTGGCCCGAGTCCCTGGGTGTGTGCTATGTGTAAGTGATAGCTGTATGTGCTATATAAATGCCTTCTATTTTAAACCGGGACACCAATTTTTAACAAAATGCCCAAGGGGCAACCTGATTTCTGGTACCCTCGTGCTGTAACACCTAGTAAAACAAGAAAACATACCTTGCTCCTGGAACAAGCAAGCCCCGTGTTTGTCTGCTCAAGTCACATGGTTTGTCTCAAGTTAGCTCGGGGAGTGAGTCGAAAGGTAAGGTTTTCTGTTTTATTGGATGTTACAGTGAGGGGGGTGCCCCCTGCACAGGGAACGACCCCCATTTTGTTAACATTCTGGTTTAAGAATGTGCTCTTTACTTTGTAGCAGTCAGTAGGGGGATATTTGTTCTCCTTTAGCCCACCATATTAACTTTAACATCAGTCTCTTCCTAAAGTGGCTTGCTCATCTGTTACAGCTCAAAGCCTCACCCCCATACAACCACCATCTACAGTTGGGTACAGAAATAAAAGATAGTAGAAAAAAGCAATTCCAATCAGATCTTTAAGTTTAAGTAGCAAAGAAACGTTTATGACTGGAAAGAGATGTGCAGTGCCACCATCAGAAATTTCTGGGCCCCATACAAACTAAATTTCAAGTCCCTTAAATATTAGCCATCCAGGTCCACCCTTCACCACCAGAAGTTTTTCTACTGTTCGTCTGGATGCCTTCCACTAGCATTTAGGGTCCTTCGACCATTTAGATCAGTGTTCCACAGCCCAACCCACTCCTCAAGACCCACTAACAGTTTTGCAAATCTCCACACAAGAAATTAGTGCCCAGGCAAAGCTATGGAGCTGCCTATGTGAAGTTCCAAAAAACTTGACCTCTTGGTTGACCTTGAGGAGAGGGTTAGAGATTAATGTTTTTGAAGAACAGATCACCTTTTAAAATAATAGTGGTTCCGTTTCTACTGTTCTCCTTAGTTTTCAGGGCCTCCCTGCTTATGTGGTGTTCAGCTCTCTCTGTTATTATCCCTCCTATTAGCCAGTTCCTCCTTTAGCATTAGCTATTAGCTATTCAGGTTATTATGGGCCCCAGAACATGTTTTGTAGGCTCTAGTCAAACTAGTCTAACTAGTGAAAGGGTGCTTTATGGAAAAGACTATACACTGGCAGCTCATCTTGCAGGTACCAGGATTAGCATGGCAAGGCAGCAGGTTATGTGGTAGATATCTCAGAAGGTGTAAGAAGTTTTAGGATGGAAAAAAAAGGGGAATTGGAAAAGTGTATAGTGAAACAGGCTTTCACCTGCTGCACTTTCAGCACACATAAAATACACAAAAAAACACCAAATTCGCCAATAATAACAATTATAGTACATTTTTCCTATTTCTATTATTCCTATTATTTATAAGAATTTTCAGGCCTGAGACATCAGACTATACAATTACGCATTCTGTTGTCAAAACACTTTGGTGTTGTGTGAAACTGGATTTCAACCATAAAGACCCATAAAAACCCTACAATGGCCCTCAACACCCTTAGCACCACTGTGTCCCCCCAATAAACATATTTTCAAAAATCAAGCATCCCATAAACCTTACAGCATCCCTCTGTCTCCTCTACTCCACAAATTTGGGATACCCCCTAGAAATGATCGAAAAATGGGCATGGAACATTCTACCATGTCTACCCTTAGCACTATATTATTCAAGACAGGGGTTAAGGTGAGGCCGTGTTTTTGGCCACAAAATGCAGTTTAGTGTGGCTATATTTCACGTGGTCACAGATTTTAGCTGAAGCTAGGCTATAAAGAGGTCCAAAACCTGTGATTTTAGCTGTCCTGGGTTTTGGTCTAGTGTGGCTATATCTCACGTGGTCACAGATTTTAGCTGAAGCTAGGCTATAAAGAGGTCCAAAACCCGTGATTTTAGCTGTCCTGTGTTTTGGTCCAGGTTACAGATCCCGGATCCCACTCTGTAAAACCCTGCTCCCTGGTAATCAGCTTTCTTAGCTGTGCCTATCAATAGGCTAAGGCTAAGAAAGCTTAATGAAAAACTAGCCAAGGGCTAATATACTGTATATATAAATACTAGGGCCAGCTTTGGTCCTCTTTAAAGCTGAGTGCAGGGTATAATGACAACTATTTCCTTGTATTGTAGCATGTAACACATCATAGTGTTTTGTACCTATGGAAGTGTGTTGTATACTGTTTATTTGGCCCACCTGTGACTTGCCTAAAAGCTTTCTCTGCAACTAAAATTCTGGTAGGCCTGTCTTTCAGAAGAGGCACCGCAGGACATGTCAAAGCCAATCCCTTCCCATTCTTAGGATTCCACTTCCCCACAGCACAGCACTATATACATTTATTTTTGCAGAGCCTTGTATCAAATAACTAACCTTTGGGGATCAAACAAATGTATTTAGGGAACCATGCTGCTGGCTGAACAAAACTGACATAACCCACAATGCAAAGCGTCAGGAAACCCAGCAGCACTTCCCTTTTGCAGGCCACTGGCAAATCCATAGGACACCATTGAGGGGAAAAATTTACCATGGCAGGAGTTACAAAACGGTAAATTTTTATGTGCAGAAATTGCCCTGGGGTGGGATGCATATGAGCACTTTTTTGGTCCCGTTTAAGTATTTTATTGCCTAGCTGTCCACCCAAAAATGAGTGTGACTCTTCTAAGCTGCCATCACAGCTCTGTATTATTTTTATTTAAGCTTTAGTGACTCTTCAGAATTTTCAGTCATAAATTACTTTAGGTTCCTTTTAACAACTGCCCCAAGTAGATCCTGATTTGGGATCCCCCTGCAGTTACAGATCCTCAGGAAACTAAAATCTCTAATACAGGGCTCACTGATGGCGTGAAGAGTAGATGGACACAAAGATGCCAAGGTAAGTGTAGCGTCACTTTAACAAAAATACCAGTGCTCAAGCCCCCCAGGGTCCAGAGAGTATCAACTAAGCATCAAATATCCTAATAATTGCCCCCAAGGCTTACCCACAATGCTGCGCCTTAAATCTCAAAGCAACGCTTAGCTGACTTTTAATATGCCACCCAAACATAATACAGCCTTATATATATTAACAATTCAAGCGTTGCCAGGTTTAAAAGCAAACTTTTTTCCTCGGCCTGGGAAAACTGGATTTTCTGAAGGAGCCCAGACAGTGATGACGGGGGAAGCCATGCCGAGATGTGGTTACACAGGCTTGGCAACTACAGCCTTGATGAATTTTATTTTTTATGGAGCAACGCGAACCTCCCTTGATACCGACCACACAGCCTGAAAGGAGCGCAGGGCAGAGAGAAGGGAGAGGTGAGCTAAGCTGTGAAGTGGAACCCTGAAAGGGGCGAGAGCCGCGCAGCAGTTACTGCTTTCTGCAATCTTTCCATCTCCTGGCCTACTAGGGCAGTTGGCTGTGACAAGTCTAACAGGCAACTTCTGTTAGGACAAATATATACCAATAACACGAGACACACGCACAAGTCAGACGACAATTTATTCCACTTGTATGAGGCACGCTGGTCCTCTGAGTCATGATGTGACAGTTTCATATTAACAACTGATTTGTTTTTAGTTGAAAATTAAAATTATATTACAATTGCCAATTCCATGTTCTTCATTACCTCTACTTGCCAATAATGTCAAACCTAATTTAGTAGCTATCATTAGTGCTATAGAGAAGAGGACATAAGCGGTAAAATTCAATACCAAATATGATATCAACATATCAGACATAGTAAAAATAAATATTACATAACGCATAAAAATAATCAAGCCCAACACTGCTATCATGTCTAATAGTGGAGATCAAATGAATCTGACCTCCAAAACCACACACCCAAAATAAAACAGTTGTGTGTGCCCACTCGGCTATAAAGTGACCTTGCGAAGTTGAGGCTGGTCAGATAATACTCGGAGGCCAATGCCACAATGGCATTGCTATTTTCATTCAAACAATCCATATTTTTAATTCCAAACACACAAATATTTATGTACCAGTAGCAATAGGCAAAGTCATAAGCCACGTGGCCTGCACTCCACCACCATTACTGTTGCCACAAGCCAATCCCACAAACTTAATATAACAAAGACAGTTATGCTCCTAACGCCTCCTGTGTATGGATTTCTGGTATCTGGCCTTCATTTTTCAAGCAACAGGTTTAGGCAGGTCACCTCAGACCCCAACAGCTGAGCTGTGGCCACTTCGCAGACCTATAGATAAGTCACTGCTTCCTTCCCCAGAATCAGAATTTAGGGTCTCCTATAATTAGGGGGCTTAAAGGGGCTGGTCAAGCAAGTAAAAAAGGGGATACTCATATCTTGCCCCGTGCAGCTGATCACTCCTACTCAGTTGTTCCTAAACAATCCAGGCCCAATCTTCTTTCACAGGAGGCCTCTTGTGTGTGGTTATTGCCCTAGCCTCTAGTTATTTGTTACTTAGTATGTCTCATCTTGCCTTTGCCCATGGTTGTCCTGCAATGAAGTCTGCTTCTGCATGCAAATAACAGCACATACTGTAACTTCAGCATCTTGGGTTGCTGTTGTGAGGCCAAAGAAATGTCAAACACCAACACATTTCTGTTAGTGGACAATCCTCATACATATATATACTGTACATTTGCAAAAGAAACAGAAAACTATTTATTAAACTTCAATGTCTGTAGAAACCTTTTTTTCTTTGGTATGGGGGAAAACAAGCTATATCTCAGCTATGACAGATACAAATTTTAGCAGACAGCTGTAGGATTGTATGGCTTCAATAAGTTCTGGGGTTGTGTAATATTTTGGGAACAGTGTAGCTTCTCACTATAGACATTTCTATTAATCAAATCTGTATCTTGTTTAGGTTCTCACGCTCCTCAAACTCTCCAGGTTTAGGCAGAATGTATATTTTCCTTTTCCAATACGCCTATACCTCATTAGCGTTCGCGAGAAAATAACTTCTCTATGAAGACCTTGTCTTAATGTATAGACATCATGGTATGATGGCTCATTTAAGAACCACAAGTTCTGTAGAGTCAGTATTTTATACTGAAAGCCTTTCTGTGTCATCTGCATGCTTGGTATATGTTGCAGTAAGGTCTACAAGACAACACGGCAGGTGGAAGATGACCAGTGAAGGGTAGAGGCATAGCTAAGCCAGAAATTGTGGGGAAACCAACAGGAACTTGTCCCTAAAGGACGTGCTTGCTATCTGGAAATATCAAATGGCAAAATGTTTTTGAATGTGTTTACTTATTCAGCTTTATTCAACAATTTATCATCTTCAATGGTAGTGGGGTGGAACTGTAGAGATAAAATATCTTTTGTGGGAATGGCAGCATTGTGGCCCCAATTACACATCACTTGCTTGATCATGGAAGCAATCAAGGTGATGACATGACATGTTCATGCACCTTTGCATTCTGATAGCACACATGAACTGACTTGTTGGTATCATCTTTGTCCATTTTGTTATGACCCAGCTTTGGTTCACCATCTAACTTTGGTTGTGAGTCTGCTGACTCCCTTCTTACCTGGCTCTTACTTTCTGCACATCCTGCTTGGTTCTGTCTGTCCTTTAGGTTAAGAGCTACTACTATGTACAGTTAGTGTGTCTGCCTGGGCCTGATACTATCTGTATGACCAAGTGCCCTCTTGTCATCATGTACACCATCAAGGTTGCTGGTGAAAAAAAGGTTCAATGTAGGTCAGTAGGCCTAGGGTCTGGGTCTTTGGCGGTTCACCATGTCTGAGATTTCCTATTAGTGGCTCAGCAGATTATACTATTCCCCCTGTCGCATGAATGAATGATGAATAGAGTACTGACAGGGGACACCGCTGGATTGTTGAGATTGGTGATATCTGTCACTGATGGATCTATCATCTTTCTACAAATAATGATTGGAAGATGGACAAAGGTATCACTGCAGGAATCTTTTCTGCCTACATTGTATTGTAATTCAAATGCTTAAATGAAGCTTGAATGAAGCTTATGATTCTAGATAGCAGGAGTAGCGGTTACTTATACCCCATGTCAACCCCTGCTTAATTTCTTTCAGGAGTGAGAGAATTTTATGCTTTTGTAGGGACGGACTACTCAACTCTTAACGGCCGCAAGTCCATTGAAACAATCTTCACTGGAGTAATGACTTATTGCAGCTGCAATTTTGATATGTGAATATGTTTTTTGCCATAATTCAGTGCTTAGGGCAAATATTGGAGTGGTTAATGCTACTGTTCGTCACAGATTAGCTCTGGTGATGGGTAATTGAGTAGTTCTCCCATATAGCAGAATACTATATGTACAAACCGGTCACCCCTGATTCTTCTTCCTTTCAGTAAAAAAATAAACAAGCTTGCCTGGATTTTTTTTTCTTCTAGCATGGCCAGTCCTGCCCCCTTCCCCCTTTGCTCAGTCGGTTCAGGGTGAATTAAATGTAAAAATCACTAACCTGGGGTGGCATGGCTTGGCCGGCGCGAGAGATGGCCGCGTAGTTATGCAGCCAGACTTTGAGATACATTTAATTGGCGTCCGTAGTATTATGAGGAAAGTTGGAAGACACTCTTCGATGCAGATAAGGCCAGGGAAGCAGCCAATGTAACTTCCAAGTAAAATCTCTGAGCTATTCTGCACACAGAGGTTGGAAGATGAAACCTTGCAGGGATCCAAGATGGCACTGACTCGGCCTCCCTCTCCTCACCGGAGCGCTCGCTGTGGAGAACCACAACCTCACCTCTGGAATCAGTGGACACAACAATTGACATACAGGTGAGCCAACTCCCCCCTAAAGCGGACTTTTGACTACTTGCCAATGACATAAAAAGCTTCATATCCTCAGTGGAGGCAAAACTGAGAGAGGACACAAAAAGCCTGTCCAAAAGAGTGGACTTCATTGAGCAGGTAGAAACAGAGGAGGGGTGGCAGTGCTCAGACCATTTTATAACTAACCTGGGAGGTGCACGTCAGCAGGGCAATTAGGATACAAAAGTCTTAAAGGAGCCCTCTGTTTTTAACCAAGTTTAGAGACAGATTGTAGCTTGGTCTGCAAGCTAACAGGGTTGAGTGCTGTGGCTCCTTTAAGACTTTTGTTCATTGAGCAGGTAGAGACAGATGACAGGAGAGTTGGGGCAGATGAGAGCGGGCAGAACTTGCATCTTATGCATGTACGCAGACGTATGGAAGACATAGATAACAGGGGCAGACAAAATAATGTGCGGGTGTGGGAGTCTTTGACGCAAGATCAACTGCAGCAGGCCCTCATCTTGCAAGTTTAACTCACTGCTGGAGCGCCCCATGGAAACCCCTATGGACATTGTAAGGGCTCATAGAGCTCTGAAGCCTCGTGGTCTGGCTGAGGAAGCTCCCAGAGATGTAATATGCTGTATGGCTGAATTTAACCTAAAGGAGGAGATAATTAAAGCCACTAAAACCATGTTCAACAACCAGGAAGTACAGCTGTCTCAAGACCTCGCTCTCCTCACTTTGCAGCGGAGGCGAGCACTGCGCCCCTTACAGACTCCGGATGATCCTGAACAGTCCTACAACTGGGACAAGTAGTACCGGACTGATACAGTGAATTCGAGATGCCATACCTGGAATTGCAAGTTGACACCCTCTCCTGCTGCAGACACAAGAAAGCAAGCGTAGATCACCTTGAGCACCGACACCATCGCAGTCACCCCCTGCTAGACTAGCAGGGACCCCTGCTAAAGGGATAAAGCAGTAAACGGCTGGATCTTGAAGAAGACTCAGATGAAGATGACACAGATCTCCCTCTGCGGTTCCCCTGACCCTCACCCCTCCCCTTGTACCACTGAGCAGCAGTAAACAGGAGGGAACCCTGTACTGCTTAAAGGTTGAGGTCTGTAGATGGTAAGCAGACCTCCCTGGCTCTTTAGTTGGTACTACCTACAAATTGTGGGCATCGGGAGCTGAGGGCCTCCCTCCTCCCTTCCTTGCCACTGCACTTCCAGCCTAATTGTCCCCCCTTCCACTATCTTTCATACCCTGTATATCTAATCTTTCCTCTTAGTGATTGCCCTGCACAAATTTCCTAGATACAATAGGGGCCATATTGCTACAAGGCATCCAAAATGGATGAGAAACTCTCTATAACCACTATGTCCTCAAATGTCATAAGGCTAAACAAACCCAAAAAGAGACGTATGGTGTTTAAGGACCTCCTGAAGTAAGACGTGCATATAGCAATACTACAGGAGACACATTTTACCTGTAAGAATTTACCCAAAATGACAAATAAGAAATTCCCAATGCATTTCTGGGTGGCCTCCCATAACAGTAAAACTAAGGGGGTCTCGATCCTACTGGAATGCTCTGTTCCAGTCCAACCGATTGATGAAGATGCAGAGGGTCACTTTCTCTTTGTCAAAGGTTACATAAGAGGAATCCCTGTTACTTTGGCCAACATCTTTGCTCCAAACAAAATGCAAGGCAAATGTATCTTAACTGCACACATTCCAACATGGCATGACTATCCTTGGGGGTCACAAAATGCGCCCTAAATCCATTATTGGATGCTTCTGACTCCAAAAACACACTATAGTGTACAGAGGAAAATCAAACAAAAGTTCTTGGAACTTCGCTTACTAGACACTTGGAGGCTCTGCAACCCTGCAGGCAAGGACTACACGTTTTTCTCTAATCTACATAACAAGTACTCCAGAAAAGATTACATTTTTGTATTGCAAGATCTTGAGAAGCTAATAGGGACTGCGGTGGGGAATATTACATATTCTGACCATGCGCCAACCTATGCTACAATTGAATTATCTTGCTTTACCCAGAGAGAATGGAATTGGAGGCTTAATGCTGGGTTGCTAAAGGACAAGGGAGTTGAATAGAAAATTAGACAAGCACTGGAGTTCTATTTGCAGACTAAAACAACTGCAGAGGTGGACCCAAGGACTGAGGCCTACAAATGTACAATAAAGTGGCTTTTGATAGCGGAAGGGACAGGACTCAAAAAAGAGGGACAAGTCATGACCGAAACATTATTGCAGAGGGTAGCCTTGCTTGAAAACAAATATAAACAGTCATGGCAACTGACTTGTCTCTAGGAACCAGATGGCCGCTAGGAAAGACCTACTTCAGGTGCTGGAGGCGCTTTTATTTATTATAAGTCGGGTAGCAAAAGCGGCAGATTACTAGCACAAGCTCTGAAGGAGCAATCTCTGGGTTCTCAGATTGCTGGTATCCTGGGCCCAAACAGGGCTACCTTACATTTCCCCAATTAAATATAAGGCCTAAGGCCTAATATAACTTGCCGGACGGGAAAGCAGGTCGAGATCTGAACACGACTACCTAATTCAGTAGGGCCTCGCTACGCTGTCAGAGGAGAGAAAAGAGTTGTTAGATCAGCTGATCACTGCCAAGGAACTGAAAAAGCAAAACAGGGAAAGTGCCTGGACTGGATGGATTTCCAACACCGTACTACTATGGCCTTTGAGACATTGATAGATCGAGGAAAACTTCCAAGTTCAACAAGGCACTTATCTCAGTCATTCCAAAACAGGGGAAAGACACCCTAATTTGCTCAAGCTATAGACCGATCTCCCTGCTTAATGTAGGTGTCAAACTGTATGCAAAAGTCATTGCCGAAAGTTTGGTGCCCTTTTTACCATCTTTAGTGGCTTAGAATCAAGTGGGATTTATCCCGCAGTGGGAGGCACGAGACAACACGCTTAAAGCACTTTACATCCAGCATCGGATGAGGAGAAGCTTTTTGATTGGGTGGACTGGAGCTGGATAGGAACAGTGTTTTCTCACATCAACGTTGGGCAAGCTAATCTAAACAGAATCATGTCTCTGTACTCGCACCCATCCGCACATGTTCGTACTAATAACACTCTCTTGGATTCCTTTAGTATAGGAAATGGCATGAGGCAGGGCTGCCCTCTCTCTTCCTTAATATTTCCTTCTAACCCTCTCTGCTGCACATAAAGCAAAATGTGAATATCAATTCAGATTCAGAGAGGAGATAAAGAATACAAAGTGCCCACATATACAGGTGATATGTTATTCTTTGTATCATCTCCACTAACAACTCTGCCAGTGTTGATGAAGGAATTTCGAATTTTTGGCAGGTATTTATCCTGAAAATAAACTACTTAGAATCAATAGCAATTTCTGTTTCAATGGACCCAGATTAGGTGGAACAAATCAAAAGGGAATTCTCCTGGGACAATATCAGCCTGAAATACTTAGGTATTAACTTGCTGGTCAGATTGACCAATGACTATCGACTGAATTTCGCTCTACTATGGCGAACGATTAAAACAGATTTTGGAAACTAGTCCAGGCTAAAGCTATCATGGTTTGACAGGATTGCGGTGCTTAAAATGAATGTTATGCCAAGGCTTGTATATCTCATACAATGTTTGCCAATAGCTCTGCCCAATCACTTTCTTTCTGAGATAGATACTTTCTTTAGCTTTGTGTGGGGAGGTAATTGTGCAAGGATACGGAGACAAATAGTAGACTGGTGCACAAATAAAACCTCGAAGGACTCGGTAGCATTGGAGCACCTGGGGGGGAGGACAGGACCTACCATCAAAGTACTGGATGGCAATCCAGGATATAAGCCAGGTAATCAAGATGCACCCTCTCATAGGCACTACTTTGGGGTTTCTGAAAGAACTGAGAACAAGCGCAAAGGTATAGCATCCCTACCAGGACCTCTGACCCCGGTGAAAGGAAACCCAGACTTCATGTCAGGTATGGAGAGATCATTTTTGGGGAACTGGAGAGGACAGAGCCCTAGAGTTTATCACTTTATGGCCAACTGACAGATAATGGAAAGAGTTTAAATATATCAGAAATATCAAATAGAGACGCCATGGTGGAGCTACTTCTAGCCAAGGCATTATCTGTACACAAAAGGAAAGAAAGATTTGTGGACCCACTAACAGAGTTTAAAAAGGCATGTCAGGGACTGGGTCCCCGCGGCCATTTGCTGTAATGGGCATATGGTCCTTTAATGAGATCAAGCGGCATGGGAGTAACCACATGGAAAATTAAATGGGAAAGGGATCTGGAAACTGTGTTCACCGAAGAGGAATGGGACAACATACTGCTACTAGCACATAGATCCTAGATAAATAGTTCCATATAAGAAATGAACTATGAGATACCATCAAGATGGTATAAAACACCAGCCCTTCTGCACACACTGACCTCTAATTTGACAGATAAATGTTGGAGGTGTGGAAAAGAGAACGGTATGCTGCTCCGTATCTGGTGGTCCTGTCAAAGGATTAGCAAGTATTGGGATTCGCTACACAAGCTAATCACTGGGAAAGACTACCCGCAGAATGATTACTTATCTGTTAAACTATCTAAGGAACCCCAACCCCCCTTCCACATTTAAGAAATCCCAGAGTATCCACCTTATCAGGGCAGCAAAGAGAATTATTTCCAGATTGTGGCCCACTGAAACCAAGCCATTTATCAGAGATTGGTTGACCCAAGTTGAAGCAAAGATGGAAATAGAAGAAATTATGCATATTAAACTGGACAGGATGCCTGTCTATGTTAGGATCCCATTTTGCCTATGTTCAGAGACTCAGATACATACCGTGGAATTATGGATTGAGACTCCCACATCCTTTGATAACTAACATCCCAGTAATGCTGCAGCCTAGTTTAAATACATATTATACTTACTCTTCCCCTGATAACCCTCATAGGACTCATCCTCAGTCCACAGAATAGACAACTGCAAGAGAGCACAAGGCGACTTGCTTACCTCATGCCAGTCCCATGCAATTGTCTTCTCACAGCGAGTTTGTGAAGGCAAAACCTTCCCTTTCAGGTTCTGACTGGTGGACGCGGTCTGAGTGTGGCCAGCTCAGATTGAAAACAGTAGACACCTCTGTACATGGGAGACTTCCAATGGGAAGTTCAGCTCTAGGCTTCACAAACCGGGGTTGTGAAGGACAAATGGTTGTGCGGGGCCAGCAGGACTGTCTAGGCTAATGAGGGATGCCATAGAGACACAAGGCACTCATAACTTTTCATTGGCTTCCGCTTTGCCAGCTGCTGCACTTCAAGCCTGTAAGTAGGCATGTGAGTTGTACGAGGCCAGACCCATTCTGAGCTTCATAGACCATGGTAAACCTCCAAAAGCGTGCAGCACTTGGCTTAAAAAAACTGGGCCTATGGGAACCCAATTGATGCAATGGGAGCTGGTGAAATGTAATCAGGGAAGCTACATGCCCCTGTGCCATCCCTGATCACAGATCTGTGTGGAAAGCCCATGAGAACGGAATTTCTCTTTAGAGTTACTGAACCCCAAAAGAGGACCCGTTACAGGTGTTTAGGAAAACGACTGGCGCGGCACTACTCTGTACAGTCCTTATTCAGCCTGGAGTAGCAACATCTCGGCTCATGTCAGTGTTCCTAAACTGTATACATCAGGGAGTGCTAGTTCAGTGTAGCCTGAAGCCCCATCAACGCTGGTTTCTGGAGGCAGCACATTTTGGAACTTGTCAGGATGGATAATCTAAATTAGGAATCAAAACATTCAGTGCTGAACAGCAAGAAGAGAGAAATCAAAGTGAGTCCTTGTTACTAGTGGAGTCAGCAGTCTTAATGCAGAGGCTCCAGTGGGCAGATCTCCTGACATACCATCTCTTGTCTGGGCTGCTCACAGAGCACTACTGAAAAGCGGCACAAACAACCCGTAAACATTCCACTCTGGCTGGGGGGTGCTGCTTAGTAAATGCTGCTAGTGATCATTACAAGTCAATGCTGCATTTTCTACACACCATGCTTTTAAGAAATTGTTTCATTCCTCTTCCTGTTTGTTTTTAAGAAATAATTTTTCATAATTTTGCACTTAGTTATGGCTTGTTGAAATACTATTTCATGCTGGGTTGCTGTTTATTTCTTTGAGTGGATTTCTGTTTTATCGTGACAGTTTGGCTACTCACATTCATTAAAGTGTAAGCTCTTTAGGACAAGGAATGTGTTAGCACTATATAAATACATAGAGTGAATAAGTACAGGTTACCCTCATTTTGGAGTTAGTTCTGATTGGATCAAGTCATTTTAAAAGAGAGTGTGAGGATATTTAAACTAAGAAGTGCCACACATTGCTAGGTAGCGAAAGTGAGGAAAAGTGGACAGAAACCCACAGAGATTGGCTGGGGCCGCTCAGTCCCCCCCCCCCCCACCTGCCCGGGGCATCCAGAATCAGGATGCCCTGCTGTGTGAAACCACTCAGATCGCCCAAAACCCCCCCTTCTTCCTGGTCCAATGGTGCGTGTGTGAGTAGCTGTCACATCCCCGCTATCTCTTTGGCACGTGCTTGTGCCAGGCATTTGTGACCAGCGCGGGCATGCCTGTTAAAGGGTAGCAAGGCATGTGGCCGCCAGCATGCTCAGATCCGCTCCCACCTCTTCGTCTAAGGCGAGCACATCAGAGCGCGTTGATTGGACGAGAGGTCGTGCGCAGTAGGACTGGGGAGAGTTGAGTTCGATCGGGTGACCTGGGGGGTTTCACACAGCGTGGCATCCTCTATCGGGTGCCCCGGGGCAAGAACCAAAACCCAGGATAGTCAAAATCCTGGGTTTTGGTCAAATTTAATGTTATTAATATTACAGACTTGTCATTATTTTAATCCTTGGTTCATCTTGCATAGCTTACTCTTGTTTAAATTTACGGTTAGAGCAGATAATGAAGGAATATTTTTCCTGCTCATCAGTCAATGTAACAATAGACTAATAGTTGTTAATGGGGTCAGTTGTGTGAAACGTGTTGGAGGAATCCGTCAGGATAAGAACATATCAAAGCCTAACTAAACTAATCTGACCAGTTAGGTAAAAGATATATAATTTATACCCATATGGTCAGAGGTCAACCCCTCCCTAAGTAGCAAGTGTTTCCTTTGGGTGGAACCAGTATAATTAGCAAAAGGAGGTAATCTCATTTTACTTTTGGTGTAATAATAGATTTAAAAGCCAGAACAATTCAACAAGGTATAAATGTTTATATAAAAGTTAACATGTTCTATTAGTACTGTAATTGACCACCCTAATAAAAAAACAAAAAGCTACCTCACAGCTGAGCGGCACGCTGACATGCCCTCTCTATTTACTACAATGGAGTGGGTGTGCTGAGGCCTGACATGCATTCTTCATTACAGTGAAGAGAACCTGTCATGGTGGGGGGGCTTGAATCCGGCACGGAGGCTCCGGTGACTGGAATTCAGGACCAGAGGGCTCAGAATTCGATCCAGCAATTGGGTAAGTTGTGCCAGACTGATTAGCTGCAGGGGAACAAAAGGTGAGTACCCTTTATGTTTTTTATTTGGATGGTCAGATACTTTAAAGTGGAACAAAACCCAGGATTTTGACTATCCTGGGTTTTGTTCCTTGCCCCAGGAGCATTGGGGTTTTCCCTGTGTGTAAACCCCCCTAGATCGCCCATTCAAACTCACCTTTCCCCAGTCCGACGGCGCATTTGAGGGTTGTTTGCTGTGCATATAATGCTTGGCAAATGGCTTTTCTCCTGCCCCTAGGCTATCTGAATGGCTGGATGTGAGAGGGCGCCTCAATTTGAAGAGCCTGGGGACGCGGCCGCTCCCGCTCCCTATTGTTAACATCCAAAACCACCCTTTTACAGCCAGTAACGAATACAGAAACCATCATTATTTTTATATAATCAGAAGAATAATGGCGCCTCTTTTCCTGTATCCATTTTCAGTCGTAACACAACCTAACCCCCAGCCTTATACATTTTATTACAATGTTACAGGTTGGATGATGGCTACAGACAGAGATCAAAAGTAGGCTGTTGACTGCAGGTCTTGGCTTTGTAGAAATAGACTTGTCCAGGTCTCATGTTTTTTTATAGCCACGATCCAAGCATTCAGCAGAATACTCAGACGTTTCACGCAATGCTTGGATTTCACACTCTGCCTGCACCATTCATAGCACTGGTAACATACACTACACTAAAATTACCCCTACCAGTGTCCAGCGTACCAGTGTTTGTGTCTGGAAGAAGCTGCATGTGAAATAGTATTCTTGCCCATTACACCCACCTTTCAGGAGACCGGGCACTGGTAGAAAATCTCCTCCCCTTGGGTAAAACCCTCCCATCACAGCTAGCTAGCTCCAGTTTTCACCCACTATTAAAGACGTAAGGACATTTGCAGGAGAAAAATTAAATGTACATATTTTTCTTTGGCATTTTTTTTCATGGTCAGTTTGTTCGTAAGCACACCTTGCCATCCGTTAGATTGATTAAACCTGTTTCCTCTGGGGCCGATTCATCTGCTAGGGCATCAGAGCTAATTATGATGTCTTCTAGGTCCTATCAGGATCAGGGTTGCTAACAATGGCAACTTTGAAAGTAGTTCTTATGTTGAAATCACATGCAGTTTATTGTGCAACTAGTTGAGACAAATTTCCAGTGCAATTTGTCATACAAGCAGGGTGCAGGATAAAGGATAAATGAAACATAAAGTCCATCCCTTCCGGGGTTAAACATAAACACAACTTGGTTTTCTCACCCACCAAGTTCATCCAGAGTTGGCTGTGTCTCATCACATGGCTTCCCCCAGATTGCTTTTCCCAGCAATCTTGTGTAGCTCTGTGATGAACCAGCCTCAGGCACCTATGCAGGGTGAGACGGGCAGGTAAACTCCGTTCTGGAGGGACTGTAGGGGCAGGTCCCACTACCAAACCTACCTGCCTTTCCATAAAAGAGATGAACTTTATGTTTCATTTATCCTGCACCCTGCTTGTATGACAAATTGCACTGGAAATTTGTTTCAACTTTTTGCACAACAAACTGCATGTGATTTCACCATAAGAACTACTTCCGGAGTTATCATTGTTGTTAGCAACCCTGATAGAACCTAGAAGACATCATAATTAGCTCTGACGCCCTAGCTGATGAATCGGCCCCAGAGGAAACAGGTTTGATCAATCTAACTGATGGCAGGGTGTGCTTATCAACAAACTGACTATGAAAAAAAATGCCAAAGAAATATACGTACATTCAGGCCCAGAAATAAACTCCCTCCACAGTACAACCAGCTGCATGCCTACAGTTCTCATATCTGAAAGTTTGTAATCATAAGGAGGTGAACCATCTTCTGTTGTAGTTTCTTCCCATCAAGGAGGAAATAATTCTGCTATCAAGGTTCTGGTTGGTAGCAGAACTGTCAAGTATTATTCAACTGCTATGGTGAGTTTTCATAAGACTGAAGTCCATCCTCAGTGAATGTATATGACAGTTCCCAACATCAGTCACATATGAACTACATGAGTAAAACAGAAACTTTTCCCTGATCCTCCACAAGTTTGAGTTGTGAGTGTTACTAGATGCTAGATTCAGCTGTAAATTATTTTATAGCAATTTGAGTGTCTGGGCAGGTAGCAGGGCACTCTTGTTTTTCTATATATTTGCACGCTTGTCGTTGTGGGTTCCTGCCATTGTGTTGGGGACTGGAAGGAAATCAGGAAACCTTTTGTGGAGACCCATCTAATGTACCACACTCCAGACAGAGATTGAGGTAAAACAGTCTATTAAAAACTTGACCACACCAAGAAATATAACAAGCTAAATGCCATTACTACACCAGAAATCACAGTAGAAAACAAAGCCACAACAAAATATATACAGGAACTAATAAGACCAGATATATACAATATATATAAAATATGTACAGATGGGAGAGTAGACCCACAGTCAAGGCTCACTAGCACCTGGAGAGTATTGGAAACTGGCTGGGAAACAAACGGGGAGCCTGATTTATTAATAGTGCCAGGTAGCGACAGTTGAGCGACTGTAGCGTTTTTTCACAGCGCCCGCTAGTAGTCGCTGTGCTTGGCCATTGTTCGGTTGTTGATAGCGACTCGGTCGGTGTGCAGTAATGTTGAATATGGGGTGATGATTCGCTATTTGACAGGTTCCGTGCTGTATGGTAGCGCATGATAGCGAATGGCCATAGCGAACGGCTCCCACCATATTCATTAACAAATCACGCTCAAAAAATTCTCGCGCTGTGAAATGCATGTTTAAACCCCAGAACGCTGGCGGCGATGGGTTAAAAGTAGTTTTTTAACCCCCAAACAACCATATTTTTGGAAATAAAAAAAAAAAAAAAGTTTTTAAAAACATTTTGTAATATGAATACAATAATATCAGACCTGTAATATCAATTCTGCACAATTTTTTTTTTTTTTTTTACCATAAAAAAATATCTAACATTGCAGAAGTGGTCACAGAATTTTTGACATTTGAAAAAAAAAAAATAAACATTAATAACAATTAATTATGAATATTTAAAGATTGCTCCATTGAAATGCTTTGGAGAGCACCAGGTAGCGAGAGGTCATACCTGTCGCTGTTCAAGGTCGCTCGCTGGCGCTGTGGGCTGAGGCTGGAATAATGATGAATGCTTCGCTATCTGGCACTCTGTCAGTCGCTAAGCAGGATCGGCTTGATAAATGTGTGATTGTGGTGGGGAGCCGGCGTTCTCATGGCGGTGACCGTCATTACCGTTCGCTCACCAGGCTACCTGGCGCTATCCCTTGTTAAATAAGGGCCTGAGTGTAATAACTGTAGGCAGACTGCTGGCTGGCAGGTAAAACTAGAGGATGGGAATGACAGTCTGAGAATGCTAGAGCTAGGATGAAGAACAGGAACAGAGACTGGATGCTGGAAGACAGGGATTACAGGGTAGCAGGACTGGAGAGGACCGGAGACTGGATGCAAGATGAAGATACTTGGTCTAGGCAAAGGTAGCAGGAATACTGGTGCAATGAGGGCTTGTCTTCGGAGCTCAATTAAGGCGGACCAAAAGTAAAAAATGACTTAAACCAGACCAACACAACAAACAGTGCTTATACGTATACCTCCCCTGGGCTTCGATTTCTAACTCCTGCTGGGGTCAATTTTAAAAACAAGATGTGCAGGTCACCTGCAAACAGGAAGTGCTGCTGGACTTCCTTTTACTGTGCATAGCCAGTTATGTCTGTCGAATCAAGCCAGCAGCTTGGCTGAGATGCTGGGAGAGGAAGCTCCAAAATGGCCACTACCTTTCTTTTCCAGCTGTGCAAGTCTGCTGGTCTGGTTTAAGGGTTGCTGATCGTAGCTGAGTCAGATATCAAGGGGAAAGGGCCTGAGGGAACCATCTGCTGGTGAACACCAGTACACACAATACTGAGTGTGCATAGTGCCGCCAGCGGGTGACTGACCATTGCTGCAACCAGGGTTTTAACTTGATCCGGACAGGGTCAACATAAGAGAAAGGCTGTATCACCAAGTGAATTGGAATTAATTGTGTTTTACGCCATCTTGTTCTCTGGCATGTTACATGACGTTTCTTTTGGTTATTTCTTAACTGGATATAGCTAGCTGTGATGGGAGTGTTGTTCTCAAGGGGAGACATTTTTACTCTCTATTGTCCAATCTCCTGATATAGGGCCGTGTAACCACTATTTTACGTTTATGCCCCTAAGTGAATATCCATAGGATTTTCCAGAAGCGTACACTCTGTAACCTCTCCTGACCTTATATAAGGTTTCATAACTTTAACACGGCTTGGGACAATGTAAAAAATACTTCCTTGGAAGGTTGATTGTGTGTTTGGTTGGAATGTGAGGGAATTCCACCTTATTTACACCATCCCAATACTTAGAACTGCACACATGCAACTTCACCACAAAATACACGCAGTCCTCCTTACCACAAAACACAAACACATAGCCCACATTGCCGCAAAACACCCAGAGGAATACTCAATATGCAATGTGGAAATGAGATCTAGAGCCCCTGACCTCTGGCACCCCGAAGGAATGAGCCTGAGACAGTTTGGATAAACACAGCTACCTATATAATGCTCCTCCATCTTTCCAAAACGGCACTTAGTCAGACTGGAGCTTAGACTACAGCTGGCTCTTACCAAAATAACTAGCCTTTTCTTCCGTAAAGCCTCTATGTATCCGAGCCTGAGATTTGTGTTACTTAGGACCCCCTGAAAAAAAGTAAAGTAGGGCACCAAGTTTAAATGAAAAATGATCTGGTTGACATTAAATGCCAGACAAAATCTTAATAAAAGCAGCCTATGAAATATACAACCATGGAACACAGATGCAAATCATATTGACAGTAACTTGTCAAAATAACACCAAGCAAGTGTCATTTGATTATTAGTACGCCATTACCCAGAATCCATGTCTCCAGTTTTAGACTCAAGGGAGCCTATTCATCAGAATCACACATTTACTGCAATTTTACTGGTGGACTGTGACATTTCATGCAGATTATCTTTCAGTATCTGGAGCCATAAATACTCTAATCAGAAAAATAAATAACAAGTTACATTTGCCAAGATGTCTTAAACGTCATCAAAACATTTCTTTCCAACACTGGTCTGGCTATAAACACAGCACAACAGCTTAGTGCAGTAAATCAAGCCGTTTACCCCCATAAATGGCCATAGACAAAACCAAGGCTAACGGAATATAATTGTTTTTTAAAGCACAAGTCAAGGCAAAACTGTTTTTAAAATGGAAATTTAAAGTAACCTTTGTCTGTTAAGGTGATTATTGAAATAGTTACCAGCTGCTGAAGCTTGTGCTTCGGTTTCAGTTCTCTCATTGGAAGCAAGAAATGCTCATGGATTGTCTTGGAACCAGACAACCAGTGGCAATAGCGAAGGCAGCGAGAAATGGAGGACAATTAGTGGCAGCTCAGAAAGTGTCAAAGAGAAGTGGATGATCGGCATCAGTGGTGGACTCTTTAACAGCAGTGGAGAAGGTGGTGAGGACCAGGTGAAGATCGGCATCAGTGGTGGACTCTTTAACAGCAGTGGAGAAGGTGGTGAGGACTAGAGATGAGCGAACCGGTTCGGACGAACCGGAATTCGCTCCGCATTTCAGGAAATATTCGATTCGGCACGAACCCGAATATTTTGTGGTTCGTGCCGATCGAATTTTTCCTGAAATTAAAAAAAAAAAATAAGCCGGCATGGTGGGAGCGGAACCGGCCGGCGGGCCGGCATTTAAAAAAAAAAAAAAAAAGCATTTTTGCCGGCATGGTGGGAGCGGAGGCGCTCATCTGAGGGCGCGTCATCAGAGGCGCCCTCTGATGACGCGCCCTCAGATGACAGCTGAAAGCGGCGCCGGCCTCCACGCTCCGGACCTGCAGGTAAGTGTTTGCTTTTCTTTTAAATGCCGGCATGGTGGGAGCGGGCCGGTAAAGCCGGCCGGCCCGCTCCCACCATGCCGGCAAAAATGCTTTTTTTTTTTTTTTTTTTTTTTTAAATGCCGGCATGGTGGGAGCGGGCCGGCCGGCTTTACCGGCCCGCTCCCACCATGCCGGCATTTTTGATGGGGAACTTCGTAAAAGTTCGATTCGGCAGAACCCGAATTTCTTTGTGAAATTCGGCGAATCGGCCAAATCGAACTTTTCAAAAGTTCGCTCATCTCTAGTGAGGACCAGGAGAAGATCGGCATCAGTGGTGGACTCTTTAACAGCAGTGGAGAAGGTGGTGAGGACCAGGAGAAGATCGGCATCAGTGGTGGGCTCTTTAACAGCAGTGGAGAAGGTGGTGAGGACCAGGGGAAGATTGGCAGCAATGGTGGACTCTGCATCAGCAGTAGCAGCGGAGAAAGCAGTATAGACTAGAGAACGTCTGGATGCAGTGGAGAAGACAGTGAAGATCAAAGGGTGTTCAGCGACAAAAGATGACCCATGAAGCTGAAGGGTCTTATGAGGTCATGAGGCATGTGATGTGACACACTGCAGAGGGAAAACAAGGGGGGAGAGAGGTAGAGAAAGGTGATATGAAGTATGTGGTGCCGACAGTCAGAGTGCTGAGGTATACCTGGTCTGACTCAGACCAGGTTAAGTAAATGAGGGGATTGGGATTTTTCTTGCGGGTCCACTGGGTGCCTCCTCAGTCCCTGGGAGACAGGTTGTGTTTGGGCAGGGTCATTCGGTGGTCCTGTGGAGTCCTTGGGAAAAAAGACCTCAGTTCTATCTCTGACTGTATGATCCTATTTATTAATTATACAGGTCCTTCTCAAAAAATTAGCATATAGTGCTAAAGTTCATTATTTTCCATAATGAAATGATAAAAATTAAACTTTCATATATTTGAGATTCATTGCACACCAACTGAAATTTTTCAGGTCTTTTTTTGTTTTAATACTGATGATTTTGCCCTACAGCTCATGAAAACCCCAAAATCCTATCTCAAAAAATTAGCATATTTCATCCGACCAATAAAAGAAAAGTGTTTTTAATAAAAAAAAAGTCAACCTTCAAATAATGATGTTCAGTTATGCACTCAATACTTGGTCGGGAATCCTTTTGCAGAAATGACTGCTTCAATGCGGCGTGGCATGGAGGCAATCAGCCTGTGGCACTGCTGAGGTGTTATGGAGGCCCATGATGCTTCGATAGCGGCCTTAAGCTGTTGGGTCTTGCGTCTCTCAACTTTCTCTTCACAATATTCCACAGATTCTCTATGGGGTTCAGGTCAGGAGAGTTGGCAGGCCAATTGAGCACAGTAATACCATGGTCAGTAAACCATTTACCAGTGGTTTTGGCACTGTGAGCAGGTGCCAGGTCGTGCTGAAAAATGCAAACTTCATCTCCATAAAGCTTTTCAGCCGATGGAAGCATGAAGTGCTCCAAAATCTCCTGATAGCTAGCTGCATTGACCCTGCCCTTTATAAAACACAGTCGACCAACACCAGCAGCTGACATGGCACCCCAGACCATCACTGACTGTGGGTACTTTTGGCATTTTCTTCTCCCCAGTCTTCCTCCAGACTCTGGCACCTTGATTTCCGAATGACATGCAAAATTTGCTTTCATCAGAAAAAATACTTGGGACCACTGAGCAACAGTCCAGTGCTGCTTCTCTGTAGCCCAGGTCAGGCGCTTCTGCCGCTGTTTCTGGTTCAAAAGTGGCTTGACCTGGGGAATGCGGCACCTGTAGCCCATTTCCTGCACACGCCTGTGCACGGTGGCTCTGGATGTTTCTACTCCAGACTCAGTCCACTGCTTCCACAGGTCCCCCAAGGTCTGGAATCGGTCCTTCTCCACAATCTTCCTCAGGGTCCGGTCACCTCTTCTCGTTGTGCAGCGTTTTCTGCCACATTTTTTCCTTCCCACAGACTTCCCATTGAGATGCCTTGATACAGCACTCTGGGAACAGCCTATTTGTTCAGAAATGTCTTTCTGGGTCTTACCCTCTTGCTTGAGGGTGTCAATGATGGCCTTCTGGACAGCAGTCAGGTCGGCAGTCTTACCCATGATGGCGGTTTTGAGTAATGAACCAGGCTGAGCTTTTTTAAAAGCCTCAGGAATCTTTTGCAGGTGTTTAGAGTTAATTAGTTGATTCAGATGATTAGGTTAATAGCTCGTTTAGAGAACCTTTTCATGATATGCTAATTTTTTGAGATAGGATTTTGGGGTTTTCATGAGCTGTATGGCAAAATCATCAGTATTAAAACAAAAAAAGACCTGAAATATTTCAGTTGGTGTGCAATGAATCTCAAATATATGAAAGTTTAATTTTTATCATTTCATTATGGAAAATAATGAACTTTAGCACTATATGCTAATTTTTTGAGAAGGACCTGTATACAATATATACATGTGAATCAAATAAGTGCAAAAAGCAAAAAATATATGAAAAGCAAAAAAAATAAAAAAATAGAAAGTGAGCAGGATTAGTGTCCTTAATTCAGCCTTTGTTGCTGAAAAAATTCCATAAGGCAGTCTATCAATGGGTGTCCCATGTGTGGGAGGGGCTTCAATACTTGCCCGTTCACATTTGGTTTCTGTCCATTGGTGTTGCTCCTCTGTTTGTAGCAATTGGTTGGTGATTTTCACCCTAGTTTGTAGCAAATTGTTGTATCCCTCAGTTTGTAGCAAGAAAAAAATGGAGCTCCGTCACAGACGCGTTTCGCCTATGGCTTCCTCAGTGTGGGAGTCCTTAGTATATGTGATCTTGAGGGAGGGGGGGAGGAGGGGGAGGGAAAAGCCCCGGTGCCTGGGGTTGTAGTATGTTAGGATGTCCTCATGTTTAGATGGAGTGTGGTTCTCTATTGGTGTTAAAGATGTTATCTGATGTAATCTTGTTTGGAGATCAGAACCCTGCAGGTCCACACTGTGGTAGAGGGTAGTGCTGCTGCTGAGGTTGTTTGTGGCGCTTGTTAAGGTTATACTCTCGTTTGTGGTTTCATGGGGAGCGCTGACCCCTGTATTCATCCCGGCAGCACTGCAGAGGGGCCCGCTGAGACTCTTGCTTAAGGGTCCGGATAAATCTGGAGGCAGCCCTGCGCTCAGCCTAGTAGATAGAAGGTGGCGGAAAAGTAACCTATATTAAAATGCAGGCCTCTCTTTTATCTTTAAAAACCCAATGGCACTAGGAAGATAGGAAGATGAGTTGCTATTGATTACTGGGTACTGCCATGACCAAGCAGCTTAGCTTGAGTATCAGTATAACTGCACACACCGTATGGTTCGCATTTTTATTGCAGGGCGTCGTTTTACAGTCAACAAATTAATTTAAGCCAGGGTGGATAAAAATCAATGTTTTTTTTTTAAAAATCAAAAAAATCGGATTTTTTTTATTTAAATCGGATTTTTTTTATTTAAATCGGATTTTTTTTCAATAAACTGCTTTTTGAGGAAAATATTTTACCATCCAAAGGTTCTTCCATCATGAGATAAAGCAGAGTTGTTTAACTCAGTAGAATAAAGGCTGTATATGTGTAACATTCACAATGCCATGCTCTTCCAGAGGTTTCTGTAGGATTAGTGGGCAGTTTCTCTCCTATATTATCACAGACGCTCGCTTTACTTACGCAGTTCTCAAAACTGAATTTGACTCCGCAGAGGTCCCAGCCTCTTCTTCACAGCAAAAATGTTACAACATGAACAGAGTTGAGAAAAAGACCTTAATCCTATTGTTCTACAAACCTATGACTAGTGAGCTACAGAGGACAGCAGGGACAGTAGTATTTAAGTTTTTCATGTGTCGGCTGGGCTGACAGTCTAGGAGGCCGATTCATCAATAGCGCCAGGTAGCGCCAGATGAGCGACTGTAGCGTGATTTTTTCAGCGCCAGCCAGTATTCGCTGTGCTTGGCCGGCATTAGCTTGATGACAGCGACTCAGTCGGTGTGCGGTAATGTTGAATACGGGCTGGGGGGTCGCTGTTTCACAGGTCCAGCGTTGTATGTGAGCGCCTGACAACGAATGGCCAGAGCGAACGGCTAGCTTCATATTCATCAAAAAATCACGCTCCGAATGTGCTGTCGCTGTCCATTCCTTGTTTAAACCCCAGAGCGCTGGCGGCGATGTGTATTAACTAGTTTTTAACCCCTAAACAACCATATTTTTTGAATGTAACATTATACATGTTTTTAGAATCATTTTGTTATATGAATACATTAATCTCAGACCTGTTAGATCAATTCTGCATATATTTTTTTTTTTTTTTTTTTTGACTTAAAAATAAATCTTAACATTGCAGAAGTGTTCTCCGATTTTTTGACATTAAAAAAAAAAAAAAAAAAAAAATACCAATTATTTATGAATAATTATAGCTTGCTCCATTGAAATGCATTGGACATCGCCAGGGAGCGACAGCTCATACCTGGCGCTGTGAGGGAATTTGCAGCGGCGCTGTTCGGTCCAGCCGGCTTCATGATGAATGCCGCGCTAGCCGTCGCTCTCGCCGGCGCTAGCCTCATTTTGCTTGATAAATGCGTCATTGTGACCGCCGCGGGCGTACTTGAGTCGGTAGTCGCCGTTAGCTGCCGCTACCTGGCGCTCGTCAGACACTACCTGGCTAAGTTTCTTAAAATATATATATATTTTGTTTAGCCAAATTAATTAACAAAACATGGATGTTTGTTTAAGCAAATAACTTATGCTGTAATGTTGTTATTGTTTCAGTTCAATAAATCTATTTAAATTGTTATTAAGGTCAGGATTATTTTTCTCCTTCCTAAGTACAACAGAACAGTGGTGTCCAAATATGAATGATTAACCCATTAAACTGGGGAGAAAAAAGTAATATAAAAAGTGATTCTAAAAATCTTCATCTACTTGCATGTTAAAATAGCAAGAACTAGTTTAGGTAGAAACTTTGATTTAAATCACTGATTTAAATCAAGCCTTACTGACTAGTGATTTAAATCAGTTAGATTTAAATCAAATCAACCCTGATTTAAGCCCAGTAAATATTTTTATTGTGTATTTAATTCTTTATGCTGTGGGTTTAGCATCACACCTGGACTGTGTGGTTACCAGTGAGAAAGTATATCTGTTTCAGAGAGACCTGAAGAATCTCATTGGCAATGACATATTAACCTATTATGTGCTGATCACTGCCTTTTGGTCCAGATGACACCTGTTGATTTTCCAGTTGGACCCCCCATCCTTGCTTTGGTCAGAAGCCACAGCGCACTCTGTGGGAACTGTTGCCTCCTATTGAAAGAGGGGTCAGTGGCTGGCTGAAATATGGGGCAGAGGATGAGGCGTTGCTACCAAAGGGAAATATGTGCAATATAGACAGATTTTTTGTTTTAGGGTACAGATTCTCTTTTAGGCTGCCCACGCACTGCTTTCCACAGTGTTTCACAGTGTTTTATGCGTGTTGTGGTTAAATAAAAACAACAAAAAACATGGCGCGCCCTCCAGCCAGGCACACTAAGTATGGGGTCTGGCATTCCCATGGCCTAAACCAGACCATTACCCTGAATAAGAGTATATCTTATATATTTCTCCCACTCTGTACATACAGATTGCCCACATTAAGAATAATCTTAACTGCATTTACTGCATTTTATGAGCCTTTAAACATCCAAGATAGCGGCCCATGAAGTCTCAGGCTGCCTGCAAACAGGAAGTGTCTTTTGACTGTGCTGCTCTGCATTCTGGGATTGCTGTCCTTTTCCTGACCCCGGCTTTGCTCTGTCTGTGCAGAGCACAGCTATAACCCGCCCCCCTGTACTTTTGCCCAGCTCTCCACTCCTTAATATGTTATGCTTCTGAGGCAAGATGGCGGCGCCCGTATCCTAGAGTCCCGAACACAGTTGCAGCCCAGTGGGGGAAAGAATGAAAACGTAAGTGACTAAAAATGTAAACTATATTAATTTTAGATGCTGCAGAATAGTTTTTTAAAGGTTTGGGCTTTTCATTAAATGATGCTGAAGGTCCGCTTTAACTAGCCTCTCTGGCCATGCTGAATACCAGCTGCTATGCTTTTAGCATTAGTGTCCAGTCTCTGCCATCTTCTGGCTTGATCCCACGCACAGCCAATCAAAGGGTGCTAATACCTAAATACTAGGACAACAGAAATGGTCAGAGAAAAAATCCCTGGCCAATTCAGGAGAATGCACACCATCAAAATAATATTGACAATTATTAAGGACAAATGATATAAAGAAGCACAGAGCAAAGGTCAGTCTTTCCAGGAGCAAGTGGTCACTGAATCCAAAGGAAAAAATGCAACGGTCCCGGTGTGCATGCACAATTCACGCGGTGCCCGTCACCTTTAGGAAATACTCTTACCACATTGTAGAAAGGTAAAAGCAGAGTAGGGATGAAGTCTCCTCCAAGATGTTTGTCATCTATTCAAACCAATTCCAATTCACCGCTGCAGGGATGATGAACTCAATGCAGACCAGAAATTTGTAAGAGGGAAGGAAAGAGCAAAGAAAATCTAGTGCAACTCCGATAGACTAGAAGCTATTTAATAGAAATAAATGCACTTACAAACAAATACAGATAAAAGTATAAAAGTCACTCTAGGAGGTGTTCCCATAGGTCCCCAACGCGGCCGTTAGCAGGGAAATAATAGGGGTCCTTCCAAGTAGTGAATAAAAATATCCCCGCACTCGTCCGCCTAACGCGTTTCGTTGACCAAGTCAACTTTATCAAAGGCCTTTATCAAAGGACAAGCATTAAAAACACAGACAGACGATGAAACTTTAAAAAATAAAAAATAGGGGGATGACTTCACGCAAGTAATATCTGCAAGCAAGTAATATCGAATATCAGTGCCGATCCCGGCCACAATTCATAATGCCAACCAAATAAACAGGGAAGCTAACATCCATAATGAATGCATATCTAAACACACAAAGTGCAGTGCAATATAAGGTGCTAATGTAGCGCTGATAAAATAAAAACCCTAATAAGGAAAGAGGTGCTGACAATAATGTATATACTGAGCATAGGTATCAACAATCAAATACTGCTACCATAGAAAACACACCAATACAAACAGTGACAAACAACAAATAAGAACTTCCCTGAAAAGGAATTGCAGGTCTGTAGCACACAAAGGAGTGGAGTCACCCAGCATCCACGCATTCCATGGTTCCTAACACCACTGCAAATGCTTCATTTCCCTTGCATCGCATAGGAATTTCCTTAGTGTTACAGTTACATCATTGTAGCACCAGAGAAGGTTGGAGCAATGCCTGATCTAGGTTATAAATGCCCCCTTCTCAATGTTGGGGGACCTGCATTCAGATGATGAAGAAATGCCAAAAGATGATGGAGTCTTGCCACCAACACGCCTGCAATTAACACAGATACTGAAAGAAGAAGGGGGGACTGTTGGAATACATTTAATGCAACAACTACACCCTTTATGTGACTGCCTGCTATTGATAAAGTTAGTTTAAAGAAAAAAACAGGAAGTATGTATGCATAGTGTGTTTAACCTGCCACTGCTCCCATGAATGAGGACACTCTTAGTGCCAGGTTGCAATCATGGAAGCGCCGGACACCTTTCTGTGGCCCTGAGCGAGGACCATTTGAAGGAAACACCGCCACCGCCAGGATCGCGGGCTCAGACAAGTTGTACAGCAGCGCTTCCTGCACCACACCCGTCATCAGGATATATAAATATTTTTTTACATCCCGTAATCGCCCCCCCCCCCCCCCCCGCCCCCAAAGTTTGGATCTCCCATTGATTTTAATTGGGATCGGATCCTTGAACTTTTTTGTTCAGTCGAACCTGAACGGGGTTTGCTCATCATTACTTGTCAGTAATATTATATTATTATTATTGTTATTATAAATAATAATAATACAAAGGAAATATCTCCCTGGTGGGAGCCACCAGCAACAAGACAGCACTGGCTCTAACCCTTGCAACTACAAAACGTTTAGTTTGGAGTAGAGCTTCAGGACAATGCCACTATCACTGCGTATGTAAGGCTACAGTAATTGGCCAATAGCTGCAGATGGAATTAGCTCCGTGATGTTTATACCTGATCGTCGGTACACATTTAGAAGAGAATCCGCAGGTTAAATGATTATGAGCAGATATTTATGTTACTATGCATGCGTAGGTATTTACACAGTGCTGTCACTTTTCTGATATTAATTCAGGCCAGCTCTCTATGTGGCTCTCTCTGGTCTCTCCTCCATCGCTGTTTGTTTTGGCACCAGTAGTCAGAATAATTTGTTTCCATTGCAGTGAAGCCCTAATTACCTGGAATAAACTTTTTACACTAAGTGTGTTTGTTTAACAAACTGGCCCTTTCAGAGCCCTAGCGAGGGCTGATTGATGAGAGCTCGATCGGCTGTGGGTCTTAGCCGCCTGCCGCGTCTTCTGGCATTAAAGGAGTAGTGTCTGCAGCTAAAAAGGCCTCTCTCTGTCCTGCTGTAATCACATATGACACCTCCAATGTTTGGCTGGGGGGACGCCGGGACGCTTCTCACAAATATTTATGCTTTTAATTTGGACTTCTTTTTCTGGAGAGCTAATTTTATACAGAACGGTCCTAGCTTGGGGCTAAGGGAACGCACGACAAGGGCTCCTCTGACTCCCCCGCAGCCACTGAGATATATGCTTGCATCATCGAGCATTGCTAGAACACTGACACGTTACACTACGCTTGTTGGCTAGCCATAGGGCCAGCAGCCAATGAATATTTAGCTTATTGACTTGCAAAGTGCTCTTTGTCCTCAACAAATCTCATCCTAGTGAATGGATGGACTGAGTTTTCATAAATACTGTATCATGTCACAAACATACCTTTAGTCACGGAAGTCTACACGTATAAGGCTGAAAATGAGTAAGATGCGTTGTGGGGCTTACAGGATAAAGGCAAATATAAATAATGAGTGGTACGCATAAAGTCTAATTACGTCAAAAGCAAATTTCCACCCTATTTTCCTCTTTCTGCTGACAAAGGAATCAAACGCCCAGATGTTAAGCTCTCCTAGTTCTCACAAGCAGGGACCAAAAATTAGCCCAGGACCAACCTATGACATCCTGGCTTAATCACACCCACATTGTGCGGCCCACAATGTCTAGAACATCGACAAATCATGGACAGGGGTAGATCTGCTACTGCCCTGTGCTGCTGCATTGGTGGTCATCTGTTGGGAGTCTCCCAAGTTTCTCCTGGATCCCCAACAGGTTAAGCAGTCCCTTGGGATGCGCAGATCTGCAAATAAGGCATTGGGTGTTTCCAACACCCTAAAAAAGGAGAGCACCTAAAATTATTCCTCACTGTGAAATACATATAAAAAAGTTTGAAAGGATTTAAAGTCTGTTGTAATATTCAGGTACTGACAAAGCATATATGGGGAGGTAGGGGGATCCAAAGTATTTAAGAGCATTTTAAAAAATGTATTATTTTGGACTTGGAATGACAAATTACATCATTGGTTTGATGTCGATTTATTTTAATTATTAAATAAAAGTTGGATTTTTTTAATTGTATATGGTGCTGCTGATGTAAGGACAGTGCTACAGAAGATGACTTGTCTGAGAAGGGAACAAAGGTGAAAAAGCTTCTATAGGAAGGTGGTGCCCGTCAGGTGCACGTTTATGCAGATGGCAGATATGGCCACTTTTAAAGTGATGGCACTGAATCTTTAGTGTTGTACGGGTAGTTACGGTGGCATGGGTGGGCATGGCTTCTCACAGCCATGGTGCATTCCCTTCATCTCTCTCTCTCTTTTCTAGGTTCTCTGCATTCCATCCATTTTGCATTCCCTTTGTCTAAGTGAATGCGTGCATCTTACACAGGGCGTCTCTTAACCTAAGGCCGACCCTTAACCCCTGCAAGTGTCTTGGGTGTGCAATGTCTAAGAAGCTGCTACATCATTTCCGTGGTCGTTCGTGTCAGAGCTTTCATCTCTATGTCCTACCAATACAACTGTTCCTGAGCAGGCACTACTACATGGCATGCTGGGTAAAGTCTATAGGTGTGAACCTAGCCTTAGGCTACATCCACATCTGTCCAGTACCACATGTGTCAATGCGGCTGTGGCTGACTCAGTGGTACCCTACTCAAATTATAAAAAATCACAATGGCTTCTTTATGGCCCCTGAATGAAAACAGGACCACAAAAATCTCTGAGTGCTGTGTCCAAATATATGGAGCCCAGTCGCAGTCTCATAGATGTCTATTGTGATTGTGCCCAACACAAATGTATGTAAAAAACAATGATTTTACAAGTATTTGCACCTGTGTTGTGTGTGTTTTTATTAAAAAGAATTGATGTGCCCCCCCGAGTCTACCAGCCATTGCACCATGGATTGGAAACTGAACAACCTGCTTCTGGCCATGCCAGGACCCGCCTGTTTTTCCATGGGTCCAAGAGAGCTCTATAGCAGTTCAAAGGCTGGGGGGGGGAAGTAACTTGTTGCCAGCAGCAGGTGACTTGCTGTTAAGCCCCACCTGATTACCTACCTGCCCAAACTGGCCAGAGGAGTGTGGAAGAGCATGATGCTCATCGGTATGGGCCTAGTGTTTTTCTGGACTCCACTCTGGCACACGTGGAAAAGCACACAAATGTCTGGTGCACTTTTTGGAAGCCTTGGGGAGGGGGGACCCAACACTGTTTTTCTTTTTAAACATACAACACAAACGCAAATGTATGCAAATAAATGGCAAATGCGTTTTTACCACAAAACTGAGCTATATTAGCAAGCCCTGAGCATATAACCACATGCCACAGCCAAACCTCGACAGATGATGACAAAGATGTAGTGTACCAGAGCCCTTCATAGAGTTTCACTCTTAAAGCTAGAGACAATAAAAAAGGAACTCATGTAACAAGAGAAACAGAATAAAAGTCTAGTGCAATATGCGTAATAAAAAAAGCTGATTTTAAAAGTCCAGCAAAGGACAGTCTAATGTATCCCGTGATGATACCGGTGTCATCAGGCTCTTGTAAATGTGGTAAAGTTGCTTAGAGAAACAAAGATATCAACCCATTCCACCCATTTGTGGCAACATGAGCTTACATTCCTCACACCCATTGATCTGAAGTTTCTTCTGTCCATGGTACTGACAGCATTTAAGGGATCCTCTTCTTTAAACTTACACACACAGTGCAAAAATAGTGTCCCCAATAGTGTCTCCTGTCTGAAATCCAGGAAGTGCTTCTACTGGGAGCTCTCCATTTACACCCATGGTCATTCTCTAGGAGGGGGGCTGGTCTTATGTCTCCTGCCACACTGAGGCAGGAAGTTAGGAGCCTTTAGCTTTTTCAGTTCACACAGGTTTTGAAATAGGGTGCTATTCAGTAAGTGACCCCCCCCCCCCCCCCCCCAAGCAGGCACCGGTTCTTGGGTTTCAAAGCACTAGCTTGAAACAGTGAATCTGAATTGTCAAAGGTGCTGGATGTGTTGTGCTTCTAGGGTGTGTGTCTTCACCTCCAGGGTTTTGATACATTGATGGAGCGCACCAGGGAGGGTCTAGGTCCATGGCGCACTACCCTTTTACACCTGTAGCTCTGCCTGATGGCTGGAGGAGTGGTTACTGCAGTATGCGAAGCTGTTGCGGGGTTCCTCATCAGAGCATGTCCTGAAGTACAAGGTAAGAATCTCTTAAATGTGGGGAAGGGTGGATTTGTTTAGGGCCTCTGCACACCAGGGAGGTCTTTGGCCTACTTTACCTTTTAGACTTGAAATGGTCCTACAGCCTAAAAGGGCCTTGGGAACGCAAAGTAACCTGACTATAGAACACTTTTGTCTTTGAAGGTTCTTATTCATCCAGGTCCTAGCAGGGTGTGTGCCCGCACCAGGCATTCACTCCCTGTTATAGCGCCAACACACTCGGAGCCGCTGGCCATAGACAAAGGCTTAGATGATGTGACATCAGCGGATCCAAGCACGCTGATTGGACGAACGACCGCGCATGGGCCATAGGACCTAGAAGAGTTCAATTGGCATCGGCGATCTGGGGGGTTTCACACAGCTGGGCACCCCCAATCGGGGTGCCCCGAGGGAATGGACAAAAACCCAGGATAGTCAAAATCCTGGGTTTTGGTCCACTTTAATTGAGCTGGACTTGCTGTTTTATTTCCTTGAAGACTTTGCTTTAGTCATCTGACTGGCTTTCTTAATTAAGTGTGACATGTGACTCATATGATGACAGTCAAATTTGCTTGTTGGGCACTAAATACAATTTGTTTAAATGAGGTGTGAAAGAGGCCATTGTGAGAATGAGGAAGCCAATCTTTATAGTGGTGGGGGGCTGTGACAGCTATTGTCTTCCATTTATAATGTTGTGTTAAAGGACAATTCTCATTTGAAACCTCTGATAATGTTATGTTCTTATATTACAGACTGGAAAAAGATACGTTTCACCAATGTAATCAATTTAAAAAAATCTTTCCTTTAGAATTTTTTTTCCACTTGAAAGCCATGAAACTGTACAAATGGTGGCGCTTATGACAGGTGAGGGATTTTGATGTGCTTGAAATCTTTGTGAGCAGACATTTACTCCCCACATTGCTTCTGTCAGGCATGACAGGTCCAACAGTTTTTTAATTTACAAAAAGATTTCAAGCACATCACAATCCCTCACCCATCATAAGTGCCAGTACACGATTTATAGTGATTTCTGCCAACTCAGCAAGTTCCATGAATTTCAATTGGAAAAAATTCTGAAGGAAGGATCTTTTTTAAATAAAATATATTTGTGAAATGTTTCTTTTTTCATAATGTGTAATATAAGAACACAACATTTTCAGAGGTTTGTCCTTTAACCAGAGCTGTGGAGGCCTGATAAAATAGGGGAAATAGTCGGAAATTTGGCTTACCGACTCCATAGCCCTTGCGTTAACACTTCCTTCAAGGCAGCTTTAAAGTGGATTTTCACTATCCGAAATTTTGGTTCATGCCCAAGGGGCATCCACCCTGATTTGGTATGCCCCACTGTTTGGACCCCCCACATGTACCCCAAAAACTCTTTCCCCGTCGCACGTCACATGAGTGGGCTCTCATCCATTCATAATAATGATTGGCCACCAGCCATGATTACACAGAGAGTCTGGCAAAAGGGAAGTGGGAGTGGGGTGTCCCTGCTGTGTGGCACATTCCTGCCTGTGGGTGCAATATGGGGGGTTCCCACAGCAGGGGGACTAAAACCGTCCGGTCTTTCAGACTCCAGAGCCGGCCTACACAATGGTAGGTCCACTTTAAGGAACCGAATTGTGAAACTGAAAAATATTAAAAGTATGTATGAACATGGATAGAGAGAGGAGGAGTCACATACACCCCCCAAACTGAAAGAAAGAGCTTGTGGCTTTCCACTCCTGGGACAAGTAATCTCCGGGGGTGACAGGTTTTTGATTATTCTATTCCACTTTCAAAGGGGTGATCTGCTCAGTTCCAGTGCTTGTCTCCTGGATCAGCCTGTGGGGAGCAGCAGCAACACCATTAACCACAATATATGTCTGCTCAAAGCATTGCATGATGGTAATGCATACTACAGATCCTTTTGCATGGGCCATTATATCGGGTAAGGCTCGACAGAGGAATTATGTATTTTATATAGTAGAGGAAGGACCATAATAATTCTCTAAATAGCCGCTTAGTGTGCTCCTCTGGTGCTTATATGTCATATTACCCCTACTATTATACTGTACATTAGCACATATCTACAGTAAGCAAAACCTCACCCTCCCCTTTTAACTGCAGTGTTACCTAGTCTTGCCTCCTCTTTACTAAGGGGGGGTAGATGGAGAAAGGGGTTTCAGTTTTTGCACCTACCAGATACACCCTTTATTCCAAGTATGTCTCACACCCTGCTCCGGAAGATTAATTACACATGGGTTATGGTCCAGTAGAGGGCGAACTTCTGCAGAGATGACAAGAAAAAGAAGCCCCTCCCGGTCCATAAATACCTGGGACCTCCCACACATTCCCCAGATTAGTCTCTTTCCTTTGCAGGTAAGCCGGGTGTACACCCAGCCCCATTTTTTCCTATTTCCATCCGGACTCTTTTAGCAATGTCCCTCCCAGCCTTGGCTGTGGGGTCCGGGTGAGGTGTTTAGAGGTGTTTTGACTAGGAGCTAAGCTCCACCGCAAATCCCCCACCAAGGGGTAGGCGGCCGTCAGGTTGGTGATCCTGACATGGGATGCCCTGTCCGTCTTGAAGCCCTCGTTACACATCTAAATGTAGCTATCGGCTTCCCCCCGTTACTCCCTGTTTCCCGATAGTAGGGGGAGGGGGGGGGGCTGCCCCTTCGCTGCCCCTTCTTGTAATTGACTCTTTTATTAATGTGTTTGGTGCAGTTTAATTTTCACAAGCTGACTACTGCCAGCGTGTGTGTGTGTGTGTTGTTCGATTGTGTTTCACTTGTTTTCTGGCGGCCCGAACGCTCGCTATGGAGCGGCGGTGGGCCGGTTGTCTCATGGCCGGCTCCGCAGCCCTTGGCTGGGGAGCGCGGTTCTCTGTCTTCAGTCAGAGGAGGGGCAGGGCCTGGAGCTCTGTGCGCCGTTTACAGCCTGCCCCCTCCTTTGGCGCGTTTAGCGGCTCGCAGCCTTATTGGCTGGGAGCGTTTCTTGCAGTTCCCAGGCTGGGAGGGGGCGGGAACATGCGCGCCGCGCGATCCGCGTTGGCCCGCCCTTCTTCCTCCTTCTCCCCTGGTGCTGCGTCGCCATTTCAAGCTGCCGGCTGAGTTTTGTGAGTGCCCCTCGGGGTCCTTGGTTTTTGTATATATGTGTATATATTATGATTTGCGCTGTTATACCGGATATATATATATATATATATATATATATATATATATATATATATATATGCCTTTATGCCTGCATATGCTTAAGGATGACTCTGTGTCAATATATTTAAGGGGTACCCTCATTATGTCTTTCAGGTGGAACTGTTTCCATATTAAAACGGGGTTTTCTTCCGGTCCTAGTCCCTGTGTGATTATAAATCCTCCCACTCACGGACGCTAAGGGGCATCCCGGGTAGCTTCATAGCGTAATTCCCATTGATGATTGCGACTAATCACCATATGGAGGCTCCCCAGGATACTGGACTCGGGGTCCCTTCGGGACAACCCCGGTCGTGTGTGATATGTGGGGCATCCCTTTTGGGAGATAATGTGCAAATTTGTATACCATGTGCACAACAGGCGAGTGTGCAGCAAGCCGGGCCCTGTGCGGACAGTTCAGCCCCGCTGGCCTCATCACCTACACCCTCACGCCTGGTTATGACCCCAAGTGACGTTGTCACCAGTGGGGAGTCGCAATCTGATGTATACGCAAGACTGGCCAACATTGAGAGACTGATTGCTAGCTCTGCAGCCAGGAAGGCCCCAGCTAAGAGACGGCATTTGGTGCCTGCGGCGCCGGCCTTTGATTATGCTGATTTTGAACCATTTGACTTGTCTGATTGTTCCCCGCTCGAGGAAGGGGAACTGTTCCCAGACTCTGACTCATCTGAGGATCGGCAGGACCCTGGCGCTGATGCCGGCTCAGAGCGCGGGGATACTGTCGACACCCATAGGCTCCTTACTCAAACTTTTGAGGTACTTGCCATTTCCCCTCCTGCAGAGGGGGAATTTTTGGGGACCGCCAAACCTCGTTTGGAGTTCCCGGATCAGAAGCATTTTAACAATCTGATCCTTAAGGAATGGGAAAAGCCTAGTCGGCTCCCTGGTATCCCTCACGGGTGGGATAGGAAGTATCCCTTTCCTGTTGATGTGGTGAAACTTTGGTCGACACCTCCAGAGATCGACGCGCCCGTCCTGGGATTGTCCAATACTTCAGTCGCGCATACCCCGGATTCCACTACCTTGAAGGATGGTGAGGACCGACGTCTCGATCAATTGGCTTCACATGCCTTTGCTTGTGTGGGTTCGGCCTTGGGCCCGGTTTGTGCTTCTGCGATTACGACCGTGGCTACTAGAGCTCTAATTAGGGGCCTTTTGGATGGTTCCCAATTGGATCCTTGCAGTGAGGAGTTTACAGCCTTGTCTCATTGTGAGATGTTCATTGCTTTTGTCTTATCTGCCTTGGATGATACTATCCGTATGTTGCTAAACGCCGGTCGGTCTGGTTGCGCCAGTGGGCAGCCAATAACGCTGCTAAGAAGGTGCTCACAGGTCTTCCCTTCGTGGGTCTGTGCCTGTTTGCTGATCGTTTAGACTCGGTTGCCAGAGGGGGTAAGTTACCTCAACGCAAGAAGCAGCGCCGGCCCTTTCAGGGTTCGGGTTCATTCAACCCTTCCTTTCGTAGCTCTCGGTCAAGCAGGAGAACATTTTTCACTGCATTCCGAGGAGATGCCTGGGGTAGGGGCAGGGGGCGTGCCCGACCCAGGACTTCCTGGGGTACTAAACCCAAATCCGTTGCCAAGCCCGCTCAGCAATGAAGGGGCGCCCTCACCCTTGCGGGTGGGGGGACGGCTGCGGCTCTTTGCTCAGGTCTGGACCCTAGAGATCACAGACGTCTGGATCCGGTAGGTAATTTCCTCCGGGTACAAGCTGGAGTTTGCATGCCGGCCTCCTCCCAGATTCCTCAGGTCCCGGGTTCCGTCGGACCCACGGGCGGCACAGGGTCTTTTTCTGGTGGTGCAAAACCTTTGGGATATGGGGGTAGTTTGTCCGGTTCCCCCCACAGAGAGAGGTCTGGGTTACTATTCCAACCTCTTTACAGTCCCCAAAAAAGATGGTTCCATAAGACCCATTTTGGACTTGAAAACTCTCAACCGGTTCATCAGAACCAAATAATTTTGCATGGAGACTCTGCGCTCTGCGGTCGACTCACTGCGTCCGGGGGACTTTATGACCTCAATAGATATCAAGGTCGCTTACCTTCATGTGCCGGTCTTTCCGGGACACCAAGGGTTCCTCAGGTTCGTGGTAGACAACCAGTTTGTGGCTCTTTCCTTCGGGCTGACTTCGGCGCCCAGGGTGTTCACCAAGGTTTTGGCGGACGTGATGGCTCTTCTCAGAGTCCGGGGCATTCGTATCTTGCCTTACCTGGACGATTTTCTCATTACGTCATACTCTCTCCACCAGGCGGAGCTGGACACCAGAACGGTGGTGACGACGCTGGAGAGGTTCGGGTGGGTAATCAATTACCCCAAGTCCTCTCTATCCCCGTCGAGGATGGCTTCATTCCTGGGCATGACTCTGGATACTATTCAGACCAGGGTGTTCCTACCACAGTCGAAGGTGGATGTTCTTCAGGCTCTTATTCGTTTTCTTCTGTCCAGCCCTCGTCTGTCCATCAGGCAATGCATGAGGCTGGTAGGTTTGATGGTGGCTTGCTTCGCGGCAGTGCCATTTGCTCAGTTTCACATGAGACCCCTTCAGCTCCATCTTCTATCGGTTTGGGACAAATGTCCTCTGTCTCTGGATCAGAATTGTGTTCTGTCCCCTCTTGTCCGGCGGTCCTTCCAGTGGTGTATGGACCAGAGGAATCTCCTGGGGGGCAGGTCCTTTCTTGAGCCCTGTTGGGAGACGGTCACCACGGATACCAGTCTGTCAGGCTGGGGAGGCTTCTGGAGGGAACATCAGTTCCAGGGGCTGTGGGGTCCTCAGGAGGCCCATATCCCCATCAACATTCTGGAGCTGAGGGCGGTTCGGTTGGTGCTGTCGCACCTGACAAATCACCTTCAGGGCTTACCATTTCAGGTTTGCACTGACAATTGGACAGCGGTCGCTTACTTCAATCACCAAGGAGGGAATCGCAGCTGGAGTGCCCTCCGGGAGGTGTCTATGATTCTGGCTTGGGCCGAGAGCAATGTTCCGTGCATCTCGCCAGTCTACATTCCAGGGGTGGAAAACCTGGAAGCGGACTCCCTGAGCAGAGGGACCTCTCGCCGGGGGGAATGGTCCCTCAGCAACAAGGTATTTCTATCCCTCTGTCGCAGGTGGGGGAGTCCAGAGGTGGATCTGTTTGCCTCTCGTCACAATTACAAGCTTCCGGCATTTGTGTCTCTAACCCAGGACCCTCTGGCTCTGGCAGTGGATGCCATGTCTCTGTCCTGGCGGGAGCTCGGTCTCCTGTATCTGTTTCCTCCCTTTCCCATGGTGGGCAAGGTGGTACTCAAGCTGGCTCAAGAGGGTGTGCCAGCAATCCTGGTGGCCCCAAGGTGGCCAAGACAGGTGTGGTTCGCAGACGTCGTCCGGCTGGCGGTCGATCAATTCAGGCTACCTCTGGTTCCCGGATCTGATCACACAAGGTCAGCTTTGTTACCCCAATTTACAAAAACTGGCTTTGACGGCGTGGCTGCTGAAACCTTCATCTTAAAGGAAAAGGGTTTGTCTGAAGCCGTTGTCCAGACTCTGGTCAGGGCTAGGAAGAAATCTTCCTCTAATATCTACTACAGGACCTGGCGGACCTACATTGATTGGTGTGAGGCTAGGGCCTTTCCTTGTCGGGTGTTTTCCATTCCTCGGATCTTGGAGTTTCTTCAGCATGGTCTGGACATGGGGTTTCAGCTTAGCACTCTTAAGGGGCATGTGTCCGCTCTGGCGGTTTTCTTTCAGAGATCTTTCGCTCTTCATCCTTTGGTTAAGACCTTTTTTTCAGGGGGTCAATCATGTGCGCCCTCCTCGCAAACCCATGTTACCTGTTTGGGATTTAAATTTGGTGTTGTCTGCCCTTCAGGGTCCTCCTTTTGAACCGGTGCAGGATTCTGCACTATCCATTTTCACCTTAAAAGTTGCCTTTTTGGTGGCTATCACCTCTGTTCGACGTGTTTCTGAGTTGGCGGCTCTGTCCATTCAGGCCCCTTACTTTGAGAGACATCAGGACAAGTTGGTTTTCCGTTTTTAACCAGACTTCTTGCCAAAGGTTGTCTCTGCCTTTCACCTCAATCAGGACATTGTGCTTCCTTCGTTGTGTCCTAAACCTAGCAATGACTTGCATTCTCTGGACGTCGTTAGATGTGTAAAGTACTATCTGGTGGCTACTTCACCATTCCGGAAGATGAACGCCTTTTTTGTGGTGCCCTCTGGGCCCAAGAAGGGTTTGGCACCCATCAAGTCTACCATTAGAAAATGGATTTGTCAGGCCGCTATTAGGGCCTATTCTGCTAAGGGGAGGGATCCCCCTTTCCAGATCACTGCTCATTCTACTCGTGCTGTTGGGGCTTCCTGGGTGTTTCAGCACCAAGCTTCTGTTGAACAAGTTTGTAAGGCTGCTACTTGGTCTTCTGTTCATACTTTTTCCAAGTTTTATAAGGTTGATGTACAGGCCTCAGCGGATGCTGTTTTTGGCCGCAAAGTTCTGCAAGCTACAGTGGTTTAATTTGTGCGCTATTGCCTGTTGGGATCCCCACCCTTTTTGGACACTGCTATTGGATGTCCCACGTGTAATTAATTTTCCGAAGCAGGGTGTGAGACATACTTGGAATAATACCATTTTGTGATTACTCACCTGTAAAATGGGTATTATAAGTATGTCTCACACCCTGCTTCGTTCTTGGATCCTCTATATGGTGAAACTTTTTTCTCATAGATTTTATTGGCTCTTCCAGGTCCCCTTACTGCTTTCTTATACTGGGGAATGTGTGGGAGGTCCCAGGTATTTATGGACCGGGAGGGGCTTCTTTTTCTTGTCATCTCTGCAGAAGCTCACCCTCTACTGGACCATAACCCACGTGTAATTAATCTTCCGAAGCAGGGTGTGAGACATACTTATAATACCCATTTTACAGGTGAGTAATCACAAAATGGTATTTTTTTGTTAGGATCCACATTATTTGTTGCTGAGCGAAGGTAAACTTTAGGCCAGTTGTGTCTTTAATACCCAGAGTCCTTGGACCTGGCAATGCATTGTTACATTGCACAGCTATCAGCATGACAGGTAATATCTGGCGAGTTGGACGGAAAGTTTTAATGACACCACAGTCAGAGCAATTAAGAGCGAAGAGAGAATGAGAATTACACTGTTCCCATAGCAACCAATGCAGCAAGAAGCCAAAATGACAACTCGCCTCGACACAGGGAAACGTAGCGAGAGGAAGGACCATAGATGATTGGGCTCTTCTCTTGCCTCTAGCACATGCCTGCAGCTAATGTCACTGAGCTGTACACATGGCACCATCCAACCCAGCAAGATATGACCTAGAAATAGAGATTATGGTTCCTTTGTGCAGGATGGAGATGAACTCATACAGGTCTAGGCTTGAGGAATTCCAGCTGTTAAAGCAAACAACATTTAGTGAGAGGCCTAACTAAATGTGACTGGGCCCTGGTGCATAAGCCCCTCCCCCCCAGTGTTTTTTTTAAACATTCAGCCCCTGGGATGCACATTTTAACTACAGATGCAGAATTCCTCAAAGGGACATTCTAGACATAAACTTTCATTAACCAAGTACTTTAAAATGATAAAATGATGCTCTAGTCATAGGCACCTATGCCCTTCTTGATGCCCCCCGTGCCTCCCGTGATCCAGTTTGCCTTGGCAGTTGCTGCCTGCAGTTCAGTTTATTGTTAACTAAAACCCCTAGGTCCTTTTCAATTCTAGTTTTACCCAGCGTTTTCCAAATGTTGCATTCCATGATAAACTCACTTGCTCCCTTCTGCTAACTCATCATTCCCTAATTCACTTTATATTAGGCTCGATTCATGGTCGTGCACCATGTGCATTTGCGCACTTTTTTTGAGCGCCAAGTCAAGCTGGGGCCTCCTCCTGATTCATGGTCGTCTAAATTTGAAGCACATTTTTTAGGGCGGAAATTTGCGCCAATGCGGAAATTTGCACCCGTAAGCGCAAATTGGCGACTGATTTATGGGGTGTTTAGAAGGCAGAAAGCGTGTGCAAATTCAAGAGTGGTTTTCCTCCAGCATAAAGCTTGAGTAAACTGCCTACTTCACTGACTACAGGCTTATTTCATTCTTAAAACACATGTCGACAACATCCGGCGTGTTTTTTAGCAATGAAAGTGTCAGCCGCAGCCGCAAGTTTTTTTTCTAATTCTTCCCTTTTTTGGGAAGGTTGTCAAAGTTGACAAATTTCAAAATGTTTTATGATAAAAACACCAAACCAAAAAGGTGGACATTGGGCCCCAACAATTAATAGAAAAAAAAACAGTAGCACAATTATTAAGCACTAATACATAAAACAGGGCGGAGGGTAAAGAGAACACCTGGGACTAAACATTTGGAAAAACACTGGAGGTGACCTGGAATCAGGTCACCTGACAGGGAATATACTCCAAAATGCAGAATAGAGATCTGCCTAAAACACAGAAGAAGGGGCCATCAGGACCAGTTAAGGGTCTAGCCAGCCAAAAGTGCATAGGGCGGCCATTTGCGTTTCAAAACAACAGAACTTCAGACGGAAGACGTCTGAAGAGGAATTTTGGAGCCATCCCCCAGTTAAAGATTTTTTGCATTGCACCTGGCACTGTATGCCTAAATAACATGGTTTCACAGCGCCCGCACTGGTGCTGTTCATTTACATGTTAAATACCAATTATTTCGGGCCCTCCCCACCGGAGCTACCTGTCACTAGCTCCATTGGAATAAAAAAAAGACACAGCGCCACGGGTAGCATACAGCGCTGAACACTAACAGCGCCGTCTGCCTGAGGTGCTAACTGTCTCTCCACAGATTCTCAAGTGACGCTACAAGGTGCTAGTGATAAATTGACCTCCCTGTTCTCTGGCTTTAAAATCTGCCTTCTGTGTAAATTAAATACAATTACACTGCTACACATTGAAGCAGCTGTTACAAATGAATGATGCCATGTGACCACAAATCAGATCAATAAGATGGAGGAGTAACAATGGTGGGACCCCTGGCCTCGTGAGCTCTGATGTGATCAATATCTCTGAACTCTCTGCAATTATGCCTCTGCCTTCAGTCCTTATATTTGCCAAAGTAATATACAGTACATCTCTAAAGCCCAACTCAAGCCAAAATGTTTGGTGCTGTTTTGGACATAGGTTAGAACTGCTATTATTATCCCAGGGAATCCACGCGGGGAGGCTGATTCATCATTAGCGGCAGGTAGCGACAGATGAGCGTCTGTAGCAGGCATTTTCAGAGCGCCCGCTAGTAGTCGCTTTGCTCAGCCATGGGTCGCTACTTCATAGCGACTCAGTCGCTGTTCAGTAATGTTGAATAGGAGTCGCTATTTGACCAATACAGCGCTGTATGGGAGCGCATGTTAGCGAATGCTCATAGCGACCGACTCACACCATATTCAGCAAAAAAACAGCCTTACTAATCTCTGGCGCAGAAAAATGCTTGTTTGAAGCCCAGAGCGCTGGAGGCGGTGTGTTTAAAGTGTGTTTTTCAGCATCTTTCCACTAGTAACAAAGCGAAAACATATGGAATTACATTGTAGCAACATTGTAACATGAACACTTTAATGGCAGACCTGTAATGTCATTTCTGAAGAAATTTTTTACAAAACATAAAAATGTGAAAAAAATGCTTTTTCAGTGTCAGAAGAGGTCACAGAATTATTAGTGATTTTTGGGGAAAAAAATAAAACCCGGTTTAAAGAAAAATAAAGGTTCGTCCATTGAAATGTATTGGAGAGCGACAGGTAGCGAGAGTTCATACCTGCCGCTGTGCAAGGCTGAACGCTGGCGCTGTTCGCTGAGGCTGTGAAAATGATGAATCAGACACTACATGGCGCTATCCCAGTCGCTAAACAGATTCTTCTTGATAAATGTGTGATTGCGTGCCGTGTCCGGCGTTCACCAGTCGCTATCTGTCGCTACCTCTCATTAACCAGGCGCTACCTGACGCTATCCTTTCCTAAATAAGGGCCTATGTGTTCTTTTCTCATTGCTGTCAGTTTGGGACAGACTTAGGTCAGTAAGAGAGAGCTTGCACACCTGAACACACCTTTTTTGTCTATAATCTCGGAGCTGATTCAACTGGTCCAGCAGTAAGGAGGATATAGGATGGCTTACATTTTGTGCCATCAATAGGCCTCAAAATGTATATAGAGTTTTGCACTGAAGCAAAGCAGGTCTGCTTTAAGGGGTGCACATGGACCTCACGGTGGAAGGTAGAAATTCAAATAGGGTTCCATTTCTTTATTTCAGCAGAGTCCTTTCCTATAAGGGCTAGCCTAAAACTGCTGAGGAATATTTTCCTGCACCAGCATTGAGTCCTGACATTTATCACCAGTCCATGCCAAGGCTTTTTTTTTTTTTTAATGCCACTTTCCCTAAGTAATTAACATATTATTTTTCCATCAGCACGGCTAGGAATCCAGCCCTGGAGGGGGGGGGGGGGGGGGGGGTGGTCTACCTCCTGCATCCTTGGGCTTGGGAGAATGTCTGTTCTATACAGAGTGGCTGTAAATAGGAGCAGAAGTGCCCTCTTTCTTGGCTGCAGCTATGAATAGAGGCCTCTATTCTCTTGTGCATTAATGATAAAGAACACTTATGAGTACATTCACACACTGCTTCAAGAAGCTGACTTTCCACATAATCCCACAACATAAGAGTGTTTCCCCTGCAGCTAAGGACTCTGGGTAAAGGCATGCAAATGAATGGCTATAGATGCCTATGTATTGAGAGGCTCGGTAAAATGTGTTTTGTATGAAATTCAAGAAGAAAAGTCCAATGTGGATTTTGCAGACTGCTGCGCTTGTGTGGCATTTAATGCCCCGTGTGTGTCTGAATGAGTGACGGCTTCTAGCAGCAATATATTAAATTGGCTCTGCAAAGCTAACTGGATACTCTGTACTCGGCACAGGCATTATGGCGGTGGTATGAAACAAACATTGACATCATGGACCCTGTAGACGGCTGGAGTTGAGAGAGGAGTAGCAGAAAACATTGGGTGAATTTCTCACACTCACCAATGCATTATTTATGCTGTGCAGACAGATAATAGCCCACATAGCACAAGGAAGTGGCAGTAGCATGGATTAAAGATAAAATAGCAGCAGTAGGGGGGGGGGGGGGGGGCAGCCATGACAGGCCTTTGGGATGTGCAAAACGTGTCCACACCTGGGAGATAACATAAGCAGCGGTATACCCAAGCATTGAGCAGTTCGTTTTAGTTTGCTTAAAGTGGACCAACACCCAGGATTTTGACTATCCTGGGTTTTGGTCCACTTCGGCGGGGGTGCCCCGCTGTGTGAAACCCCCCAGAAAGCCCCAAAAACTCACCTCTCCCCGCTCCCATGTGACCGCTGCTGCCAATCCCTACCAACGGACAAGCAGGAGGCAGCGACGGACAAGAGAGCGCGCCCGCGCGTCACTCTTACAGGGCGCGCGCCCGCACCGGCCATTCACAAACGCCCGGCGCGGGTGCGAGTCCTGCTAGAGGGACGCGCGGGAGGTGGATCGAGGATCAGGTAGGGATTTAGGGGTTTCTGGGGGGTTTCACACAGCGGGGCACCCCCGATCGGGGTGCCCGTCAGTCAGGGGGCTGATCAGTCCCGGGCCGATCACGGGAGGGTGTTGGTTCACTTTAAGGTAACGGGGAGCCCAGTTTATCACTAGCGCCTTATATGCAACACCCTTATCAAGGCATCTCAAAATGTACAGTTACTTGTTGCTGTCATTTTTGGGTTGTGGCTGAGCTGGGAAGGGCATGTCATGTCATGGCGAATGCTCTGCTGTGGTCAGAATTGGCTGAGGGACCACTGTGACTTGCCATGCTTGCTTACACTGAAAGCTCTAAGGGAGAGAATGGCTGTTTATTTTTATGCATGGTTTCGAGGGGGATTAAAATTGAGCTTTGGAGCTCTGCTACAGCTTCTACCCAGTGCTGCAGGTAATGGAGGCACATGGGGCAGGCATCAGGTGAGCTGCTTGCTGCCTTTTTTTGCCATTGTGTTTACAATCACTGCAAACAGACAGTTGGATACAGTTAAGCTGCTAAAGCAAAGACAAAAGGGCCTTTGTATCCATGAGCACAAAAAGTGGGGAGTAACAATGATGGGCCCTTTGACCTCATGGGCCCTCATGCAGTTGCTAACTCTGCACCTCCTGCATAGTAACATCCACAGATTTCTCAGTTTTCTCATTCTGAAGGGCACATTTTACAGCTCAGGGCCACCTTGAGGGTACTTATCTGAATGCCAGTCCCAGGGGTGCTCAACCTTTTATAGAGTGCCGGCCACTTAAGCGATCTGGAAACTGGTCACAGGTTACAAGGTTCCGAATTTTTAGTTTTAAATGGCATAATGAAGATTTACTACAACAATCAGGATATCCACTGTTTGCTCAACATCCATTAAAGTGTTTTTTTCACTTGAGTATGTCCTTCCACCATATCACCTCATTACCACAAGGCCCACATGCTACCAAAACCCATGTTGATTGTCCTACATCTCCCAATATGTGGATCCCATATTTAGAGCCCACCCCCATCAGTCCCAAATATTAAACGTATTTCCAAACTCTTCTGTTACTCTAAACTCCCACCAAGGCTAGCATACAATAAATATAAAAAATGGTTATCCTAATATTTTTCCTGAACGTATTTCCAAACTCTTCTGTTACTCTAAACTCCCACCAAGGCTAGCATACAATTAATGTAAAAAATGGTTATCCTAATATTTTGCCAGAGGTTTCATCCAGGGGTGGTTCTGTACCATGCCACTGCTGTCACCTCTATTGACCAACGCCCCTTTCCTTTATCTCTCTCTCTCCTTGCAACCTCCCATCCTTACTGACTTTACAGTAACTACCTTTACACACCAGTTCCATTTACCTCTCCCAATTTCCCCACAGCCGGCCAGGGCCAGGGCAATAGGTTGAGCTTTCCTGGCCTAAACAGTATGAGGCCGATTCATTAATAGCGTCGACAGTAGCGGTATTTTCACAGCGCCCGCTAGTATTCGCTGTGCTTGCCCGTTGTTCGGTTGTTGACAGCGACTCAGTCGGTGTGCGGTAATGTTGAATACGGGGTTAGAAGTCGCTGTTTGACAGGTTCCGCGCTGTATGGGAGCGCATGACCATAGCGAACGGCTCCCAGCATATTCATTAACAAATCACGCTCAAAAAATTCTTGCTCTGTGAAATGCTTGTTTAAACCCCAGAGCGCTGGCGGCGATGGGTTAAAAGTAGTTTTTTAACCCCCAACCATATTTTTGAAAAAAAAAAACAAGTTTTTAAAAACATTTTGTAATATGAATACATTAATATCAGACCTGTAATATCAATTCTGCACAATTTTTTTTTTTTTTTTTACCTTAAAAAAAATATCTAACATTGCAGAAGTGGAAAAAAAAAAAACATTAATAGCAATTAATTAAGAATATTTAAAGATTGCTCCATTGAAATGCATTGGAGAGCGCCAGGTAGCGAGAGGTCATACCTGTCGCTGTTCAAGGTCGCTCGCTGGCGCTGTGGGGTGAGGCTGGAAAAATGATGAATGATTCGCTATCTGGCGCTCTGTCAGTCGCTAAGCAGGATTGGCTTGATAAATGTGTGATTGCGGAGGGGAGCCGGCGTTCTCGTGGCGGTGACCGTCATTACCGTTCGCTCACCATTCGCTACCTGGCGCTATCCCTTGTTAAATAAGGGCCTATATCTACTCTGCATTGTATGAGTGCTTTATGACGGCGTCTAATTAGCCCTGTCCTTGGCGGTAAATGTTTCCCTTGTGGGCATTATCTATATTGATAGGCTCTGCCTACCGACACCCACTTTGGAATCCTTGCCAGCAGGGTCATCACTTGTGTCTCTCATTCTGCCTTTTTATTTGTAAAAGCTTCATTGTCGGGGGGTGTTTTTTGAGGGGGAGCCTCTGGCTCGCTGAGACCCCCATTTCTTATAATTGACATAAATGACATGTATTCTCTGTATTCCCTCCTGTCTAGCTGCTATCCGTGCTGGTATTGTGGACATTCGCTGGTGGCCATAATAACACGACTCGACTGCGTATAACGCACACACTAATATAAATGCCTACTTGGAAGCTTTTGACATACAGAGAGGCTTTTCACATTAACATGGTTTATAAAAGCTGCACTCTGCAAGAAGATCATTGTAGAGAACTATTAAACTTCATTATTATTATTATTATTACTATCATGGTTTATTTTGATTACACATCATTACAACATTTAACCATTCACAAGCACGGGCAGAGCTCGCAACTAATATGCATTTTACGGCCATATAAATAAACACATGCGTCTATGGAGAATGGTCAGACAGAGCAGCTTATTATATCACGCCAATGGCATGGATCAGGTTGACGTCTCTGCACTTGTTCCATATAGAATCATCTCTTTTAGTGCAAGGACACAACGATCTGCTTTACACAACAAATATGTCATTACTCAACCTAGCAGAAAGCTCCTTTACACATTCCTTCATATGCTCCACCTTCACTTAAGCTTTACAATGTCCGGGTAGGTATCAGTACACAGGAGCTTTCTGTGCCCCGGTGTGTTTATATATGCTGCTGGTAGTACATAGCGGGCCGCCTGGTGCACTGTTCCCTACAGACAGCAATAGGACATGTGTACACTCCCCGTCATGTTTTCCACAACCTTCTTAGATGCTATAAGCAGTGCTGGATGCATTTTTGCTTATACTGTGGAACTGGACACAAGTAGGGCCCAGGCTGACATGTTATACTTCAATCAAGCAAGCACGCACAATTTTAGAACCGTAAAAAGCTTTAGAAAAACAAATGTCATTCTTATTGTAATACATAAGAAACATACAGATGGATAAGAAAGGTATTGTATAGATCACATGGTGGTGATGGTGCCAGAAGATTTGTAAGTGGGTCAGGCCCCTTTTACAGCTCACGATGGCCTGCGCTGGTCTGCAGACACTACAGTACACTTGTGTTTCTGTTTTGCCATGTCAGCTCCACTGCTGGCTTCTGTGCACGCCCCTGCTTACAGTCACAAGGGAGCAGCTCCGGGGTCAGATCTTAATTAATTAGATTAATTAATTAGACATCATGTCACCATCCATGATAAGGTACCTCTCTCAGCTGTAGACAGTCAAAGTGCACCAGGAGCCATAGGCCATTTGGAGCACAGGGAGTGTTCCTGATGGACTGCACTGCTTTGTGGTTAGTTGTAGTCCCCAGTATGCAGTCTACCTCATCCAGAGCCTACAGAGTTGCCAAGGAGGGACCTTAAACCAGACCAACACCCATTTTTACTTTAACGGGTGTTGGCCCCGCTGTCTATGCTTCACAATAACCCTGGGGGGGGGGGCATCCAGAATGCTTTATTACGAGCCAGCACTGGGAAAGGAGTCCTGTGATTGGCCACCAGGTGATCACGTGGGCCGCAGTCGCGTCCTCTACGCCGGCCACCGGCAGGACCTGCCCATGTGACCACCCGGCTGCCAATCGCAGGACTGCTTTCCCGACGCAGATAGGAAGTTTATGTCGTCACCTATCTCCAGCCCTGCACCCCAAAACAGCCGCTGTTTCTTTTTTTACTAAAGCTTTTGCCAAATATAAAAAAAAAAAAAAAAAACAATAACAGGTAGCAGTATGATGTTGAATGGTATGACATATGCTAATTCATTCAGTTCCAAGGTAAAGTGCCACATAATGGCAATTATAACTGATAAGGCTGGCCCCCAATGCTGAGCTGTGTTTAACGTAATATATCATTGATAGAGCAACATGGCCAAGCATTCGAACAGCAGACTGCATATGGTTCGTGTTTTTATGAATATTTGGCAAAGGCTTTAGTAAAAAACAACACAGACTGTTTTGGGGCACTGGGCTGGGGATAGAAGCTGTTGACATAAACTTCCTTTCTTGGTATAGGATTACTTTATGAGTGGACACACTTGCCTATGATCTGTCCCTGCAATACTATAGCCTCAGCTGATGAATTCACTTATCGGCTGCATGGCACATTTAGGGGAGTGCTCATGGGTTGGTAATGGCTGTCTGGGGTTAGTTAAAGAGGACCAAAACTCTTTTCGGCCAGCCCTATAAGCTAAAAGACTCTAGCAGCAGCCGATTCCCTATCCCCGGGTTGAAACCCCACAGGCTGCCTGTAATCTTACCTGATCTTATTCCGCATAAGAGGGTCAGGTGCGCTGCTAGCCAGTGCGCATATAAGCGTTGCCACACCTGGGCCAGGAATGCTGGAGTTCAGGAAAGTATGTCTTTTCATTTTTAATTAGATAATCTCCTTAAAGTGGACCAAAACCCAGGATTTTGACTATCCTGGGTTTCGGTCCTTGCCCCGCTGTGTGAAACCCCCAGATCGCCGAAACCAACTCACCTCTTCCCGGTCCTATAGATTCCCGGGCTGATTGCTGTGGGTCTTGGTCCACTTTAAGGTTGAAGGCCTGATTGTGTAACGTTTCCAAATGAACTTATTTGCCTATTACAACAGTAACCAACACAATCTCAATCTACACTTGCAATGGCTTCAGAAACCAATGATCCCTGCTCTGTACATGCTTGTTTCTGCATTTGCTTTTTTCACACATCCAGAATGGCAGTCTGTTTTTTCCCCACAGTGGTGTACATGTGTTTTAGGTGCACAGAAAAAGCAGGAAAGCAAGTTTAAATGCTCTCACTAATGCACGATAAGAAAGCGTGCAGTTCTCAAGTGCACAAATGTGAATGGGGACTGGAGCCTCCTAATTCTGCAGCAGCTGTCTACACACTCCTAATACTACTCTGCATTGCAACAGGTGGCCATATCCCCAATGGCTTTGCCGAGGCCGGCCTCATCTGGCTGTAGCCGGGGACCTCTGCTGGCTGGACTTCATATTGGTTTTAGATGTTTCAGGACGGAGGTATTTTACATTTAGCCTTAAGCATTGTTGGGGAAATAGAAGACATTCCTCCTCACACAGCAGAGATATTGCAGCTTGATGCTCTGCAGATGATCGCAACAAAAGCATAGAATGAATGAGAAAGAATAAAACGAACGACAGAAAAAAAGATGGCTAGTAGGAAAGAAAATAATAGAAGGACCGAAACAAAGCATAGACAGACTTAAAGAGGAACATCGGAGTCTTTGCCATCCGAGTTCCACTCCTTGGGGCTTCCTGACTTGGGATACCTTGGTGTGTAACCCCCCCCCCCCCCAGAAGTCCCTTTCACTCACCTTGTCTTGGAGCCCTTGCCGCGTCTTTGTGTCGCGGGCGCATCCTGGCTCACCTCTAGCCGCACCCGCACCTGGACTTTCTGAATGACGGCTAGGAGGAGAGCGGGGGATGTGGCCAGCGACGCAGTCCAGACAGCTTAGCCGCCAGTGTAGCCGAAGGGAGCCACGTGAAATTGAGCTCGCTGATTGGTTGGCTCAGCCAATCAGCAGGCTAGTTTTTGCCCGAGTCGTAATGGGAGCGACAGGAAGGTGACCTAGGGGCACACACACAGTGGGCCATCCCAATTACGGATGCCCCCACTGAGAGGAATCGAGAATCGAGGCGTTGTTCCTCTTTAATGAAAGAAAAAAATTAATGGCAGAAAGAACAGATGAAAGAGAGAAACAAATAGAAAGAAGAAAAGAATAGAAGGAAAGAAAGAGAGAAACAACGAATAGAAGGACTGACAGAAAGAAAGCCAATCTGCCCCTAGGTGAAAGTCCTTAATCCTGGTTGCTGCACGGTGCAGCATTCTGAGTGGCTTTCCAGGGTAGAGGGAATGAGGTGGGCCCTCCAGGTTGCGAAGGCCTCGGCACCTGCCCGGGTACACCCAGTGCTGACGCCTGTCATGTCTACAGGGAACCTAACCCAGCTACTCCCACTGCCTGCAAACCCTGAATTAGTAGATGCCTGTGAGTCCTGAATTAGTAGATAATAACTATTTACACATGTGTGCTGCCATTTTTCTGTCCTGTTGGATGGAGCTCCACTAGCAAAAGGTGTGTTTCTCTCTAACGCAGGTTTCACTGGTGGTGTGAGGTGCCCTGTGAGGTTAGTGTAGTGCCCCTGAGGACCAGGATTCTCCCAGACTATTGAAAGAGAGGGTTTAGAATTAGATTTTTTTAGAAAAGTAGTTTGACTACTCTTTCAGAAGCACATGCCAGTCAGGACTGGTGGGTTTTAGACTGCCTGACTAAAAACAGATCAGCTGTTTGAGCAAAAGGTGAGTATGCATTTTTCTTTGAACTGTCTTTTTCATTTAGATTTACCCCACTGTGCAGATCTGGTATTTACAGTGTCTGGGCGTACCTTCAATTGTACCTTGGCGGGGGGTGCTAAGGAAACTGTACATTCAGACAGATTTCTGTGTGTGTGTGTGTGTGTGTGTGAAGCAGGCTCAGATTGCACCAATTATCTGTGAAGAAAAGGGGGTGCCTCTTTTTCTTCATACTGTAGTGTGTGTAGTGAAAACTACTGAACATCAAAAATGCCTCCAGTAGATTTATTTTTTGTGATCAGTAAACTTTACAGTGCTGACACAGGAAAGACAGGCAAACAGAGGAAGCAGCAGCTTTTGCCTCTGCAGACACAGTAGATGGTGTTTCCTGTATGTCCTGCATGGCTGATGCAAGAGGGTCCACTTCTCGTGGTAAAAAAAAAGCATTAATTCATTTGGGGACTGGGTTACAGTAGAGCCCCCCCCCCAAAAAAAAGCCCCAAACCAGGACCCTGAAAATGCAACTCTCTGGGACTGGATCCCAAATCCATTTGACTGCCGGCGGCTGATTGCTATGGCCCTGCCGGAGACAGCATTTGGCTGCTGGCAGTCATTTGTGGGTGAGGTAAGTTCACCAATTGGATTGCCCCCCCCCCCCCCCCCCAGGCATATGCAAGTACCGTATTGATGGCCTGCAAAGACGGTCAAGGGAGTTGGGCTTGGGTAGAAATGTGGCCCCTAAGCCGCTGGCCATATGCAGCTATTTTCTTATCATATAATAGATCACATGAAAACACAAGCGTGCTTAATATAAACTGATACAAATGTATCCACTGCCCTCCTACATACAAGGAACAGCTTTCAAATTCTCTAGCCAAGAGCGTCTCCAGCTCACAGAGCACAGATACACAGTGGAATATTAATGTAAATATTGCTGAAGCCCCGATGCTTTCACAAAGCCAGATATTGTGTAGCTGGAGGGTTTTCCTTATGTAACTAAAGAAGTGTTTGAGCTGAGAGGTCAGGCAGAATACTGAGTCACCCCAAGCCGGGTGGTGGTTTATGGTACGCGTAGGGTAGCAACACCAGAAAGGGTCTCGAGCCAGAATCGTGGCGGGAGGTCCACCCGAGTCACCACGGCAGACTAAGGCTTTCATTCCTGTGGTCAGACCACAGATCAAGGAAGAGGAATGGGGCTGGCGGCATTGTGAGCTCAGTACAAACACTTCAGAGCTTACACTTTTCTATGCTGCAGAATATGGCTCTGGATCCCAGCAAGCTCTGCTCTAATGAGCACTGAGATTGGATGTGTTAAAGCGCTGCACGGCTAATCATGGAATTTTCCATCTCCCTGATATAGTGTGAGCTGTGCCTGCATCCCTGCTTATAGAAGCTGTACATGCCCTCCTGTATATTACATTTCCATGGCGCCAAACAGCTAGCGACAATATTTGTTCCAGGCCTCCCAGTTAATTAAAAGGGGTTTACACCTTCTCGAAACGGTACAAGCTGAACGCCAGGCAATCAATAAAATAGATTTAATAAAGCTAAACGACTACCTTTTATTCACAAATACCTTCTTTTCATTCTTACAAGGGCTGTCAAAGCTAAAAGCAAATAAATAATACTCACCTTTTCTCCCCCAGTAGCTGCTGGGTTTAGGTCCGGCTAACAGGAATTTGAACATCTCTGAAAATGAGCCCCGAGGGATGCAAACGCCTGTTCGACCAATAACATGGGAGATGTAGCGTTACCCCCTGTGTCAGTCACAGTGACTGGGGCATGGCCACTCTATTCACTGCAATGTGCGGGGGTGTCCCTTCTGTAGGAGGCCCAGATTCATGGACACCAGTGCATCCGATATCGAAACTGATTAGCCACTAGCGGTGGTGGAGGTGCAGGGATGTCGCTTCTCTGCTGAGTATTTTGCCCCAGTCTTGAACCTTCTGTAGCGATATACACTGTGGAGCATCTCAAATCCCAGTCAAAATGACTTTTGGATCCTTTTAATAATTGTGATCAGGGATACAGATTTTCATTATGCTTAACTTTGTTCATTATCCCCAATTTGGGATGCCCTGCCGTGTGAAATCCCCCCGAAATACTGGAAAAACCCAGCTTTCTGGTGATCCCACAATGCATGCCCGGGCTGCCCGGTAATCAGCGGTTTGCTCTCCATTCAGCTTCCACTATGCCACTGATTTTAGAATGGCAAGTAAAAGCTAAATGGAGCACAAGCAGCTGCCCACTCCTCAGTTATTCAGCTGGAGTCATGCATGCATCGTGGGATTACAACCAGCCTAGCCAGCCTTATAGAATCTAGACCGATGGTTGCTTAAAGATCCTGGGGAAGCCAAAATCAGTAATGGAAGAATGTCGGATGGAGACATGAAATGCATTGCGCACTGCAATAAAGCAGGTCTCTTGTTGGAGGAGGTTTGGCTACCTCATGGCTGAAGCCCATTAAATGGAGCTCAGATAGGTATAGGTGAGTATCACTATTTGGTGTTAGGGGATAGGTAAAATAAGCTGACAGAATTGCCAGAGAGAGTAAAGGGCCACTTTAAAGTGGACCAAAACCCACACCGATCGGCCCAGGAATCTATAAGATTCCCGGGCCGATCAATTCCCTCCCCCTGGGGTATCCAAAATCAGGATGCCCCTCTGTGTAAAACCCACCAGGTTGCCCATACACTTACCTTGTTTCCCGGTCCAACGGTGCGTGTGCGAGCCGTGGCCACATTCCCTGCTATCCCTGCGATCTCTCTAGCAGGACACGTGCCCACGCCAGGCATTTGTGAATGGCCGATGCAGGCACGCTCCCTGTTAGAGGGAAGCGGGGGGATGCGAGTGCACTGATTGGATGAGCGGCCTTGCATGCGCCGTAGGCTCGGGAGGTGATCTGGGTTGTTTCACACGGAGGGGGAAAGGACCAAAACCCAAGATCAAGCCAAGTCAAAATCCTGGGTTTTGGTCCACTTATAAAAGGCCTTAAAATTGCCTTAAATGTGGAACAAAACCCAGAATTTAGGATACTTGCCCTAATTTGGGATACCTCATAAAACCTCAGAATTGCCCATTAAAATGTACCATTCCCCGGTCCCATAACGCATGTGCGGGCTCTCGCCCAATCAGCGGCGCATGCTGTGCAAATGAATGCCTACCATAAGGCTCTGTTTAGACACTGAGCATGACAATAGGGCACAGAGTGTCTGCATCCCCAGTTTCCCTTTAGGCAAGGCGTGCTCCTGCTGCAAGCCTATGCAAATGGCTGGGCACAGGAGCGCATCTCAGCTCTTAGATACCGGGGATGTAGCCGCCAATGTTTACATCACCATGAAAGCCAGGACAAAGGTTTTGCGGTTCCCCGGAGGGGGGTTCACACAGCGAGGCATCCCAATTTAGCCAGTGCTGTGGAATTTGGGATGCCCCAAGGGAAGGCCAGTGGCCTATGACATTCTAGACCTGACAGTTAGCTTCCCTGTAGTATCTTCACATCAAATTGCATTTTATTCTCGAGGAAAATGTACTATTTGGAGAGCCTCTCCACCTTGGTGGGTGGTTTTCTAACCCACTAGTCCCTTGTCTGTTTATCTTATTAATTCACCATTAAGTGATGTTAGAGTATTAACAAGAAGAGCTGACATTTCCACTGCATTGGCCAATAATGGCCAAGACGTTCCCGTGACCCTTGCGGGGCATTCTGTCACAACAGTAAGGAAGGCTTAGCATGCCACAGGCTGTCAGCACAGAACAATGTAATCAGTGAGCAGAAAATGATCTGTAGCCGTGTACCATGGATACCAAAGGGAAACCGGAGTATTAAGCACCTACTATTGCCAAAGCCGTAACATAGCACACATGACAAGTCACACGGGAGCAACTGACACTCTGCTAAACGGATCTTTAAAGAGCACATGTAGGCAAAAATCCTGCACTTAACCACTCAATAGCTCAAAAATAAAATGTATATTCTTTTTCTTACCTATCTATTCCCCTGTTTTATTTTGCTGTTTGGCTAGAGCTCCCCCTAGTGGCTATTAATATATTGAAGCAGGCCAAAAACACAATTATTTTGGTTGGCTTAACGGATGCCCCTGTGTGTGTAAAACCCCAGTGATTGGCGTATATCTTACCCCTCTCCCTGCTCCCACGGCACGTGCATTGACTTCCAGCCAAGCAGAATAGATTGAGGTGCATAATTATTCCTGACAATCTATTCTTAATGAATGGATTGTCGGGGTGACTCCCCCAATTAGATAGGCCCGGTTCAAAAGCACACATCAGCTGAAGGGATGCCCATGCATGTGCCATGGGATCACAGGTGAGTATACTAGGTGATCACACAGTGGGACATCCTGATTTCGGTAGGAGGACCAATCAACGGGATAGTCAAAATCTTGGTGATTGGTCCACTTTAAAGAAGAGCAAAATGCAGTATTTTGACTATCCTGTATTTTGTTTCTTGCCCCCAGGGTATCCCAATTTGGGACCTCCAGCACACTTAAATCGGTCCATGACCTGATTATAGGAATCAGGGCTCGTTGCCCAGGGCCTCCACCACTTATTAACAAGGGCAGCAGTTACTTAAAGAAGGGGGGCCTCCGCACAGCCCAAGGCCTCTACCACTTATTAAAAAGGGCAACAGTTACTTAAAGAAGGGGGGCTCCGCACAGCCCAAGGCCTCCACCACTTATTAACAAGGGCAACAGTTACTTAAAGAAGGGGGGCTCCGCACAGCCCAAGGCCTCCACCACTTATGAACAAGGACAACAGTTACTTAAAGAAGGGGGGCCTCCGCACAGCCCAAGGCCTCCACCACTTATGAACAAGGACAACAGTTACTTAAAGAAAGGGGGCCTCCGCACAGCCCAAGGCCTCCACCACTTATGAACAAGGACAACAATTACTTAAAGAAGGGGGGCTCCGCACAGCCCAAGGCCCCCACCACTTATTAACAAGGGCAACAGTTACTTAAAGAAGGGGGGCTCCGCACAGCCCAAGGCCTCCACCACTTATTAACAAGGGCAACAGTTACTTAAAGAAGGGGGGCTCCGCACAGCCCAAGGCCTCCACCACTTATTAACAAGGGCAACAGTTACTTAAAGAAGGGGGGCTCCGCACAGCCCAAGGCCTCCACCACTTATGAACAAGGGCAGCAGTTACTTAAAGAAGGGGGGCCTCCGCACAGCCCAGGGCCTCCACCACTTCTTAACAAGGGCAGCAGTTACTTAAAGAAGGGGGGCTCCGCACAGCTCAGGGCCTCCACCACTTCTTAACAAGGGCAGCAGTTACTTAAAGAAGGGGGGCCTCCGCACAGCCCAAGGCCTCCACCACTTATTAACAAGGGCAACAGTTACTTAAAGAAGGGGGGCCTCCGCACAGCCCAAGGCCCCCACCACTTATTAACAAGGGCAACAGTTACTTAAAGAAGGGGGGCCTCCGCACAGCCCAAGGCCCCCACCACTTATGAACAAGGGCAGCAGTTACTTAAAGAAGGGGGGCCTCCGCACAGCCTGCCCAAGGTCTCCACCACTCTAGATCTGACCCTGGATATAAAGCAGTGACTGGGCCCCATACTGAAATACTAATAGACTGCTGTATGATAAGGTGCTTAATATGTTGGAGCTAATCCTAAGGTCAAATCTCTGCACCACATATCATTTTCTAGGTAAGTAAATCAAGTCAGGTAAAAGAGAAGGGGAATGCGTCAGCCCAGCAGCGGGGCGCTTGGTGACTTGAGCAGTAAGACTATACGGCAGGTTGATCCCTGTTTGTGTTGAGGACTAATCAGGTTGCAGCAACGCAGATAAACACATGACAAGGCCAGGAAGGGGATCTTACCTTGGTGTTTGAAATTCTTTCTGGTCCGCTGACCCCAGACTCTGTAAGACAAGAAAGATCCTTTTAGATATGGTTTGTATGGAGGATGAGGAGGAAATTCCACCAACATTCCTAACTTGAGAAAGGATTAACATAATGGTTCCCAACATTATTAGAGGGAAACTATAGCCATGCCCCCCCCCCCCTCCTCGGCTGACCCTAACATACCACTATCTGGCATATCAGGGGCCCCTCTGATGAACCAAGGTGGAAACTATCACAAAAACACTGACATGAAGTGTCAACAACCCCAGGCCATTTTGCTGCTGCTTTACTATTCACATTCAATGAACATACAATACAGCGTTCCCCGGCCAGTCCTGTTAGCCAGCAGTTTAGAAATGCAGATTACACATTACTCAGTGCTCACATGGCATTCCTATGGTAGGACCCACTGTGGTGGCCAGTGGGGTTTGCCAACACATAGTGGTTGTCTGAGGTCATGTGACCAGCTGGAGTGTCAAGGTGGATGAGTATGCTATTTAAAGTGGACCAACACCCAGGATTTTCACTATCCTGGGTGTTGGTCCACTTCCGCGGGGAAAACCCCCAGAAAACCCCTAAAATCTTACCTTTTAGGCGACGGACAAGCGACGGATAAGCCGCTGCCGCCTCTCGCACGTCCCTCTTACAGGGCGCGCGCCCGCGCCGGCCATTCACAAACGGCCGGCGCGGGAGCGCGCCCTGCTAGAGGGACACGCGGGAGGCAGCAGCGGCGGCGGCAGAGGCTTATCCGCCGCCTAAAAGGTAAGATTTTAGGGGCTTTCTGGGGGGTTTCACACAGCGGGGCATCCTGATTTCGGATGCCCACGGGGAGGCAGCTGATCGGCCCGGGAATCTTATAGATTCCCGGGCCGATCAGGGGTGGGTGTTGGTCCACTTTAACTGAGCTCAGCTTAGCGGCCATAGCACAAAATGATGGAGACACTGTGCAGCATCTTACAGCTAGTCTCTCTATGTGATCTGCATTAGGTTAATGCATTTTACATTTATGATAGTAAATTGTGCTGTTACATATATCAATGTGTAGTCTCTGTTGTACATTCTCTGCTGCATCTTGTGTTTCCTGTACATTGAGGTGATCTCTATGACTTCTTTTTCCTGTCTATGTTATCCACCATGTAAGGTGACCTTTTCTTACTGCACTCATGTTCCAGTAAAGCCAGTTCCTGTTACACCACAAATGTCTGGATCTGCACCCAGTACTCACACTCTGCAAAACAAATCACATTGAGTGATAGTAGCCTTGGCCTGATACCACAGCACTGCTTATACCATAGTAGAAGGAGATGCATGTTGATGGCTTCTCCCATCCAAACCGGTATGCCCCTAGGCAAAGTGACACGCGCCGGCTCCGTGTGCATGGCTGCCGCCCATGTTCATATGCACAGAGAGGCGGGGGATGCTGCATTGTGTCTTTCTGTGAGGCAGCCGCCCGTGCCCTGGAGAGCGGTGCTAGACCACAGCTGAGGTAAGGGTTTTTTTTCTTTGACTGGACGCTTTAACAGGCTACAGATGCCCCTTCAAGCAGACCTAAAGACTCCTTTGCAACACTGTGCCAGGGTGGGTCCTGTATCACTGGAACACTAAACTAACGCCATACTACATTATGGAGATCCTCGGCTTTTTGCAGAGGAGCTCAATCTGATGAGGGACAGGAAACACCTGTTGGCACCTTCAGCAATATCGTGCATTTCTGAAATGATCTGCTGTTTCTTGTCTCCTTGTCTTATGGTGCTCCATGATGGAATGGTTCACAGTCACCTGGGGTGGGAAAGGGTGACCCAAAGTTAAAATGAGGCTTTTAGGTCTGCTTTACCAAACAATCCACATGTTCAATTTCAGACTAGAATAACTTGGGCCCACCAGAGAGAGTTATTTTTGAGGCTCACCAGACAAAATCATTTTTGGAGCCCACCAGAGGAAATCATTCTTGGAGCCCATGAGAGGAAATCATTCTTGTAACCCTCCAAAAGAAATCATTCTTGGGGGCCACCAGAGGAAATAATTATTGGGGCCCACCAGAGGAAATCATTTTTGGAGCTCCCCAGAGGAAATCATTCTTGGAGCTCATAAGAGGAAATCATTCTTGGAACCCTCCAAAAGAAATCATTCTTGGGGGCCACCAGAGGAAATAATTATTGGGGCCCACCAGAGGAAATCATTTTTGGAGCTCCCCAGAGGAAATCATTCTTGGAGCCCATGAGGGGAAATCATTCTTGGAACCCTCCAAAAGAAATCATTCCTGGGGGCCACCAGAAGAAATAATTATTGGGGCCCACCAGAGGAAATCATTTATGGAGCTCACAAGAGATATTCATTTTTGGGGCTAACCATAAGAAATCGTTTTTGGGGCCCATCAGAAGAAATCATTCTTAGGGCTCACCAGAAGAAATAGTTCTTAGGGCTCACGAGACGAAATCATTCCTGGGAAACACCAGAAGAAATCACTCTTGGGGCCCACCAGAAGAATTTTTGGGCTATAAGGCTGTGTAGTAATTCCTGATGCGATAAGATGTTGCATAAATATAAAACGTGATTTTTGTTAACTAAATAAAAAATGTAACTTACTAAACCAAAAACACTGGCCCTCCCGTACTGCCCTTCTGGTGGGTCAGTGCTGGGGGTCCACCAGGGGATCCTCAGGTAGGACAACCAACACTGCACATGAAGGAAATGGTCACAATTAAATATGGGGGTTTATGGGGAAGTGACCCTTCCCTGGTCCCTGTCTCATCAATGACCTTCTGTTGACAGACTACATGTTGGATCACCATGGAGAGGAGAGGAGGCTAACAATCACAATAGGCTGAAACCATTTTGGTGGGAGTTATAGTCATAATTCAGCAGTTCAATGTAATTGTGCATAGGGAGAAGAATGTGCCGTAACCAAGTCACGAACCTAATAGGAGACATTCCCAGGCAGGGTTGACAGGTAGCCTCCTCCTGCTGAGTTGTGACTCCTGTCGGCAATGTCAGAGGTCATTGAGGATAACAGTGGGCCAAACAAAGGCTTGCTGGTGTTATTTGTCTCCCTAGGGAAGGTACATTGCCCCTGAGGTATTCCAACCCTGCGGGCCCTTATTATCCACCTGCAGAGCGGCAGGAAACGCGGCAGATTACCAGTCATTGCCAGACAAAGGAGAACTAATTGGGAATTAGTTGTCACTTCATTATCAACAGCTTCTTCTCACCTCCAGCTCCCAGCACAAAGACCTCAGTGTGTAAATTACACAATCCAGCTACAACAGTTTACATACCAGGAACCATGTAGATGGGGAGTTAACCTCTGACACTGGAGAGGACAGGGGGGCTTTTCTGACTAACACTTCAGGACTTTTGAAGGCTTATAGGGCTGAAACTGAAGCTGCCCCTCCACTCAGGGCGCGCTTGTAGCACCTTTCATGTGATAAAGCGTGCTGACACATACTGGAATGCATTTTACACACAACAGTCCTGTCATTTATACAAGTTTGCACACAATGAGGCCGATTTGTCAGGGCTGCTGCAAGGGAAACTGTATCCGATTGTTGGCTCTCCAGGGTTCCCATTACCTGATCGCCCCCCACTCCTCCTCCCAATATTCTGTCTCAGTGGTGGGACAATTTTTGGACGTATGAAGGGGAAGATATATAAATAAAAGGCCACTGTGGGCAAAACAAAAAATATTGGAAATTCACATACGCCATGTAGATGGTGGGGAGCAGGACATTCTGAGGTCAGTGTGTCCTGTGTATGTGAGCAGGGCCAGATTATGAGGGGCCTCCATCACTGACCTGCAAAGGGGGCCTCCACCAACCTTTGGGTTATGGTCTGGTCCAGGAGGCTTTTCAATCTTTGGTCTGACGGGCCAGCAACAAAGCTATTGGTGGCAGTGGGGGCCCACCAATGCCTGAGCAAGCCTTTTTTTATTTCTGCAAACCTGCAGCCAAAGCCACCACAGGGCAGGACAGAGAGTCTAAACCAGCAAAGCCACCATCAGCAACGCTAAGGTGATGGGTGCAGAGCTGTCACTGCACATAAGCCACCAAGCACAGCCGCTGGTAGCTCAATGCAGGGAACCAGCCGGGCGACTACACTACCCCCCACCCAGAATGGCAAAGCAGGAGTTCCCAAGCAGCACAAACCCGCACAAGGGACTCGATCTGATGTTCCAGTAAGTAGGCGGGTGCCAGACAACTACCAATCAGTTACTTGGCTGGACTATTATTTTAAAGGAGAAAAATACTGTATCTAGGGCCTCCACCAGATTTCCCGAGCAGCACGCACCCACACAAGGCTGGCAAAAGGGATTTGATGTGACATTCCAGTAAGTGGGCAGGTGCCAGACAACCACCAATCGGTTACTCGGCTGGACTATTATTTTAAAGGAAAAAAAAATCTGGATCTGGGGCCTTCACCACATTTAATCCAGCCCTGTATGTGAGTGTTGGGTGCAGGGCACAGCAGGGTTTCTTTACCCATAACTAGGATGAATAATGTGTACAAGGACTCCAAACAAACGATCCTTCTTAATTGTCGCCCTCAGTAACGTAAAGGTACAACTTCAGCAGCACACACTCTCTTTCCTGATAAATTCCAATAAACCTCCAATAAGTCTCCTCCCCTTCTCCTGGAAATCCACTGACTCAGTCCCAGCTGTATCTTTTCTAACAGGCTGATTCATCACTAACGCCAGGTAGCGACAGATAAGCATCTGCAGCAGGCATTTCAGAGCGCCTGCTAGTAGTCGCTGTGCTCGCCCATGGGTCGCTAGTTCATAGCGACTCAGTCGCTGTGCAGCAATGATGAATACATTGTGGGGAGTCGCTATGTGACCAGTACAGCGCTGTATGGGAGTGCATGTTAGCGACTGGTCAGTGCGACCGACTCACAACATATTCATCAAAAAAACAGCCTCACACACCGCCGGCGCTCAAAAATGCTTCGCTGTAGTCCAAAGCGCCGGAGGCTGTGTGATTAATGTAACAAAGCAAAAACATATGAAATTACATTGTAATAACATTGTGACATGAACACATTAATGCCAGACCTGTAATGTCAATTCTGCATAAATATATTAAAAATGAAAAATATTTTCAAAAATGTCTTTTTCTAGGCCAGGAGTGGTCCCAACATTATTTGAGAATAATAAAAAATAATAATAAAACCCCCCTGTTTGAATAGAAATAAAAGAACGTCCATAGAAATGTATGGAAGAGAGACAGGTAGCGGTAAGACGTGGCGCTCTGCAAGGCTGAACGCGGCGCTGTACGCTGAGGCTGGGATAATGATGAATCGGACGCTACATGGCGTTGTAAATGTGTAATTGCGTGCCGTGTCCGGCGTTCACCTGCCGCTACCTGTCACTATCTGTCATTTACAAGGCACTACCTGACACTATCCCTTCATGAATAAGGCCCGAAGTGTGCATTTGGTGCTTGGATTCTTATTTATGAAGAGCGCCGTTTAGCATCATTTTGCAGGCATACGCATTCTGCTTTGGATCACTTGCATCTATTTATATTTTGGCGCTGTTTAAAGAGGACCAAAATCCAGCTCAATCGGCCCAGGAATCTATAAGGTTCAGGGGGCGATCGATTCCCTGAGAAACCCCCCAGGTCACCCCGTTTACTTACCTTTCTTCCCGGTCCAACGCCACATGCGTGGGCCGTGGCCGTATCCCTGCTATCCCTCTAGCGGGGCGCAAGCCCTTGCCAGCCATTTGTGAATGGCCGGTATGGGCACGCTCCCTGTTAGAGGGAAGCGGGGGATGCGCCCACCAGCACGCTCGGAGCTGCTGGCTTTAGACTCCGTCTTAGATGGTGTGACATCAGCGTCTCCGAGCGTGCTGATTGGATGAGCGGCCGCGCATGCGCCGTAGAACTGGGATGAGGTGAGTTTCTTGGGGCGATCTGGGAGGTTTCACACAGCGGAGCACCCCCAATCAGGTGGCCCGGGGGAAAGGACCAAAACTCAGGATAGTCAAAATCCTGGGTTTTGTTCCACTTTAACAGAATGGGGCTGCAAGTCACAACAGTAAACAATCAGCTTAGATTGACGCACTAGGTATTGGCCGGGCTGTGTCAGCGCCTGGATCATTATGCCTATTTGCACAGCGCCAGTGAGCACACCGCATATAATCATATATAGAGATTGGCGCTCGATGTAGCAGCCACTGGTCAGCATTTCTTCATTACAGTCACAGGATGTTACTGCTGTGAACAGTGCGTTTAGGCTGCATTTTGGTTGTTGTACTTGAAGAGTCCACATTGGTAAGAAAATGCTTTTACAAAAAAATAATAAAATGACATTTGGCAACATCTAAGTTCTGCAGTTACATTATTGACAAATTACATTACTTACAGTATTACCAAGAAACAATTTAGTACATTTCTGCCCATTGTGCTCTATGGGATCTAAACCAACAGCGCTTTAAAGTGGACCCTTGGATTATAACTATCCTGGATATGGTCCTTGCTCTCAGGGCATCCCAATGCGGGATGCCCCGCTGTGTGAAACCCCCAGGTCGCCCACTCCAACTCGCCTCACCCCGGTCCTATTACATATATAAACAACAAAAAACAATTTGGGTCAGCATGAAAGGCACAGCTCAAACTATATTTGAAATTATAATTTTATTGGGGGCAAATTTAAAAGGGAGGAGCATGCTCTGGTCTTAGAGACACAATTTAATATAATTGTTTAGCGGTGCACACCCTCCATGTTGTTTTACCCCGGACCTATGACGCATTTTCTGTCTCCCTACAGGGGCAACTTTGGGGGTTTCACACAGCGGGGCATCTTGATTCTGAATGCCCCGGGGGGGAATCTGTGGCTGTGGTTTTTATCCACTTTAAAGTGGACCAACACCCAGGATTTTCACTATCCTGGGTGTTGGTCCACTTCCGCGGGGCACACCAGAAAGCCCCTAAAAACTTACCTTATAGGCGACGGACAAGCGACGGATAAGCCGCCGCTTCTCGCGCATCCCTCTTACAGGGCGCGCGCCCGCGCCGGCCATTCACAAACAGCCGCCGCGGGTGCGCACCCTGCTAGAGGGATGCGCGGGAGGCGGCGGCGGTGGCTTATCCGGCGCTTGTCCGACGCCGATAAGGTAAGTTTTTAGGGGCTTTCTGGGGGGTTTCACACCACGGGGCATCCCGATTTCGGATGCTCTGTGGGGAGGGAGCTGATCGGCCCGGGAATCCTATAGATTCCGGGACCGATCAGGGGTGGGTGTTGGTCCCCTTTAAGAAGAGCATTGGTTAACACCAACTATATGGTGCTGATGATAAATTTGACACAGGCTGGTGGATGCACCGGCGCTGACTGTTTATTGTTGTGCCACTGAGGCTACAATATTGGCACTGAGTGGCATTGACTGGCACTGACATTATAAATGAAGCTCTTAGTTTCCTCCCAAGTGCCAGGGCTACTGACTGGCAGTCTCCTTCCTCTTCTTCTTGCTTCTTCTCCTACTCCAACCTCAATAAGGGCTCCTTTTTATTGGTCCTGGTCCTGCCCATTTCGTACTATGTATCTTTTCAGTCACATGCCACACATGGCACTGATTGGACGAGAGCCTGCACATGCACCATTGAACCGGGAAGAGGTAAGCCGTTACTGACGATCTGGGGGGTTCACACAGCAGGGCATCCCAAATCAGGAAGATCAGTGGGCGGCCCTGGAATCTTTTTAGGCCACGTAGGGTTTTGTTCCACTTTAAAGTGGACCAAAACTAGAAATTTTCATTATCCCAGGGCTTAGGTCCTTGTTCCTGGGAAATCCAAATTTAGGATGCCTTGCTGTGTGAAACCCTCCAGATCGTCCCCAAAACTTACCTTCCCCATGTTCCCAGGGCAGATCGGCTCTTGTCCAAGCAGTGCCACGTATCATGCATATTAATTCACGGCACACTGTGCTGTATTTGGCCAGAGCTCCGGCATGGGGAGCAGGAGTGGCAGCATCCCAGCCTCCCTGTGGTCTGCAGCACACTCCTACACCCAGCTCAGCTGGCGCGTACCACAGTTACGTAGATGGCAAGGAAGTGGCCCACAAACCTGCCAGGGGAATGCCGGAAAGGTAACTGAATTTGGGGGCGATCATGGGGGTGTCCACACAGCGGGGGCATCCTGGGGGACTTGAAAGGCCGGCCTTAGACTCCAGGGTCTGCCAGTATGGTGGTTGGCTCTCTTTAACAGTTACTGACACAATTAGCTATCATACGAGATCCATGCCCCACATTTTTTTTTTATATAACACCATATTTTTCTGTAGTTGTGAACAAAATAAAAATGACATGCTTGGGCTTTCAGTCACAAATTGGGATGCCCCCTGGACAAACAGCAAAAGAGCAGAAAATCCCAGGTTTTGTCCCCCTAATAATAAAATGTAATGCTGATATTATTTGTATCCTTGGCTTTATATACAGATATTATTCTATAATATGGAATGGGAAATTTGTGTACTTATTTTGCTAATTGGAAGCTCTAACTTTATGGCCCTTATTCATCAAGCGATAGTGCCAGGTAGTGTCTGACGAGCGCCAGGTAGCGGCAGCTAACGGCGACTACCGACTCAAGTACGCCCGGCGGCGGTCACAATGACGCATTTATCAAGCAAAATGAGGCTAGCGCCGGCGAGAGCGACGGCTAGCGCGGCATTCATCATGAAGCCGCCTGGACCGAACAGCGCCGCTGCAAATTCCCTCACAGCGCCAGGTATGAGCTGTCGCTCCCTGGCGATGTCCAATGCATTTCAATGGAGCAATCTATAATTATTCATAATTAATTGGTATTAATTTTTTTTTTTTTTTTTTTAATGTCAAAAAATCGGAGACCACTTCTGCAATGTTAGGATTTTTTTTTAAGTCAAAAAAAAAAAAAATATGTGCAGAATTGATCTAACAGGTCTGAGATTAATGTATTCATATTACAAAATGATTCTAAACACATGTATAATGTTACAATCAAAAAATATGGTTGTTTAGGGGTTAAAAACTAGTTAATACACATCGCCGCCAGCGCTCTGGGGTTTAAACAAGGAATGGACAGCGACAGCACATTCGGAGCGTGATTTGTTGATGAATATGAAGCTAGCTGTTCGCTCTGGCCATTCGTTGTCAGGCGCTCACATACAACGCTGAACCAGTGAAACAGCGACCCCCCAGCCCGTATTCAACATTACCGCACACCGACTGAGTCGCTATCATCAAGCTAATGCCGGCCAAGCACAGCGAATACTGGCTGGCGCTGAAAAAATCACGCTACAGTCGCTCATCTGTCGCTACCTGGCGCTATTAATGAATCGGCCTCCCCTTATTGTTGTGCCGCTGAGGCTACAATATTGGCACTGAGTGGCATTGACTGGCACTGACATGATAAATGAAGCTCTTAGTTTCCTCCCAAGTTCCAGGGCTACTGACTGGCAGTCTCCTTCCTCTTCTTCTTGCTTCTTCTCCTACTCCAACCAGTCTCAATAAGGGCTCCGTTTTATTGGTCCTGGTCCTGCCCATTTCGTACTATGTATCTTTTCAGTCACATGCCACACATGGCACTGATTGGACGAGAGCCTGCACATGCACCATTGAACCGGGAAAAGAGGTAAGCCGTTACTGACGATCTGGGGGGTTCACACAGCAGGGCATCCCAAATCAGGAAGATCAGTGGGCGGCCCTGGAATCTTTTTAGGCCACATAGGGTTTTGTTCCACTTTAAAGTGGACCAAAACTAGAAATTTTCATTATCCCAGGGTTTAGGTCCTTGTTCCTGGGACATCCATATTTAGGATGCCTTGCTGTGTGAAACCCTCCAGATCGTCCCCAAAACTTACCTTCCCCATGTTCCCAGGGCAGATCGGCTCTTGTCCAAGCAGTGCCACGTGTCATGCATATTAATTCACGGCACACTGTGCTGTATTTGGCCAGAGCTCCGGCATGGGGAGCGGGAGTGGCAGCATCCCGGCCTCCCTGCGGTCTGCAGCACACTCCTACACCCAGCTCAGCTGGCGCGTACCACAGTTACGTAGATGGCAAGGAAGTGGCCCACAAACCTGCCAGGGGAATGCCGGAAAGGTAACTGAATTTGGGGGCGATCATGGGGGTGTCCACACAGCGGGGGCATCCTGGGGGACTTGAAAGGCCGGCCTTAGACTCCAGGGTCTGCCATTATGATGGTTGGCTCTCTTTAACAGTTACTGACACAATTAGCTATCATACGAGATCCATGCCCCACATTTTTTTTTATATAACACCATATTTTTCTGTAGTTGTGAACAAAATAAAAATGACATGCTTGGGCTTTCAGTCACAAATTGGGATGCCCCCTGGACAAACAGCAAAAGAGCAGAAAATCCCAGGTTTTGTCCCCCTAATAATAAAATGTAATGCTGATATTATTTGTATCCTTGGCTTTATATACAGATATTATACTATAATAAAATGGGAAATTTGTGTACTTACATTATTTTGCTAATTGGAAGCTCTAACTTTATGGCCCTTATTCATCAAGCGATAGTGCCAGGTAGTGTCTGACGAGCACCAGGTAGCGGCAGCTAACGGCGACTACCGACTCAAGTACGCCTGGCGCGGTCACAATGACGCATTTATCAAGCAAAATGAGGCTAGCGCCGGCGAGAGCGACGGCTAGCGCGGCATTCATCATGAAGCCGCCTGGACCGAACAGCGCCGCTGCAAATTCCCTCACAGCGCCAGGTATGAGCTGTCGCTCCCTGGCGATGTCCAATGCATTTCAATGGAGCAATCTATAATTATTCATAATTAATTGGTATTAATTTTTTTTTTTATTTTTTTAATGTCAAAAAATCGGAGACCACTTCTGCAATGTTAGGATTTATTTTTAAGTCAAAAAAAAAATTAAAAAAAATATGTGCAGAATTGATCTAACAGGTCTGAGATTAATGTATTCATATTACAAAATGATTCTAAAAACATGTATAATGTTACATTCAAAAAATATGGTTGTTTAGGGGTTAAAAACTAGTTAATACACATCGCCGCAAGCGCTCTGGGGTTTAAACAAGGAATGGACAGCGACAGCACATTCGGAGCGTGATTTGTTGATGAATATGAAGCTAGCCTTTCGCTCTGGCCATTCGTTGTCAGGCGCTCACATACAACGCTGGACCTGTGAAACAGCGACCCCCCAGCCCGTATTCAACATTACCGCACACCGACTGAGTCGCTGTCATCAAGCTAATGCCGGCCAAGCACAGCGAATACTGGCTGGCGCTGAAAAAATCACGCTACAGTCGCTCATCTGTCGCTACCTGGCGCTATTTTGAATCGGCCTCCCCGTATTGGAGTAAAAGAATGATTATTCTTTCACTGTGAAATATTATTCTCCAGCATTTATTCAGACGTTCACCACAGTAAAATGCATGAGTTGATTATTGGTGACCTTTATCTACCATTATTTACAGACACTTTACAGGTGTTAATGACTTTTTGTTACAGAGTTGGCCAATATTATATATTATATCTGGTCTGAATTGAGTTTACCTCTGACCAAAGAGGTGAGATGAGTGCCGCCATCAAGCGACACCTAATAACAGCACATGGAGTTACTGTGCATCAAGTAGAGCAGAGGAATCCTACAGAATCTATAACTGGGGGCAATAGGAGGTGCGCCATTACCTCCTTAGCGGAGCCCTGCAGCTATACAAACTGCATGGAGGACAGAGCTTGTTTATGAATGAGCGGCGCGTTACAGGAAATTACTACAGTCGCTTTGTTACAGCAAATAGGATCCCTGCAGAGAACCACAGGTTACCTGCCATTTGGTCCTGATGTTGGATGGCCGCTGAGTGTGAACCCTTAATTTAAAAGATACTCAATTTTTCCGGGGACAAGGAAACAGCTGCACACTCCAGTGCTGAATGCTTCCTATTGTAACAGATGCGACTGCTGCATGTGTGTGCTTCTGTTTCCTGTTCACTGTTGGATAGTGCTCTGCTAGGAAATGAGTATCTCTCTATTGCAGGGCTCACTAATAGTGAGTGGGAGTAGGTTAGGTTAGACTCGAGGACCACTGGGGGGGGGGGAGACCCTTTACTGGCATACCTGTTATACATTGAGTATATTTTGGTTAGATGTATTTTTGCGCTGTAATTATATATATTATATTATATTATTATGATACCAGCATCTACATTGGTGAGGTATTTTGTGGTCATTTTTATATTTCTTATAGGGCATTTAGTTATTGGGTAATCATGTAGGTTCTGTTTGTGATTATATATTGTATTTGTATCTATTGATTGGTTGCACTTTGCACTTTATAGTTATTTGATATAGGATCCGGATCATAGGATTTGCACATTATTTGCACTGATTAGATCACTTGTGTTTATGTGTTTTTATATATAGATGCTGATTGATATTTATGCATACCAGTGCTCTCCTCATCGCCTACACACTTCGATGTTGGTTTGTCTTATATGTATTGTCTCATTATGTGTTTTTTAAGGGATTTTAATTGTGTAGTGGTTATGTGTAGTGATTAATTTAATGATATGGAATAAAATACATTTTTTTGATACATTTCTTGAGTGCCTCCCTCTATGATTCTATAAGATTGGAGGACCACTGGTTTCCCTGTCTGTTGGATACCCTGGGTTTCGCTAGCAATTCCACAGGGCATGCATAGGTCACAGCGGCATCCCTCTAGCTGCTGCACGCACCCCCACCAGACCTCCCATTCAGCATTTTCTCACGCTCATTAATATGCAGGGAAAAAAAGCTGATTGGAGGAAAGCCTGCAAATATGCTGTGGGATCACCAGCGAGGTAAGAATACTAGCGGACCAGAGATTTTCACATTTTTGGGATGCCCTGGGGAACAAAACCCAGGATAGTCAAAAAGGAAAACTCTAGACAAAATGCTTAGGCCCTTATTTATCAAGGGATAGCGCCAGGTAGTGTCTCACTAGCGCCAGGTAGCGCCAGCTATCGGCGGCTACCGACTCCAGAACGCCAGGCTGCGAACACAATCACGCATTTATCACGCTAAATGAGGCTAGCGCCGGCGAGAGCGTCAGCTAGCGCGGGATTCATCATGTTGCAGACTTCAGCGAACAGCGCCGCTGCTAATCCCATCACAGTGCCAGGTATGACCTCTCGCTACCTGGCGCTCTCCAATGCATTTCAATGGAGCAATCTTTAAATATTCATAATTAATTGATATTAATGTTTTTTTTTTTGTTTTTTTTTTAATGTCAAAAATTCGGTGACCACTTCTGCAATGTTATATTTTTTTTTTAAGGTAAAAAAAAAAAAAAAAATTTGTGCAGAATTGATATTACAGGTCTGATATTAATGTATTCATATTACAAAATGTTTATAAAAACTTGTTTATTATTTTTTTTCAAAAATAAGGTTGTTTGGGGGTTAAAAAACTACTTTTAACACATCGCCGCCAGCGCTCTGGGGTTTAAACATGCATTTTGCAGCGCGAGAATTTTTTGAGCGTGATTTGTTAATGAATATGCTGGGAGCCGTTCGCTATGGCCATTCGTTGTCATGCGCTCCCATACAGCGCGGAACCTGTCAAACAGCGACTCCTAACCCCGTATTCAACATTGCCGCACACCGACTGAGTCGCTGTCAACAACCGAACAACGGCCAAGCACAGCGACTACTAGCCAGCGCTGTGAAAATCACGCTACTGTCGCTCATCTGTCGCTACCTGGCGCTATTAATAAATCGGCCTCTTAGTTTAGGTGCCAGATACACCTGTTCCATTTGCTGTTAATGGTCTATTGGGGCGATCTAGCATCACCTCCTCATTGGTCACTAGAGAAGAGGGGAAGGTAATATTTGTTGGTGTAATAGGACAATATTTGGTGACCAGCAAAAAGTATGGAATTGCTCATGATGACTTCCAGTGGTCCCAGTGACACCCATGTTTTTTTGTCTGGTAACTTCCTCAACCATACATTTTTCTGTGTGTGCCCCAGCTTCCAGTGTCGAGCTTGGCTTCCTTATTGAAGGCTCATCAGGTGACTGTCCACTGCTGATATGATTATGAGCAGTGGACAATAAAATGCCGTCAGAGGCCAGTAAGGAATGTCAGCATTGAGCAAGAACCAGACTCATTTATTAGGAGTTCTAGTAGATTTAACTTTTTTATTTTGAATTAATAACACTTAAAGTGAAACCCCGAAAAACTCACGTCTCCTCGCTCCCACGTGACCGCCGCTGCCAATCCCCGCCGACGGACAAGCGGGAGGCAGCGACGGACAAGAGAGTGCGCCCGCCGCCGCCTCCCGCACGTCACTCTTACAGGGCGCGTGGCCGGCGCGGGTGCGCGTCCTACTAGAGGGACGCGCGGGAGGCGGCGACGGGCGCCGCTGGATCTTGGATAAGGTAGGGATTTAGGGGTTTCTGGGGGGTTTCACACACCGGATCGGGGTGCCCCGCAGTCAGGGGTCTGATCGGTCCAGGAATCTTATAGATTCCCGGGCCGATCATGGGAGGATGTTGGTCCACTTTAAAGCGGACCAAAATCCACTGAACTTGTAAAATATATTTGGCCAAAGCCCCTGTCGATACTCCCTTCTTAGGGTGTAGAATTAGAAATAGAATATTGTCGCCCTTCTTATCATCCTGGAACAATTTTTTATTGTTGACGTTTTCTGTTAGTAAGTTAGCAGGCGATCAGTCATTGCATAAGTGTGGCAATGACATCATTGCCACACAAAACAGTCGCAATGAATGGAGGAGGCGGAGCTTTACAGCTAAAACAGGCGCCATTATCTGGGATTAGAGTGGAGCATTAAAAACTAGCAAAAGGTACTGTTCATGGGAGCACCAATTAAGGGGATGCTAGTTGAAAATGTGGGTTTTGGTCCACTTTCATTGAATTTAACACTTAACATTGTAGTTAGAGTTGCCCTTTAAACGATTAAATCAAATGATCAAACACAGATTGATGTCTTTGTTGCCAGCATTTGGGTTTGTCAGAACCGACCCATGCAAGTTTCTACCTCTTTAGATTGTGGCACCTTGAGAAAGTGACGTTTTGTCACGGAACGCGTGGGTGAATTGTGTACCTTGCTCAGCAGGAGGGGATCATTTTACACGGAGGTGAAGTTTCTTTAGGTAGTTTTTATCTTTTTCATATCTAATTGCATACTTGATTTGCATATTCATTTGGCACTTTTTGCACATTGGCACTTTAATAGTTTTTGATAGGGCATATATATGTGGAATATTTGGAATAATGTGGGTATAATGTAATTAATAGGGATTGATTAGGCCACTCCTGCTTGGGCTTGGGTTTGTATATGTGTTTTTTAAATGTTTGTAGCAATGTTGTATTGTCCTTAATGTGGTTTTAAGGCAAAAAATATTTTTGGATGAATTAAACCGATGGATATAAAGTTCTAATGGTGTTCTTGAATTATTATTAGGGTGAGAGTGGTGCCTTCGTGGTACCAGTCCCTTTTCTGCGGAGTGCTGGAACCACAGAAGCTATTTGGTGTATTGTTGTATCAATTTGGGATGCCAGTAGTGGCACACTCTTAATTTCCCTGTGTATATATTCTTTGAGGGGTTGTGCTTAACAGGATATAGTGTGTAATAGAGTTGCCCTTTAAACAATTAAATCAAATGATCAAACCCAAATTGATGTCTTTGTTGCCAGCATTAGGGTTTGTCAGAACAGACCCATGCAAGTTTCTACCTCTTTAGATTGTAAGCTCTTAAAGAGACAGACACTGGTATGAATGCTCCTGTATAGTTTGTAAAGCTCTATGGAATAGGTCAGTGCTATATAAATAGGAAAAATGAATGCAGCTAAAGACAAGAAAGAAAAACAGTGAGAGAATCTGGCCGAGAGCGAGTAGGAGGAGCTAAGATAAGGGTTGTGATGCAAACCTTGAATGAAGAGCTCAGACACTGGGGCACATCTCCTCTTCGGCTTTTCGAATTTCCCTCTTTTCTGCGTCTGCTGAGCACCCAGAATTGGGCCAGCACCCGCTCGGTGGTAGGTGCCCCCCTTGCCACTCCCTTGCCCCTCTTGTTTGTGTCAAGGAGGGAAGCCCAGAGGAAGGCTGGATCCTGCAGACAGCTCCAGGGAGTGGGGAGTGCTGGCCGCATGCTGGCCTCGCTCTGCCCGTTGTACTTTTACAATCTGGTTGCTTGGCAATAAGCTAAAGACAAACGCCACAACAGAGAGAAAAGAAATGCAAATGGATGCAAAGAAAAGTTTATTCTCACTTCCTCCCCCAATTTCCCAGACTCATCCCGCTTCCTCTTCACCTGACTAGTCAGAGGAGCACTACATGGCCAAGCTGGATGTTTTACCTCCACTGCTTCCCCTGCCGCCTTGTTATTGCTGCACAATGGCTTAGCACTTTCTATGAAACATACATCAATATCCCGGCCCGAGGCAGCTGTCAGTCAGGGACGCGCCACTAGCTGTTGTCCTGTGCTATACCCTCGGGCCATTTTCTTTGTTTGTTTTCAAAAAACACTGCAAACTTTGATGCTTGGGGCCTGGTCTTTACAGGATACTTCTAGCAACGCAGGCTTAGGGAAATATCACTCAGATCTGCTGCTTCGCAAACAGGATTGAATTTGAAGTTAAAGACAACTTACCATCAGGGCTGTTTCCAGTGGCGGACTGGGGACAAAAGTCAGCCCTGGACTTTACCAGCCCCTGGCCGGTCCTAGACATCCCTGCTCCCCAACCATGTTGGCGAGGCTATAGCAATGGGGGCCGGGGTTCCTTCGCTTGTGGGTACAGGGGGGCTGAGAGGGGGACTAAGGGGGCAGGGATTGAATGTGGGTGTTAAAAACAAAAGCACAACTGGACCCAAAGCAGTGCTGCGCACTAGGCATTGTCCCGGGTCTCCCTATGGCCAGTCCGCCCCTGGCTGTTTCTAGGAGAGAGCAAGCAGGGTGATTGCCTTGGGCACAAAGGCCATTGGGGCTGCAATTATCCCAATCATCCTGGTTTCTGTGTCAGGACCACTGTTAGTGGTGCAGATCATAAGACAGGTGCTTCACTCCTCCATATTGGGCTCAGTTATGGGGAGGGGGCACTGCCTGCTACTAAAGTAGAGGCACAGCATGGCACATACTGGTAGGAGACAGCAGCAGCACCATAGGAGGCAATTTAGCCTGGAAACTGATCATACATCATTACAGCTATTATAAACGAGTTTCATCGGGGGTAATGCTAGTTATTCGATGAAGAAAGTGTAACTTTGGGAATGAACTGAAGCATACATCTGAGTGAGCTCATTTTCTTCAAAGCAGAGCAAACCCCGGGATTTTGACTATCCCGGGTTTTGTTCCTTGCCCTCATTGGACGAGAGCCTGCGCATGCGCCATTGGAGCCTGGACAGATGGGTTTTAATGGCTAACTGGGTGGTTTCACACAGCAGTGCATCCCAATTTGGGATGCCTCAGGGGGAACAGAACAAAACATTACTAAAGCTTACAGATTACCACACTAGGGCCTTACTACTCTTTTATAGGGATTGGTGTCACTGCTGCATCACTGGAGCGTTCTATATAGAGACCATAACTAATCATCCCAATACTGGACAACATGGTGACTTTCACAGTCAGTGTGAAGAGCCACAGAAAGAATGTGGCAATACTAAGGTGTGGTCCCTTTATAGACTTTGCATTAGCTGCTTTGCTTTTTTGTTTTCTTTTTAAAGTGGGCCAACACCCAGGATTTTCTCTATCCTGGGTTTTGGTCCACTTCCGCGGGGCACCCCGATCAGGGCGTGATCCCCGATCGCCCCGCTGCATGAAACCCCCCCGATTGCCCTAAATAACTCACCTCACCCCGCTCCTACGCGAGCGCTCGTCCATTCAGAGCGCTCAGAGCCGCTGTGGTATGTACGGAAAAGCGACGGACAACCACAGCGGCTCTGAGCGTGCTGGAGGCCGCGTCTGGCGCTTCCTTCTAACAGGGAGGGCGCCCGCGCCGGCCATTCACAAACAGGTGCGCACCCTGCTAGAAGGAAGCGCGAGATGCGTCCGCGGCCCGCGCATGCACCGTTGGAACGGGGATAAGGTAAGGTTTCTGGGCGTCCTGGGGGGTTTCACCCCGCTGGGCATCCCGATTTCGGATGCCCCATGGGGAGGGATCTGATCAGCCCGGGAATCTTATAGATTCCCGGGCCGATCACGGGAGGGTGTTGGTCCACTTTAAGGAACAGGCCAAGCATATCCGAAATAAAAATTCCCTTTCTTCCCCAGCAGCAGTGTGCAGCAGGTGACTCTTCAGCGCTGTCAGCTCCAGTGCTGATAGCGCACTTCGTGGTCGCACTTGTTATAGTCCCTGCTGCCAGTCAAGGGGTAGCAGTCTCCCTCATGGATTGGCTGCAGGGGGCACTTCATGTGACATCCACTTCTAATATGCTGTCAGCGATGGGCGCTCATATGCAGGATTATGATTAATTGAACCTGCAGGCAGGGGAAGTAAATGAATTTTTTTCTATGCCTGGACTGTCCCCTGTGATAATGCAAATGTAAACTGTGTGCCAGGGAGGGTCCGGATTCGCACAGCCCCTAAGCCCTGCATTAGAAACATCTTCAGTATTAACCCTATTCATTGAAGGAACGGGAAATGGCTTTGTACTGCAGCTTCGTAAGCCTCCTATTAGAGGAGATGACGGCCATATTTCTGTGCAGCTGCTTTCATGACACCTGTCAGACGGGGACCGCAAGGAAATATAGCGTAATGTATAATTGTAGGCAAAGTTAATATTCCAGGGCCGCCCACTGGCTTTTCCCTGGGGCATCCCTAATTGGGATGCACCGCTGTGTTACACCCCTTACGGTAGTTCCCCCATAAAAATGTACCTTCCCAGGCTCCAATGGCGCATGCGTGAGTCTGGGTGAGCCGCTTGCTGTGACTAAGGCCCTTATTTAACAAGGGATAGCGCCAGGTAGCGAATGGTGAGCGAACGGTAATGACGCTCACCGCCACGAGAACGCGGGCTCCCCTCCGCAATCACACATTTATCAAGCCGATCCTGCTTAGCGACTGACAGAGCGCCAGATAGCGAATCATTCATCATTATTCCAGCCTCACCCCACAGCGCCAGCGAGCGACCTTGAACAGCGACAGGTAAGATCTCTCGCTACCTGGCGCTCTCCAATGCATTTCAATGGAGCAATCTTTAAATATTCTTAATTAATTGCTATTAATGTTTTTTTTTTTTTTTTTTTTTTTAAATGTCAAAAATTCTGTGACCACTTCTGCAATGTTAGATATTTTTTTTAAGGTAAAAAAAAAAAAAAAAAATTGTGCAGAATTGATATTACAGGTCTGATATTAATGTATTCATATTACAAAATGTTTTGAAAAACATGTTTTTTTTTCCCCAAAATATGGTTGTTTGGGGGTTAAAAAACTACTTTTAACCCATCGCTGCCAGCACTCTGGGGTTTAAACAAGCATTTCACAGCGCGAGAATTTTTTGAGCGTGATTTGTTAATGAATATGGTGGGAGCCGTTCGCTATGGCCATTCGCTGTCATGCGCTCCCATACAGCGTGGAACCTGTCAAACAGCGACTCCTAACCCAATTCAACATTACCGCACACCGACGGGGTCGCTGTCAACAGCCGAACAACGGCCAAGCACAGCGAATACTAGCGTGCGCTGTGAAAATAACGCTACTGTCGCTCATCTGTCGCTACCTGGCGCTATTAATGAATCAGCCTCCCCGTCATTCGGCAGGGGTTCCCATCCCAGCCATTCAGATAAGCTAGCTCCTCCCAAATGACGTAGTCACAGCAGGCAACTCTCATTGGACGAGAGCCTGCGCATGCGCGTTGGAGCCTAGGCAATTATTTAGGGTTAGATTTCTGATTTGAATAGAATTCAATACAAATTTCCTTACATTTTGGACCAAAGCCAAATACTGTCAGAAAAATGTCTTTCAGACTTTTTTTTTTACCTAAAGAGTGCAATTTATTCTGAAACTATAAGACATGTTTGGATAAATCAGACTTGAAAGGAATCACAACAGCTTCCCTGTGGGAAGGATTGATTCTGCTCCGTATTTTGAAACTGTTTGGCTAAATGAAAAAAATGAATCTTAATACTGATTTGGATCAAGCAGACTGAAAAACGAATCTCGGCAGATTCACTTTCCTAAATTTTGGATTGAAGCCAAATGGGAAAGATTTGTGTTGGACTATTATTTTGACAATTTTTAGATGCAATTTGTTCTGAATCAATTTGGATTCAAAATTAATCTAAATGGGCAGGCTGATTCATCATTAGCGTCAGTTAGCGACAGATGAGCGTCTGTAGCAGGCATTTTCAGAGCGCCCGCTAGTAGTCGCAGTGCTCGGCCGTGGGTCGCTACTTTATAGCGACTCAGTCGCTGTTCAGTAATGTTAAATACATTGTGAGGAGTCGCTATTTGACCAGTACAGCGCTGTATGGGAGCGCATGTTAGCGACTGCTCATAGCGACCGACTCACACCATATTCAGCAAAAAAACAGCCTCACAAATCTCTGGCGCTGAAAAATATTTGTTTGAAGCCCAGAGCGCAGGAGGCGGTGTGTTTAAAGTCTGTTTTCAAGCATCTATCCACCAGTAACAAAGCGAAAACATATGGAATTACATTGTAACACCATTGTAACATGAACACTTTAATGCCAGACCTGTAATGTCATTTCTGAGGAAATATATAAAAAATTAAAAAATTATGAAAAAAATGCTTTTTCAATGCCAGAAGAGGTCACAGAATTATTTGTGATTTTTTTGGAAAAAAAAAAAAAACCCATTTAAAGAGAAGAAAAGGTTCGTCCATTGAAATGTATGGGAGAGCGTCAGGTAGCGAGAGGTCATACCTGGCGCTGTGCAAGGCTGAACGCTGGCGCTGTTCGCTGAGGCTGTGAAAATGATGAATCAGACGCTACATGGCGCTATCCCAGTCGCTAAACAGATTCTGCTTGATAAATGTGTAATTGCGTGCCGTGTCCGGCGTTCACCAGTCGCTACCTGTCGCTACCTGTCATTAACCAGCCACTACCTGACGCTATCCCTTCTTAAATAAGGGCCTATAAGGAACAACAAGAAATTCACTCTTTGGTGTTTTGTTCATCTTCCAGGGGACATCATGATTTGGGATGCCCCACTGTATGTACCTAAAAGGAAAGCCGATTATTCTTACCTCCCCAGAGAATCTGCAGAGCATGAGTGGGCTCTCCTCCAATATACTATGTATATTGTCCAGTATACTATGCCGTGCATATTGAAGAGCAGCTTAGAAAGCAAAATAGAGGGGGAGCCCTGGCTGGCCAATCAAATAGGCCTGGCATGGGAGTGCATATCAGCCAGAGAGATGCCAGGGATGCCGCCACAGCCTGCAAATGTGCCATGGGATCGCCGGAAAGGTACGTTTAATGGCGATCCCTGAAACGTCACACTCCAGGGCACCCCAAATCAGGATGCCCAAGAAAGAGGGAGACCAACCGGCCCTAGAGTTTTATAACCTCTAGGCTGATAGTAGCACCTCTTTAAGAGCCAAAATGAATCTTGACAGATTTGCTTCCGTACATTTCTGACCAAAGCCAAATAGTTTAAAGTGGACCAACACCCAGGATTTTGACTATCCTGGGTGTTGGTCCACTTCGGTGGGGCACCCCCGATCGGGGTGCCCCGCTGTGTGAAACCCCCCCGAACCCCCCGAAAAACTCACCTCTCCCCGCTCCCAGCGCCGACGGACAAGCCGCGGACAAGCGGCTCCTCCGCCGCCACCTCCCGCGCGTCCCTCTTGACGCGCGCGTGCCCGATAAGGTAAGGAGTTTGGGGTGTTTGGGGGGTTTCACCCCGCGGGACATCCCGATCTCGGATGTCCCGCAGGGAGGGAGGTGATCGGCCCGGGAATCTTATAGATTCCCGTGCCGATCACCCGTGGGTGTTGGTCCACTTTAATTAGGACTAGTTTCTTGTCTAGTTTTCACTTTTACTGGTGAATTTCTAAAAAATTTTATTTCTGATCCAAAATCAATATTAGGACTGAACTGGAAAAATCTGAACCGAAATGAATCTTAGAGGCTGATTCATTAATAGCGACAGATAGCGACAGATAGCGACTGTTGAGCGACTGTAGCGGTATTTTTACAGCGACCGCTAGTAGTCGCTGTGCTTGGCCATTGCTCGGTGGATGATAGCGACTCAGTCGGTGTGCAGTAATGTTGAATACAAGATGCTGAGTCGCTATTTGACAGGTTCGCTGTTGTAAGGGAGCGCATGATAGCGACTGGACATAGCGACCGTCACCCACCATATTCATTAAAAAATCAGCCTTAAAAATTCCTAGCGCTGTGAAATGCATGTTTAAATCCCAGAGCGCAGTAAAAAGTAGTTAAAAGTAGTTTTTAACCCCCTAACCACCCAAAAAAAGTGGAATTATTTTGAAATAAAATTCAAACCTGAATAGTTTAAAATCAGACCTGTAATATCAATTCTGCAATAAAAATTTTTTTTTGAAAAAATCCCCAAAAAATACATTTTCAAAGGAAGAAGTGTTCACAGATTTTTTTTTTTAATTTAAAAAAACAAAATATATATTATAAATTAATTATTAATTAAAATACATTCTGCCATTGAAATGCATTGGAGAGCGCCAGGTAGCGAGAGGTCAGACATGTCGCTGTTCAAGGATGTTCGCTGGCGCTGTGGGATGAGGCTGGAATAATGATGAATGAGTTGCTAGGTGGCGCTATCTCAGTCGCTAAGCAGTATCAGCTTGATAAATGTGTGATTGTGGAGGGGAGCCGGCGTTCTAGTTGCGGTACCTGGCTTTACTGGCCGGCTCCCCAGTCGCTATCTGTCGCTATCTGTCGCTATTCCTTGATAAATAAGGCCCTTAGCTGATTTGCTGCCTTACATTTTGGACCAAAGCCAAAGAGGAAATATTTGTATCAAAGTATTTTGATAATTATTGCCTTTTTTTTTACAAATTTCTAAAAAAATGTAGGAAACAAAGGAGGGGTGGCAGTCACTCAGACCAGTTTATAACTAACCTGGGAGGTGCCTGTGAGCAGGGCAATTAGGATACAAAAGTCTTAAAGGGGCCACAGCACTCAACCCTATAACCTGTCTCCAAATCTGGTCATTGGCGTTTGGTGGTGCAGCTTCAGCATACTTCTGCAGATGTGTGTGGATGAGACCTCTGTTTTTGACCAGATTTGGAGACAGATTATAGGTTTGTCTGCAAGATAACCGGGTTGAGTGCTGTGTAAAAAAAATGTAGCAGAAACTACTTGAAATCACTTCAGATCCAAACGCTAGGAGTTTGACTGCACCAAGATCCAGAAGGTCAGGGGGCCCCATCCTTGTTGCTCCTCCACCTTATATCATATTTGTCATTTAGAGAAAGGAAGCCCCATTCGTCTTTATTGATTCATTCTTCAGTTGTCTGGCTGCATCCAACAGAGGTAAAAGGCAGAAAAAAGTTTAGTGTATGAGCCTTGACAAGGCCCCCTTTTAAGTGGACCAACACCCACGGGTGATCGGCAAGGGAATCTATAAGATTCCTGGGCCGATCACCTCCTCACCGCGGGACATCCGAGATCGGGATGTCCCGCGGGGTGAAACCCCCCCCAAAACCCCCAAAAAACCTTACCTTATCCCCCCCCCCCTCTAGACGTGCGCATTTGTGAATGGCCGGCACGGGCGCGCACCCTGTAAGAGTGACGTGCGGGAGGCGGCGGCGGACGCGCTGTCTTGTCCGTCGCTGTCACCCGCTTGTCCGTCGGCGGGGATTGGACGGCGCGGTCACGTGGGAGCGTGGTGAGGTGAGTTTTTGGGGCTTTCTGGGGGGTTTCACACAGCGGGGCACCCCCGATCGGGGTGCCCCCCCGAAGTGGACCAAAACCCAGGATAGTCAAAATCCTGGGTGTTGGTCCACTTTAATGTTCGCACCAGGGCCCCATCACATTTGTTTCATCACTGTCTGAAGCCAAATAGAAAAGATTGATTTTGGATTGACATGTCTAAAAAAAATGTTTTTAGATATGATTTGTTCTGGATCGATTCGGGTCCAAAATGAATTTTGTAATAAAGTCCCTGTCCAAGCACATGCTAACACCCAATAAACCCCTGAACCCCCAAATCCTGAGATGCTCTGCTCTTTTTAACGACCCCAGGTAGCCCAAAAGTGAGCTTTGAAGACTGGAATCCTATGTGGCACTGGCAGCAAATGCAGCCTTCTCTGTAGCAGGCTAATCAGGTTCACCAACCACATGCGACATTCGACTAAGAGGCCGATTCATTAATAGCGACATGTAGCGACAGTTGAGCGACTGTAGCAGTATTTTCACAGCGCCCGCTAGTAGTCGCTGTGCTTGGCCGTTGTTCGGTTGTTGATAGCGACTCAATCGGTGTGCAGTAATGTTGAATACAAGGTGACGAGTTGCTATTTGACAGGTTCCGCGATGTATGGGTGCGCATGATAGCGACTGGTCAGAGCGACCGGCTCCCACCATATTCATCAAAAAATCACGCTCAAAAAATTCAAGCGCTGTGAAATGCATGTTTAAACCCCAGAGCGCTGGCGGCGATGTGTTAAAAGTAGTTTTTTAACCCCCAAACCACCATATTTTTGGAAACCAAAAAAAAAAAAGTTTTTTATGAATTTAGTAATATGAATACAATAATATCAGGCTTGTAATATCAATTCTGCACAATTTTTTTTTTTTTTTTTACCTTTAAAAAATTATCTAACATGGCAGAAGTGGTCACAGAATTTTTCACATTGAAAAAAAAAAAAAACAATAACAATTATTAATATTTAAAGATTGTTCCATTGAAATGCATTGGAGAGCGCCAGGTAGCGAGAGGTCATACCTGTCGCTGTTCAAGGTCGGACGCTGGTGCTGTGGGCTGAGGCTGGAATAATGATGAATGAGTCGCTATATGGCGCTATCTCAGTCGCTAAGCAGGATTGGCTTGATAAATGTGTGATTGTGGTGGGGAGCCGGCGTTCTCGTGGCGGGGCCCGTCATTACCGGTCGCTCACCAGTCGCTACCTGTCCCTATCCCTTGTTAAATAAGGGCCTAAGCTGTTTGGCTGATGGTGTTCACGTGGGACGAGCATCAGGCCAACACTATATAGAGTTTCAGGAGGAAGTGTCCTGTTTTCCCATTGCCCTCTTACCAGTCCTGCATTGGCTGATACCGTTTCCAGATGTCGGGGTCTGACAGGGCAGCTTGTGCCTGCTACTGGAGGAGGTGTTAGATGCAGAAGATGCAGGGAGAGTGGTGGCAAGGGAAGGGGCTATAACGCTTATGGGAAGCCTGTCCCTGCATTTTAAAATATACTGGGGAACTGGTACTATTAAAGTGGACCAAATCCCACAAGTTCAGTGGATTTTGGTCCACTTTAATATAGTGTAAGTAACTTTAAAAGTCATTATATGGGCAGATGTCAGAAGACAGAATGCAGGACCCAATTATCATCCAAGTCATCAATCTTAATTGTTGCTATGCAACCTGCATCCGTGGCTATTATCCCAATGCTCATGCAGTATGGATGCTTTGTGCATCCCTCTTTAAATAAATGACCTGCCGGGAGTATCAGCCCCCATCTCCCTCTTCATATATCCATATTATTACTTTTTCCTATTGGGTGTTGTGTAGGTCTATACATCTTTCTCATCCTATTTATTGTTTTTAGTTCACCTACTGGTCCACTTAGCTTACAGATTACCATTATGGCCTTATTATTCCTCTGCAGGGATTGGCGTCACTGCTGCATAATTGGAGCGTTCTATATAGAGACCATAATTGATCATCCCAATACTGGACAACATGGTGACTTTCACAGTCAGTGTGAAGAGCCACAGAAAGAATGTGGCAATACTAAGGCCCTTATTTATGAAGGAATAGTGACAGGTAGCGACTGGTGAGCGACCGGTAATGACGGGCACCGCCATGAGAACGCCGGCTCCCCACCACAATCACACATTTATCAAGCCGATCCGGCTTAGCGACTGAGATAGCGCCAGATAGCCACTCATTCATCATTATTCCAGCCTCAGCTCACAGCGCCAGCGTCCGACCTTGAACAGCGACAGGTATGACCTCTCGCTACCTGGCGCTCTCCAATGCATTTCAATGGAACAATCTTTAAATATTCATAATTAATTGTTATTAATGTTTTCTTTTTTTTTTAATGTGAAAAATTCTGTGACCACTTCTGCCAAAAAAAAAATGTGTGCAGAATTGATATTACAGGTCTGATATTATTGTATTCATATTACTAAATTCTTAAAAAAAAAAATTTATTTTTGGTTTCCAAAAATATGGTGGTTTGGGGGTTAAAAAACTACTTTTAACACATCGCCGCCAGCGCTCTGGGGTTTAAACATGCATTTCACAGCGCGAGAATATTTTGAGCGTGATTTTTTGATGAATATGGTGTGAGCCGGTCGCTCTGACCAGTCGCTATCATGCGCACCCATCAAATAGCGGCTCGTCACCCCGTATTCAACATTTCGGCGCACCGTTGCTATAAACAACCGAACAACGGCCAAGCACAGCGACTACTAGCGGGCGCTGTGAAAATACTGCTACAGTCTCTCAACTGTCGCTACATGTCGCTATTAATGAATCGGCCTCTGAGGTGTGGTCCCTTCATTGACTTGTATAGACTTCCTTTGCATTAGCTACTTTGCTCTTTTGTTTTATTTTTGAGGGACAGACCAAGCATATCCGAAATGAAAAATTCACTTACTTCCCCACCAGCAGGCAACAGCAGGTGACTCCTCAGCGCTGTCAGCTCCAGTGCTGATAGCGCACTTCCTAATCGCCCGTGTTATAGTCCCTGCTGCCAGTCAAGGGGTAGCAGTCTCCCTCGTGGATTGGCTGCAGGGGGCACTTCATGTGACATCCATTTCTGACTGCTGTCAGCGATGGACGCTCATATGCAGGATTATGATTAATTGAGCCTGCAGGCAGGGGAAGTAAATGAATTTTTTTCTATGCCTGGACTGTCCCCTGTGATAATGCAAATTTTAACTGTGTGCCAGGGAGGGTCCGGATTCGCACAGCCCTAAGCCCTGCATTAGAAAAATCTTCCTTATTATCCCTATTGATTGAGGGACTTGGAAATGGCTGTGTACTGCAGCTCTGTAAGCCTCCTATTAGAGGAGATGACAACATTTCTGTACAGCTGCTTTCATGACACCTGTCAGAAAATAGTAAATATAGCATTGTGTATAATTGTAGGCAAAGTTAATATTCTGTAGTTCTAATAAGCCCCATCAACGTTTCCATTCTGTGTGAGTGAGAAAATGTCATTTTGTTTTCTCAGCTTAATTTTTTTCTCATAATTTCTTCCAGAGCTCACCCTAGTGGCCAGAATTGAACCCCAGTTTATAGCTCTCTGCTGCAGCGTGGCCTAGATTTGCCCTCAAATAGGTAAGAAGTGTCTATGCTCACTTTAAGACACAAAGCATCTTGGGAGCTAGTTTAATAAGTTTAGAGGCCGATTCATTAATAGCGGCAGGTAGCGACAGCTGAGCGACTGTAGCGGCATTTTCAGAGCGCCCGCTAGTAGTCGCTGTGCTTGGCCGTTGTTCGGTAGTTGATAGCGTCTCAGTCGGTTTGCCGTAATGTTGAATATTGGGTGAGGAGTCGCTATTTGACCGGTTCCGCGCTGTATGGGAGCGCATGATAGCGACTGGCCCTAGCGACCGGCTCCCACCATATTGATTAAAAAATCACGCTCAAAAAATTCTCGCGTTGTAAAATGCATGTTTAAACCCCAGAGCGCTGGCGCCGATGGGTTAAAAGTAGTTTTTTAACCCCCAAACAACCATATTTTTGGAAACCAAAAAAAAGTTTTTTAAATAATTTGGTAATATGAATACATTAATATCAGACCTGTAATATCAATTCTGTACAATTTTTTATTTTTGTATTTTTTTTTACCTTAAAAAAATTATCTAAAATGGCCGAAGTGGTCACAGAATTTTTCACATTTAAAAAAAAAAAAAAACAATTAATAACAATTAATTATGAATATTTAAAGATTGTTCCATTGAAATGCATTGGAGAGCGCCAGGTAGCGAGAGGTCATACCTGTCGCTGTTCAAGGTCGGACGCTGGCGCTGTGGGCTGAGGCTGGAATAATGATGAATGAGTGGCTATATGGCGCTATCTCAGTCGCTAAGCAGGATTGGCTTGATAAATGTGTGATTGTGGTGGGGAGCCGGCGTTCTCGTGGCGGGGCCCGTCATTACCGGCCGCTCACCAGTCGCTACCTGTCGCTATCCCTTGTTAAATAAGGGCCTTAGTCAATTATTTTTGGAGTTATGACTTTAATCAGAGCTATATATATATATATATATATATATATATATAATATATATATATATATATATATATATATTATATATATAGATCACACAGAAGGGGAAAGCTAGCAGAGTCACCGCCCTGTGAGCCAAGGTTATTAGGGGCACACTTTATCCCAGCCATCCATTTTCTGCAGATTTAGTGCGTCAGGTCATAAGACAGACCCCTATTCCCCCCAAATCGGACTCGTTAATGAGGAGGGGACGTCGTCTGCTGCTAAGGAAGAGGTACAGCATGGCACATACCTATATGGGATACTGGCACCATAGGGTGGGTGACCCTTTCCTGTATATATATATATATATATATATATATATATATATATATATATTATCCCCAAGCAGCCTTTCTCCCCCTAGTGTCTGTCCGTGGATTATAATAAAGCTCCATGCAGTGCCTAGAACACCCTCTTTGCGGTCGACTCAAAGCCAGCTGAGAATTTCTCACTTCTTTTTTAGGAGAAAAAACTGCCATTGACTTTCAGAGTACATTTTTACCTGTCTCTGAATCTGCCCCAAGGTAGATAATGAAAGTTTTCTCTCCTAAAAACAGGAGTGAGAATTCTCACCTGCCTCTGAATTGTTGCAGTATTTCGCTATGACAGGGGCTTGGGGTGGGGTCTTCTTGGGTCCGGTATTCTTGCTTGCACACACCATAGGAATCAGTTCCTGGAATGGGTACATTTGGAGTAGGAGGAAGCTGCTGTGGGGCACAAAGGGTATCTGCGGTTTGTTATTTTTGCCCAGACACTGCCATTTATGTAGGACACACAGGTAATAAGAGGAGGTGGATCAGGGAACCAGGACCCTTACTAGCAGCGAGTGGCCAGTATGGGTTTAGGTCTGATTTTATAGGTAGAAGTAGCATCATATTTCAACAAAACCGTGCTAGGCTTAAAGGACAACTGTAGGCAGTATCAAAATCGTTTTGCTTACTTAATTACCCCTATGATTCCTTAGAAGGATAGTGATAGATTTGTTTACCTGGGACATACCAATTGGGATGCCCCGCAGTGTTGAAACTCCCCAGATCACCACACACATCTCACCTTTCCATCGTTACCATGGCGCATGCACGGGCTCTCATGCAATCAACTAATGCATGGCATAAAGTGTTGTTGTGATCAGAGCGCTGGCATACGGAGCGGGAGTAGCCGCATCCCTGGTTTCCCTGCAGTGTGCGGCCTACCTGAATGGCTGGGTGCGGCACCAGACATCAGCTGCAGCTATGCGTATGTTGGCTGCGATTGCGGTGCGGGGCTGATAGAGTGGTAAATGATTGCGGTCCGGGGCAGAGGGTTTACAAAATGAAGCATTGCGCATTAGAATGCCCCAGGGACACTTATTCAGTTGGCAGAGGTGGTTATTAATAAGTCTAAAATACTCTAGGGTCGGCTGCTAGTCTGTCCCCAGGGCATCCAAAATCATGGAAACCCTGTGGTCACTGGTGAACACACGTTTTGCAGCATCTCCCGCAGCGCTGTCTTTTCTGGTGGCTTCCCTGTAGCTGAGCCATTCTGATAGAAGAGTGATTGCTCTTTGTACACTATGAGTGGTGTGCTGGGAGCCAATCGGGTTTAGGTGCACTTTAGGGGTACTTTTTAGGGGCGCACCTAAACCCGATTGGCTCCCAGCACACCACTCATAGAGGCCGATTCATTAATAGCGCCAGGTAGCGACAGATGAGCGACAGTAGCGTTATTTTCACAGCGCACGCTAGTATTCGCTGTGCTTGGCCGTTGTTCGGCTGTTGACAGCGACTCAGTCGGTGTGCGGTAATGTTGAATACGGGGTTAGGAGTCGCTGTTTGACAGGTTCCGCGCTGTATGGGAGCGCATGACAGCGAATGGCCATAGCGAACGGCTCCCAGCATATTCATTAACAAATCACGCTCAAAAAATTATCGCGCTGTGAAATGCTTGTTTAAACCCCAGAGCGCTGGCGGCGATGGGTTAAAAGTAGTTTTTTAACCCCCAAACAACCATATTTAAAAAAAAAAAAAAAACATGTTTTTCAAAACATTTTGTAATATGAATACATTAATATCAGACCTGTAATATCAATTCTGCACAAATTTTTTTTTTTTTAACCTTAAAAAAAATATCTAACATTGCAGAAGTGGTCACAGAATTTTTGACATTTAAAAAAAAAAAAAAAAACATTAATAGCAATTAATTATGACTATTTAAAGATTGTTCCATTGAAATGCATTGGAGAGCTCCAGGTAGCGAAGGTCATACCTGTCGCTGTTCAAGGTCGCTCGCTGGCGCTGTGGGGTGAGGCTGGAATAATGATGAATGATTCGCTATCTGGCGCTCTGTCAGTCGCTAAGCAGGATCGGCTTGATAAATGTGTGATTGCGGTGGGGAGCCAGCGTACTCATGGCGGTGACCGTCATTACCGTTCGCTCACCATTCGCTACCTGGCGCTATCCCTTGTTAAATAAGGGCCATAGTGTACAAAGAGCAATCACTCTTCTCTCATTTTCCAAAATCCTGGCAAGGAGTGGTCCCTTACCAATAGGTGCAGCAAATCCCCATCCCTTCCAATTCTCCAGCGCTCCACACCACACCCTTCTCTATGAGCCATTCTGATAGGCTGGGGCCAGAAGCACTTCCCAAACTAGAGTAAAACATGCAGCCAGTGGCTGGTAACTTGTAGCCAATTGGCAGTCTCAAAAATGTCAGGTGGGAGTGGCCTCGGCAGTGGAAAACATTTTTTTTTGTAATAATATTTTTATTGTGCACTGAATAGACATATGTTGCATTGTGGATATATGTGCATTCATTGGTTTTACACACACAGCAGTTACATTGTATAGTCACAGATACATCCAGTTATTAACATTTGTACCATAACCATAAGTATCTCACAACCAGGAGCAAACAGCATGGCTTCTACCAATTTTGGAGGGGCCGCGGCAACCCAGTGTGCTTGAGGAGGAAGGGCTATAGGGGGATCTCCCTCCGCCACTTGTGTCAAATACCACATGGTGTACTTAAATGTGTTATATAAATTTTGGCGAATGTCTGATCTTAAAGTGGCAATAAAGCTTTCCCAGGTGTTGAGAAAAGCTAATTTTCTGTCTTTATTTGTGGCCACATCTGCCCAATCAAATTTGAAATAATAATTTTGGAAAAATACATTTTTTTATTAAGACCCGGGCCACCACTGAGCCGTCCACATCACTCGAGGCACTTGGCGTAAGGGCGGGTAGAGGGCGCGGAGGAACCAGAAAAGTTTTTTAGCCACTTTAAAATATCCTTCAAGTAACTTAAAAAAAATAAGCCACACCTCTTACCATCAAGCCACACCCTGTAAAATACCCCTATCTTAGGATGACATCTCAGTTTCATAGAGAAAGAACAGGTTTATGAATAAGGCTGATTGTTCGCTCTAATTCACCAACGGCTGGAATGTCCTTGCCATGTGTGCAGCCGGCTTCCTGAAGTCATTACGTAATTGTATTGTAAACATTTGATTATTTCTCACTTGCACTAGATTCACTGTACACACAATGCTGGTTACAGCGTCATGTTGTCCCTGTTTATATTCAGAGCTGACAGGTGGCCTTGCTTCCTTTACACCATGATCACCTTGAACCTGAACAATGCCTGTGACCTCTGCACACAGGCCAGTGTTACCATTTATTCTGTGTATATTCTATAGACCAGCTGAGGTCAGGACATATACACCTTGGCTGATTTACCTGACTACCTGCTATATTATTTAGGCATCTGGGCCACTCACAAAGCCCCATCACAGCACTTAAAGAGGAACATCAGTCCCGACTCCCGAGTTCTGAATTGGGATGCCCTGCTGTGTGAAAACCCCCTAACCTCCCGCAACAATCACCCTCTCTCGCATCCCCGCTCACCCCTAGCCATTCGCGCGCCCGACCTTCCTGAATGGGAAGCGCGGTCACACCACGGCTGCCAGGGGGTGGCTTAGGCGTGCCGATGAGATCCGAGTGACAGCGAGCACGCTGATTGGCTGAGCGAGCCACTCAGCCAATCAGCACACTCACTCTCGCCCGAGTCTGCGCCATGGGAGCGGAGGGAAGGGCGACCTGGGGGGTTACACACAGTCAAAAGCTCTGCATGCAAACTGCTGAGTGCTGAGCATTACATATGAGCAGCAAACAGCTCTGATTGGACGAGAGCCTGTACATGTACCGTTGAACAAGGAACAGGTACGTTTTTCTGGGGGTTCAGGAGGGTTTCACACAACAGGACATCCCAATTCCAGATGCCCCCTGGGGCACAGAAAGAAAACAGTCACAGTCAAAATTCCAGATTTTGTTCAGCTTTAAAACAGACCAGCAGTCTGTTGACTGTAACTAATCGCTGCCTTTAACAACAATTGCGTTTGCCCAGATTTAGAACAGTACAGTTATACAACACAAGTGACACAAGCAATATACGTGAGGAACATTGCCAGGGTCAGACTGACCCACCCGAGGTCCTCCGATGGGCCTCAGGCACTGACCTGGTGAGCCCCAAAATGACTTCATCTGATGTAGCCCAGGAATGATTTTTTCTGGGGGTCCCGGAATGATTTCCTTGGGGAAGGGGATGGAACTAGAATGATTTCCTCTGCCAGGCATCAATAATAATTTTCTCTGGGGGGGGGGGGGGGGGCAAGAATGATCTTCTGTGGAGGGTTTCAAGAATCATTTTCTTAGGTGGACCTGTAGAATGATTTCCTGTGGTGAGCCCCAAGAAGGACTTCATCTGGAGGAGCCTAGGAATGATTTTCTCTGGCGGGGGGTTCTCTTGAGGCCTAAGGTGCTCCAGTCCAACACTGAGCATTGCTGTTAACCTTTACACTCAGGGCAAAACTTTACACATTGTAACTATAGGGAGTAAACCTGACTGATAATATTAATGGTTAATATAGCAACACTGCATTGCAAATAAAGAACGGGGCAATATCTGAAGTGAAAGCATTGCTATCATCAATAAAAAAAACTTCCAGAACAGCATTGAGCCGCTGTCACCAGTAACAGTAACCCCGGAGGCAATGACCTCCCAGCTGCTAACAATAGGAACACTGGGAGCTGTGCTCTGATATTGTCACTCAGGCTAATAAAAGACGGGGCAGTTCTGCTATTCCAAGTCAATGCGTAAGCGGAGTAATGGCCTGCGGCAGCCAGGGGGGACACTTATCATGACGCACTGACGTCTCCTGTTAGGAAACAACCTTGGGCGATAGTCTGAATACACTAATAATAGTGATCCTCGGAGCAGTGAAATGCCTCCTTTTACCAACGCTAGCAGTTTCTTGAGCATGGACCTGTTACTAGTAATAGCCTCCCTTTGTAGCCAATACCTGTTATTGTGGAATTTGGCAACATTCCAGGCAAATCTTATTCTGCTGGTACACGGGAAATTCTGATACTGCTGAGTGTCTATTCGATCTGGAGAGATTTCTGCAATGTTGGAATGCTGAATGTCTAGCAGTTCTCAAAGGTCTTAGGCCCACAGGGCACCTTAGAAAAAGACCTTACAAAACATTTAAAAAAGCCATGAAAAGAAACTGCTTCTTTGTAGCCGACCCTTTTCCCCTAGACCACATGTGTCAAACTAACGGCCTGGGGACCGGATACGACCCTCCAAGCTTTTTTATGTGGCCCTCTGACAGGTATCAGACATTTTGCTTCTCACTCCACAGGTTCTGGCATCGACAGCATGTCCTTACGTCTGTGTGAGGTGCTGCTGATTGATGCACTCCACTGTGAAGTATAGAACCACAGTGCATATAAAAGCAGCTGGTATGTGCCTTTGGGGGTGGAGTAGAGTCTGCAACTGTTCTGTCTCTGTGCAACCAGCTCTTACCACGCAAAAGGGTGTCTAACCCAACAATCTAACTTCCCCCAGCAGAGGGTGCAACATCTGCATTAGGGGTTCTTGCTAGGGTAACAATTTGTTAGTGTCTGTCCTGGCCAAAATAATTCTGTATCTGTCCTGAGCAAAATAATTCTGCATTTGTTCTGAGCAAAATAATTCTGCATTTGTCCTGGGCAAAATAATTCTGCATCTGTCCTGAGCAAAATAATTCTGCATTTGTCCTGAGCAAAATAATTCTGCATCTGTCCTGAGCAAGATAATTCTGCATTTGTCCTGAGCAAAATAATTCTGCATCTGTCCTGAGCAAAATAATTCTGCATCTGTCCTGAGCAAAATAATTCAGCATCTGTCCTGAGCAAAATAATTCTGCATTTGTCCTGGGCAAAATAATTCTGCATCTGTCCTGAGCAAAATAATTCTGCATTTGTCCTGAGCAAAATAATTCTGCATCTGTCCTGAGCAAGATAATTCTGCATTTGTCCTGGGCAAAATAATTCTGCATTTGTCCTGAGCAAAATAATTCTGCATCTGTCCTGAGCAAAATAATTCTGCATTTGTCCTGGGCAAAATAATTCTGCATCTGTCCTGAGCAAAATAATTCTGCATTTGTTCTGAGCAAAGAAATTCTGCATCTGTTCGGGCAAAATAATTCTGCATCTGTCCTGAGCAAAATAATTCAGCATCTGTCCTGAGCAAAATAATTCTGCATTTGTCCTGGGCAAAATAATTCTGCATCTGTCCTGAGCAAAATAATTCTGCATTTGTCCTGAGCAAAATAATTCTGCATCTGTCCTGAGCAAGATAATTCTGCATTTGTCCTGGGCAAAATAATTCTGCATTTGTCCTGAGCAAAATAATTCTGCATCTGTCCTGAGCAAAATAATTCTGCATTTGTCCTGGGCAAAATAATTCTGCATCTGTCCTGAGCAAAATAATTCTGCATTTGTTCTGAGCAAAGAAATTCTGCATCTGTTCGGGCAAAATAATTATTCATCTGTCCTAAGCAAAAAAATTCTGCATCTGGCTTGGGTAAAATATTACTGAAATAAAACAGTGTCTGTCCTGGGCAAAGTAATTTTGCATATGTCCTTGGAGCAATAATTCAGCGTCTGTATCTGTGCTTGGCAAAATAATTCTGCATCTGTCCTGAGCAAAATAATTCAGCATCTGTCCTGAGCAAAATAATTCTGCATTTGTCCTGGGCAAAATAATTCTGCATCTGTCCTGAGCAAAATAATTCTGCATTTGTCCTGAGCAAAATAATTCTGCATCTGTCCTGAGCAAGATAATTCTGCATTTGTCCTGGGCAAAATAATTCTGCATTTGTCCTGAGCAAAATAATTCTGCATCTGTCCTGAGCAAAATAATTCTGCATTTGTCCTGGGCAAAATAATTCTGCATCTGTCCTGAGCAAAATAATTCTGCATTTGTTCTGAGCAAAGAAATTCTGCATCTGTTCGGGCAAAATAATTATTCATCTGTCCTAAGCAAAAAAATTCTGCATCTGGCTTGGGTAAAATATTACTGAAATAAAACAGTGTCTGTCCTGGGCAAAGTAATTTTGCATATGTCCTTGGAACAATAATTCAGCGTCTGTATCTGTGCTTGGCAAAATAATTCTGCATCTGTCCTGAGCAAAATAATTCTGCATTTGTCCTGAGCAAAATAATTCTGCATCTGTCCTGAGCAAAATAATTCTGCATTTGTCCTGGGCAAAATAATTCTGCATCTGTCCTGAGCAAAATAATTCTGCATTTGTCCTGAGCAAAATAATTCTGCATCTGTTCTGGGCAAAATAATTCTGCATCTGTTCTGAGCAAACAAATTCTGCATTTGTCCTGAGCAAAATAATTCTGCATCTGTCCTGAGCAAAATAATTCTGCATTTGTCCTGAGCAAAATAATTCTGCATCTGTTCTGGGCAAAATAATTCTGCATCTGTCCTGAGCAAAATAATTCTGCATCTGTCCTGAGCAAAATAATTCTGCATTTGTCCTGAGCAAAATAATTCTGCATCTGTCCTGAGCAAAATAATTCTGCATTTGTCCTGAGCAAAATAATTCTGCATCTGTTCTGAGCAAAGAAATTCTGCATTTGTCCTGAGCAAAATAATTCTGCATCTGTTCTGGGCAAAATAATTCTGCATCTCACTTGGGTAAAATAATACAGAAATAATACAGTGTCTGTCCTGGGAGAAGTCATTTTGCATCTGTCTTTGGAAAAATAATTCAGCATCTGCATCTGTGCTTGGCAAAATAATTCTGCATCTGTCCATTAAACTGTACCTTTAATGAGGAACTATTAGCAAGTAACCACTTCCCCATTCATGGTGTATGGCAACAAAATGGCAGTTCATCACGTGACTGCTGATAACTAATCGGAATTTCCCAGTGGGCTTGCACATCCGTTGGTCATATGAATAAATGACATTTTGTGCCATAAACCATGACTAACAACTGTCTCCCTAGTAATATTTGTGGGAGGAACATGACAAAACCATTGCCGACCGGCCCTAGAATGTTAAAAAACTCCAGATCCCGCCACTAGTCTGCCCCTGGGGCATTCTATAATGGGATGCCTCGCTGTGTGAAACCTCTGGTGTGGCGGGTAAACTCATCCTTACCGACGGCTCCTGCGATGCTGTGATCGCCGGCCGCTGCATCACCAGCATTCCTTTAGCTGTGCACATTCCCGCCCCCAACCATTTAGACAGGCTGGGCAAGGAATAGCAAGTGTTTGAGAAGAAAGCTGGGCACGTGGCCAGCTGGCTGGTGCACCTCACCCGTTTCTCTAAAGATCAACCAATCGGTGGTGGAAACACCTTTTTTGTGTTAAACCAGGCCACCGTCGAGCCAATCCAGGAAGCCCAGTGAGAGTCTTGTGCTGCTTTAAAATGAACCACCATCTGGGCTGACTAGGTGCCCAAGGGGCAACTGGATGCCCAACTGTGTTAACCCCCCAGATTGCCCACAGACTTCTTAGATCTCCGCCAGTTCCTCACCATGATTGCGGGACGCATCCTTGGCATCCCGGCCGGCCGCAGGGGAGTACGCACGCTGCATAAAAATAGGAAATGGCTCGCTATGCTGACGCATAGCGACAGATGAGCGACTGTAGCGTGATTTTTTCAGCGCCAGCCAGTATTCGCTGTGCTTGGCCGGCATTAGCTTGATGACAGCGACTCAGTCGGTGTGCGGTAATGTTGAATACTGGCTGGGGGTCGCTGTTTCACAGGTCCAGCGTTGTATGTGAGCGCCTGACAACGAATGGCCAGAGTGAACGGCTAGCTTCATATTCATCAACAAATCACGCTCCGAATGTGCTGTCGCTGTCCATTCCTTGTTTAAACCCCAGAGCGCTTGCGGCGATGTGTATTAACTAGTTTTTAACCCCTAAACAACCATATATTTTGAATGTAACATTATACATGTTTTTAGAATCATTTTGTAATATGAATACATTAATCTCAGACCTGTTAGATCAATTCTGCACATTTTTTTTTTAATTTTTTTTTTTTACTTAAAAATAAATCCTAACATTGCAGAAGTGGTCTCCGATTTTTTGACATTAAAAAAAAAAAAAAAAAAAAAAATTAATACCAATTAATTATGATTAATTATAGATTGCTCCATTGAAATGCATTGGACATCGCCAGGGAGCGACAGCTCATACCTGGCGCTGTGAGGGAATTTGCAGCGGCGCTGTTCGGTCCAGGCAGCTTCATGATGAATGCCGCGCTAGCCGTCGCTCTCGCCGGCGCTAGCCTCATTTTGCTTGATAAATGCGTCATTGTGACCGCCGCCGGGCGTAATTGAGTCGGTAGTCGCCGTTAGCTGCTGCTACCTGGCGCTCGTCAGACACTACCTGGCGCTATCGCTTGATGAATAAGGGCCTTAGTCCAAAACAGCTGCTTTATACTGTGAATGAATGCAACTTGATTTGAACACTTGATGTAAAGAGCATGTGATGTCATGATGAAGAAACTTCATAACTTTTATGTTTAACTTTCATGTTATAAGCTATAGCTGAGAATAAAGACTATAATACAAAGGGGGCTGGGCATTGTCATACCAAGAAATAACCTGTTAATACCTTTTTTATTATTTGTTTTTTCTATAACTATCTGCTCTCAAGGAGGGGTTAACATTTAAGCTACTGCAAACCTGACATGTCAGCATTTAGCCCAGCCCAAAATACATGAGTGTGTGACACAGGTCTCCATGAGTATACGTTGAAGTGTGGCGCTGGATGGAAGCAGGGAGGTTAAATTAACAACATGCTTTGCATCAGTAGTGAGTCAGCTTTCTGTCGGCCCACACAGGCTGCTATTCTCAGAGAGCATTTTACTCCTACAGGATCTAATTCTGCCTCTGATGAGTCTCCAGACTGACCCCCCCTTACCTGCTGCCTCAGGTGTCCAGCTTCCCTGCCTTCCCTATTAGTAGTGACACACCAAGTAACTTTATGTTATATGGGGAACTTAGCTCACTTTAAAACAAACCTATACTCTTCATCACAACCCTGTGCCGGGGGGGGGGGTCCTGGTCCCCTTGGGACACTAAGCTAACATAACCTGCAGTAGTGGATCTCAGCTCAATCCCCCTGGTTTCTAGTTGAAACTAGTGGGGCACAGGCTGCTTTTAAACCCAACAGCGGCTGGCCTGGAATCTGAAATATCCCAGGGCTGGCCACTGGCTTTTCACTGCTGTGTAAAACCCCCCAATATGTCCATAAAAACTCACTTCTCCATGCTTCAACTGCACCTGCGTGAGCTCTTGTCCAATAAGGCTTGCCTGCTGTGACTAGGAGGCCGATTCATTTATAGCGGCAGGTAGCGACAGTTGAGCGACTGTAGCGGCATTTTCAGAGCGCCCGCTAGTAGTCGCTGTGCTTGGCCGTTGTTTCCGTTGTTGATAGCGACTCAGTCGGTTTGCCGTAATGTTGAATATTGGGTGAGGAGTCGCTATTGACAGGTTCCGCGCTGTATGGGAGCGCATGATAGCGACTGGCCCTAGCGACCGGCTCCCACCATATTCATTAAAAAATCACGCTCAAAAAATTCTCGCGCTGTGAAATGCATGTTTAAACCCCAGAGCGCTGGCGGCGATGGGTTAAAAGTAGTTTTTTAACCCCCAAACAACCATATTTTTGGAAACCAAAAAAAAATTTAATTTTTAAAGAATTTAGTAATATAAATACAATAATATCAGACCTGTAATATCAATTCTGCACAATTTTTTTTTTTTTTAACTTAAAAAAATTATCTAACATGGCAGAAGTGGTCACAGAATTTTTCACATAAAAAAAAAAAAGAAAACATTAATAACAATTAATTATTAATATTTAAAGATTGTTCCATTGAAATGCATTGGAGAGCGCCAGGTAGCGAGAGGTCATACCTGTCGCTGTTCAAGGTCGGACGCTGGCGCTGTGGGCTGAGGCTGGAATAATGATGAATGAGTCGCTATATGGCACTATCTCAGTCGCTAAGCAGGATCGGCTTGATAAATGTGTGATTGTGGTGGGGAGCCGGCGTTCTCGTCATTACCGGTCACTCACCAGTCGCTACCTGTCGCTATTCCTTCATAAATAAGGGCCTAAGCTAACCTAACCTGCAGTAGTGGATCTCAGCTCAATCCCCCTGGTTTCTAGTTGAAACCAGTGGGGCACGGGCTGCTTTTAAACCCAACAGCGGCTGGCCTGGAATCTGAAATATCCCAGGGCTGGCCACTGGCTTTTCCCTGCTGTGTAAAACCCCCCAATATGTCCATAAAAACTCACTTCTCCCTGCTTCAACTGCGCATGCTTGGGCTCTCGTCCAATAAGGCTTGCCTGCTGTGACTAGGTCATTCATGCCACATCCCCGGCATCGTGCACGCACTCCCGCCCCAGTCATTCAAAGACTATGACAAATGAAGCAGTCAAAGCAGGCAGCTCTTATTGAACGAGAGCCCGCACATAGGCCGTTGGAGCCTGTACAAGTGATTTTTTTTTTCATAACAATAAATCTTTATTGAGATGAACAGGGCAACAAGACACAGCGAAGTTGACAAGTCATCAACAAAACACTTTTCCAAAGAGCAATAACCTAATAAACTGTCGTTTTAACATTCTTACACCCTCTTTTTCATCTCGGTGAATCGACTCCCTTGCCCACTCTAAAGGATGTACAAGTGATTTTTGATGGGTGGACAGGGGGTGGGTTTCACACAGCGGCACATCCCAAATCGAGATGCCCCGGGTGCATTGAAAAAAACCTGGAAAAAGCAAATTCCCAGGGTTTGTGCTGCTTTAAGTACAAATAGTAAAATAAAGGTGGTCCTGGCATCCATAAAACATCCAGATGAGAACTTTCGGCATCATCATAGTGCCCTTTTTAGCATGATTTGCTTATTTTGGGACCTGTATGGCTTTTAGACACCTTTATTCTACTATTTTAACCTAATCTACCCCCTCACACTATCAGTGAACCCTGCATTACAGAGACTCAACAGTTGCCCACCCAATTTGGAAGTCATACCCCCTCCAATAGGAGGCATGCTTCATTGCAGGGCACAGATATTTCCCATCCCCCATTATACAGGATAGATCCTAGGGTCTGTAACTGTAGGGACATCCAACAACAAGATCCCCAGAAAGTGGTTGTTTAAGGGAACTATAGTAACTTTTGACATTTTTGTCTTTTTTTAACATAAAATGACAATTTGGCAATTTAAAAAAGCCTTCATTTAAAATGCCCCACGCCAACTCTCCTTTATGGCTCAAAAAGATGGCATTCCAATATTAACATTATAGTGATCCATTTTAAATCACTTTAACTACACATGAACATCAGACTGCCTCTTAGCCCTGTGGATAGATATATTTCCAAAGCCTAAGCCCCATGCACTAGAACAAACAACTAAGTAATATGTAAATGCTCTACCGTGTAATCCATAGGGTGCACGATCCTGGGCAGTCTCAATCCCATACACATCAAGAGAAGATAGACGACCTGCACTCCATAAACAGTAAAATCATTCCATTTATTTAAATCCAATTAAATCATCTCCATAGAAATGGGCAAACTTTAAAATCCAGACTGACAATAGTCCTGGTACAATGGCAATAAAGCCGCTAACGCGTTTCGGACCTTGTCCAGTCCTTAGTAATAGTTATCTATCTGCAGCACATGTGCCAGCCTATGATCTCCCAGTGCCTAGAGACCTATCAGTGGAGGAGGTGTGCATGACAATCTGTGGAGCTGGGGGTGGAGAAGATCATAAAACATCCTGCAATTAGTAGAGAATAATTATGTAGCTATTAATCTAACATAAATATTCATCCTATAAACCTAATAAACACTAAATGATATCTAATTATGTATCTAAATCTAATCCTGCCTTATTAATGTAGCCAATAATCTAGTTTTCCTTATTGTGAAAAGATAGAAAGAGTTAAACCGGACCTTAATCATAATTTATTGAAAAGCCCAAACCCTTAAAAAACAATTCCCCCACATCTAAAATTAATATATTTTACGTTTTTAGTCACTTACTTATTATTCTTTCCCCCACTGGGCTGCAACTCTGTTAAAGTGGACCAACACCCAGGATTTTGACTATCCTGGGTCTTGGTCCACTTCGGTGGGGCACCCCCGATCGGGGTGCCCCGCTGTGTGAAACCCCCCCGAACCCCCCGAAAAACTCACCTCTCCCCGCTCCCAGCGCCGACGGACAAGCCGCGGACAAGCGGCTCCTCCGCCGCCGCCTCCCGCGCGTCAAGAGGCTTGTCACAGACGGCCGGCGCGGGCGCGCGCACGTCTAGAGGGGCGCGAGGGAGGCGCCGGCGGCCGGCCGCCGCCGCCGAAGATAAGGTAAGGAGTTTGGGGTGTTTGGGGGGGTTTCACCCCGCGGGACATCCCGATCTTGGATGTCCCGCGGGGAGGGAGGTGATCGGCCCGGGAATCTTATAGATTCCCGGGCCGATCACCCGTGGGTGTTGGTCCACTTTAAGGACTTTAGGATATGGGCGCCGCCATCTTGACTCAGAAGCATCACACTTACTGAGGAGAGGAGAGTGGGATAAAGTACAGGGGGGCGGGTTATAGCTGTGCTTTGCTCAGACAGAGCAGAGCTGGGGTCAGGAAAAGGTCAGCAATCCCAGAATGCAGAGCAGCACAGTCAGAAGGCACTTCCTGTTTGGAGGCTGCCTGATGTTCCATAAGCCGCGATCTTGGATGTTTAAAGTGGACAAACACCCAGGATTTTGACTATCCTGGGTTTTGGTCCACTTCGGTGGGGCACCCCGATCACCTCTCCCCGCTCCTACGTGACCGCTGCCACCAATCCCCGCCGACAGACAAGCGGGAGGCAGCGACGGACAAGAGAGCGCGCCCGCCGCAACCTCCCGCGTGTCACTCTTACAGGGCACGCGCCCGCGCCGGCCATTCACGAACGGCCGGCGCGGGTGCGCGTCCTGCTAGAGGGACACGCGGGAGGCGGCGGCAGGCACCGCTGGAACGAGGATCAGGTAGGGATTTAGGGGTTTCTGGGGGGGGATCGGGGTGCCCCGCTGTCAGGGGACTGATCGGTCCGGGAATCTTATAGATTCCCGGGCCGATCAGTGGAGGGTGTTGGTCCACTTTAAAGGCTCATAACGTGCAGTAGATGCAGGTAGGATGATTTTTTAATGTGAGCAATCTGTATGTACAGGGTGTGGGAAACATATAAGATAGGCTCTTATTCAGAGTGAAGGACCGCTTTAAACATAATTTTCTTTATTTACTTACTAATGGAGGGACACATTACTTGATTATTAGAGATGAGCGAGTAGTGAAATATTCGAAATTTCGAATTTCGATTCGAATAGACCGCGTTACTCGACTACTCGACCGATTATCGAATCCCATTATAGTCTATGGGAAAAAAATGCTCGCCACTTGGAAATCTCAATTCGACCACTTGGAGGTCACCAAGTCCACCCTGAAACATCAGAAAATGATGCCAACACTGCTGGAATGCAACTGGGACAGCAGGGGAAGCATGTCTGGGTGCATATAACGCGCCCAAGTCGCACTATTACGCCACTATCACAGCCACTCAACAATACACTCCAAACACAATATAACTTCTACGTAAAGTGAGACAAGACAAGGAAACCTTCTTTCCTCTACATTGCCATGGACCCCAAGCCAAACTGTACAAAAAAGAAGAACAAAATTCTGCACCCCTTAAAATCACGTTGCCCAATGACAACCACAGATGGCATAGGCAAGGGGGAAAATAAATAGACCCCACCCCTAATTGTCATTGTGTGTGTGTGTGTGTGTGTGTGTGTGTGTGTGAGATGTGGTCAGACATGTCCTCTTGTGTCATTGTGTCACCCCAGCAGTAAGGGAAGCTTAAAGGAGGAGGTATGTTACAGTGTGTTACCCCAGCAGTAAGGGAAGCTTACAGGAGGAGGTTTGTTACAGTGTGTCACCCCAGCAGTCAGGGAAGCTTACAGGAGGAGGTTTGTTACAGTGTGTCACCCCAGCAGTAAGGGAAGCTTACAGGAGGAGGTTTGTTACAGTGTGTCACCCCAGCAGTAAGGGAAGCTTAAAGGAGGAGGTTTGTTACATTGTGTCACCCCAGCAGTCAGGGAAGCTTACAGGAGGAGGTTTGTTACATTGTGTCACCCCAGCAGTAAGGGAAGCTTACAGGAGGAGGTTTGTTACAGTGTGTTACCCCAGCAGTAAGGGAAGCTTACAGGAGGAGGTTTGTTACATTGTGTCACCCCAGCAGTAAGGGAAGCTTACAGGAGGAGGTTTGTTACATTGTGTCACCCCAGCAGTAAGGGAAGCTTACAGGAGGAGGTTTGTTACAGTGTGTCACCCCAGCAGTAAGGGAAGCTTAAAGGAGGAGGTTTGTTACAGTGTGTCACCCCAGCAGTAAGGGAAGCTTAAAGGAGGAGGTTTGTTACAGTGTTACATTGTGTCACCCCAGCAGTAAGGGAAGCTTACAGGAGGAGGTTTGTTACAGTGTGTCACCCCAGCAGTAAGGGAAGCTTAAAGGAGGAGGTTTGTTACAGTGTGTCACCCCAGCAGTAAGGGAAGCTTACAGGAGGAGGTTTGTTACAGTTTGTCACCCCAGCAGTCAGGGAAGCTTACAGGAGGAGGTTTGTTACAGTGTGTTACCCCAGCAGTAAGGGAAGCTTACAGGAGGAGGTTTGTTACATTGTGTCACCCCAGCAGTAAGGGAAGCTTACAGGAGGAGGTTTGTTACAGTGTGTCACCCCAGCAGTAAGGGAAGCTTAAAGGAGGAGGTTTGTTACAGTGTGTTACCCCAGCAGTCAGGGAAGCTTACAGGAGGAGGTTTGTTACATTGTGTCACCCCAGCAGTAAGGGAAGCTTACAGGAGGAGGTTTGTTACATTGTGTCACCCCAGCAGTAAGGGAAGCTTACAGGAGGAGGTTTGTTACATTGTGTCACCCCAGCAGTAAGGGAAGCTTACAGGAGGAGGTTTGTTACAGTGTGTCACCCCAGCAGTAAGGGAAGCTTAAAGGAGGAGGTTTGTTACAGTGTGTCACCCCAGCAGTAAGGGAAGCTTACAGGAGGAGGTTTGAAATGGTGCCTATACGCACCGGGTATATAACAGGGTTTTGTTGGTAAAGAGGACACAAAACAGTAGTGCCAAATATAAATATATTTTTTAGGAGAACACCTGGCTATACAGCCGTATACTGCCAGAAGGTGAAATGGTGCCTATACGCACCGGGTATATAACAGTGTTTTGTTGGCACAGAGGACACAAAACAGTAGTGCAAAATATAGCTTTGTATATAGGTGCTAATATACCACTGAAGTCTTTCTGTCCCTATTCCAGCAGCAGCAGCTACCCCTCACTAAAGCAGCCGTTTTGAGCAGAGTGTATATAGTTTTGTATATAGGTGCTAATACACCACTGAAGTCTTTCTGTCCCTATTCCAGCAGCAGCTACCCCCCACTAAAGCAGCCGTTGTGTGCAGTGTGTATATAGCTAGAATGAGCTATATACCGTTCAGCATAGTAGCCCTAATAATAAGGACTCTCAATGACTCTCTTGTCTTCTGGTAGCTGGTATATATGGTGGTAAATGCGATATTCTGAGCTTCTGGGGCCCTGCCTGCCTACATATGGGCTATATACCGTTCAGCATAGTAGCCCTAATAATAAGGACTCTCAATGACTCTCTTGTCTTCTGGTAGCTGGTATATATGGTGGTAAATGCGATATTCTGAGCTTCTGGGGCCCTGCCTGCCTACATATGAGCTATATACTGTTCAACATAGTAGCCCTAATAAGGGCTCTCAATGACTCTCTTGTCTTCTGGTAGCTGGTATATATGGTGGTAAATGCAATATTCTGAGCTTCTGGGGCCCTGCCTGCCTACATATGAGCTATATACTGTTCAACATAGTAGCCCTAATAAGGGCTCTCAATGACTCTCTTGTCTTCTGGTAGCTGGTATATATGGTGGTAAATGCGATATTCTGAGCTTCTGGGGCCCTGCCTGCCTACATATGAGCTATATACTGTTCAGCATAGAAGCCCTAATAATAAGGACTCTCAATGACTCTCTTGTCTTCTGGTAGCTGGTATATATGGTGGTAAATGCGATATTCTGAGCTTCTGGGGCCCTGCCTGCCTACATATGGGCTATATACTGTTCAGCATAGTAGCCCTAATAATAAGGACTCTCAATGACTCTCTTGTCTTCTGGTAGCTGGTATATATGGTGGTAAATGCAATATTCTGAGCTTCTGGGGCCCTGCCTGCCTACATATGGGCTATATACTGTTCAGCATAGTAGCCCTAATAATAAGGACTCTCTTGTCTTCTGGTAGCTGGTATATATGGTGGTAAATGCGATATTCTGAGCTTCTGGGGCCCTGCCTGCCTACATATGAGCTATATACTGTTCAGCATAGTAGCCCTAATAAGGGCTCTCAATGACTCTCTTGTCTTCTGGTAGCTGGTATATATGGTGGTAAATGCGATATTCTGAGCTTCTGGGGCCCTGCCTGCCTACATATGAGCTATATACTGTTCAGCATAGTAACCCTAATAAGGGCTCTCAATGACTCTCTTGTCTTCTGGTAGCTGGTATATATGGTGGTAAATGCGATATTCTGAGCTTCTGGGGCCCTGCCTGCCTACATATGGGCTATATACTGTTCAACATAGTAGCCCTAATAAGGGCTCTCAATGACTCTCTTGTCTTCTGGAAGCTGGTATATATGGTGGTAAATGCGATATTCTGAGCTTCTGGGGCCCTGCCTGCCTACATATGAGCTATATACTGTTCAGCATAGTAGCCCTAATAAGGGCTCTCAATGACTCTCTTGTCTTCTGGTAGCTGGTATATATGGTGGTAAATGCGATATTCTGAGCTTCTGGGGCCCTGCCTGCCTACATATGAGCTATATACCGTTCAGCATAGTAGCCCTAATAAGGGCTCTTAATGACTCTCTTGTCTTCTGGTAGCTGGTATATATGGTGGTAAAAGCGATATTCTGAGCTTCTGGGGCCCTGCCTGCCTACATAGGAGCTATATACCGTTCAGCATAGTAGCCCTAATAAGGGCTCTTAATGACTCTCTTGTCTTCTGGTAGCTGGTATATATGGTGGTAAAAGCGATATTCTGAGCTTCTGGGGCCCTGCCTGCCTACATAGGAGCTATATACCGTTCAGCATAGTAGCCCTAATAAGAGCTCTTAATGACTCTCTTGTCTTCTGGTAGCTGGTATATATGGTGGTAAATGCGATATTCCGAGCTTCTGGGGCCCTGCCAGCTACAGCCTGTCTTTCCCTGCTGTGAGCGTCTATCCCTCACTAAGTTCAAGCTGCTAATGCTGACGAAGAGGAAGTGCTGAGTTTTGTAGATTCGAGGTCACATGGTTTTTCCAGCCAATGCGTGTAGACGCCGTTCTCGCGATGCCAGCGTCCTCCCAGGACCTGTCCCACCCCCCCTGCATGGTGATTGGTGTAAAAAACGCGCCAGGGAAGGTGTGAGGGGAAACGAATTGTGAGTGCGCCATCGCCGCTGTACTCGATCGAAATCGAGTATGACGAATAGCGTAGTATTCGATCGAATACCGACGCGGTCGAATACTACTCGCTCATCTCTATTGATTATGACTTTCTATCACCTAGCTGCTGCTATTACAATGTATTAATCATGCTTCGTTGATTGGTCAATACATTGTAACAAAGCTCTTTCGAGAATAAAACATGTCTGTGCTCAGGGCTAGATCAAAGAAAGGACATTTACTAACCAGCCCAGAATCAGATTAAAGCAGATCTGCATCACTTGTCCTGAGGGCCGCTGTGTGCCCCACTCCCAGGCATCACATTACTTGTCCAACTTTATCCTTCTATTTATCCATTATCCTTCAGAAATGTTGTGCAGTTTGACTTAGTGCTTCATGCTCCTTCCCTGACGGGAAGGATTTATAAAGGGTTAAATGTAGGCAATTAGGGATGCTGAGAACTGCAGAGGGCCTAAATCCTCACTTAGAGCCTAAGGGCTGGATGAAAGCCTTCCTTAGATACTTTCTCCTCCCTGCACACCGCCATCATTAGCCAGTCAGGGCTACTGGTCAAGCATAGTGGGGACGTAGCTAGGGGGGAGAGGGGAGGGCACTTGCCCCAGGTGCAGCAGGTCAGGGGGATGCCAAAGGGGGCCTGAGAACAGGTGGGGGACATCATTTCGAATGGTGCCAGAAAGCCTAGCTACTCCTCTGCCCCAATGCATTGATTAGATTAGGCGTTAGAGGGACATTAGGCTAATTTGATGGACGCCGCCATGTTTACTCCACGCTGGACAATGGTATCACTCTTTCTCCCTGTTGGTAAGTAGAGGCACAGAGAAGTTGTGTGGGGGACAAAAGGTGAATTTAGACTTTTTTTTTATTTTAATGCCTAGACAGAGACTTTCAAGATTGCAATGCCTACCATTCCAATTTTAGAGGGAAGAACTGCCCACCTCTTCATGTCTGTCTCCTTAGCCAGCCATTTGAAGACCGTAACATTACAGATTCTCATAATTACCCTAAAGCATTGCCCAATGGGTAAAAGCAGGAACACACACCGGCAGAATGACATAGATATAGGCCATTATTCCTGTAGAGGTTGGGTCAGGGACAGGCAATTAGAGATGAGCAGACCCCCCCTGTAAAATCAGAATTGTATGTTTAAAACTGATCATCTTTCACTCTTATGCCTTCGAGTAAAAGAAAGAATCAAGCTTTCTTGGATTTATTTTATACAGGATGTCCTCCACTTGCTACCTAGCATATCTATGTGAATTGCTATTATTGGACCATTTTTTCAGGGTAGTGCTCTTTGAAAAGGCTGTTGCAGCCGGTAATAAAAAAGCCTATGCTCACCCTACCCCCTACCCCAAATGCTAAGTTCCTCAAACCACATGTTTTTTTCCTGCTTCAGTCATGGTTTTAGTGCATGCCTCTTCCCACAATGACCATAAACCAGGCTCCCTTGCTGATTGGAGAGAGGAGTGCACGCACAGAATGACCATACTGAGTCCATTTTTGGTCAGCGTCATCAGTCTGGACACATTGGAGCAAGTGAGGGAGCACGTCTGTAGCCCAGGCAAAGCAAGCAAAGGGGTTATGTGGGTTTAGGAACCAGCACAATGCAGGAAAATCTCTGCAGGATGAAGGTGAGTCTTTTTTATTGCATCCTACAATTGCCCTTGAATGTGACAAGTATGAAGAATGAGTAACTCAAGAATACTTTCCAGAAGGCATTCTATTTGTACTCAGGTTATCGGTTTACTATATCCCACTCTAGCTAGATTCAGCAAGGGTTTTCCTGGGAGTACAACTTCTTGATTCTCCGAAAGCTTCAATTTCCGAGAACTAGAGCAGAAGGTATTTATATGTCATCACTTCCATCACTGTGCAAAAACAAGGGGCTTAATCCTCGATTCCATGCCATGAACCAAGGCCATGCAAATGAATCTCTTCATGCCCCGCCAACATCCTGAAATACTGGAAGTGCAATGCTCGGATACAGCTGAAGCTTTACTAATATTCCCTCCAGCATATACATACCTCAGGCATCAGGCTTCCGTCTTCATGGCCTTCAGCATTGCAGGGTTTAAAACTTTTGGCTTGGCGAGAGTTTAAATATAATCAGTCAGACAGGTAGGCTCAGTTGGTCTTTGGTGGGGTAGACCAAAGAGCAGCCGAGCATATCAAGGAGGTCCAGGCAGGATGTGGTGGGGTAGACCAAAGAGCACTCAAGCAGGACCAGGGGGCTTGGGTAGTTTTTAGTGGGATTGACTAAAAAGCAGGGAGTCCAGGTATGTTCATGGCAGGGTAGACCACAAATCAGCCAAGCCAACATACGGAGGTCCAAGCAGGTTCTAGTGGGGTAGATTAAATATCGGCTATGCCGAGATTGGGAGGTCCAGGCAGGTTCTGGCGGGGTAGACCAAAAATAAGCCAAGACAGCGAGGTCCAGGCAGGCTCTAGTGGGGTAGACCAAATATCAATATGCTAATAATGGGAGTTCCAGGCAGGTAGACCAAAAAGAAGCCAAGCTGGACAGAGAGGTTAAAGCAGGTTCTAGTGGGCTAGACCAAAGAGTAGCCAAGCAGGTCAGGGAGGTCCGGCCAGGTTCTGGTGGGGTACAGCAAAAATCAGCCAAGCCAAGACAGGGATGTCCAGACAGATTGTAGTGGGAGTAGACCAAATATCAGCTATGCTGAAAAGGTAGGTCCAGGCAGGTTCTGGTAAGGTAGAGCAAAAAGCATCCAAGCAGGACAAGTACTGGTGATGGTGTAGCCCAAAGAATTGCCAGTCCAGGACAGGAAGGTTCAGTCAGGGTCCGGTGAGGTATACCACAAAGTAGGCAAGGCGGGACAGAGAGATCCAGACAGGTTCTGGTGTGGTAGAATAAAAAGCAGGTAAGCCAGGACAGGGAGGTCCAAGGCAGGCTCAAGATGAGAGCAAAAATCAGAAAAATGGCCTATCCCTTAGGGCACCTGAAGAACTATAAATGATTAGGTAAGTAGGGATTCAGTGGTCTGCAAACTCAAATCACTTAGACCATAAAGATATTGACAACCATGGGCCATGAATTGGTAAGGACCACCATGTTAGCCACCATGCTTTATGCAAACCTGAACCTTTCTAAAAACTGTCCAGCTGACAGCTTGGGAAGAAAGCAAACTAGTCTGCAAACCACCAAAAACCCAACAGATTCTAAATTGTCTACTTTCTTCTTCTCATGTAGAGATTTTGTAGTAAAGTTAGACCCACGTGGAAAGGGTGAAGGGTGAATTCTAGTGTGAACAACTGCTAAGTTTAGGCAGGAGGTTCTGGCTGCAGCAGTGTGTGCTATGGCTTCTGATCTTCTGTTGGAGGGAGACCCAGTCTGAAAGAGGTAAGTATCACTGTGAGCCTAAGGGGTGGCATGGAAACACTTCCCCTCAGCATTCTGTGTAGGGTAGCTTGTAAGTAGACCCAAGCCAAAATGGCACCCGGGCTGATCTGTCGCCCAGCCAACAGGGAACTGATACTTTGGCTGAATATTCTTTGGAAATGGCCGAAAATCAGGTATTCTAGTAACTCCACAATGTCAACGTGAGTCTATGGCAGCCACAGCGAGTGTCCCATGTGATTGCATACAACAAACATCATTAGCCAGGGTGAATATTCCACTGGTCATATAGGATACTGCACCGAGGGAGTGAGTATCAAAGCCTAATTTCATGCAAGAAACGTCTCCAGGGGGATCCCGATTTAGGAAGCTCTGCTGCCCAGCTAGCCTCAGGAGGCTAGAAAACGGGCTTAAAATGGACCACCACCCAATTTAAAACCAATTGCTGTGCATAGGGGAGCATGCTAGTTACTGATGAACCCTGCACAAAATCTGGCCCTACTATTTCTAGCCAGCGGTGAAGTGGTCCAGACTACCAGGGCTGGATTTTGCCTGAGGTACGCCATGCTGGTAAAGAGAATCATCAAAAATAAGGATGCCCTGGGCATGGACCAGCACAGCACCCATTACAGTTTCCTACATTAGGCAGTGGAGCTTCCTAAATCAGGATCCCCCTGGTTTTCAGTGCACCTAAAAACTTTTTTTTACTATAAAATTGCCCTCCAGCCAGAAATAGTGTAGCAGGAGCAGAAATCATACCTGGGTATCTGGATTTTGGTGGTTGTCCCCTCAATACCTTCAGGAAATGTTCAGAATTAGGCACTAATACCCCCACCCAGTGTGCCTATGCTGCACCAAGTATCCTACAAGACCAGCAATGGTCAATAGGGTTAACCATGCAGGCATGCGTGGTCCCACACATGGCACTTGCACACCCACCATGGAGACACTTGGGACACTTGCCGTGGCTGCCACAGATTTAGTGTAAAATGGGTGTTGGTCCACTTTACTTTTTTGCATTTTTACTAGCCCAGACCTTACTCCTGTGCAGTTCTTAAGTACCACGTGACTCCCTGCACCCTCCAGCAAACCCGATTGGTCGCTAAAGAAAGCTGCGGTTGCTGCGATGAGCGATCCTTGAACAGTTTCCTAGGAGTAATTGAAATGCAATGGTCTGTCAAGCCTGGTGGTCCCAAGTTCACTGGAACACAAAACAGGTTGATGTCAGATTGTGCATCATGAGCTTGCCAAGCTGCACTGCATAGGGCAGGACATCTTGATTTGGGATGCCCCATGCTGCCGGTAATAGGTACCTCAGTCTTTACTTCTTACTTTTATGTACATCACTGTCATTCCACCACCAGAGGGTGATAAAAATATTAATTCCATTATTCCTTACCAGCAGCCAGCACTGACTCATAGTGGCCTACTTTTTGCATTATTGTCCCGCTAATTAAACTCAATGTGGAATATTAGAAAAATGCCAAATTCTGGGGTGTATGAGTCATCTGAAAGGAACTTGCACGTAGAAGAGTTTTTCCCGATTATCATAAGTCTCTTTGTGGCCGCTGATTCCACTTCAGACAATTCCCCTGACATCATTGTAAATAAGATGAAAGCTCTCTCCTGCGGTTCTCGCAGGGTTCAGATATGGACCCCGAGCTGCTGCTGCTTTTTCGATACTTTTCAAGTTTGATACAGACACCGGCACTAATCCTCTTCCAGCTAATCGCTCACTTACCAGCAGCATCAGATTGGAAACACAAGAGCCAGCGATAAGCAAAGCAGACTAAATAATCTGAGATTTCATCTTTAATGTTCAGTCCAAATAGTGCGCAGATGCCAAACTCACAGGCTTCATCTCTGGAGACACCAAAAGCCAACCCCAAACAAAAGAGAGCTCACACATGGCAGAGATACATCTGATGCCAGGCAGCTCCATGGCTAATAAAAGGGAACCCCAGCAAAAAGAGATCTCCTTGTTCAGGATTGCCAGAGAATGAAAGAGGACCTTGGCAACTTTGCCCTTACCTAGATATGTTAATGTTATAGACCAATACATAGGGTCTTAACCTATGTGCAGTTTCTTGAGGAACAAATATTTCCTGTCTCCCCAAGAACATGGGTTTTAGGTCCATACTAGCCTTCCCTCTAACTGCCTCCATACACTGTAGCCACAACTACTAGTCGTGGGGTATGAGGCTCTTTCACTGATTGGCTGCAGCAGAGGTGCACCATATGATGGCTCAGCGTTCTTCTCTGCTCACTGGCTCTCACACTGGTAGATTCCTCTGAACTGGGAGGGTGCCCAGATCTTCAGTCTGTTTTGAAAATATTGAAAATATTACTAGAGGGATTAAGCATTTCCTGCTGTCCCTATCATAGAAGAATGGCCAGCAAAATCTTTATTATCCTGTAGTGCACCTGACCACATAGTGCACAATAGCACTGGGGCTGTGCAACAAGACCAAAACAGTGAGCTAGTCCAGTTCAAACCAGCTCGTCCAGGACAGAGATCTGAGGGGCTCTCAAAGGAGGCTGTACCTCTTGTGGCCAGTAAGAGCCAGTAAAAGTTTGCCATCCAGAGGCACTTGGGATATGGAAAGGGGAATTCCTGTCATGGGCGGCATCAAAACCAGGCAAACCTAGGCATGGGTCAGAATGGCCATAGGGAGACCCGGGAGCATTCCCTGGGTCTGCACTGCTTTGGGGTCAGCTGGACTTCTGCTTAGTACACCCCCATCCAATTCTTGTCTCTGTAATCTCCCTTCCAGTCCCCCTGTACCTGGCCCTACTGTAAACGTATCTTTTCTGGCTGTTCCTGTGGGAATGTAAGCCATTCACATAGGCTGAGGGCCTGTGCCATAGGACTGGAGTATTTACTGACCAATCTGAAGAGGGTTTCACAAATCAGGGGGCAAGAAACAAAACCCAGGACATTCAAAATCCTAGGTTTTGTTCAGTTTTAAAGTGGACCAAAACCCAGGATTTTGACTATCTTGGGTTTTGGTCCTTACCCCCAGGGACCAGGGATGCCCCACTGTGTGAAACCTCCCAGATCGGTTGAAGAAACTGGGGCGACCTGGGGGGGGTTTCGCACAGCGGGGCATCCTGATTTTGGATGCCCTGGGGGGAGCGAATCAATTGGCCCGGGAATCTCGCTGATCGAGCTGGGTTTTGGTCCAGTGTATTTCAGCCATGTAATATGTTCGACACATCGTAAGATGGCTCACTGACACTCAGCGAGAAATATTGGTCTGTTTTTTTTCTCTGTGTATCTTCCATCCTATGCTTGAACTACAATATCTCCCACCATGTCCTATGTACTTCCAAACCTGCCACATTGAATTCCTTGTATGTATGATTCTTGACAGAGGAGACCAGAAGCTGCTTGTGGATTTATATTCATATCACTATAAGAATAGTCTATTCAGCGGGAAACATTTTATTTTCATTGCTACACTTTTATCACCGTGAAAACACGTGTACTGCCATTCACAGACTATTGAATGGAACAAAAAAAAATGTCATTGGCATAAGTAATCTCTCCAGGTCGCTCATTAATTAAACCCATGGCACCTGCCTGACAGGCCAACACTAAAATAAGCAGCACTCCACCGCCAGCGGGCGAGTGACAGCAGTGCGCATGCATAGTTAATGTGCCCTCATATAGATCTATAGCCTCTATATTTAGCTGGGTGTGAGCGCCATTCACTGCATGATGAATGGGGAGACACTGATTGTACAGTATGAAGCCCGATAGGTTTGCTTACACACACAGGTCTATTGATTTTGGACAATAGCTCTGCCTATTAGATGATATGCTTGAGAGGGCTAAATACCTGCGTGTGGGGGTTTCTACACGGATACATTTCTTTTGGTGACACAAACTCAATACTTTCTGTGAATCAGAAAATATTGTGCTATTGAGTGGATGAAGGACGGTGTTGCCATTGCACAACATAGTCCCTATATCCAGGGCTGTATTTACCATTAGGCAAACCTAGGCCTGTGCCTAGGGTGGCCACCTGCAATGGGAGGCACAGATGTTACTGAAAATAAGTTGTTGGCGTGTTAATGCCTCCTTACAAATGCCCCCAAGCCATAATGGCTTAAAAGCAGTCTGCAGCTCGATGCTCTCCCCTTTACTGATGTGGCCATATGACTCCTGTGTGTTGGGAACTGGGAAGTGGGTAATATTTAATAGAAAGTATGCTCGTCTACATTTCTCCCCTTGAAACCTTTTCTCCCTACACACATTTATTTTTTATATTAGTGGGACGCAACATCTTCCATCTCTTCTTTCTGCCATTCCTTTTCTCTCTTTCACCTTTACTTCTATTATTTCTGTCAGTCCTTTCATTCTTTGTTTCTTTCATTCTATTCTTTCCTTCTAGTCTTTATCTTTTCTTTGTTTTTTTTTCTTACTGTTATGCCATTCCTTTTCTTTCTTCTTTCCTTCTATTTTTTTTTCTGTCATTCCTACTATTCGTTCTGTCTTACCTTCTCTTTTTTTCTGCCAGTACTTCTATTCTTTTTCTCCTTCCAGCTTTTTTTTTTTCTATAGCTCAAGGGCTCGTATAAACCTGGAGCCTGCCTTGCTCAATGTTACTTAACAAAAGGGGATGCCAGCACATGTGCCTAGGGCAGCATTAACACTAAATACAGCCCTGCCTGTATCACGGCAGGTATACATTAATGTGAATATATAGCGATCACTACTTGACAGGTGTCCAGCACCCACACTTTGTCAGAAAACAGACAAAACTGATTGGTTTTTTTTTTGGGGGGGGGGGGCAGCGCAGAGCAGGGTGAGAACTATTTTAGTTTTGGGAAGAACTAACCTCATGTTTTGTGTAGTCAGCATAGAAGTTCAGTTGTGTTCGATGGTCCAAGTCGGTGGGCACCTCAACTCATCTACTATTGCTGCCGGTGCAGCACGAGATACTCAGCTTTTCCTTATGGTCCAGGAAAATAGCTGCATACTACAGAGCCACACGCCTCTGATTGGAGGACATGCGTTCAGCTCTGCCAGGAAAAGTTGCAAGGCTCATGGATGATGAGTAGCAGCAGGGCACCAACACACAATAAAGGGTTTTTAATCTCAGTATAGACCTAAAAAGCTGCCTAATGCCCTGTATAGAATGATATGCCCATCAAACATCTGGAGATCATTGTAATATCCGTATCTTGTTAAAGGGGACCATTAGCAATAATTATATTATTATAGTTAAAGGAAAACTCCCTTTTTGTCAGCTTTTTGGTGCTCTGCCTTATTGTTTTCCTGTTTTGTAATGTAAAATAAACACTTGTGTTAGGATTGTGCCCCCAGACCTGTGGGTTACTTAACAGCATAGTGTTTCCATGATTCTCATATTCCTGGGACTCTGTTATGCTACAGTGGGAGTGGTTTTCATGGCCTTGAATAAAGGACATGGACTACAAGTCAGATAATTCTTCCAATGTAACAGGTGAACTCTTTAGCAGCTTTGGCTAAGTCTAAGCAGCCTAATAACCTATCCAACTGAGAACCCGGCCATTAACCCTTGTTACTGGAAAACAAGATTGTGATCCTTCCAAACTAAAGAAATTGAATTTCAGCAGAATGGGTTAAACCAGTCACTCATGCCTTAGCCAATCAGATGATTAGCAAGACATAGTGAGGAATCTATGATATGTACTCAAAATCACTACTTGTGTGATGGTGTACATAGCTTAGGTAAACACCTTGTTGCTATGGAAAATTGTTTTCTTTTAAAACACAGAGTTGCAAACAAATAAAACATAAAAAAAAATAACAGATAAGCTTATCTCTAGGGATGAGCGAATCGGTTCTAAAGAACCTGAATTCGCACCGAATTTCAGGAAAAATTTGATTCAGCACGAACCCGAATTTTTGGTGGTTCGTGCTGACCGAATTTTCCCTAAAATTAAAAAAAAAAATGCCGGAATGGTGGGAGCGGGGAGGCCGTCTGCGCTGTCAGTGGGCGGCAGAAGCCGGCTTCCGCCGCCCGCTGACAGCGCAGCCGGCCTCCCCGCTCCCACCATTCCGACATGTAGCAAACACTTACCTACATGCCAGCAGAGATGAGCGATTCTTTAAAGTTCGATTCGGACGAACCCTCATCTCTACTTATCACATAGTAGACATCATTTTGCCATACAATAAAAGAAACTTTTAAAAATGCCATTGAAAGTGGAATTACCCTTTAAAGGGAGTTTCGGCTTCCACTTTCAAAACCATCTTCTAAAATTACTCATGTTAAACGTTTTTCTTTTTTACAAAAAAATGAGTTATAACATTTGTGGTCGAATGTATCTTTGACCAAAGTACAAAGCAAAACACTTACTATGGTGAACTACAATTTGCTCACTAGTGCTTGTATAGTTTGGAGTGGGAAGCTGTGTTATGCTGCCGTATATGCTGCACCCTTTTCTGTATGCTGAATGCAGTGAACCTCGTGCTGAACTTTCTTTTTAATAAATTGCATAGTACTTCACTTTATGCTGTCTCCTGAGTTTTTCATTGCCAATAGCAGACTCGACCCTGACAAGGAAATTAAGGGCCTAGCAGCCCTGACCCCTCTGTGAAATCAGGATGACTAGGATAAGGGGGCCCTCCCGCATACGCAATGGCATTGGCACCCAGAGTGATCGCCCTCCTTGCCCAACCCAAGACATGGTCCTTGTGTGCTACTGAGCAGCAGAGGGACGCTACATCAAAAGAACATGCCAGGCTGGCTAGAGACGCAGAGCAGAGAAGTATAGAGGGCAACATTACAATAACACTTTTCATTTGCCTTCTTTATTGTCACAGTATTAACAAAAAGAAAAAGGTAACCTGTTAAATTTCCGCCACATACATTACATGGAATTTTCCTTGACACTTAGAACATTTGTGCACAGTTTGGAATAACTGAAACATTGCTAACTATTTACACAAGAAATTATCTTACATAAAGAATATACATATGTGTCACAAATTAGTATTGTTTAGTAAGAGAACGGTTCTTGTCTGTCTTGTCTGCTGGGTCATCCTAATTTTGGATGTGAAACCCCAAGTTCACCATATACTCACTTTGTTCTCAATGAATTCCTGCCTATGGGGGGGGGGGCAATTAGGTGGTGATAGCGCTCTGCATTGCTGTATCCCCCGTGAGATCCCTGCTCCTTCACAAGACATTTTTATATGGTTTTGAACTTTGTGCTACAAGTTTGCTGCATGTTTTGAGCTGCTATTTATTGGATTATTTATATTTTATCCTAGCACAGTATTTATTGTGCATTTATTAAGCCTACACATGTGTATCATCTGAATTGTAGTTTCAGACATGTAAGACTTAGACGTGGAGGCCAATTTATAACTAGTGTCTTGTAGCGCCACTTGAGCGTCGTCAGAGAGACACTATTAGCGCCTCAGCAGTAATACTGGCCACAGGCAGATGGCGCTTTTTGTGTTCGGCGCTGTAGGCTACCCGTGGCGCTGTGTCTTTTTGTGTTTTTTTCCAATGGAGATAGTGACAGGTAGCTCCATTGGGGAGGGCCAGAAATCATTTGAATGTAAATGAACAGTGCCAGTGTGGGCACTGTTAAACCACAATACTCAGGCATACAGCGCCATATGCAATACAATACAGGCTTTAACTGGGGATGGGTGCACAGTGACAAAGGGGATATACAAATTACATGACACATGAATGGCAGGCATGAAAACCACGGGTGACTGGGAGGCCGATTCATTAATAGCGCCAGGTAGCGACAGATGAGCGCCAGTAGCGTGATTTTCACAGCGCCAGCTAGTATTCGCTGTGCTTGGCCGGGGTTTGCTTGTTGACAGCGACTCAGTCGGTGTGCGGTAATGTTGAATACGGGCTTAGGAGTCGCTGTTTCACAGGTTCCGCGTTGTATGGGTGCGCCTAACAGCGAATGGCCAGAGCGAACGGCTTGCTGCAGATTCATTAACAAATCACGCTCCGAATTTTTTCGCGCTGTGAATTCCTTGTTTAAACCCCAGACCGCTGGCGGCGATGGATTTAAAATAGTTTTTAACCCCCAAACAACCATATTTTTTGATTGTAAAATTATACAAGTTTTTATAAACATTTTGTAATATGAATACATTAATATCAGACCTGTAATATCAATTCTGCACAAAATCATTTTTTTATTTTTTTTACCTTAAAAAAAAATCCTAACATTGCAGAAGTGGTCACAGAATTTTTGACATTAAAAAAAAAAAAAAAAAACATTAATAGCAATTAATTATGATTAGTTAAAGATTGCTCCATTGAAATGCATTGGACATCGCCAGGGAGCGACAGGTCATACCTGGCGCTGTGATGGGATTAGCAGCGGCGCTGTTCGTTGCAGTCGGCTACATGATGAATCCCGCGGTAGCTGTCGCTCTCGCCGGCGCTAGCCTCATTTAGCTTGATAAATGCGTCATTGTGGCCGACGCCGGGCGTACTTGAGTCGGTAGCCGCCGATAGCTGGCGGGACCTGGCGCTCGTCAGACACTACCTGGCGCTATCGCTTGATGAATAAGGGCACTAAGTACAATGGTGAACGAATAAAAACACAGAACAGGCCAAAGATCCCGTGTCACTTGACTAAGCACAAAAAAATTAAAATACACTAACCAGAAGTCAGCAAAAAAAATGGGACCGGAATGGCTAATTTAAGTCTATGGGAGACTTCAAGCACAAGCGTGGCTTGTGCTGGACAGCGTCATCACGTTTTATCAGAGCGAGCAGGAACTTTGAGATAGCGAGCGCTCCCGTACCCCGCGGCCCGTACCCCGCGAGTGTGGCGCCGCTACATTAATTAATACACAGTCTCACCCCACAGACATTAGCTGCAGGTACCTGACTATTGGGGATAAGGAATTTCTTTAAAGCCATCCCTTACAATATCGCTGTTGAAAGTTGGATTTTATATGCGAGTTTCGTCTGTTGGTTTGGTAAGCATAAATAAAGACGGGCAGGCAGCCCATTAGTACTAAGGATTTTACGCTATGTTTCTTTTCTAATTTTAATTCTATGTGACCTACGGGTTTGGAGTCGGATTTGGTATACAGATAAGGGGATTTGACCCCTAAAGAGTACCTAAAACGCATCTTGATCTCTATTGGTTTTGATGGAATCGTTTGCTGCTAATTACGAGGCATCTCTACAAAAGAGTTAATGTTTGAAGCGACAGTTAATTAAGATTGTCTGATACGTCATTTAAATATTTTTAGTGTTGGGATTCACAAGAAACGTGTGTATTGTCTACATTCAATTCAAACAAAATGAGGAAGGTCCCACTCCTTCCCCGTCACCCACCAAACCACAGCACCACTGCTATATTAAAAGTATTATTTTATTGTTAAGAAAATCACATATTCACAAACTTTGGACATAATTAAAAAACAGATAAGACAAAACACACTGTCGGGAGGGGAACAAAACTTGAAGGGGGGCAATGGGAATGGCGTTTCTAAGTACTATAGTCACAGTTAATTATCTCAAAAACCTGGCTGTGCTAATTAAAGTGCAATGTGCTAATTAATACCTAATATTCTAATCAAACTTATTTCATAACTTTCAATATAATCATAAAACGCAAACACCGTGCATCTTAATACTAATAACTAATATACATAAGGTACCTGAATTCCATAAAGCTAACATCTCCAAAGTATACAATGTGAGGACAAAGCCAGGAGGGATCAAAAGAAACAATCCAAAGTAAACAAAGAAGGTGAACTCACATGTGCCTGTGACCGCCCGCCCACTGCCCCCACGTCTACGCGTTGCGTGACGTCACTGGCGTCACTTCCTCAGGACATTGTCTACATTCAAGGTGCTTTGGTGCTAATTACCCAGCTTTAATAGACATTAATCCCCGCGGAGTTATTGATGTTTTTATACACAGTGAACTTCTACATGTTGTAAGACCGCACCGATACGGTTTAAAGTGGACCAACACCCAGGATTTTGACTATCCTGGGCTTTGGTCCACTTCCGCGGGGCACCCCGATCGTGGGTGCCCCGCTGTGTGAAACCCCCCCAGAAAGCCCCGAAAACTCACCTGACCCCGCTCCCATGTGACTCGCTCATCCAATCGCCACCGACGGACAAGGAGAGGCAGCGCCGGACAAGCTGAGCGCGGGCCGCCGCCGCCTCCCGCGCATCCCTCTTACAGGGAGCGCGCCCGCGCCGCCCATTCACAAACGGCTGGCGCGGGTGCGCGCCCTGCTAGAGGGACGCGCGGGAGGTGGTGGCGGCCCGCGAATGCGCTGCTGGAACAAGGTTCAGGTAGGATTTTCGGGGATCTGGGGGGTTTCACACAGGGGGGGTTTCACAACCCCGATCGGGGGTGCCCCGCAGTCAGGGAGCTGATCGGTCCGGGAATCTTATAGATTCCCAGGCCGATCAGGGGAGGGTGTTGGTCCACTTTAATAAACTCCAGCGCAGGGATAGACTTTTAATGCATTTTATTAGAATTTGGTCTTAGTAATATACGTAATTAATTGTAGCGCTGTGTTTTTGAAGTTACTTTACTTCTATCTAATTATGGGAGAACAACACTGAGCATCAGATGTGTTGTGGCGCTGTAGGGAACACAGCACCAGTGCTCTTGATACATGAAATGCTACATGGAGCTAGAAGAGGCGGTAAACATTTTTTTGGTGTCATAAATATGACTTGCTGGTAGTGCTCACCAAAAACACCTGCTGCTACTTGGCGTTAGAGTTTCTAAATAAGGCCAAAACACTTGATCTTATAGGGTCCCAACCAAGCTCAAGCGCCAGTAATGCGATGCAATACAATGTATCTTGCCAGTGATTTACTTGCCATGTAATTTACTTTCTATAATTATAGTTCGTATATATTGGCACAAAAATGAAATTCCTCCCTTCATCCACTTATGATGTCACAATAAGTGCATTTGTGATGAAATCTTAGACACAACTTGTACAACAAATACAGAAAAAAGGCTGTGTGAGCAGCACAGGATGCCAAGGAGGATACTGAAGTATGTAACATGGGTTCCTGCATGCAGCATGTTACCAACGGATGGTCATACAGAAGCAAGGTCAGCAACAGGCTAACCAGTCAGTAAATTGACCAAGTAGGAGATAAGACAACCTAACTGAAAGATCCAGTATTAGGCAGCTCAGAGTTCACAGCAGGTTCCACGATTTCAGAAGGTTTTTGTGTCAGTAGGCCAAGGCATGCGGTTAATCTGTGCAGATCCCTGGATCTCATCCTAGATGGTAGTCTGCTTCCAGGACTTTACATGCATGCTGGTGTTTAAGACAGATACCATTCCGGCAGGCATTATCACAGGACTGCCTAATCTTCAGCGATTCCTGTATGTTATTGGTTATCTTGTGATCCTTATCCATCCTGGTGTCCTGTATGCCTGGTTTTCTTATTATGTCCCTTGAGCCCTCCTGGCTTCCTGGACCACTCCATTGACTACACCTGCTATCTTGTACTGACCACGTAGTTTGACAGTTGGACTGTTAACCTGTTCTGCACTTGGGACAAACTGACCATTCACCGATTACGCTACTAATCTCTGATCCAGCTTCCCAAGCCTAGCGTCCCGACATCTCACACCATGGTGTGACAACCCAGACCCTTCTTGCAGCTCAGTCTGTCCTCCCTTGAGGGGGACTCCAGTTAGGACACAGGGGGGTCTTAGATTTCAGGTTCCCAGGTTGAGTGTCCTGTTGGTTTCACCCAGTTATCTGGCTTGGGGTATTAAACCACCAGCTCACCGGGGGCTTCCTTGCTCTCAGTACTCACCCTGCCCCTCAGCCTGGCAGATTGGATGCACTAATCATGATGAAGCAGGGTTTGCAAGTGGCTCATTGGCTGCCCCACTTTATTCCTCCGGGAGGCTGATTCATTAATAGCGACAGATAGCGACTGTTGAGCGACTGTAGCGGTATATTGACAGCGACCGCTAGTAGTCGCTGTGCTTGGCCATTGCTCGGTGGATGATAGCGACTCAGTCGGTGTGCCGTAATGTTGAATACAAGATGCTGAGTCGCTATTTGACAGGTTCGCTGTTGTATGGGAGCGCATGATAGCGACTGGACATAGCGACCGGCACCCACCATATTCATTAAAAAATCAGCCTTAAAAATTCCTAGCGCTGTGAAATGCATGTTTAAATCCCAGAGCGCTGGCGGCGATGTGTTAAAAGTATTTTTTTAACCCCCTAACCACCCAAAAAAAAATGGAATGATTTTGAAATAATATTCAAACCTGAATAGTTTAAAATCAGACCTGTAATATCAATTCTGCAAAAAAAAAAAAATTTTTTTTAAATTCCCAAAAAATACATTTTCAAAGGAAGAAGTGTTCACAGATTTTTTTTGGGAAATTACAAAAAAAAAAAAAATTAAAAAATAATTATTAATTAAAATACATTCTGCCATTGAAATGCATTGGAGAGCACCAGGTAGCGAGAGGTCATACCTGTCGCTGTTCAAGGATGTTCGCTGGCGCTGTGGGATGAGGCTGGGATAATGATGAATGAGTTGCTAGGTGGCGCTATCTCAGTCGCTAAGCAGTATCGGCTTGATAAATGTGTGATTGTGGAGGGGAGCCGGCGTTCTAGTTGCGGTACCTGGCTTTACTGGCCGGCTCCCCAGTCGCTATCTGTCGCTATCTGTCGCTATTCCTTGATAAATAAGGCCCTAAGTGTCCCTTTCTATTTAGCACTCCCCATTATATAATAACACAATGCAGCTGGCAGCCTCTGCTCACTCAGCTTTGGAACAGCACTCCTCAGGACCCAGGGGCTCAAGAGGGACCCAGAGGGATTAAGAGCCGTGGGGGACACCAGCAGGAAAAGGTGAGTATTGATCTCAATGGATGGATGTTGTGCCACCTTTATAATTCCAATGCTAGTCTGTCCAGATGTAGACAGACCTAAGAAAGAGACTGTCAAGCCCAGATGGACAGGATGAAAGTCTGCTCACTGCCTGTAGCTCATGATTTGGAAATGGGCCCATTGCTTTTCGGGGTGACCATCAGCATAATGGGAAATCTGATAATCATCTTCAGCTGGGTCCTGCAGGTGTACAAGGCATTTTTCACAGAGGGCTAAAGTCTGCCCTGAGGGCATTCAGAAAATGAACATCTTGCTGTGATCATAGTATCTCCTGGCCACGATATAAAGCCTTTTGCAGTTTTGACACTTCTGAGGCTGTTCAGGCCAGGTTAGTCAGAGCTGTCAGAGCTGGCACCCAGGGCAAAGATTCGAAATGGCGCACCCCATCTGTGCGTAGGCCCCCCTTAGGCTCCCCCCCTGACCTGCTGCACCCGGGGCAATTGCCCCCCCTGCTCCCCCCTAGCTACTTCCCTGTGCAGTTGCCCCGGATGCACACAGCAAGGGGAAATGTTTGTGTTCTAACCCAGCAGGAAACCCATTTGGCAATTGTATATCAGAAGGTAGGGGCAGAGCAAGATGGAGCGTTCTCAGCATGTGGCAATGGGACAATGGTTGAAAAAAAATATATATATATATATCCTATTCTGTCACAAGGAAAAACCCAGGAAAGCTAGTCTGGATAACCAACATTTCTTGTGAAATTAATGAGGGCTAGGCACCCTCTGAGAAGTTTGGTATCCTGCTTCAGTTGGACATATTTCCTCCATAAAAAGGTTCCTCTAACTACTGCTGCACATTTCCAAACTTGCTGCAGTACTACAAAAAAGCTCAGACATTTTAACCCAACAGCCAACTTAATTTTCATCAGCTGTTGAACTACAACTCCCAATATACCCCACCAGCCAGCAGCTGCATTAAAACCTGTAAGAGAGACCCAGGTTGCCTTTACATGATCAAAATAATCCACCCCCTGTTGCTCCCTTTCCGCAATGAGGCTGCTGTTAGCTGTCCAGAATTCTGCCGAGGGAATGAGAGGAGGGCCGGTAGGGCAGTATCAGCTACTAAATACTCCGCACACCAGCCAAGATCACATTCAGCCTAGGAACTGGATACATGCACACATCAGGATTACGCAGCAGGCAGGGGAATTTACGCATAAGGCTTAGGGTTTCAAATGATTCCTAAAAATAATCACTATTATGTATCCTACAGCCTGAGAGCTTGACAGCATAAATAGTGCATCATTTAACCTCACTTTTAAGTATATATTAAACAAGTGGTGCTAGCTATGTCAAATTGAAGAACGTAAATTAACAGAGCCCAATTGTCGTGCTGTATGTCCCAGGGGACTCATGCCACCACAATGCCGGCTCATACTGACTCATTCACATGGCTTTCAATATACAGCAGTAATTATATAGCAACGGGCTATATACTTCCAATAGAAAGGGTGAAATCATCCTTATTAAGAAGAAAACGCAGTGGGACATTTTACTGGCTGTTGCTCATGTAGACCGGCTGATCATACAATGACTGGCTTCCTATAAGGACTCCTGTATGGGCCCCCAGCAAAAACTGGCATAGGCCCAATTTATGTGCCATGCAGCTTAATCTCATGGCTCAAAGGAATTAAGGAATTTGGTTAAGAAACAGAAAGTGTTCACATTGTTTTAATGTTTAGTTATTTGATCTTGTAATTAATACAAAAAATGTAATGCCTCAGCACTCAGGTACATTCCCTCCCTCTGTGTATGGAAGTTGCTTACTTTCCACAATAAATATGGCAGATCCCCAATGTACATAACATCAGCAGGAAATCTCTGACCTTTTGCTGCATGCACCGATGCCCTTTTTCATACATACCCTGAAAGCTATACATGCCCTGATACCCATATTATCATGTGCAATGAAAGCCTGAAAGAAGTCCTTGCTGTCTGATCTTCAGCCTTATCCCTGCTTCCAGTCCTGGTTCCTGTGACCCTTCCCTTGTGACCAGACTACCCTCAACAAGCCTTGTAGACTCTCTTCAAGTAGATTTCCTGGTATGATTAGTTTATCGGTATGACCTTGGCCTATCCGACTACCTCAGTTATGTTTCTGGACTGATTTTCTGGTTGGTCTCACAACTTTTCTCGTTTCTAAGCTGGCCGCCCCAACCCCTGTCTAATGTTCTTGTACTGTATCTCTGCTTCTGACCCTTGGATCATACATTTGCACTCCTGGCTAAATATTTGGTGAAGCTAGTGTGACTTGCTGTGTGCATTGTGGCATGGATTGCAACCTGCATCCTGGTAAGCATTTTAGCTTTTAGACACAAAAAAGTGCAAAAAAAAGGTTTTTTCTGCCTTTTTCCCCAAACATGACCTGTACCTGTGATGGGCCATTTTTATAGGCAAGGTACATCATTTTTCCAATGAGAAAAGGGTATTTGTTTTTAAGTTTGGAAACAACAGAACCCTATGGGCTATGGAGAAAAAAATGGTGACATATTTAGCATTGCTCATAGGATGCTGTTATTTCCAAATATATCCTTACCTAGCTGGAAATGAATGTACCTAGGATGTAAAAATGTACAGGTGATTTTTTGGGGAAAACGTAGGACAAAGACTTTTTTTTTTCACTTTTGCACTTTTCTTGTGTGTTATCGCTATGAATATAACTGGGATGCAGGTTGCAATCCACACTACAATGCACACTGGAAGTTACGCTGGCTTCACCAAATTTTTAGCATGACCCTCTATATGTGCAGACTAGGTCCCTTCTCAGCCGATAGTAATGAGATCACATCTCATCATAACATGGACCATACCAAGCTACCGCCGCACACCAGCCAGTTAGCACGTCTTCCAAGGCTAACCTATAGCTTTCAATCTTAGCCTTTCTTCTAATCAAAGGAAACATGTCTGTGTGTCTATCATATTTTGGAATGCCCCCTGTATTCCATCCATGCCACCTTGGAAACCACTCATGCTTTGCATAAAACAACCCTGGGGCAAATCATATCACCACAGCACTGAAATACTTATGAATACCAGATATAACCCCCATGTAATTCAAAGTTTGTTTTAACACTCTTTGGCCTACATACAGTACCCGTGTTTCCACGAAAATGAGACATGTCTTATATTCATTCTTGCTCCAAAAATAGGTGCTATGGCTTATTTTCAGAGGATGTCTTAGCCACCTGGCAGCTGGCAAGATAGTGGCGGCAATAAAGCAACTCGAGTACAGTATGTGCACAGAGCCGCCTGGCAGCGGATTCAGCCATGTGCCCGGCATAATGGCACTCTGGGGTAAAACCAACAAGATCAGACATTAGAGAGCCATTATAAAAATACTAAGGAGGTATGTATTTGCTTTATCATTATAAATCCTATGAATTGAGTAGGTATTAATTTGGCTGGGGGGACATTATTTAGGCTATCAACATTAAAGGGTGAAGGAGCAAGATCTCATACTAAAGGACTGTGCGGGATCACCAACCTCCAAGCTGCACTTATGTCCATTTATAATTTATGAAATACAGCCTAAAACTTAAAGGTTTAAAGGGGACATTGCTCAACTTTTTTGTATATACTGACACAAATGTCACATGAAATTGATTAAACTTTGGTTCAAACTAACCTTAACCAATTTGGAACAGCAGCCCTACCCTCCGAATGTACTGATACAGCCAGGAGACATTTGATGCCAGAAATGTGACTACCAGAGCCGGAAAAAAAGCCAACAACATGATTTAGGGACATTAGAAAAACAAACCTTAAAACTGGGCAGAAATCAGCAACGGCCTCTGAAGGAGAAATATTGATCCACCCCCACCCGCCTTGGAAAATGTAAAAGATAATTCTTTGGTTGTAGCCCAGAGGACAATGGAAAGCTGCTTTTATAGGTTCCGGTGCTCTACTGCGATCGTAATTCAGCTTCTAGTTTTTCACTGGTGTGAGAGCATTTTATCCCACTTTATAGAGAGACGTACAAACACATGTTGCTGAAAAGAGAAATATATTGCTTACTCTCTCAATACCATGACTCCACTTTATCACTGAGGAAACCCGATCATCTCTTTAACACAGGAATGCATGGAAAAGACAACTGTTGAATAACTGTGGGGAGGGGGGATGCAGGGTAGAAAGCCTGGGAGAAGGGCTACATCCTCTACCAGGCTGATCTCACAGCTCTCTCATTCCCTCCCATGATCCTACCCTGCAGGAATTTACTGCACGTTTTGTGGAGCTCAATTTCAACCCCTCCCTTAAATCCATCCTGATTTAAATGTAAAAAAAAGCCTCTTTGTTCCTTTAATGCACAGTGATGAGACATGAATATGTAGAAGATAGTGGATTGTATTGTAATATATATTAGAAGCACTTTGGATATTAGCAATACCAAAAGTCAATTAATCTCGATTAATCTAGATTAAACTTTAAAGTTCCAAAAATTCTGGGATCCACAGACAGGCCACAAAAAAAAATAGTGCTTCACACTAAATGTATAGTAACAAACTATTTACACTTAAAAAAAAACACAATTTCCCTAATAAAAGCTATATATATATATATATATATACAGACATATACACAATGACCAGACATAAAAAAACAAATAGGAACCGGTCTGATTCCAACCCGCCTGCAATTCTGTTAGTTTAATCTAATACACTACAGCTATACCACTACCTCCCTAATTAATACCTAAAGTGGAATATAAAAGGTAATAGATATGCATTAATAAATAAATAGAATCACTACTGAATATGCAAATAAAAAGTGCAGTGCAACTAATCCAAGGCTCAATCCTTGATCAGGTATAAAAAAAATATGTAGACAATCAATCTAAGCTTGAGCAACAATATGCTCCTATAGTGCAATGTGAAAAGACAACTTGGAGGGCAAAAAGGCATAGCATGAATCTATCGCCAAATAACATTGAGAGCAGGGGGAGGGCAGAAAAAACAGCCATGGTACGGAGCTCACACATTACGTGACTGTTTGGTCACTTCCTCAGAGTGACACAGTGGTCATTTATTTTATTTAAAAATGCATATTTATTGCATATTTTAATTGTTGTACAGATTTAGCACTGGTTTATTTTTGTTTTTTAATTACAATTTTGTTTTTTTTGGGAGGGGGGATTTTTGTTCATTATTGCATTATAAAGTATATAATTTGTTAATATACATTTCGGGGGTGATTTACAACTTCGCTACTACGCTACTTCATGTGACTTTCGCCTTCCCTGCTTTCTCCATGTATGCGGCCAGAGGGGTCTGTTTTTTACTTGTATTTTTTAGAAAATGTGTTGTCATTGTGTTTTTTGTGTTTTATATTGTGTGATGGCCTAGTCTAGATAATAAAGATTTTTGTGATACATATTAACCGGCTGAGTGCCCTGCTTCAAGTTGGACTCCTTGGTTAGGGTGTTCTTTAGTGTTATACTACAAGAAAAGAACAGAAGTGCTGTGGGGAGTAAAATATAAGTAAATGTGTTTTTGTGTTTTGTAAAGAAAAAAAAGATAACCCCTTCCCTCTAGGCATCCTGCTTTGTGATGCTCCATTTGGGGTGCAAAAGAAAGCTTTTTTGGGGTAAAAGGGGTTTACCAAACAAACAGTTGATGCAGTGTCAGTCTCACACTGTCTGGTTAATAAAAGGAAGATGATTTTTTTTTATCCTCCTATGCCTCCAGTGCCCCCCCCCCCCAATCCTGACCACAAATTGAATCCTGAGACTTGTGTCAGGTTGACACCCCCTCCACCAATGATAGGCTAGAATGTAACCCTCCATGCTGTCACTCAAGCCCAGCTCATTCCAATGTAATGTACACAGTGTGCTTGCATCACTCAGTCCTGCCACTTTACTCCCATTACAGAGGACATGAGGCTGAAAGTTTATTTTAGAAATACTCTGGCACAATAGCTTTGCTTTTCAAAAGTAAAACAATGAGAATATGGTCACGTGTAACCCTTCACAATGGGAATACTTTTGAATGTGCCCGGACAATTGGGTCGATTCAAAGAAACATGTAACAGCTTGGATTTGGGTGCCGATCATCCTATTTTTCACGTCCGCTCGTGCGTTCGTATGAACTTGCGAGTGATTCTATAAGCAAATACGTTTCTATCCTAAAATATACGTCCGTTCGTATGGCAGTTCGGGAATCAGACCTATGTCAGTTTCCATCCTGAATTTTCCGTTTCATTTCTCAGGTTGCAACATTGGTTTTGCCCTTTTTCCTTTTTTGTCTGGACGTAAATCCTTCTGATCTCGTGGCTGCGCACTACAAACTTACCTCATTAAAGTGCATTCTAAATATTTGGTCTTTTATTTTTCTTTATTTCATTCATTTTGTAGTAACCAACCATTAATGAATGCATTTGCATAAGTAAATCTTACTTTGTTTAATTTTTAGTTAACTTGCATTTTTTACTTGTGGATTTAATTTTAATATTTAGGCTTCAAATGGTACAACTTAAAATTTTGTGTGTGGTTACCCACACCCTCTATATACAGATTGCTCTCAAATATAAAAAAACACCCAGCAACTTCTGCATGTTATGAGCCTAGAAACAGCCAAGATGGCGGGTCAGGTATTATCGGGCAGCCTGCAAACAGAAAGGGCCTTGTGACTGTGTTGCTCTGCATTCTTTGATTTCTGACCTTTCCGTGCCCCCAGCTCTGCTGTGTCTGTGCAAAATACAGCAGTAACCCACATCCTGCACTTTATCCCGCTCTCCTCTCCTCAGTAAGTGTGATGCATCTGACCAAAGATGTGCTTAAATAATTAAACAAAGCAAAGGTAAACAACTACACCAATAAATGCAATCTAAAAATTTTATTCTAGTACATCAATTTAAAAATAAATACCAAAGGACATAAGTTTCTTTAATTAACGCAAATAGATTGCAAAATAAAGGTTTACATGCAAAGGACTAATTAAGGTCCACATTAAAATGCTTTTATAAGGCATACATGAATCAGGTATGCATTGCCATACAATTTATGGCCTCGGCCATGCTGATACATGCAGTTCATTGGAGCTCAAGACGCGCAGACTCCTCCACATAGCCAAAAAACCTGTTCAAGAACAGCAATACGACTGCTAAAAGGTGTCGGCAGTGGCTTTCGTTTAAAACGTATTTAGAGGTTTGAAAACTGTTCTCTGAATCACACCTAAACACATTCGATTATCCTAAGTTTTACGTTTTGATCCTAAGTTTAAGGATTTGATCCTAAGTTTTACGTTTTGATCCTAAGTTTTAGGATTTGATCCTAAGTTTTACGTTTTGATCCTAAAATTTAGGAACGAACTTGCGATGATCGTAAGAGCATATACGCATTCGTACGTAGGCTCGTGCGAGTCGGAAATGGCCAAAAAAACAGGAAAAAATGACTAACACCCACCCAAACTTACGATTCTCGATCCGAAATCAATTAACTTTTGCTCTTTGAATCGAGGGGAATGACTTTCAGTGGACCTAAAGTCATTTTTAACCCATTCATCACTGAAGGCCACATCCTGGGCTGTATATTGATATAATTAAGAGAAGCAGCAATACTCTGGGGGAAATAAAACATATCTCCTTTTCTCAGTGGGGCGGGGGTCTTACTTGTCTTACCCTACTGCACATTTGCATAAACATCCAGGGTCAAAGTTGGGGGGGTCTGTAGCAACCAGTGGTCCATTGCAAACATGAACTCTTATAGCAGTTTGCCTTTCAAATAGAAATGTAGAAGCCTGCACTATCCGCTTCCGGTGAGGCTGGGCTCCTAGTGAGGAGTGACTACCACTAACCAAATTAAATGGAGTGACAGGGATGGAAGAGGGACCTTGATTTAGAATAAAGGTCCGCTTACGAGGAGCATTTTGGCACTGGCTCCCCCATTTTTCATAAAAAACATCCATCCACTGGTGCACATATAACCAGCAGCCGCAGAGGTTCTTCTACTAGCACTGCTGGCAAACTTGGTAGCATCTCCATGTTGCATACCAAAGTTCCTGCAAATGATGGCCATGTCCATGGCAAGTGACGCATCACACTGGAGCAGTACTGGCTCACCACATGGTGACACAGCCGCAGGACCAGGCTTTCTATATTGAGTATTGGTCCAGTCAGAAATATGGAGAGCCTCTACAATGATCATTTTTATGAATATTTTCCAGCTTCTGGACAATGTTTAACCATTGTATTGAGATCACCACTCTACATGAGTCAAGTGATCTCATCATGAGAAAAGCATATAAGACCTATATCATGAGGCACATGCTTTTCCTTTGGTACTCCAAGCATTTACCTCTTGCACCCCTCATCTCCACAGTTAGGAGTACTCATCTACTCCCTGCTGATTACATGCAATAAGAGAAGGTAAGCTGTAACAACCAATGCCTCCTGCTGGAAGAGGTGGTGGCAGCTCCTGACTGCTGATAAGATCTCCCCCCCCCACCAAGTAGAAGGGGGAGGCACTGGAGGTCCCACCAAGTAGAAGGGGGAGGCACTGGAGGCCCCACCAAGTAGAAGGGGGAGGCACTGGAGGTCCCACCAAGTAGAAGGGGGAGGCACTGGAGGCCCCACCAAGTAGAAAGGGGAGGCACTGGAGGCCCCACCAAGTAGAAGGGGGAGGCACTGGAGCTAAGCTGCTCTTAGCCATAGCTTAGCTGCATCTCTGGATCCCAGAAGTGGTAAGTATATTATCCTGTTCCTAGGCTGACATTTTAGTATTAGGCTGCAGTACATGCCAAGTCAGGAAGCCCTTGGGGGGGAGGGGGGTTAGCTAGGCAGACCTAAAGTCTTATTCCGAAAGAAGCGGAGGCATTTATAGAAACATGCCAGGCAGGTGGGGCCTTGTAGATATGTATTAGGATCAGAGGATCAGATGTGCTGACAGGTGTACTGTAAGCAGTGCTTAGTAAAGCATCTTCATGGTAATAAATATTGGGATGATTAGGATACCCTTCCCTACATTGAAATTCACAGAAAAAGATCTCGTGTACCCAAAGTAATGCGTAGATGGCATGCGATAAGGGCTCATTCCGGCCCCCCTGGCAGGTGCTCTGCCTAAGCCTTTCCTGGGCCCTGGAGTTGAAGCAAGGTCAGATGTTGCAATAACACAGACCTGAAGCAGCCATAGCCCCCCTGGCATCTCATTCTGTGAGCTGGTCACTTGAAGAAAGCAGGAGATGCGAACATGAGCAGCTGATTTATGTGCTCGATAACCCAGCCGGTTGCCATGTTACCAACAACACAACAGCCGAGCCTGATCCACAAACACGGATCATATTCAAATAGTGTCTCATCTCAATGGGAGACGGGAGGGGTGGTGCGCACTTGTCTGGTCACTGCAAAATGTTTTTGCTTGCTCTCGGGGGATGCCAACACCCAAAACTGGAGCAGCCCTCGACGCCCATCGCCCTGCATCGTGCACAAATAACGAAACAATGACGCAATCTCACATGTAAGAGTGCGTGTGCAGAGCATGAGAGGAGGTCCGGGGAAAGGAGAAAGAGCAGGGCGTGGGAAAATGGTTTGGAGGGAGAACTAAAAGGGAGAATTAGGGGATGGATTAACCTTCTTGGTTGTGGGTACAAACCTACCAGAGCGGCTGAGATGTTCTGGCTAATGATTACATATCACAGGGCTGATCTAAACCTGATCTCTCAAAGTCCCAAATGCATGGGAGCTTAAATTTAATAAAAAGAGAATCTCATCAGCCTTATTTAAAGTTATTTAAAGCAGTTCTAGGACCTGCAGGGACCCTAAAAAAATGGGATGCCCGTGAGGAAGTGGTGGACCAAAAGTGGGCCAAGACCCTAGGTTTTGATATGCTTTAAGGGTTCAGATCTCTTATTTGGGATTTACTTTTAATTCCTGTAGTAAGCCCAAGTTCTCAAATAACTAGAACAGCAGAATCATGGATGTTACCAGCAGTATCAGACTGTGGACTGGAGTATCTTAGACCCACCAAAGGAAATCATTCTTTGGGCTCACCGGAAATAAATCATTCTAGGGACCCACCCTTTAGCTACACAACCAGAAGTTTAAACCCCTTGTGAGTTGAAGAAGGGACTATGTAATATATGGGTAGGTGTAATGGTGGTGTCAAGGACAAGACTCATTGCTGCCTCTGCTACATACAGAAAAAGTAAGGAAGGCTGAAAGGAAACACATCTATGCAGTTTGTCTCTTTTGACTAAAGCAGGCTTGATGCAAAGATGTTAAAACACATTAAACCGGACCTTCACCACGATTTAATGAAAAACCCAAACGCTTAAAAAACGGTTCCCCAGCATCTAAAATTAATATATTTTAAGTTTTTAGTCACTAACTTATTATTCTTTCCCCCACTGGGCTGCAACTCTGTTCAGGAATTTAGGATACGGGCGCAGCCATCTTGACTCAGAAGCATCACACTTACTGAGGAGAGGAGAGTGGGATAAAGTACAGGGGGCGGGTTATAGCTGTGCTTTGCTCAGACAGAGCAGAGCTGGGGTCAGGTAAAAGTCAGCAGTCCCAGAATGCAGAGCAGCACAGTCAGGAGTCACTTCCTGTTTGCAGGCTGCCTGATAAGATGGCGGCTTCCATAAGCCGCCATCTTGGATGTTTAAAGGCTCATAACATGCAGTAGATGCAGGTAGGATGATTTTTAATGTGAGCAATCTGTATGTACAGGGTGTGGGAAACATATAAGATAGACTCTTATTCAGAGTGAAGGTCCGCTTTAAGTATTTGTAATACCCAATGGTTTTCATTTCATATGTTCACCATCGATGTGATGTTCAGAGGACACCCAAAGCCCAATTTCCACTGAATTCTTCCCAGAAGAGGTAGCTTCTAGAGCAGCAATACTCAACTGGTGGCCCGTGGTCCGAATACGGACCTCAGTGCCAGATTTCCGGACCCCTGCCCTGACAGCCCTTCACTCAGTTGCTTCTGTGTTCTGAGTTCTCACTTGATCAGCGAATAGAGTGCTTAGCCTCCCTGCCAGTGTCATGGCTCCCTGGAACCTAGCATTGCAATATAAAGTACTGCACAGGCATTGTGGCAAGTGGCATTGCAAATTACTTTGTCTCTTTGCCCCATCCAATCCTTTCCCACTGCCCCAGCTCAGCCTCATCTGTCCCTGTTCCACCATCTCTTCCCCCAGCTTTCCCATCCATTCCTGTCCCCCCAGCTTTTCCCCATCCACCCCACCCCATCCATTCCTGTTCCCTCAGCTCCGACCCAACTATTCCAGTCCCCTCAGCTCTGCCCCATCCATTCCTGTCCTCCCAGCTTTTCCCCATCCACCCCACCCCATCCATTCCTGTGCCCTCAGCTCCGACCCAACTATTCCAGTCCCCTAAGCTCTGCCCCATCCATTCCTGTCCCCCCACCTTTTCCCCATCCACCCCACCCCATCCATTCCTGTTCCCTCAACTCCGACCCAACTATTCCAGTCCCCTCAGCTCTGCCCCATCCATTCCTGTCCTCCCAGCTTTTCTCCATCTACCCCACCCCATCCATTCCTGTTCCCTCAGCTCCGACCCAACTATTCCAGTCCCCTCAGCTCTGCCCCATCCATTCCTGTCCTCCCAGTTTTGCCCATCCCATCCCCGGCCTCCCAGCTTTGCCAATCCATTACTCCTTCTTCCAGCGCTCCCCATTCATTCCTGTCCTTCTAGTTCTGCCCATTCATTCCTTCTCCCAGCTCTCTCTCCATCTCTCCCTGCCCTTTCTGTTCTGTCTATCCATCCCTCCTCCTTACCTCTTCTCTCCCTTCCATCCTTCTCCCCGAAGCCCTATCTATCCATCCTTGTTACCAGACCTTATTGCCGGTAACATTTTGGGCCCTGGTCCGTCCCTGTACATGGTCTGCACAGAATGCAAGCCCCTACCCAGCACCCAGCATATCCTTCTCTGCAGGCCGCGTGCTGCGGGCCAGAGCTGTAGGTTCTGTGGGGCCAAAAAAACACCTTTTTCCCAGTGCTCAATAGGATTTTTGGGGTGGGGGGGCAAGCAGCCTTTTTTAGTTTTGCCTGGAGAATCTATAGCCCCTCTCCCATTGTGCTGATTTCTATCTATCCCTCCCCTCCCCTCCCTCCGGACCTTCACCTCTCCGGAAGCCTTTACAAGAAGTGTTTGAGTAGCCCTGAACTAGAGGATGTGCTGGCCACTGCAGTGTGTGCTGCAGCTTCCAGTTCCAGAACCAGCCTAAACCAGATGAGTATAGATAGGAGAATATAGAACTGCTTTAAACCCATCCTATTGCTGTAAGTCAATAATGCTAAACATTCATCATCTTCAGTTTCTCGTCTAAAATAAATAAAGGTGGCACATGCTCAGTCAAGTTATTTATGAGATGTGCAGCAGAAAGCGCTGCAGTTAAGGGAATGCAGACTACGCTACCGTTTGGTGTTTTAGCAAAATGTAATTTATGGGAATAAAAAGGATTGAGTTCTCTTTTTTTTTTGTTCCCAGCAGTAAAAGCACAGGTGCAAACATGGCGACGGATCAGCATTAAGTCAAATGAGATAAAAGTAAATTCCTTACGAAGTGAGATTAAGCTCATGTGGACGGCTGGAAAAATGAACTCACTGTTTGTTCTGCACAAGTGAGAAGGATGGCTGGCCTCTGGGAGGGAAAACGTTTGATCGCGCAGGATATCGTTGTCAATCACGTAAAAAAAAATCCCACGCTGCTCCTTTAAAACCACACTGCGGTCATGACCGGCCTCTGGGGGTGTGCGAGCTGTGTGGTCGCACAGGGCGCCATCCCAGGGTGCCAGGAGGCATATACACCTCTTTCTCTCTTTTGTTTTACCCCTTTATCCCTCTTTTCCGCACTTTGTTTCCCTCTTTTTCAAATGTACTTCTTTCTCTTTTCCACAACTCACATTTCTTTGCCTCTCTCTCTTTCCCATGTTCCATCTTACTCTCGCTCTTCTCCACATTCCTTTTCCCTCCTTCTCCCTCCTTCTTCTTCTCTGTTTCACATTCTCCCTTTCTTTTTCTCTTTATCAAACCCGCTTCTCTTTTTTTTCCACTTTCTCTTCTTTCTTTCTGCATTCTACATTCCAATCTTCCCTCTTTCTTTTCCACATTCATCTTTTTCTCTTTTTTACATTCCTTCATTCTCTCTCACTTTTATAGACTCTCTTTCAAATTCCCCATTTTCCCTCTTTATCAGGTTCCCTTCTTCTCTCCTTTCTACATTCTCTTTCTCACTCTTTCATTATTCCACATTCCCTCTTTCGTTCCACATTCTTCTTTTTATCATTCCTTCATTCTCTCTCTACTTTACACATTCACTTCTTCTCTCGCTCTCTCTGTTCTACATTTCCCTGTTCCCTCTTTCTTTTCCACATTACCTCATTCTCTCAGCATTTTACATGTTCTCTTCTTTCCTTTCTTTTCAACACATCCCTTCATTTTCTCTCTCTTTTCCACATTCTCCTCTTTATCTTTCTCTATGCTATATTCCTTTATTACCTTTTTCACAATCTCTTCTTCCCTATCCCTTTTCCATACCCTCTCCGTCATACTCTCTTTTCCACATTCTCCTCTTTATCTATGCTACATTCCTTTCTTTCCTTTTTCACAATCTCCTCTTCCCTATCCCTTTTTTGCTCTTTTATACATTTCTCCTTACTCGCTTTTTCACATCCCCTTCTTTCCCTCTTTGTCACATCCACATATCTCTCTCTTTTCCACATTCTCTTCTTTTTTTCTCTCTTTTGCACATTTCCTTATTTTTTGCCTCTTTTTCACATTATCGCGCTCTCACTCTTTTTGATATTCTTCTACACGCTTTCTCTTTTTAATGTCCAGTCTTCCCTCCTTTCCAGATTCCCTCATTTCTCTACCTTTTCTACATGACCTTTTGCTCTCTCATTTTCCCACATGTTGTTACCCCTCTATCTTAACCAAAATCAATCTTTTTCTCTCTTCCACATCATCTCCTTCTCCCCCTCTTAACCAATTCCCCTTGACTTTCTATTTAATTTTTGCTCTCTGACTCCTGTATACCTTCCAGCTTTCTCTTGAGTGTGGATTCATGTGTATTTGTTTGAGGGACACCATCCTGAAATCTTGCACAGGGCAACATTTACCCTTAGGCCCCCCCTGACTGTGATAATAATGTTACGCTATACAGAGCAATAACAGGGTACAAAGAGCACTATCCCATAGGAGACATAGGCCCTTATTTATGAAGGAATAGCGACAGGTAGCGACTGGTGAGCGGCCGGTAATGACGGGCCCCGCCACGAGAACGCCGGCTCCCCACCACAATCACACATTTATCAAGCCAATCCTGCTTAGCGACTGAGATAGCGCCATATAGCCACTCATTCATCATTATTCCAGCCTCACCCCACAGCGCCAGCGTCCGACCTTGAACAGCGACAGGTATGACCTCTCGCTACCTGGCGCGCTCCAATGCATTTCAATGGAACAATCTTTAAATATTAATAATTAATTGTTATTAATGTTTTTTTTTTGTTTAAATGTGAAAAATTCTGTGACCACTTCTGCCATTTTAAATAATTTTTTTAAGGTAAAAAAAAAAAAAGTACAGAATTGATATTACAGGTCTGATATTAATGTATTCACATTACAAAATTATTTAAAAAACTTTTTTTTTTTTGGTTTCCAAAAATATGGTTGTTTGGGGGTTAAAAAACTACTTTTAACCCATCGCCGCCAGCGCTCTGGGGTTTAAACATGCATTTCACAGCGCGAGAATATTTTGAGCGTGATTTTTTTATGAATATGGTGGAAGCCGGTTGCTCTGACCATCGCGGAACCTGTCAAATAGCGACTCGTAACCTTGTATTCAACATTACTGCACACCGACTGAGTCGCTATCAACAACCGAACAACGGACAAGCACAGCGACTACTAGCGGGCGCTGAGAAAATACCGCTACGGTCGCTCAACTGTCGCTACATGTCGCTATTAATAAATCAGCCTCCCCGTGCCTTGTCGGGGCGGTGTGGCTTCCACATGTATCTGCAGATATATGCAACCAAATCTCTGTCTTTCCACATAGCTAGACATGTTTGTTGCTTGATATTTAGATGATGAGAGGGTTAAACTGGGCGGTAAATTAGTTCCCAGGCCCTGAATAATAATAATAATTTTGTATAAATAATAGTGACTGAGCTGCTCCCACCCCCTTTATTCAGTAAAATCCCGGGTTGAATTTTGGCCCCTGTCCTCCACAGGGGATGAGAGCAGTGTGATTGCTATGAAAGCCCCATATTTTGTGCAGATCACCACCTTTCAGCCTTAGAGATTCACCTAGATTCTCATAGGTTTCTAGTCGGCTAGATCACCACAATGGGGCCACAGCCAAATAATCCTATAAATATTACTAACCTTCTGCTGCTCTATTCAAAACTAAACCTTGGATTTGGGAGTAATAGAAATGAAACCACCTTTGCTTCACTACAACGACTTCATTAGAGAGCTTTGAGCCTTGCTTTTAATTCATCGGGGTCCTCTCTAGTGATCCACTTCAGGCGCCACTCATTAACATATCATCTACCAGATGGTGAAAAGGCCGAGGGTTGCATTCGGAAACGGACACCCCGTACCCTGGTATTCACAGGGAAAGCGAAAAGCCTGCTTTGGCCAGAGACAGAATGATGTCACCCCTGCGGCTATCTGATCCATGTGGCCAATGGATTTGTGCAAGAGCCTCTTACAAGGGGGCCCAGAGAGTTACGTTGGCTCCCACCCCATGAGCTCACACAACTCTATTTCGGGAGGCTTTGTTGACTCTGATTCTTAGCACGTGTAAAACATCTGTTGCCCGGGAATGGGTGAAACGATGCTTCTGGAATGCCCTGTTGTGACGAGGAAACTATGGGATATCGTCATGGTGATTAGACCAACCCTTCCCCCCGGCCTGGGAAATCAGAATGACATCATCTGCTGCCCAATGCTAATCACACCTCCCTATTATCCCAACCCGTCTCTGTACAGACATGATGACCGGCAACCTTTTCGCCAGCTCAATCTCCTTGTCTAATTGATGTCGGGGTGGACTGCGCCATTCATTGAGGGCTACGCCTTGCACATTCTATACCTTGTTACATCACAGTTGGCAACCAGAGCTTATTTCTACAGACAGTCCTGATACAGGAATCCAGAATGTTGAGCTAATCAAATGTGTGAAGGGTGAATGGTTAGAACTAGGTTGTGTTTTTAAATTAAATTCTTAATTAATATTTTGGCCATATGCCCATCATCATTATCTTCTTAATGTACTAACTTATCTGTTCCCAGAGCCTGGTGGTGCTTTGTCCTTTATGCCTATAGTTTCTTTGTCCTTTATGCCTATAGTTTGGTGGTGGTCAGCTTGTTAGTTACACTTAAAGTGGACCTCCAGTCATCGGGTGAGAAGACCTTTATGTATCCTTGCCTGGAAGTCTGTTATTAAAACGAATCACAATACAGTACACCAGAGTGCTTTAACTAACCTCACCTCAGAAACAAATGCTTAGTTCAGTGCCACATACTTCCATTTGGAGGCCATGCAACAGGTGTGTGCAGCTACTTCTTATTCTCCACTGCATAGGGAGGCATGGAGAAAAGGAAAGTATCCGAAAAGTGGATAGATTAGGGTCCCTGCAGCCCACAAGTTACTATTTCCCATGCCATTCCTGACTTCCCTGTTCCTGCACCCAGCCATTCAGAAAGGCTGGCGATGGGAGCGCTCCCCAGACGACAGGGATACTGGGGATAGAGCCAGCAGCTGGGCCACGCCAGCCAATCAGCAACCTCAAAAATTTCAACTGGGCCTGGCCTCAGCGGTGGAAAACGTTTTTTTTTTGGGCTGCATCTCCCAATGAACTCGGGGTGGAGGGGCAAAACATGTCCCACTGTGATCCTAAGCACTTTTAGTTTATTTTAATTGGACCACTTCAAGCCGGCTGCATCGACAAAGGATGGGGAAGAGGGTTTGTACCATTTTAAAAGGTTGCTAGAAGAGTAGTAAGCATATGTAGCAGAAGCCTGAGATCAATCAGCCTACATACTCACTTTCTTGGTGGTACTACTACTTTCTGGTGAGTAGCTCTCAAATATTTGTCTGCATTGCATGTCCCAATGTTGGAGACTCAAAATTAAGAGTAGGGACCACACTAAACACAGAGTGCCTTGCCGGGGCAGTGTGGCTTCCACATGTATCTGCAGATATATGCAACCAAATCTCTGTCTTTCCACATAGCTAGACATGTTTGTTGCTTCATATTTAGTTGATGAGAGGGTTAAACTGGGCGGTAAATTAGTTCCCAGGCCCTGAATAATAATAATAATAATAATTTTGTATAAATAATAGTGATTGAGCTATTCATTTACTCACTTTCTTCCCGATTCCTGTTCCAGCAGTGGTGTTGTAACCAACCCAGGAAGGTTAGTACATAGCCTGATGTCAAGCTTTCACTAGATGTAATCATTGCAGACTATCCCTAATGACCTGATTAGGTGCACCAAGTATTATTAGATTGGTCCACATTATGGCACGCTACGCAATAGTATATACGTATTATTATTATGTAAGGGTGTCTTTACTAATTTATTACCAAACCATGTCTGTGGAACTAAATGCTCCAGTACTTTACCGCTTGCTGGTATTTTGTATCTAGTCGTCCATACAATGCTTTAAGACAGAGGCAGGAAAATATATGTAATTTTATATAAGGCAAGTGCTCCTTAAACTCGCTTGTAAATGGACTTGCTGCCCTCTAGTGGATTGCAGGTAAAATAACAGCCTTCATTATAGCAACATTGATGGGCATTCAGGGAGACACTGACCTTATTCTTCTTAAGTAATTGCTTCACAAATGATTGACATCTACCGTCTGCAATAATGCCCGAGCTTCATTACCTCTGGCCCTGAGATGGGAATGTTACAAAACCCTTACACATCTAAAATACCTAAAACTCAATCAAGGGGACTAAAAGAAAACCCCATCACTGTATTGTCATCTACATTTAAATAGTACTGCTCTATTTAGTTCAATTGCAGGTCAGACAGTTTTTTTTTTCTTAATTCAGAAGAATCTGAATCAATTTGACTTTCCCAGTTTTGTTCCAGTCCCTCCCTGTCCGGGATGCCCCGCTGTATGAAACCCCCCAGAATGCTGCTTTTCACTCGCCTGGTTACAAATGTGCGGACTCTCTTCCAGTGAGAACCATCTGCCATGACTATGAGGCTGATTTATTAATAGCGACATGTAGCGACAGTTGAGCGACTGTAGCGGTATCTTCACAGCGCCCGCTAGTAGTCGCTGTGCTTGGCCGTTGTTCGGTTGTTGACAGCGACTCAGTCGGTGTGGCGTAATGTTGAATACAAGGTTACGAGTCGCTATTTGACAGGTTCCGCGATGTATGGGTGCGCATGATAGCGACTGGTCAGAGCGACCGGCTTCCACCACATTCATCAAAAAATCACGCTCCAAAAATTCAAGCGCTGTGAAATGCATGTTTAAACCCCAGAGCACTGGAGGCGATGTGTTAAAAGTAGTTTTTTAACCCCCAAACCACCATATTTTTGGAAACCAAAAATAAAAGTTTTTAAAATAATTTAGTAATATGAATAAAAAAAAAAAAAAGAAAAAAACACATTAATAACAATTAATTATTAATATTTAAAGTGGACCAACACCCAGGGGGGATCGGCCCGGGAATCTATAAGATTCCCGGGCTGATCAGATCCCTCCCCGCGGGGCATCCGAAATCGGGATGTCCCGCAGGGAGGAACCCCCCAGGAGGCCCACAATCCTTACCTTACCGGCGATCCAACGGCGCATGCGCGAGACGCGGCCGCGTCTCTCGCTTCCCTCTAGCAGGGCACGCTCCCGCGCCGGCCGTTTTGTGAATGGCCGGCGCAGGCGCGCTCCCTGTTAGAGGGAAGCGAGAGACGCAGCCAATGACAGCGCTCTGGTATGCGCGTCCAAGCGGCTTTGGACGCGCATACCAGAGCGGCTCTGAGCGCTGTCATTGGCCGGACGAGGTCACGTGGGAGCGGGGAGAGGTGAGTTTTTGCGGCGATCGGGGGGGTTTCACACAGCGGGGCACCCCCGATCGGGGTGCCCCACCTAAGTGGACCAACACCCAGGATAGTCAAAATCCTGGGTGTTGGTCCACTTTAAAGATTGTTCCATTGAAATGCATTGGAGAGCGCCAGGTAGTGAGAGGTCATACCTGTCGCTGTTCAAGGTCGGACGCTGGCGCTGCCGGCTGAGGCTGGAATAATGATGAATGAGTCGCTATATGGCGCTATCTCAGTTGCTAAGCAGCATCGGCTTGATAAATGTGCGATTGTGGTGGGGAGCCGGCGTTCTCGTGGCGGGGCCGTCATTACTGGCCGCTCACCAGTCGCTACCTGTCGCTATTCCTTCATAAATAAGGGCCTATGTCATCCCACAAAGGAATGACTAGAATGGGGATGCATACTGCCTCGTCCCCTGCATCCTCAGAAGTGTGCGCGCTCCGGCCCCAGCTTATCTGAGTGGCTGGGGTAGTAGTGCACACAAGCCGCCGGGGATGTAGGGGATGCGGCAGCGCATGCTCCCTGCTCACAACAATGAGATCCGTTTGCAAATGACGTAGTCACAGCAAACAGCTCTCATTGTGCCATCGGAAAGGTGAGTGTTTATGGGCGCCCCGAGGGGTTCACACAGCGGGGAAGGCCAGTGGCCGGGCCAGATGGGTTTTTATCCCGTGGACCTATTCCCCACAGTGATCTCTGAACCCACTGTGTTCGAGATACTTCTGGTCCTTTTTAATTGGGGTCTGTTTACTTGAAATGAAAAGAAAAGAAACACCATTCCATACCCCTGCAACTTCCTATTAGAGCTGCGACCACACAGTGACTGTAATGACCAATTGTGTCACTGACACCGGCACAATGCTACAATAACTCAGGATACTAACCTGTGAATGAGAGACTTTTGGCTGCATGGCTCCGAAAATGCCCTGGAGCTGCTTATCCTGGGGAAGAAAACGGGGAGGCCGATTCATTAACAGCGGCAGGTAGCGACAGTTGAGCGACTGTAGCGGCATTTTCAGAGCGCCCGCTAGTAGTCGCTGTGCTTGGCCGTTGATCGGTAGTTGATAGCGACTCAGTCGGTGTGCTGTAATGTTAAATATTGGGTGAGGAGTCGCTATTTGACAGGTTCCGCGCTGTATGGGAGCGCATGATAGCGACTGGCCATAGCGACCGGCTCCCACCATATTCATTAACAAATCACGCTCAAAAAATTCTCGCACTGTGAAATGCATGTTTAAACCCCAGAGCGCTGGAGGCGATGGGTTAAAAGTAGTTTTTTAGCCCCCAAACAACCATATTTTTGGAAACCAAAAAAAACAAGTTTATAAAAACATTTTTGAATATGAATACATTAATATCAGACCTGTAATATCAATTCTGTACTTTTTTTTTTTTTTATTTTGTTTACCTTAAAAAAATTATTTAAAATGGCAGAAGTGGTCACAGAATTTTTCACATTTAAAAAAAAAAAAAAGAATTAATAACAATTAATTATGAATATTTAAAGATTGTTTCATTGAAATGCATTGGAGAGTGCCAGGTAGCGAGAGGTCATACCTGTCGCTGTTCAAGGTCAGACGCTGGCGCTGTGGGCTGAGGCTGGAATAATGATGAATGAGTCGCTATATGGCGCTATCTCAGTCGCTAAGCAGGATTGGCTTGATAAATGTGTGATTGTGGTGGGGAGCCGGCGTTCTCGTGGCGGGGCCCATCATTACCAGCCAGTCACCAGTCGCTACCTGTCGCTATTCCTTCATAAATAAGGGCCTAACCTGTGAATGAGAGACTTTTGGCTGCATGGCTCCTAAAATGCCCTGGAGCTGCTTATCCTGGGGAAGAAAACCTAGTTCTCCGCTTTTTCCCAGGGTTTTTTATTTTTAATTTATTTATTAGTTTTTTATTTCTTCCTTTTCTACTCTTCCATTCCTTTCTCTTCTTTTGCTCCCTTCCCATTGCCCCTCTTCTCTTTCTTCCTTTCTTTATCTTTCTGCCCTAGTCTTAGGTATATGACGGTGTGTTTAGTGCCTATACTTGCATACAAACTTTTGTGCAGAAAGTAATATTGAAACATACGCGAGAGTGACACATATGTTCTTTTATTATTTGCTTTTTAATAAGGAGAACGGAAACTTGATTGAGAGCTTTGCAGAGTATCTCAAGCGTATTGTCATCCTCCTGAATGTTTCCTCTTTAATCTCAATGACTTAAAGGAGAACCTAGTTCTGTTTATGTCTAACCTGGGATGGGAAGGTCTATTTTCATCGCACCCTGCTGTATACTGAAGGAAGATAACTTATGACGGATGTTTTCATTTTGGCATTTATTTTACAAACTGTTTTCATGTGTTGTTATTGCCAATAGCAACCCTGATCCTGACAGTCTGCTTTAGGTTTATAGAGGGTGTTCTATGGAAAGCAATTAAAGCAGCCAAATACCCCTAAACCGCATAATGTAATACAAGAAAATGATGAAAGATAAATCACTATTTAATCACTATTTTATAGAAAATAGCTGCTTGGGATTCATTTTAAGGAGGAACATCAGGGGCCTTGTAGTCTAAAGGACTCCTGGGCGGTCTGAGTTCTTGTCCTGGACAAGAAACAGGTGCACACTATGTGTAACAAATACTGTGGGTGCGATACCCTGGGTCCTCCAGTCCCAAACGTCCAGTGAGAAAAAGAAGAATGTTGGGCCGCACTCCTAAGACATAGCTTTTATTGCCATCCAGTTAAAATGATCAATTGTAGAAAACAGCGGTAAAATATCAAAGCATTCCCAGTCCTTCTAACGCGTTTCGGGCTAGGCGCCCTTAATCATAGATAAATAATCAACTAAACAATGCTGTATATATACCTAGTAAATTGAAAATGTCTTACCTCTTCAGTTCTTGTCCTTATGGCTTCCTGAATTGGGAGGCCCCACAGTGTGAAACCCCCCAGTTCTACTCACCTTCCCCTGAGCCCTTGCCGCTTCTCTGCGCTGCAGTCGCATCCCACGGGCACACCACGTCTGCAAGGTGAGTGGGGGAAGTGGTTGGCTGCACACTCGGCTCCCTTAGGTGCTGCTCGGGTGCTTAGCCAAGTGACAGCAAGCTCGCTGATTGGCTGAGCACGTCACTCAGCCAATCAGCACACTCACTCTCCACGGAGTCTGCGCCGTGGGAGCAGAAGAAAAGTGAGTGTATGGGGCAAACTGGGGGGATACATACAGAGGGACATCCCAAATTGGGGTGCAGCCGCATGGAGGGATAACACACAGGAAAGTGAAATTCCTGTGTATTGTTCCTCTTTAACAAAATGAAGAGTTTTGGAGTAAAAGGAGATTGTGTCTTTAACTAGAGCTAAACATCATTTAGAACAGGCCATGGTTTGTGGATCTCCACACAGATGCACAGGTAAAGTAATTAGTGCAGCAGCAGCAGAGCTATAGAGCCGCTATGTGGAGATCCACAAAACATGATCTGTTGGCAGGCCTTGAGAAGAAGGGTTGGGGGACCCTAGATTTAGAGGACCAAAGTACATAACTTATCACTACAGGTCCTTCTCTTTGCTAACCAATGTTAGCCAGTGGCAGACTGGCCATAGGGAGACCTGGGAATCCCGGTGGACCGCACAGCCTTGAGGCCAGTTGGGCTGCTGCTTCTATAACTCACATCTAATCTCTGCCTCCTTGGCCTACCTCTTAGTCGCCTATACCCAGCTACAAGCCAAGGAACCTCAGCCCCCAAAGCTATAGCCCCAGTATCTTGGCTGTGGGGGGAGGGGAATACTAAAGATTCACAACCATCGACATAAGAGTGACCATATCCACCCCTACAAATAACATTCATGTTAACTGGGTGATTTTTGTCCCCAGTCCGCCACTGATGTTAGCAGATCCCAATTGGAATTAGGAGCCCAATGGCTCTGTTGCTGTGACCTCACCCATTTTGAGTAATCACCAAGGACCGGCCAGATCTGCATTAATAGGCTTATATCCCCAATACCTGCCATAAGAGGAGGACCTGCAGGTAGCAGGATATTCTTTAGATTGGATAAGGAAGGCACCAATATCTGTTTTAATGAAACAGCTTTTTATTCTTTCTCCAGTTTTTATTTATTGTACAAACCTGAAACAGTTGTGTCAGTAAAAACAGAAAAGATGATCCATGATTAGAGCTACTTAATGCAAATCAGATGTAAAAACATGCATTTGGGACAAAACCTCTGAACAGGGAATGTAAGACAATGTCACTTTACTGTATATGTCACACAACCAAGGTTTTTTGCGAAATCACTTTGATATCACTCTGCTATTTCGTGAAAATCCAAATGTCAGTATTAATATTGCAAACTATGGACCATACTGGCAGAGGCCGCTGTGATTGGTCACTAAAGTTGACAACTGGGACAGCTATAGGCTTCAGCAGTAACAAGTAAGGGGATATGGCCCTTTAAAAAGGAACCTATGCCCAGAACAAGCCCCGACCCTTATGACTGCTTTTTTGCCACCACACCCTGGGCATTCCTGCATGGTCAGGACTGAATTAAAAGGTCAGTTTCCGGTTACCTACACTACGTCTACGACCTCTGGACTCCCATGTTGGCTTGGATAGCCATGGTCTGCATATCATGCCAGCCCCTTGTCATTCATTCCAATCATGCAGATCTTTTTATGGACGATGCCCCCTGCCCTGTGCTGATGTGGGCATTAAAAAGAACAAACCAGATTCGCCTTAATAGCGCTGGCCAGACCAAAAGTCAAAAAAAAAAAGTTTAGGAAGTTGCTTTCATAAAGCCCCGCTCTGGCAAAAACTATTTGAGAGGGCTTAACGCCATGCAGATGTTCTGGATTAACAGGCTGGTTCTTTGTTGCAGAACTGCATGGGAGCGACCATCTTGTCACACACAACAGCATGAGGGGAGAGCTGTGCCAGCAGCAGCCCACATCAAACTGAGCGATAAATGCCCTAGAAACACGGGCTTATATAAACACGCACACACACACACACACACACACTCTGAATTATCAGCTGCTAGAGGGATTGTGTGTGTGAAGGGAAACCTGCAACAGTGTTTCTTTATTGCTGTTCACTTTGGACTCTCTATCTTATAAAGTGTTACCATTCTTTCAGCTGTTCATCAGAGCATGTCACTACAGCTAATGGCTTTCTACTAGAAAACTAGAAATAAAGGAGGATTCCACTAATAAGTGAGGCAATTTTGACTGTGGGATTGTTTTTTTCAAAAGCCGGATTCGTGTATGTAGCAAGATGGCTGCTCCCATGCAATTATGCAGCATATAATCTGCCTGCTATTCCATAACATCTGCATGGAGTTAAGCCCCCTCAAATAGCTGAGGTCACTGATTGCCAGAGTGGGGCTTTAGGGGTGCAATTTACTGAACTTTCCTTTTTTGGACTTTTGGTCTGCTTTTAATGTACATTTTTCTGCAGAATCTTTCACTGCAGCCTCTGCATGTCTGAGTCTCTGAACAACCAACACAATTGTGCATATTGGAGATATGAGGCTTTATGGTTGTGCGGCGTTGACTTGCATTCGGGCTTCCTCCTCATTATGGTCATCCAAATGGGATGTGCATGTGCATTTGTGCACTACTATTAGCCAAGGTGCCAATATGTGGCTGAAATTTTACCATTTTGGCGCACTGTCTCCGGCACCTGATTTATGGTATGTTTAGAGGGCGGAAAAGCATGTGCAAATGTTTGAAGAGTAAATAGGTGGAAGAAACTGCCGTCTCCAATAAGCAACTGCCTAATTTCATTCTAAAAACACATGCTGGCGGCGTCCACCATGTTTTTGAACAATGAAAGTTTCAGCCGCAAGATCTTTTTAGGAATTGAACCCTTTTTTTAAATTTTTGTTTGAAAAAAAATGATAAAAAGTTGGATAAAATCACAAAAATTAAGGTCCAAACAACAAAAATGTGAATATTGTGCCCCAAAGTTTAGCAACAACAAAAACAATAAAAAAAATATAGTTAAATTAATAAGCATTAATATGCAAACCAAACAGGGGTGGGAAGAGAACATCTGGGGCAAAACATTAGGTCAAAAATTGTTAAGCGTTAACTGGAACAAGAATAACCCTCCAAAAAAGCACCCCCAGAGAATACACGAAATGGCGAATAGAGCTTCATATAAAACACAGAAGCTGGAGAGATCAAATCGCTATGGAGAAACAGTAAAGGAAAAGAGGAGAAACATGGGGGACCACTGGGAGCAGTTAAGAGCTTAGCCGGTCAAATGTGCATGGGGTGGGCCATTTGCACTTCAAAACAGCAGATTTTCCATGCGGAAGGTGCAAATTGGAGCATTTCCTCTGCACCTGCAATTTGGTGCGATTCGCACATGCGCATGCAGCCATTATTCATGTGCCCAGCCGCATGCAGAATCGTTTGCGCATTGACCATGAACTGACCCTGTAGTGAGGTTAGAAAGAGGAGACGGGGAGGCTGATTCATTATTAGCGCCAGGTAGCGACAGATGAGCGTCTGTAGCAGGCATTTTCAGAGCGCCCGCTAGTAGTCACTGTGCTCAGCCGTGGGTCGCTACTTTTTAGCAACTCAGTCGCTGTTCAGTAATGTTGAATACATTGTGAGGAGTCGCTATTTGACCAGTACAGCGCTGTATGGGAGCGCATGTTAGCGACTGCTCATAGCGACCGACTCACACCATATTCAGCAAAAAAACAGCTTCACAAATCTCTGGTGCTGAAAAAAGCTTGTTTGAAGCCCAGAGCGCAGGAGGCGGTGTGTTTAAAGTCTGTTTTCAAGCATCTATCCACTAGTAACAAAGCGAAAACATATAGAATTACATTGTAGCAACATTGTAACATGAACACTTTAATGGCAGACCTGTAATGTCATTTCTGAAGAAATATTAAAAAAATTTGAAAAAACAGCTTTTTCAGTGCCAGAAGAGGTCACAGAATTATTTGTGATTTTTTTGAAAAAAAAAAAAAAAACCCCGTTTAAAGAGAAGAAAAGGTTTGTCCATTGAAATGTATGGGAGAGCGCCAGGTAGCGAGAGGTCATACCTGGCGCTGTGCAAGGCTGAACACTGGAGCTGTTCGCAGAGGCTTTGAAAATGATGAATCAGACGCTACATGGCGCTATTCCAGTCGCTAAACAGATTCTGCTTGATAAATGTGGAATTGCGTGCCGTGTCCGGCGTTGACCAGTCGCTATCTGTCGCTACCTCTCATTAACCAGGCGCTACCTGACGCTATCCTTTCTTAAATAACCCCCTTAACATGATCATACAAATTGGGGAATACCCACAAAAATTGTAATGTAGGTCCTCCCAAATACCATTGACCCAGGACAAAACCCATATTGTTAACTAGCATCCCCTGAATTGCCCCCCCCATGAAGATTACCTTTTGGCAATTTTTACTGCTCCTGTTTCACTCTAATCCCAGATAATGGCGCCTGTTTTAGCTGTAAAGCTCCGCCTCCTCCATTCATTGCCTTTGTTGTGTGTGGCAATTGCTGCACCTATTCAATGGCTGATCACCTGCCATCACCATAGATTCAGCAGAAATGATAGAATTGTCTGAGAGTGGAGACAGGTAAGAAAAATATATATAGTATAAAAGTTTGGACCTGTCAAACACTTGCTTTAAAGCTACTGAATTTTTATAGATCTGCCAGTTTTATAAACAATAAGCAAGAAGTCAAATCTATCGCATCCCCTATTGATTCCTTGCCGTTACTCTTTATTTTCTGGCCTTCAGTACATAAAGGTAAAGAGCCCCATCTGGTGGCAATCTTAGTTATTACATTGCTCTGATCTGTAGATGCAGGTAAACTGCTTCCTATAGAGCAGTGCCAGGTTGGGCCTGCATTAGGCTGGGTTGCAATATCTATATAAAATTACTATATATATATATGTACATAGGTGTGTGTGTGTATATATATATATATATATATATATAGTGTTAGATTTTTAACACCATTTTCACACACAACAGAGAATCTGCTGGCATAGTGGGAATTCGCTTCCATATACATAGACCCTTATTTAAGAAGGGATAGCGCCAGGTAGCGCCTGGTTAATGAGAGGTAGCGACAGATAGCGACTGATGAGCGTCTGTAGCAGGCATTTTCAGAGCGCCCGCTAGTAGTCGCAGTGCTCGGCCGTGAGTCGCTACTTTATAGCGACTCAGTCGCTGTTCAGCAATGTTGAATACATTGTGAGGAGTCGCTATTTGACCAGTACAGCGCTGTATGGTAGCGTATGGTAGCGCATGTTAGCGACTGCTTATAGCGACCAACTCACACCATATTCAGCAAAAAACAGCTGCAAAAATCTCTGGCGCTGAAAAATAGTTGTTTGAAGCCCGGAGCGCAGGAGGCGGTGTGATTAAAGTCTGTTTTCAAGCATCTATCAACTAGTAACAAAGCGAAAACATATGGAATTACATTGTAATAACATTGTAACATGAACACTTTAATGGCAGACCTGTAATGTCATTTTTGAGGAAATATTTAAAAAATGAAAAAATTCTAAAAAAAAATGCTATTTCAATGCCAGAAGAGGTCAAAGAATAATTTGTGATTTTTTTGAAAAAAAAACAGAAAAAAAAACAGTTTAAAGAGAAGAAAAGGATCGTCCATTGAAATGTATGGGAGAGCGACAGGTAGCGAGAGGTCATACCTGGCGCTGTGCAAGGCTGAATGCTGGCGCTGTTCACTGAGGCTGTGAAAATGATGAATCAGACGCTACATGGCGCTATCCCAGTCGCTAAACAGATTCTGCTTGATAAATGTGTAATTGCGTGCCGTGTCCGGCGTTCACCAGTCGCTACCTGTCGCTACCTCTCATTAACCAGCCACTACCTGACGCTATCCTTTCTTAAATAAGGGCCTAAAACGAACTCACCCCATTTCTCCTTTTTATTTTAACTATTGCTGTCAGGCTCTATATATCATATGTAATTGCTCATGTTCCTTTACTGATTACATTATTTTCCCCCATTTTGTAGTAAATAAAATATTTAAATGAAACCTTATGTAGAAGTATATCACTTTGCATTTCTGTGCTCTGAAGCATTATCTATAAACTTGGTATATAGATCTGTATCAATCTTTCACATTGCCACACTGGTTTCTGAACCAATGCAACAAATATTGTCTAGTACCTGATAGTACTTGTTGGCAGTACCACTGAGCAGGACAACATCTACCATTGACCAATAAGATTGCTGCTTGTGTGTAACTAACTTAGGGCCTTATTCATGAAGGGATAGCGTCAGGTAGTGGCTGGTTAATGACAGGTAGCGACTGGTGAACGCCGGACACGGCACGCAATTACACATTTATCAAGCAGAATCTGTTTAGCAACTGGGATAACGCCATGTAGCGTCTGATTCATCATTTTCCCAGCCTCAGCGAACAGCGCCGGCGTTCAGCCTTGCACAGCGCCAGGTATGACCTCTCGCTACCTGGCGCTCTCCCATACATTTCAATGGACGATCCTTTCCTTCTCTTTAAACTGTGTTTTTGTTTTTGTTTTTTTGTTTTTAAATCTCAAATAATTCTGTGACCTCTTCTGGCATTGAAATAGCAGTTTTTTCAAATTTTTTTTATTTTTTATAAATTTCTTCAGAAATGACATTACAGGACTGCCATTAAAGTGTTCATGTTACAATGTTGCTACAATGTAATTCCATATGTTTTCGCTTTGTTACTAGTGGATAGATGCTTGAAAACACACTTTAAACACACCGCCTCCTGCGCTCTGGGCTTCAAACAAGTATTTTTCAACGCCAGAGATTTGTGAGGCTGTTTTTTTGCTGAATATGGTGTGAGTCGGTCGCTATGAGCAGTCGGTAACATGCGCTCCCATACAGCGCTGTACTGGTCAAATAGCGACTCCTCACAATGTATTCAACATTACTGGACAGCGACTGAGTCGCTATGAAGTAGCGACCCACGGCTGAGCACAGTGACTACTAGCGGGCGCTCTGAAAATGCCTGCTACAGACGCTCATCTGTCGCTACCTGGCGTTAGTGATGAATCAGCCTGCCCGACTGATCTCATCAAAAGTACTCAGTGACATCCAATTGAAGCATATGATCAATGGTCCTTAATCAGACAGGCCAATCGTCACAACAAGGGACTAGAGGGGTTTGCTGGCCCAGGGACTCATGTGTTACCACTTTTCTATTTCAGGGACTCCCATAGTTTTTTTGTTGTTGATTGAAATGTCTCCATTGAACAAAAAGTAAATGAGGCTGGTGGGTGTCACCAGCAGCTGGCTGGAGATGCTGAGCCCGAACAGACCCTCTGTATGTTTGGGGGCATGTGCAGGCTCAACAAGCCTCTATAATATCACACATAGGCCCTTATTTATGAAGGAATAGCGTCAGGTAGCGACTGGTGAGCGGCCGGTAATGACGGGCCCCGCCACAAGAACGCCGGCTCCCCACCACAATCACACATTTATCAAGCCAATCCTGCTTAGCGACTGAGATAGCGCCATATAGCCACTCATTCATCATTATTCCAGCCTCAGCCCACAGCGCCAGCGTCCGACCTTGAACAGTGACAGGTATGACCTCTCGCTACCTGGCGCGCTCCAATGCATTTCAATGGAACAATCTTTAAATATTCATAATTAATTGGTAAAAAAATTTGTGCAGAATTGATATTACAGGTCTGATATTAATGTATTCATATTACAAAATGTTTTGAAAAACATGTTTTTTTTTTTTTCAAAAAATATGGTTGTTTGGGGGTTAAAAAACTACTTTTAACCCATCGCCGCCAGCGCTCTGGGGTTTAAACAAGCATTTCACAGCGCGAGAATTTTTTGAGCGTGATTTGTTAATGAATATGGTGGGAGCCGGTCGCTATGGCCATTCGCTATCATGCGCTCCCATACAGCGCAGAACCTGTCAAACAGCGACTCCTAACCCCGTATTCAACATTACCGCACACCGACTGAGTCGCTGTCAACAGCCGAACAACGGCCAAGCACAGCGATTACTAGCGGGCGCTGTGAAAATAATGCTACTGTCGCTCATCTGTCACTACCTGGCGCTATTAATGAATCGGCCTCTAAGGCTCTGCACTTTCTCTGCGTTGTTGCGCTGCATGGCAACACAGTTCCAATGCAGAGGAAACACTGCACATTATTGGATGGAATAGGTCACATACCTGCGCTGCATTGCGCAACACATTAAAAAAGCATTGCTAATGCCGTTTTCAGTGCAACACTGTAACAGGGCGCAGGTCAGTATATGGCAACGCAAGCGCAATGCACATATATATATAACACAGTGTATCTGCATTGTGTTTGCATTGCCATAGACTTTACCATTTACTTATTATGCGAAAAAAAATTTCCCTTTAAAAGACGCAATGCAAATGCAACACATATGCATTTCTAATGCATCAAAAGCATAGCATTTGTTTTGATACATTGCCCCTCTGGAACATTTAAAAAACGCCTGCTCTTACGCAAAGGAAATAGCAGAACAGAGCCTTAAAATCCGATAGAAGCAGGTCTTTTACTTATTGCCTCATTGTAGCAGACCTAATGCCTAAGGCCCTCATGCCCCCATGTCCAAAGATTATATGGATAGGGTTTGCTGTTAGTACATGGCATGCACACACCACCTCATGTGCTAGAGTTTCAACTTTATTGTATGTCTGATGGAGAGCACTAAAACCTTTATCAACTAGCAAAGCAGAACGGGGAGGCCGATTCATTAATAGCGCCAGGTAGCGACAGTTGAGCGACTGTAGCTGCATTTTCAGAGCGCCCGCTAGTAGTCGCTGTGCTTGGCCGCTGTTCGGTAGTTGATAGCGACTCAGTCGGTTTGCCGTAATGTTGAATATTGGGTGAGGAGTCGCTATTTGACAGGTTCCGCGCTGTATGGGTGCGCATGATAGCGACTGGTCAGAGCGACCGGCTCCCAGCATATTCATTAAAAAATCACGCTCCAAAAATTCTCGCGCTGTAAAATGCATGTTTAAACCCCAGAGCGCTGGCGGCGATGTGTTAAAAGTAGTTTTTTAACCCCCAAACCACCATATTTTTGGAAAACAAAAAAACAAGTTTTTGAAATAATTTAGTAATATGAATACATTAATATCACACCTGTAATATCAATTATATACAATTGTTTTTTTTTTTTTAATTTTTTTTCCCTTAAAAAAATTATCTAAAATGGCAGAAGTGGTCACAGAATTTTTCACATTTAAAAAAACAATTTTAACGATTTTAACAATTTTCACAATGAATGAATAATATTTAAAGATTGTTCCATTGAAATGCATTGGAGCGCGCCAGGTAGCGGGAGGTCATACCTGTCGCTGTTCAAGGTCGGACGCTGGAGCTGTGGGCTGAGGCTGGAATAATGATGAATGAGTCGCTATATGGCGCTATCTCAGTCGCTAAGCAGGATTGGTTTGATAAATGTGTGATTGTGGTGGGGAGCCGGCGTTCTCGTGGCGGGGCCCGTCATTACCGGCCGCTCACCAGTCGCTACCTGTTGCTATTCCTTCATAAATAAGGGCCACAGTTTACAACACACATAGGGGGTTATTGAAGAATGGATAGCGCCAGGTAGCGCTTCGTAGCAGCAGGTAGCGTCTGGTGAATGCTGGCGCAAAACCATATTTAAGAAAGCGAAACTGGTGAGCTCTTCTAACAGCATCACGTAGCGTCACATGTATTACCAGAGGTGGCTCAGTGTATAGCGCCGGCGCTCTAGGTTCAGGAGTGCCAGGTATTACCTTTCGCTCAGTGTCGCTCTCCCATACATTTTAATGGGCTTTCATTTGGTTGTGTATAAATAGGGTGTTTGGCAATTACATTTTTTTTTGCTAAAATCATTGTGTGACATCTCCTGGCTGCAAACAAACACTTTTATACATTTTTTGGACTTTTTATATTTTTATGCAGAATTGTATTTACGGTCTGGCACTAAAGTGTTATTGTCACAGTGTTAAAACAATGTCATTCCATGTGTTTTCGCTTTGTTACTGTGTATATGTGTTCTAGGCTTTAATCTCACAGCCACCAAGATAACATTGCACGTACCAGATAGATATTTAGAATAAGCCCATCAATATTAATGTCGGCTCCTCACAGACACAGTAATCCACAGTAATATCTTCCCATAATATATGTAACTCGCCAAGATACAAATGAAATCCACCAAATTATCCTCCGTTTTCTCAAACGTACTTCCTCAATAGTTTCCAATATGCAAAGGGAAGATCAAAGTGCAAGACATAGCATAATACCGTTTTCCAAATGATTAAAAGTTAAAAACTTTATTGCGCTTACCCTCCAACAGGCTTAAGCATTCATATAAAAAACAATCCAGCAGAAATCACAGCTCTTATCTTCCTATGTTCCTCCTTGGATCATCCAAACGGGAAAACAGCCTCACCGCCCCGGCCGTGGGCGATGCAGGTAAAAGCGAAACCGCTGCTACTAACAGTCAGATTGAACGTGATGACGCAGTGGAGGGTCCCGCCCAACGCGTTTCGTCGATTCTGACTTTTTCATTAGGCCGGGGCGGTGAGGTTGTTTTCCCGTTTGGATGATCCAAGGAGGAACATAGGAAGATAAGAGCTGTGATTTCTGCTGGATTGTTTTTTATATGAATGCTTAAGCCTGTTGGAGGGTAAGCGCAATAAAGTTTTTAACTTTTAATCATTTGGAAAACTCTATTATGCTATGTCTTGCACTTTGATCTTCCCTTTGCATATTGGAAACTATTGAGGAAGTACGTTTGAGAAAACGGAGGATAATTTGGTGGATTTCATTTGTATCTTGGCGAGTTACATATATTATGGGAAGATATTACTGTGGATTACTGTGTCTGTGAGGAGCCGACATTAATATTGATGGGCTTATTCTAAATATCTATCTGGTACGTGCAATGTTATCCTGGTGGCTGGGTCACGTGTTGTTGTGAGACGAGCACTGCTGGTGAAGTTTACAAAGACATTTAACCCTTTGTTGTCCCGCGGAGTCTGCTCTATGTAATTACATAGTTTTATCCATTGGTTATATTTGAGGCTGTACTGACACAGCTTTTTGGACTCCCTGCGCCGGACTAATTTTAACTTTCTGTGGAAGTTTGTATTATTAATGTTTAATGTTTTTAATAGATTCCTAACTGAATTTAATTGTTTAGCGCGGCTCTAGAGAAAGTTTTTTCTTTCTAACAATTAAGGATTTAATCTCACAGCGCCTGGCGCTCTATGCTACAGCGCCCAGCTTTAGAGTGCCGATGCTGTGCGTGTGTAGTTTTTTGTTAAATATGGTTTGGAGCGCCGAGTGCCGGACGCACTGAGCTGGCGCTACCTCTCACTCGCTGCACCACTGTACTGTTGTTAGAGCGCCCAACACACATCACACATTCATCAATGCCGGCCAGTTTACTCTACAGTGACTGCAACTCTAGGTTATAGCGCCCAATACCCGCTTAAAGCGTCTACTAGCAGTCGTTCTAAGCGCCGCTATACAGACGCTCATCTGGCAATACCTGGTGCTAGTAGTAAATCCGCCTCATAAAGTAAAACATGACTTTAGGCCACTTTTAACAACCCCAGATTTAGTATGCCCCTCTGGTTAACATTCATTATTAACACAGAGTTACTCACCTAGCCTGTGGCCTTGCGCCTCTCTTGTACCTCCCGTGACCAGTGACCGGTGGCCAGGGGTGTATGCCAAGCGCATGTACGTGGTGCCATGTATAGTGTACACATTTCCAATTAGGGAATCTGATCGCCAGAAGAGAGAATGATGCACATATGCAATTGCTGTAGCCCCAGGATTGGAGAAGGGTGAGTATTAATGCCCAATTTAGTCTATGGACCTAGTGAATCCAAACTCAAAAATGAATTTAGGCCCTGCTGAACAATCACCCCTTGGGCCTCCAGTTTAAGGATGCCCTACATTTAAAAATCTTAGGGAAGCCAAAATCAGACATGGTGCTCTGTATGAAGGTGAAGAAGAAACAGCTGCATACTGCAATGAATCAGGCCAGCTATTGTAGGAGGGGTGGCTGTTGCACATCTATGCAGCTGTTTCCTGTTCCCCATTGGATGAAGCTTTGCTAGGAATAAGAGGGGATCTCTCCAATGCAGAGCTCAATGACGGTGTGAGGAGGGAGGAAGTTAGTTTAGAGGTGAATGTATTATTATAGGTGTGGGTGGCACTTCAGCACCTCATCCGAGATGCTCGGCAGCGCCCGCACTGCAACGTCGGCTTCAGGCTGGCGGCGCTATCAGTTGTAATGCTCCCAACCAGGCTGTGTTCACAGCGCTGGGTTTTTATATGTCTCTGCGCTAGCGACACCTAACGCCGGCCAGGAGCGCCACAAGCTGAATATATTTATTTTAAAAATACATAGCGCTCCAAGAGGTGCTCAAAAAACAGGATCTCAGGCACACAGCACCTGTTGGAATCCCAATTTTAATTTTTTTAGGGTCCTGGATTTTTTTTTTTTGCAATAAAAAATTGCATTAGGGACACTATAGAAACATGAGATAGTTTTCTTACGGCCCAAATCACAAGTTTGCAGCACAACACAAAAGTTCTAAAAAATCATCCAAAAATAATCCCAACCAGCTCAGGGATCCCATGGCACATGCACCAGCCCCCCAAAAAAGCTTAAATAATTATAACCATCCCAGCCCATTGTAGTGTATGGGATAAGACCACACAGGTCAAGGTGAGCACCTGGTCCTATCTGGCACTGTGGGGCGCTCAGTGAGCTCATCCCATTGCTGGCGCTGATGATAGATGGGACACTACCTGGCACTATCACAGGCGCTCTGGATTTTTGGCTTGATAAATACACTGTTTTCACTGGGACCTGATACTTACCTGACACTCATCTGGCACTATGTGGCCCTAGAGTTTCTTAAATAACCCCCTTAGTGTCCCTGGAAAACAAGAAGGGAGTTGCAAGGGAGTGTTCAGGTCCTCTTTAACTAGAGGGATTTTACAAATTGTGATACCCTGTTGCTGTACTCCAGCAAAATGGGAGGCACCCCAATTTGGAACGTCACACTGCATCCCACCACCTCTGCAAGCCCGAGTGGGAGCGAACTCACCACTTTCATGTTCCATCTGAGCAGGCTGATAATCTGCTGTACCACATGTCTACAAGGGACCAATCGGGTTCAAAAGGCAGAAGTGCAGGTGCAGCACGCCCTTCACACCTGAATTATATTGGTCGCTGGAAAAAATAACATGGCTGCCATTCCAAGGGAATGTATGCTGCTGGGATGGAGGAAGTAAAGGATTGTGAAACATCATGCTTGACTTTAGGCTAAGAGGCTGATTCATCATTAGCGGCAGGTAGCGACAGATGAGCGTCTGTAGCAGGCATTTTCAGAGCGCCCGCTAGTAGTCGCAGTGCTCGGCCGTGAGTCGCTACTTTATAGCGACTCAGTCGCTGTTCAGTTATGTTGAATACATTGTGAGGAGTCGCTATTTGACCAGTACAGCGCTGTATGGGAGTGCATGTTAGCGACTGCTCATAGCGACCGACTCACATCATATTCAGCAAAAAAACAGCCTCACAAATCTCTGGCGCTGAAAAATACTTGTTTGAAGCCCAGAGAGCAGGAGGCGGTGTGTTTAAAGTCTGTTTTCAAGCATTTATCCACTAGTAACAAAGCGAAAACATATGGAATTACATTGTAACAACATTGTAACATGAACACTTTAATGCCAGACCTGTAATGTCATTTTTGAGGAAATATTTAAAAAAATGAAAAAATTATGAAAAAACTGCTTTTTCAATGCCAGAAGAGGTCAAAGAATTATTTGTGATTTTTTTGAAAAAAAAAAAAATAAATAAAAAACCCGTTTAAAGAGAAGAAAAGGATCATCCATTGAAATGTATGGGAGAGCGACAGGTAGCGAGAGGTCATACCTGGCGCTGTGCAAGGCTGAACGCTGGCGCTGTTCGCTGAGGCTGTGAAAATGATGAATCAGACGCTACATGGCGCTATCCCAGTCGCTAAACAGATTCTGCTTGATAAATGTGTAATTGCGTGCCGTGTCCGGCGTTCACTAGTCGCTACCTGTCGCTACCTGTCATTAACCAGGCGCTACCTGACGCTATCCCTTCTTAAATAAGGGCCCAAGTCTCTACTACAAGAAATGAAACCCTTCTACATAGCAGGGAATGTTTTTATATTTAGGATTTGCCCTGGCATTTGTTCAGTGACAGGGAAGCAGAAGGGGGGGGGCTGATGGTTCTGTGCCCATCAGCAAACAGTCCTCGATCTATCTCATTGTCACCTGGCTCCTGTATGACGTCCATAATCCCTGTGAAGAAAGCCAGTGCGTCGGCTGGTTGTACGGAGGATATTTTGAGCTCGTGTTGTCTCGTGGAACCAACTTGATGTGTCTAAAAATCACCTCCCTTACTGGTAGAATGACTATTTATAAGGATGTAGAGCGTGGCCGGCAGCTGCTGCCGCACTGGCCAGACTGCTGAGGAGACAGATCCCACCCCCACTATCACACAGTAACCTTGACATTCTGCCACTGACCGGCCATCTCTATGCTGAGCGTATAAGAATAGAAACCTCACGCCCAGGTCAGTGCGGAACTGGAATTCATAACTTAGACCTGCACTTTGGGCACAACAAAAAAGTTTCTGCTTTTAAAAAGAAGAGAATATGTATAATGTTTCTATAACAACTTGTCATTACCGGAGAGATTCCACTGATCCACAAGATGGTCCAATTCTTCCCCTTTCTAACAGTAAAGTATGGTGTACCATGTGAGTAATGCAAGCAGTTCAGGTCAGCTTCTGGAGTTGGAGCTGGAAGAGGTAGTGCTCACTTCCTGCTTTAAAGTGGACCAAAATTAAAGATCCCCCAATGAGTGCCACCTCCTGGTTTGCCATGTTTTCTTACCTTGCTAGTGATCCAATGGGGCATGCGCAGGATGTGGCATCCTTGACTTCCGTCTGGCCACAGTGTGCACTCACATCAGGCCTATCTGAATAGCTGGCACTGGCACTGGTACACACAGGGGTAGCAGACAGCAGCTGGCCCTCCATTGTGCCCCAATGTATGTAAGCCCCTGGTTTGCCATGCTTGCTTACCTTGCTAGTTATCCAATGGGGCATGTGCAGGATGCTGGGGGCATCCTTGGCACCCACCTAGCCAAAGCGTGCATCCACAGCAGGCCTACCTGGAGTTCGGCTTTAAAGTAGACCAAAACTAAAGGTCCTCCAATGAGTGCAACCTTCTGGTTTTCCATGTTTTCTTACCTTACTGGTGATCCAGCGGTGGCAGGATGGCATCCTTGACATCCGTCCAGTCACAGTGTCCACTCACATCAGGCCTATCTAAATAGCTGTCGCTGGTACGCACGGCTGGAGGGTAGCAGACAGCAGATGGCCCTCCAATGAGCCCCAATGTATGTAACCCCCTAGTTTGCCATGCTTGCTTACCTTGCTAGTGATCCAATGGCGCATGTGCAGGATACCTGCGGCATCCTTGACATCCACCTAGCCAAAGCGTGCACCCATGGCAGGCCTATCTGAATGGCTGGCACTGATACGCACATATGGAGGGGAGCGGATGGCGGCTACCCCTCCATTCAGCTTTCTTAGCCCATTTATTAATATACAGGGCCAAGAATGCTGATTGGAGGGTATCCTGTGCATGTGGCGAGAGATTGCCAGCAAGGTAAGCAAACATAGCAAGCGGGGGGTAGGGGGGCACACAGCAGGGCATCTCAAATGCATTGGCAACAAAGGGAAACTAACTATTTACTTATTGTGCAATAAAAAATGTTCAAATGGCATGGCAAGTGCAGCAGATATTTTGATACAAAGCTCTAGCAAAGCTAAACCCCACCATAACGCATAAGCATTATGTATAGTATGGTTTGAGCTAAATTGTTTCTGATATAGCAGCTAGCTACTAAAACAAATCGTGTCTGCTAATAATCCAGTGAGGGCTCACAGAAGGGTTACATTTAATGTTATACTTTCCATTTTGGTAACTTTTATCTAAGTTATGCTTTGTATCAGTTGCATTAGTAATTTTTAATGCAGCAGATGCTGGAGGTGGTAAACTGTATCATGTTTACATCAGACTGTAACCTCGCAAGGGCAGGGCTCTCCTTCCTATTGTCTCCTGTGCTCACACTCGGTTTAAACCTCGTGGCATCTAATTTTGTATTGTCCCCTATACTATATGTTTTACCTTGTCTGTATTCATAACTTGTAAAGCACTACGGAAGATGATGGCGCTATATAAATAAACAATAATAATAATGCATAGCTAAGAGCAGTTAGTTGTAGTCAGTGTCATGGTCATTGGCAGTTAAAGGAGCAGTATCACGAAATTTGCATTAAAGTGGACCAACACCCAGGATTTTGACTATCCTGGGTTTTGGTCCACTTCAGGGGGGCACCCCAGAAACCCCCCAAAACTCACCTCACCATGCTCCCACGTAGCCACGGACAAGCGGGTGACAGCTGCGGACAAGACAGTGCGTCCGCCTCCCGCGCGCCCCTCTAGTCAAGGGCTGCCGCCGCCGATCAGGTGAGTTTTTTGGGGCTTTTGGGGGGGGTAAAAGAAAAAAGACCGGGTATGAACCGTCCCGGTACTATGTGGAAAACTTCCAGGGTGACCCCGCCCCAAAAAACACATTCAGTGCCTACATATAAAAATACAAATTACTTTATTTGTTTTACAATTTAAGATTAACATATTGGGGTATACAGAGTATGATACTCACGGCCATAATTAAGCCCTTCATCTCTGTATTACCGAAGAGAATGTCCCCATAGATGATAATTGACAAACTTATACATCCAAAAATTACTAAGTACAGAGGCTAGCAACATCAGTATATACATTGTTAGAAACAGACATTGTAGCTGGTATTCACCCAGACAGTAATATATAACATTTCATTTGATAAAACACTCTTATCTGATAACTGTGTGTTAACAATAAAGCCACTATGTGGTAACGGTGAACTAGTTTCTCCCCATTGAGCGGGGCTTCATCAGCACCCTCCCACTTCTTATATTTCTGTAATCCATAATGCTGGTTCCTCCTATCTGAAATACCATGAGTGGGACTCGAATCAGAAACTGGATAGTAACCGGAAGACCACTCTACCATACAGCTCCACCCGCGGTTTAGAGCACCTCTGCCCAAGAAAACCTCCTGTTCCCAGCTCTGGACTTAATTCTGGTCTTACAAATATGGTGGCTGTGCTCAGGAGGACAAGCTGCTCGTCTACTGCCCGTCCCTATAGGCCCGCCGCCACAATCCTATCCGCCGTCAGTCGCCACTGCCTCTCCAGGTTCAGGAGGTACAGTGGCGTTAAACGCAGGACCAATGTAGCCCTCCGTTCGTCGCTCCACTCCCCATCTGCCCCCGATGGCGTCCCTGCGCCGCTCGTATCTGGACACGTGCTGGGTGCCGGGAGATACTTTTGGGGGGGGTCCCTCACCGCGGGACATCCCGATCTCGGATGTCCCGCGGTGAGGGAGGTGATCAGCCCGGGAATCTTATAGATTCCCGGGCCGATCACCCCTGGGTGTTGGTCCACTTTAAAAAAGATAAATAATTAAATAGCCACACAATAGCTTATAACATGTGTATAAATAATCTGGCGATAGAAAAAGAAAAAAAATATATGCCTCTCTTTTAAATTGTATAATGACAATGGCTCAGTCCATTTGCTGAATAGGGGGATCTGCTGGGTTGTATTTAGTGAGCTGCTTCATTTAGCCTACTGGTCTCCTAGCAACACTTTACCTCAGAGGCTGACACTGTAATCAGTGGTAACGGCTGTGTGTGTGTGTGTGTGTGTGTGTGTGAGGTGCTGCTTTTGTTATGAGACTCAAATGTGTAAAATCTATACAAAATAAACTAAACTGACTGAAAACGACTGAAATTCTTCTTTGAATAACTGTGCAGGAAAATCTAAAGGTATTAAAGTGGAACAAAACCCTGGCCGACCCTGAAAGTCTATAAGACCCGGTCATTGACCTTCCCCCTTGGGCATTCTAAATCAGGATGACCACTGTGTGAAACGACCCCTGGATAACCACAGATCCCCCCATTTTTCTGGCGCGCTCACGCAGATAGTCATTTAGACAGGCCAGGTGGCCAGGAAGGTTACTGCTCAGGCTCCCCATCTGCGCGCAAACAGCACTGATTGGATGAGAGCCCGTGCATGCGCTGTGGGACAGGGAAAGGTACGTTTTCACAGGCGAACTTGGGGATTTCACATATCAGGGCATCTCAAGTCGGGATGCCCCTAGGGGCACAAAACAAAACTCCAGATAGTGAAAATCCTGGGTTGGGCTTTGCTCAAAACAAAGCTGAAAGAAAGATCATATGGAAAAATGAAAACTAAGAATATGAAAGAGAAAATGGTAAACTGAAAGATTCTGCAGCAGAGCCAACATGAAGGGAAAACTGTCAAAATCAGCTAAATGACTTCTAGAGCTTTTCTCTCTGTTTTAGATATATAAGTTCTGGCCAGGCAATGTTGTTATCTGATGCTGGACGGCTGCCAGCACTGAACAGCTGATACTTTTTTACATTGTTCTCCCCCTCTCCTCAGCATGGAACTGATACATTGTTTCACCCCTCTCCTCAGCATGGAACAGGCCAGAGTGTCGGATCCCGACACTCACAAGACATAAACATGAGCTATTAGTCTCCAGCTGCACAACACACACATCATTTTTTTCTACATTTGTAATTCTTACTCCAACACTTACCTACATTCAAAGTACCATTTAAATAAGTCACCAAGAAAAATTTGCGATACTGCTCCTTTAATGGGTTGAAGCCAGTGGAGCACCCAGGAGTTTTATATGAGGTGGGGGGGGGGGGATGGCTGACACAAATTGGACATTGCTTCTGCATTTTCTAGCTGCCGAGGTGGTGAACATGAGGCTGGAAGTGCTGCTGCAACATAGATGGGTATTTTGCATGACATCCTGGGTGCCCCTGAGCTGCTGCTGAACTCTTTGTGGTCAGTCACCTACTCCCAGCCCCCTCCTCCTCCAGCAATTTGCCCTAAGTGCCATGAACTTGTGGCTCCCTTGCCCTGTCTTCTGCCGTTTCTTTCCCGCCTCCACTTTCCATTGAGTGCTTCTCTCATTTGGTACATAGTCATTCCCTGGCTGCTTCACAGAAGGCAGCGTTGTGCTCTACCAGGTATAGGGTCCATGCCCCTGGACCACGCTCCTGGTTGCTATGCTGGTTAAACCGAACCTTCAGCCTCATTTATTCAAAAGCCCAAACCCTTAAAAACCTATTACCCAGCATCTAAAATGAATATATTTTAAGTTTTAAGTTGCTTACTAAATATTCTTTCCCCCACTGGGCTGCAACTCTAGGACTCTAGGATGCGGGTGCCGCCATCTTGCCTCAGAAGCATCACATACTGAGGGGGGGGGGGCAAAAGTACAGGGGGTCAGGTTATAGCTGAGACAGAGCAGAGCTGGGGTCAGGAAAAGGACAGCAATCCCAGAATACAGAGCAGCACAGTCAGAAGACACATCCTGAGAATCCATGGGAGACCATCTTGGATGTTTAAAGGCTCAGAAAATGCAATAGGTGCAGGTAGGATGATATTTAATGTAGGCAATCTGTATTTCCAGGGTGGGGGAAACATACAAAATATGCTCTTATTCAGGGTGAAGGTCTGCTTTAAAGGGAATGAGTGGCCTCAACACATCTCATCACTCCTAAATAAAGTATTGCTCTTCACCAAAGAGCAACATCTATTCAGACAAGCGTATGTCAGACAGGCTGAGGAGCTGCCAGTTACAGCTTCCAGTCCACTGTGGCACAGCGACCCAACTATGAAATAAAGGCTTGTGCCTCTCTGCAGGCTTGTAGGTGGCAGACAGTGTCAGACTGGGGTATTGTCAGCCCTCCGGTGGAACTGACTTCAGGATCGAACCTACAGTCAGGGGAAGACTGGCCATATGGAGACCCGGGACAATGCCCTGTGGGCCACACAGCTTTGGGGCCAGTTGGGCTGCTGCTTTTAACACCCACATTCAATCTCTTCGCCCTTAGTTTCCCTCTCACCCCACTGTACCCACAAGCCAAGGAGTTCCAGCCCCCAATGCTTTAGCCCCAGCATCTTGGTTTGGGGGGCTTTAGCAGGGATGTCTCGGGCTGGCCAGTGGCTGCTAAAATCCAGGGCTGATTTTTGGCCCCAGTTCGCCACTGCTTACAGTTACATGTAAATATTACCGGCTTATGCACACAGGCCTAAAGCCTAAGGCTGGTTTCACACCAGCACGGATGTGGAGCGTTCACGCTTTCGGGCGAGCACCCCACAGTCGCCTGTGAAAAGTGGCCCATAGTAATCTATAGGTGCTTTCACATATGCTTCGGGTGTTTGCGGAGCGCTCCAAGGTCCCCGCAAAAGCCCTGCCAGCAGCACAAGCTGCCAACCCAAGCCACAGCGCATGTGATTCCACTCCCCTGAGTGGAGAACGCTAGCACCCTCTAAACACTGAACATAGGGGGCACCTCACAATCACGCTGGTGCGATACCAGCCTAACTTTGTGTGTGAGAGGATAAGCTGTGCTCCCCTGCCATAGCCACATCCAGCATTACCTACTACTTCTGAGGAGGATTCCCTGGTAACCTGGTGGTCCAGTCTGAGCCAGGTGGCAAGTGAAGGATGTTTATATGGGTGAAGGAGTTTGTCTAGTAATAATTTCTTAAATACAGGTGTCCCTGACCTGTAGCTTGGGATCCATATGTGGCCTTTGTTATATGGCTTGTCTTCTTCTAGACTAGAACACCAATGGTGGTGTAACACATTTTTAGGCTGGAGGTACATGAATGGCTGGGGATTGACAGCACCATGTATAAGGTAAATACAGCGTTGGGGGGGGGGGGGGTCCAGTTGCACCCAGTATATTAAAATTTAGGGTCTGGATGGTGGATCTGTGTGCAAACACTCACTATTCGTATATTGTTATACGAATAGTTTTTTTTTTAGTTTTCAAAGGGTTATTTGGCTTTTATGATCCCTTTGGCTCCTGATCATTTCTCAGGGCTGTATATGGTTCTCATGGCAGGAATGTTTGGGGATCCCTGCTTTAATAGATGCACTCCTTTTCCAGACAGATATATACTGCCATATAGTGAAGAAAAGAAATAGCACACCTAGCTACAAGTGATGATTAAAAGTGGCCCGAAAGTCAGAATTCCAAATGTTCCTAAGAGGGATCCCGATTTGGGATATTCTGCAGTGTGTACTTGAGCAGAAAGCATTGGCTGGATCACGCTTTTCTGTTTCTTCCAAGATCCTATGGTGGTCATATGCTGCATTCCCCGATCCCTCTGCTCTGCGTGCCCTGGGATGCTGCACTATGTGCTCTCTGCACCTGTATACACTGTGGGGTACAAATCTAGGGATTCTGTGACTTACACCTCACCACTCTGTCCCCAGCCGCGACTCCGCGAGCATCCCAAATAAGAATGTCCATCTGTTGAAATCCCTCCTTGATTTTTTATCCAGCTACGTTACCTGCAAGTGACCAACAGTGTTCTATAAATTTCCAGGGAACCCTATTGGTCGTAGGCAGGTCACATGGCCAGTGGCTGCGCCCAGTAGAGAACTTTCACTGATTCCAGTAACCCCTGGAGAAGCAGCAGGAGGGCGGTGGAACTCGTGGGGACCGGACTGATCACCAATCCCTAGTTGATCTACAGGATTACTATACAGAGAAGTATCTCTTGTTTTATTACTCTCATTGATCATTGATCTCCTGGACCAAAACCCAGCTCGATTGGCCCGGGAATCTTATAGATCGATTCCCTCCCCCCGGGGCATCCAAAATTGGGATGTCCCGCTGTGTAAAACCCCCAGGTCACCCCATTCACTTATGTTGCTTCGCGGTCCAACCGCGAATGCGTGGGCCACGGCCGCATCCCAGCTCTCCCTCTAGCAGGGCGCGGGCACACTCCCTGTTAAAGAGAAGTGGGGGATGCGGCCGCCAGCGCGCTGGCCTTAGACTGTGTTAGATGGTGTGACGTCAGCGGCTCCGAGCGCGCTGATTGGACGAGCGGCCGCGCCAGCGCTGTACGACCTGGAAGAGGTGAGTTTATTTGGGTCATCTGGGAGGTTTCACACAGAGGGGCACCCTGGATCGAGGTGCCCTGAGGGAAAGGACCTAAACCCAGGATAGTCAAGATCCTGGGTTTTTGGTCCACTGTAAGGGTTGTCTCCCGGATGTGTCTACTATAATTTTATTTATTTGTTCATACTGGTGAGGAGTGCAGTAGATTGAGACTAGTATAAGTAATCTCTTCATAATTATATTTATTTCTATTTGGCACTTGTCACTTGCTTTTTATGGATATTTTTGTAATGTAATTTCACACATGTTATTTGGATGGATTGGAATAATATTTTATTTATTTCTTTTATCGATAGTAACATAGCAGTAGGATTGGGAATTATGTCATGATATCTATATGCCTTATCTGGATTGCTTAATAAATTATGTATTGATATTTATATAGCACTAGGTTTGGGGATCCTTATTTGGTATTTTCCTGGGGGACTTCCTCCTGGGGAATGTAATCTGTGTATTTGCATATTTATAAGGCCCTGTAGCATGAATTTATCAGCGCCTGGTGTATTTGCGCCAGAAGCCCAGGGAAAGGTTGGTGATATTTTTGTTTTTAATTATTGTGGTGCCTTGTATGTGTTTTAATAGTTTGCCACCAATAAAATGTAACTTCACAGGCCTGGAATTGGTTTACTGATTCCAGTAAGCTTTTGTGCAGTAGCTTTGTTGGGCACAATATGGGGCTAGCCTCTTACCTTAGAGCAGTCATCAGCTTTATCATCAATTATCATTATGGTCATTGTTTCTTTGGAGAATGTACAGTAGGTCTATTTTAAGTTGTGGCTAGACTTTTCCTGATTGGGATGCCCCACAATGGCTAGTGACACCCGGCTGCCTGTGCTGCATACTCACCTTCTTTCAGGTTCCCGTGGTGCTGACAGCAATCCGCAGGGGTCGCTGTAGAGCAACATCTGCTCTGCTTTGTGTGCCTGGCTCTGCAGCACCCCTGATGATTGCCAGAAGTCTCCAAAGGGGAAACCGAGAAGTGACAGCACAGGCAACCTGGTGTCACTAGCGATTCTCACTGTGGGGCATCCCATTCAGGATGCCCACTTGCTAATGTTGAAAGTGAACCACAGTGGGTCAGATATGCATGAACTGTTTTGTGTGGGTCTTTTTAAAGTAGACTAAAATCCAGGATTTTGACAGTGCAAGATGCCTTTCTTTGTGAAACCCCCCAGGTCACTCACTCCAGCTCACCTTTCCCTGGTCCTACAGTACATGTGCACTCGACTGTGCTGACAGAAACTCATCTAGGCCCTTATTTATGAAGGAATAGCGACAGGTAGCGACTGGTGAGCGGCCGGTAATGACGGGCCCCGCCACGAGAACGCCGGCTCCCCACCACAATCACACATTTATCAAGCCAATCCTGCTTAGCGACTGAGATAGCGCCATATAGCCACTCATTCATCATTATTCCAGCCTCAGCCCACAGCGCCAGCGTCCGACCTTGAACAGCGACAGGTATAACCTCTCGCTACCTGCCGCTCTCCAATGCATTTCAATGGAACAGTCTTTAAATATTAATAATTAATTGTTATTAATGTTTATTTTTTTTTTTTTTTTTAAATGTGAAAAATTCTGTGACCACTTCTGCCATGTTAAATACTTTTTTTAAGGTAAAAAAATAAATAAATTGTACAGAATTGATACTACAGGTCTGATATAATTGTATTCATATTAATACATTCTTAAAAACATTTTTTTTTTTTGGTTTCCAAAAATATGGTGGTTTGGGGGTTTAACACATTGCCGCCAGCGCTCTGGGGTTTAAACATGCATTTCACAGCGCAAGAATTTTTTGAGCGTGATTTTTTGATGAATATGGTGGGAGCCGGTCGCTCTGACCAGTCGCTATCATGCGCACCCATACATCACGGAACCTGTTAAATAGCGACTCGTCACCCCGTATTCAACATTACTGCACACCGACTCAGTCGCTATCAACAACCGAACAATGGCCAAGCACAGCGACTACTAGCGGGCGCTGTGAAAATACTGCTACAGTCGCTCAACTGTTACTACCTGCCACTATTAATGAATCGGCCTCTAAGACTTGGCTCCAGTCCAGTACAGCCGAGTGGAGCCAAGCATGCCGATGGCTGCATCGCCGCTACCCTTTAACTAGAAGCATGCCAGCGCAGCTAATTACAAAATCCTGCTGTAGGTATATAAGGGAGCGCCCGCAGCTCGTGCATGCGCCATTTGATTGGGTAGAAGGTCAGTTAACTGGGCAGCCCAGGGGGTTTTTGCACAGCGGGGCATCCCAGGGTGGGTTTTGGTCCACTTTAAGTAGAAAAAGTTGTACAATTCGTTAACACTGCTTCTACATATTTTTGATCGTATTACGTCATTAGGTATTCATTAGATTGTTTGCAAACATTTAGGTCTTGATTCAGTAAGTTTACCCTAAAATATCCTAATAAAATAGAAATCAGGATTGTTGCTTGTTTTACTTTAAAATAAGACATTAGTGGGGTGATCCAGTAAAGATTCAGAGGATGTTAGAACAAGATTTGCACCTTAAACCCCCAACAGCTTATTTTGTTTGATTTTTAAAATAAAACAGTAAATCTTAAGTTTTAAAGTCAGAGGATCTTATTAACTGTGAGGAGGTATACATGTTAAATGCTATAAATAAATAAACTAATAATAATAATAATAATACATATGAGTTTTTTAAAGCTTCTGTAATGTTCTCTTTTCTTTGACTCACAGCTTATTTTATATCATGTCTTATTCTGAAATAAAGCATCTAATGGCCCTTGTGTTTCTATGAGATTTTTTTTATTTTTTACTGAATCAAGGCATATGTGTCAGAGTATAAATGAGTGAAAGCTGTGCTGCACCACTTGACGACATTACTGTTAAAAATCTGAATCCCACCCTCTGGGTTGGACAGGTATAGGTGTAGGGATTGACATGAATACTTCCCATGTAAATTGCTGCAGAATAGACCAGCACACTGTGTAATACTAACTAGGACCACTAGAGGGCAAATTTGCAAAGGAAATGAAAAGCTTTTGCTGGTTCTTGGAGCGTGGCTGTCTACCGTATTTCTCCGAAAATAAGACAGGTCTTTTATTAATTTTTACTCCAAAACCAGATGCTAGGGCTTATTTTCAGGTGATGTCTTATAGCTGGCTGGCAAGATGATGGTGTCAGTAAAGCAGCTCAAGTACAGTATGTGCTCAGAGCCGGCCGGCAAAAGAAGGATTCACCGCTGACAGACAAGCACATACCTGTGTTACTTGATGTGTCCTCACCCTCCTTTAAAGCCATGATGTGTCCTCACCCTCCTTTACAGCTGTGATGGGTCCTCACCCTCCTTTACAGCTGTGATGTGTCCTCACCCTCCTTTACAGCTGTGATGTGTCCTCACCCTCCTGTACAGCTGTGATGTGTCCTCCCCCTCCTGTACAGCTGTGGTGTGTCCTCACCCTCCTTTACAGCTGTGATGGGTCCTCACCCTCCTTTACAGCTGTGAGGTGTCCTCACCCTCCTTTACAGCTGTGATGTGTCCTCACCCTCCGGTACAGCCGTGATGGGTCCTCACCCTCCTGTACAGCCGTGATGTGTCCTCACCCTCCTTTACAGCTGTGATGTGTCCTCACCCTCCTTTACAGCTGTGAGGTGTCCTCACCCTCCTTTACAGCTGTGATGTGTCCTCACCCTCCGGTACAGCCGTGATGTGTCCTCACAATCCTTTACAGCTGTGATGTGTCCTCACCCTCCTGTACAGCTGTGATGTGTCCTCACCCTCCTGTACAGCTGTGATGTGTCCTCACCCTCCTGTACAGCCGTGATGTGTCCTCACCCTCCTGTACAGCTGTGATGGGTCCTCACCCTCCTTTACAGCTGTGATGTGTCCTCACCCTCCTGTACAGCCGTGATGTGTCCTCACCCTCCTGTACAGCTGTGATGGGTCCTCACCCTCCTGTACAGCCGTGATGTGTCCTCACCCTCCTGTACAGCCGTGATGTGTCCTCACCCTCCTGTACAGCCGTGATGTATCCTCACCCTCCTTTACAGCTGTGATGTGTCCTCACCCTCCTGTACAGCCGTGATGTGTCCTCACCCTCCTGTACAGCTGTGATGGGTCCTCACCCTCCTTTACAGTTGTGATGGGTCCTCACCCTCCTTTACAGCCGTGATGGGTCCTCACCCTCCTGTACAGCTGTGATGTGTCCTCACCCTCCTTTACAGCTGTGATGTGTCCTCACCCTCCTGTACAGCTGTGATGTGTCCTCACCCTCCTTTACAGCTGTGATGTGTCCTCACCCTCCTGTACAGCTGTGATGTGTCCTCACCCTCCTGTACAGCTGTGATGGGTCCTCACCCTCCTTTACAGCTGTGATGTGTCCTCACCCTCTTTTACAGCTGTGATGGGTCCTCACCCTCCTTTACAGCTGTGATGGGTCCTCACCCTCCTGTACAGCTGTGATGTGTCCTCACCATCCTTTACAGCTGTGATGTGTCCTCACCCTCCGGTACAGCCGTGATGTGTCCTCACCCTCCTTTACAGCTATGATGTGTCCTCACCCTCCTTTACAGCTGTGATGTGTCCTCACCCTCCTTTACAGCTGTGATATGTCCTCACCATCCTTTACAGCTGTGATGTGTCCTCACCCTCCTGTACAGCTGTGATGTGTCCTCACCCTCCTTTACAGCTGTGATATGTCCTCACCGTCCTGTACAGCCGTGATGTGTCCTCACCCTCCTGTACAGCTGTGATGTGTCCTCACCCTCCTGTACAGCCGTGATGTGTCCTCACCCTCCTGTACAGCTGTGATGGGTCCTCACCCTCCTTTACAGCTGTGATGTGTCCTCACCCTCCTGTACAGCCGTGATGTGTCCTCACCCTCCTGTACAGCCGTGATGTGTCCTCACCCTCCTGTACAGCCATGATGTGTCCTCACAATCCTTTACAGCTGTGATGTGTCCTCACCCTCCGGTACAGCCGTGATAGGTCCTCACCCTCCTGTACAGCTGTGATGTGTCCTCACCCTCCTTTACAGCTGTGATGTGTCCTCACCCTCCTGTACAGCTGTGATGTGTCCTCACCCTCCTTTACAGCTGTGATGTGTCCTCACCCTCCTTTACAGCTGTGATGTGTCCTCACCCTCCTTTACAGCTGTGATGTGTCCTCACCCTCCTGTACAGCTGTGATGTGTCCTCACCCTCCTGTACAGCTGTGATGTGTCCTCACCCTCCTTTACAGCTGTGATGTGTCCTCACCCTCCTGTACAGCTGTGATGTGTCCTCACCCTCCTGTACAGCTGTGATGTGTCCTCACCCTCCTGTACAGCCGTGATGTGTCCTCACTCTCCTGTACAGCTGTGATGGGTCCTCACCCTCCTTTACAGCTGTGATGTGTCCTCACCCTCCTGTACAGCCGTGATGTGTCCTCACCCTCCTTTACAGCTGTGATGTGTCCTCACCCTCCTGTACAGCCGTGATGTGTCCTCACCCTCCTGTACAGCTGTGATGTGTCCTCACCCTCCTGTACAGCCGTGATGTGTTCTCACCCTCCTGTACAGCCGTGATGTGTCCTCACCCTCCTGTACAGCTGTGATGTGTCCTCACCCTCCTGTACAGCTGTGATGTGTCCTCACCCTCCTGTACAGCCGTGATGTGTCCTCACCCTCCTGTACAGCCGTGATGGGTCCTCACCCTCCTTTACAGCTGTGATGTGTCCTCACCCTCCTGTACAGCTGTGATGTGTCCTCACCCTCCTGTACAGCTGTGATGGGTCCTCACCCTCCTTTACAGCTGTGATGTGTCCTCACCCTCTTTTACAGCTGTGATGGGTCCTCACCCTCCTTTACAGCTGTGATGGGTCCTCACCCTCCTGTACAGCTGTGATGTGTCCTCACCATCCTTTACAGCCGTGATGTGTCCTCACCCTCCGGTACAGCCGTGATGTGTCCTCACCCTCCTTTACAGCTATGATGTGTCCTCACCCTCCTTTACAGCTGTGATGTGTCCTCACCCTCCTTTACAGCTGTGATATGTCCTCACCATCCTTTACAGCTGTGATGTGTCCTCACCCTCCTGTACAGCTGTGATGTGTCCTCACCCTCCTTTACAGCTGTGATGTGTCCTCACCCTCCTGTACAGCCGTGATGTGTCCTCACCCTCCTGTACAGCCGTGATGTGTCCTCACCCTCCTGTACAGCCGTGATGTGTCCTCACCCTCCTGTACAGCTGTGATGTGTCCTCACCCTCCTGTACAGCCGTGATGTGTCCTCACCCTCCTGTACAGCCGTGATGTGTCCTCACCCTCCTGTACAGCCGTGATGTGTCCTCACCCTCCTGTACAGCCGTGATGTGTCCTCACCCTCCTGTACAGCCGTGATGTGTCCTCCCCCTCCTGTACAGCTGTGATGTGTCCTCACCCTCCTGTACAGCCGTGATGTGTCCTCACCCTCCTTTACAGCTGTGATGTGTCCTCACCCTCCTGTACAGCCATGATGTGTCCTCACCCTCCTGTACAGCTGTGATGGGTCCTCACCCTCCTTTACAGTTGTGATGGGTCCTCACCCTCCTTTACAGCCGTGATGGGTCCTCACCCTCCTGTACAGCTGTGATGTGTCCTCACCCTCCTTTACAGCTGTGATGTGTCCTCACCCTCCTTTACAGCCATGATGTGTCCTCACCCTCCTTTACAGCTGTGATGGGTCCTCACCCTCCTTTACAGCTGTGATGTGTCCTCACCCTCCTGTACAGCCGTGATGTGTCCTCACCCTCCTTTACAGCTGTGATGTGTCCTCACCCTCCTGTACAACTGTGATGTGTCCTCACCCTCCTGTACAGCTGTGATGGGTCCTCACCCTCCTTTACAGCTGTGATGTGTCCTCACCCTCTTTTACAGCTGTGATGGGTCCTCACCCTCCTTTACAGCTGTGATGTGTCCTCACCCTCTTTTACAGCTGTGATGGGTCCTCACCCTCCTGTACAGCTGTGATGTGTCCTCACCATCCTTTACAGCTGTGATGTGTCCTCACCCTCCGGTACAGCCGTGATGTGTCCTCACCCTCCTTTACAGCTATGATGTGTCCTCACCCTCCTTTACAGCTGTGATGTGTCCTCACCCTCCTTTACAGCTGTGATATGTCCTCACCATCCTTTACAGCTGTGATGTGTCCTCACCCTCCGGTACAGCCGTGATGTGTCCTCACCCTCCTTTACAGCCGTGATGTGTCCTCACCCTCCTTTACAGCTGTGATGGGTCCTCACCCTCCTCTACAGCTGTGATGGGTCCTCACCCTCCTTTACAGCTGTGATGGGTCCTCACCCTCCTTTACAGCTGTGATGGGTCCTCACCCTTCTTTACAGCTGTGATGGGTCCTCACCCTCCTCCCCTTTACAGCTGTGATATGTCCCCACTATCCTTTACAGCGGTGATGTGTCCTCACCCTCCATTACAGCCGCCCCCATCCCTCAGATGAAGCCTGGCAGCTGGATTATGAATTGTAGCTATGGCTGATTTTCAGGGTAGGGCTTATATTTCACACATTAGCAAAAAATTCAGAAAAATCTTACTAGGGCTTTTCAGGATAGGTATTATTTTCATGGAAACTGTTAGCTCTCAGCCGGTTCTAGGATCTGTCTCTACATTTGGTTAAAGTGGGCCAAAACCGTCCTTGGACTCTATGAGACTCACGTTTCTCCCGAACCCATGGCACATGCACATCCCAAGCTGGCATCACTTACATTTCTTCTCGGCTGTGTGTGGCCACACCTGAATGGCTGTGCGTGGCTGTACATAGACAAAGGGAGCAAGCTTTAGCTGCACATTAAAGCAGGCCTAAACCCACATTTTTAACTAGCATCCCCTGAATTGCTCCCCCCAATGAGGAGTACCTTTTGACAATTTTCACTGCCCCTACATCACTCTAATCCCAGATAATGGCGCCTGGTTTAGCTGTAAAGCTCCGTCTCCTCCATTCATTGCCACTGTTGTGTGTGACAATTGTGTCATTGCCACCCCTATGCAATGACTGATCACCTGCCATCTTACAGAGAGGAATAGCAAGAGAAAACTGTGTTCCAGGACAATTCAAAAAGTGAAAATATCCATTTCTAGTTCTACACACTGGGAGGCCGATTCAGTAATAGCGCCAGGTAGCGACAGATGAGCGACTGTAGCAGTATTTTCACAGCGCCAGCTAGTAGTAGCTGTGCTTGGCCATTGTACGGTTGTTGACAGCGACTCAGTTGGTGTGCAGTAATGTTGAATACGGGGTGACGAGTCGCTATTTGACAGGTTCCGCGCTGTATGGGAGCGCATGATAGCGACTGGCCATAGCGACTGGCTCCCACCATATTCATTAACAAATCACACTCAAAAAATTCTTGCGCTGTGAAATGCATGTTTAAACCCCAGAGCGCTGGCGGCGATGGGTTAAAAGTAGTTTTTTAACCCCCAAACAACCATATTTTTGGAAACCAAAAAAAACAAGTTTATAAAAACATTTTGTAATATGAATACATTAATATCAGACCTTTAATATCAATTCTGCACATTTTTATTTTTAATTTTTTACCTTAAAAAAAATATCTAACATTGCAGAAGTGGTCACAGAATTTTTCACATTTAAAAAAAAAAAAAAAAAAAAAAACATTAATAACAATTAATTATTAATATTTAAAGATTGTACTATTGAAATGCATTGGAGAGCGCCAGGTAGCGAGAGGTCATACCTGTCGCTGTTCAAGGTCGGACGCTGGCGCTGTGGGCTGAGGCTGGGATAATGATGAATGAGTGGCTATCTGGCGCTATCTCAGTCGCTAAGCAGGATCGGCTTGATAAATGTGTGATTGTGGTGGGGAGCCGGCGTTCTCGTGGCGGTGACCGTCATTACCGATCACTCACCAGTCGCTACCTGGCGCTATCCCTTGTTAAATAAGGGCCTAAGAAGGAACAGTGGCAGGGGCTTTGGCCAAATGTTTTTCACAAGTTCAGTCAGTTTTGGTCCGCTTATTGAGAACTGATTGAATGAGCGGCCATGCCTGAGGTCAGTTAAATCACCAATAGGGGGGGGGGGGGTTGGGGGCTATAACAGAGCTGGGCGCCCAAACTGTGGTGCTTAGGGGGAAGGACCAAAACCCAGGACAGATTAATGATGACCTGAATTTCATATTAGCGTATGCAACAGTTTGCTGTTCAATTTTAGGCAATATTTTGGGGGAGCACTGTTGCTATGGGGACCAGGGATTGGCAGTCGTGCGGCTGGAAGGGTGTCAGTGTTGCCAATGGATCCCAGCAGCTGCCATTTCAGCAAATCCTATAGCAACATCAGAACGGCAACGTGGCAAAAATAAATGTGCTGTTTATTTCATTTTCATTTTTTGGAATCCATATTAAAATATAATGCGCTGAGGAGGCCACCTGTGGCTCATATAATCAGCAAACTGCCTGGCGTATTGCCTGCACTGTAACCTCCTTGTACACAATGCAGCGCGTCCCGTCCTGCCTGCTCGCGGCTCACGTTCTAAGAATGAGATGCGGCCACCCCAATGTGCTGCCGCAGTTAGGTTGCTAGGCAACAGTAAATGTTGGTGTGAAACATACAATTCTGTTTAAGCGTATCAAATGAAAGCAGAACCCGGGCAGCATACTGCATGTCGTCTGATAACAATAATGTTACCAGAATAGCAGGATAAATCATACAGAAGAAAAACGCACATATACTGTATAAACCTCCTGATGCATGGTGACTATTTACGCTTTTAGAAATGAAGCCCCACCCCCATAAATATACATAAATGTCCTGCTTTTTTGTGCATGCTTTGAAGCCTCCAACTGTCGTCTTGAATGTTCCTGGCGACAGATTCACTTTAAAACAAACCAAATCCCAGGATTTCACCCTTCATGGTTTCGGGCAGCTTTACATGGGCATCCCGATTTGGAATTGTCCTGTGTGCGAAACCACCTGGAAAGCTCAAAACCTACCTTACCATGGCGCATGCATGGGGTCTCCTCCAATCAGAATTGATTGTTGTGCCCAACAGGGGTGTATATACGATGTATATACCATAGGGGCAGTGCAGGCACGTGGAATAAGGGGGTGCGGGGCACGTTGCCTCCACCACCCCTGCGGTATGTACCTGCTGCAAATCCTTACCCAGCTACCCCGCCTCCATGCCACTTCCTTCTCTCTGGGACATGGGCCTTGTCTATACCTCCTAGCTGTGGGTGGGCCCTGTCCATTCCTCTGGTGCCCTGCTCCCCCCCCGCTGTGTCTTTGATGATCAAGAAAGGCCAGCCGGTGAGTGTCCGTGTGGGGGGGGGTTGTTGCCGATGATGGCGGCCCATGGTGGGGGCCCTGCTATGGGGCCCCATCCTGACTGTGTACGTCTCTGATGCTCAGCAATCTTTTTTGGATTGCTGAGACGCCTTCTGCTTGCAACTGCCTCCGGCTGCTCATACCCACCCCCAGCGGGTGCACTTGGGAGTGAGGAGTTATGTTAGTATGTTAGTATGATTTCAGAATTCTTTCTTTAGTTAACACACCAGGGTATTTGAATATAGGAAGATGCTTGCCGGGAGCGGGTGGCAGGTAAGTAGGGACTCTTGTGACCACTGGCAAATTCTAGTGCAGCGGTACTCAAATGGCAGACCGGGGTCCGAATGCGGACCTTGGTGCCAGATTTCTGGACTCCTGCCCTGACAGCCCTGCAGTTAGTTGCTTCTGTGTTGCTATGCTCAGCGCTGCCCCGTTACAGATTGGTGATGTAGTTGTTTGTCTCCCTGCCAGTGTCATTACTCCCTGGCACCTAGCATTGCAATATGAAGTACTGCACGGACGGGAAGTGGCATTGCAAGGTATTATCCACCCCCAACCCGCCCCCAGTGCACTGATTTCTAACTAACAGCGCCCCGTCCGGACCTTCGCCTCTCACCAGATGCCTGTAAATGGACCTTTACAAGAAGTGGTTGAGTACCCCTGCTCTAGTGTGATGTCTTTGGGAAAGTGCATGAAAGTGTACCTGATGATTGCTTGCTTTGGGCCGGCAGTAAAGTTAGTGGACCCTTCAGCCCTGTAGTCTGAGGAACAGTCTATCTACAGTATATATATATATATTATATATATATATATATATATATATATAATTATTTATTTATTTATTTATTTATATATACATGTGGAGGCTGATTCACTACTAGCACCACGTATTGCCAGATAAGCGTCTGTATAGCGACGCTGTAATTTAGCATTGCAGTCGCTGTAGTAGCCTGGCCAGAATTGATAAATATAATGTGTGTTGGGTGCTCTAACAACATTTCTATGCTGCAGCGTGCGAGAGGTTGCGGCTGCTCAGTGCGTCCGGCACTCAGTGCTCCACACCATATTTAACAAAACACTACACACACACGCCCCTCTAAAGCTGGGCGCTGTAGCATAGATGGACAATGCGAGGGTGCCCCACTGTGTTAAATCCTCTGGGTTCCCTCACGCTCCCACAGTGCATGAGCAGGCCAAGGCTACATCCCTGACAAGGTGTGTTCATATTTTATTTTGCTATACAAAACTTGTCTTTAATTAGGGCCCACAGACACAACTTTGCATGGGGCCCCAGAAATGATGAGCCCACATATATATATATATATATATATATATATATATATATATATATGTATATCAAACCAGCACTGTCCACTTTTAAAACATTTAAACCAGCCACCCTTTCCCACCAGCAATACGCATAATCCCCTGACTAGGAGCAGTGCTATGTAGCAGCACTCCGGGGAACCCAGCTGTCACACTGAGCTTGAGTGGCTTCTTTAGAAACCCAACATACAGTACTAATTTTTGTACACTAATGCCTATCAGATCTATTAGCTTCCATCAGTCTAAGCCTGGGCAAATCTGTAACAATCAAGGATTCTTATAATTTATGGTCATTGATTTTGATTATAAAATCTAGATATCTGGTGGATGACATTTGGCTCATAATGTTTACTAATTGCAGATGGAAACAAACAGCTCAGTACTGCAATTCAACCCTTCGACTTGGGCCCTTATTTATGAAGGAATAGCGACAGGTAGCGACTGGTGAGCGGCCGGTAATGACGGGCCCCGCCACGAGAACGCCGGCTCCCCACCACAATCACACATTTATCAAGCCGATCCTGCTTAGCGACTGAGATAGCGCCAGATAGCCACTCATTCATTATTCCAGCCTCAGCCCACAGCGCCAGCGTCCGATCTTGAACAGCGACAGGTATGACCTCTCGCTACCTGGCGCTCTCCAATGCATTTCAATGGGACAATCTTTAAATATTCATAATTAATTATTAATGTTTTTTTTTTTTTAATTTGTGCAGAATTGAAATTACAGGTCTGATATTAATGTATTCATATTACAAAATTATTTAAAAAACTTGTTTTTTTTGGTTTCCAAAAATATGGTTGTTTGGGGGTTAAAAAACTACTTTTAATCCATCGCCGCCAGCGCTCTGGGGGTTTAAGCATGCATTTCACAGCGCGAGAATTTTTTTAGCGTGATTTGTTAATGAATATGGTGGGAGCCGGTCGCTATGGCCAGTCGCTATCATGCGCTCCCATACAGCGCAGAACCTGTCAAATAACTCCTCACCCAATATTCAACATTACTGCACACCGACTGAGTTGCTGTCAACAACCGAACAACGGCCAAGCACAGCGACTACTAGCGGGCGCTGTGAAAATACTGCTACAGTCGCTCAACTGTCGCTACTTGCCGCTATAAATGAATCGGCCTCTTGGTCTGACTACACAATTAGTTCACTTGGTGAACACCTAATTTCCAGGTACCTCTATATATATAATGATCAGTTATATTGCTGTGATTTGTAACACATATATTAAATGGTTGTGCATTTTTCTCTTTTCCTTTTTACTTTCCCTTTTTTTTCATTTGGTCTTTCCTTATGCTCTATTGCATTATCTAGGCTATTATCTAAACCATCGACATATCACAAAGTGAATTGGCGAATCTTATATTTATAAAGGTGTAAATTGGTGCGGAAAAAGCCCCGAGGGGCGAAACTAGTTCACCTCCACCTTATGTTTGAGAATGTCCAATCATGTGATGATCTGTGAATGTTAAACATGCCAATATCAAAATACCTGGTATATATGCTGTAAGAACTTTAATAAGTAATTGTTGGATTTCCATATGCCTCATGAAATTTTTGTCTAATAACTGTTTTTAACCTACCAAGATGTTGTATATGGGAGGAGAATAAGACTAAGGTGTCTTCCCTCCATATATTTTTATTATATGTAAAAAGAAATTAATAAAGTATGTAGTGATTTTTTCAAATATTGTATTATCTCTGAATCTTGTCTGGCGTGGTCACACTCTGAGTTCTTAAAAGTCTGGGCTTGCCTATACCCAGAAAATTTGTCTAATTCTTATAATTTAGCAATTCTATACAAGTTTTAAAGAGGACCAAAAGCCGCTACCTCCCAGTACAACCCTGTTTCCTAGGGGCATTCCTAGGAGCATGGCATTGCGAGGCATGCCATAAAGCTCAATACTGACTGTTTGTGATCCTTCCCCCTTGTCTTCACCCCTCATCCTGTAGACTGTAAGCTCACGTTCCTATTGTATCTTGTATTCAGAAGATCCATTGTTAACTCTGTAACACTGCATCTGAAATAGTCTATGTACTGTATGTTTCTACCCTGTATGTTCCTATGTTTCTACCCTGTCTCTAATTGCTACTTTGTACAGCGCTACGGAAGATGATGGCGCTATATAAATAAACAATAATAATAATAGGCTGCAGTGCGCCTCTGTGGGATCCCATAAGACCAGTAATCGTTGACTTGTGGTAGAGGTCACACACTGTGGGGCATCCCAGTTTGCCCCATTGAGTCTTTTAGACTCTAATTCCAGGTTTTGGCCCTCTTTATAAAACTAACAATTTACCATTAGCGGGTAGAAAAAATAAAGAAAGATAGAAAAAAAAAAAGCAATAGATCTTACCCCAAAGCATAGATTCCCCATTCTAAGCATGTCTCTAATATACCTCATCAGCGAAGGTCAGGGCTCTGTGCTCCACAATTCTCCATCTAGCAGATATTTGTTTGCTGCACACGGTAATTGTTCATTGATGATTATGAAGCAATCGGTGTGTCTTTTTAGATTACGTAAATCTCCAACACTCTCATAAAAATAAAGAATAAATGATTGTGATTCCACTCAGTACCAAGACAGCAACCACCAGGACATAATCATTACATTGTGTCAACTGGTGGGGAAACAGGTCTTCTTATCCCACGAGAAATAAGGTCGTCGATATGTCTGGCTGTCGTCTGGAAGCGCTTCTAAAACTTAATTCTAAGGAAGCAGCATCCTCACCCTGAATCCCTCCTTTTCCCCAATTGAGTTCAAATAAGTATGGCCAGACGATACCTTGTTTTCCATATACTCTTTTTGAAGGACAATGGGTTTTGGGTTTCATAGTAAGGTAACAGGAGATCCTCATTACACTACTAGCGCTGGTAATGAGGGGGGAAGCCGACTGATAGGAGGCTATCACTGTCAGGATCATTTTACCGCTATCATACACAAAGCAAGGTGCGGCTATTAAAATTTAAAGAGTTATCCGGGTGTGGGAATATCATCCATTACCATCCAACCATAAACTGCCTGCCAGCCTTAATCTCATCATCCAGCAGAACACGGGCAGACATGACTACAAGTAATGAAAGGGTTCATTTTGGAATTATAGGTGACTGGAGGTAAGGTCATAAGATCTAACAAGAATGACAAGGTGTTAATGGTTTGCCACAAGTGTTCTGCAAGTTTGTTATTTGTTCAGCAAGTATCATTATTATTTATTATTATTAAAAGGGACCAAAACCTGGGATTTTGACTATCTATGACTATATCTTTTGACTATGCCCCTGGGAAACCCTGATCTAGAATGCCACGCTGTGTGAAACCCCCCCGGTCGCCCAGTAAAACTCTCCTTTCACTAGTCATAAGGTGCATGTGCGGGCGTGCAGCCGATCAGCATGCTCCCCTGTGCTTGTCAAGAATAGGCTCAATCGAAATCCAACCTAAAGCATCCAATTGCAGCTGAGCACACTGGAGGCTGCATATCTCCTTGCCTTTAAAATAACCTTCCTAAAGGCATAGAGGCTGATTCATTAATAGCGACAGATAGCGACAGATAGCGACTGTTGAGCGACTGTAGCGGTATTTTGACAGCGACCGCTAGTAGTCGCTGTGCTTGGCCGTTGTTCGGTGGATGATAGCGACTCAGTCGGTGTGCCGTAATGTTGAATACAAGATGCTGAGTCGCTATTTGACAGGTTCGCTGTTGTATGGGAGCGCATGATAGCGACTGGACATAGCGACCGGCACCCACCATATTCATTAAAAAATCAGCCTTAAAAATTCCTAGCGCTGTGAAATGCATGTTTAAATCCCAGAGCGCAGTAGGCGATGTGTTAAAAGTAGTTTTTTAACCCCCTAACCACCCAAAAAAAAATGGAATGATTTTGAAATAATATTCAAACCTGAATAGTTTAAAATCAGACGTGTAATATCAATTCTGCAAAAAAAAAAAAAAAAAAAATATTTTTTTTAAAATCCCCAAAAAACACATTTTCAAAGGAAGAAGTGTTCACAGATTTTTTTTTTTAAATTAAAAAAAATATATATATATTAAAAAATAATTATTAATTAAAATACATTCTGCCATTGAAATGCATTGGAGAGCGCCAGGTAGCGAGAGGTCATACCTGTCGCTGTTCAAAGATGTTGGCTGGGATAATGATGAATGAGTTGCTAGGTAGCGCTATCTCAGTCGCTAAGCAGTATCGGCTTGATAAATGTACCACATGACCACATGTACCACATGACCGTGGCGGCCAATCAGAAAACCACATTTTGGCTGAGGATCAAGGTGAAGGTAAGGATTTCAGGTTGTTGTGGAGGTCATTGTGCCAGGGGGCTCCAGCAACATGGATGTCCCCCTGAGTCTGTCACAGCGCCGGCCAGCACCCTCTAGTTAGTAAATGGGTGCCACTTCAGCGATAGAGGAGCGACTTTAATCACCCAGCAATCACCCAGCAATCACCCTGCAAGCACTGTTGTCTATGGAGCCATTCACATAGGCGATAGCATTTGCAGGGCTTAAGCTTGCGTGACTGAAAAAAGTATGGATGGCGCTAGCCATGGATGGAAGGCAAACGATCAATGCGTAGCTGCGCAATGACATCACCTGCCACTCACAAAAGTGGTAGTGGCCCAAGGAGGCGGGACTTTCGGCTAAAACAGGCGGCATTAGCAGGGAGCAGAGCAAAGCAGGAGCGTCAAAATTTGCCAAAAGTTTATCTTTTGCAAATTCAAGGGATGCTAGTAAAAAAATACGGGTTTTGGTTTGCTTTAAAGTAAAAAAAAAAAACTCACTCAAAAGCAGCTGTGAAATTTCTATGTATATATACAATGTATTGTGTTAAAAATATATAGATTTAAAAAATAATAGTTATTTTAAAGTAATTTAAATATAACTTTAAATAAATTCCATCAAACCTCAGATCTAATTATTTTCCTATTGTGTTCTATTGGTGTGGGCCTATCATAAAGGAGGCAAGCTAACTTACCTGCGCTTATAACTCAGAGGCCGATTCATTAACAGCGGCAGGTAGCGACAGTTGAGCGACTGTAGCGGCATTTTCAGAGCGCCCGCTAGTAGTCGCTGTGCTTGGCCGTTGTTCGGTAGTTGATAGCGACTCAGTCGGTTTGCCGTAATGTTGAATATTGGGTGAGGAGTCGCTATTTGACAGGTTCCGCGCTGTATGGGAGCGCATGATAGCGACTGGCCCTAGCGACCGGCTCCCACCATATTCATGAACAAATCACACTCAAAACATTCTCGCGCTGTAAAATGCATGTTTAAACCCCAGAGCGCTGGCGGCGATGGGTTAAAAGTAGTTTTTTAACCCCCAAACAACCATATTTTTGGAAACCAAAAAAAACTAGTTTTTAAAATAATTTTGTAATATGAATACATTAATATCAGACCTGTAATATCAATTCTGTACAATTTTTTTTTTTTTTTTACCTTAAAAAAATTATTTAAAATGGCAGAAGTGGTCACAGAATTTTTCACATTTAAAAAAAATGAGGCTGGAATAACGATGAATGAGTGGCTATCTGGCGCTATCTCAGTCGCTAAGCAGGATTGGCTTGATAAATGTGTGATTGTGGTGGGGAGCCGGCGTTCTCGTGGCGGGGCCCGTCATTACTGGCCGCTCACCAGTCGCTACCTGTCGCTATCCCTTGTTAAAGTGGACCAACACCCAGGATTTTGACTATCCTGGGTCTTGGTCCACTTCGGTGGGGCACCCCCGATCGGGGTCCCCCGCTGTGTGAAACCCCCCCGAACCCCCCGAACTCACCTCTGTCCGCGGCGACGGACAAGCCACGGACAAGTGGCTCCTCCGCCGCCGCCTCCCGCGCGTCCCTGTTGACGCGCGCGTGCCCGCGCCGGCCATTCACAGACGGCCGGCGCGGGCACGTCTAGAGGGGCGCGAGGGAGGCGGCGGCGGCCGGCCGCCGCCGAAACTAAGGTAAGGAGTTTGGGGTGTTTGGGGGGGTTTCACCCCGCGGGACATCCCGATCTCGGATGTCCCGCGGGGAGGGAGGTGATCGGCCCGGGAATCTATAAGATCACCGGTGGGTGTTGGTCCACTTTAAATAAGGGCCTTAGTGAATATTACTGAGCACACTATGGTTGGCTGTCCTGAACTAGCAGAGTCCAGTATATCTTTAGTAAATGGGGTCCATAAGGTAATACAGGCAGCTGACACCTCAGTATACAGTACAGGGATTGGTCCTCCCCTCATGTAGCATCCCAGGCTCTCAGTTGCTATGGGGCATAAAAACCGTGCAGGCATTTAATCAGTATTCAGCTAGCAATGCACAACTGGAAAGAGATCAATGTGTGAGGGAAACATGTTTATTTCTCTGTTCCAATATGTGTGATCGCTTCAGCGTTTAAAGAGGAGACAAGTCCCCACTTCTGCTTATGTAATATCCTGCTAAATCTTTTATATAATGCTACAGATTTAACCCCTGAACACTTTCCTGCCCTACTTTTGCACAATTCTCTTTTCCGGTGCCGCAAATCCTCCTGATATTCTTACTTGTTTTTGTAAGGTTCTAGTTGTTAATCAGGGCCGGCCTATGGCGTATGCAAGATGTGCTATCACACAGGGTGCCATAGTCAGTGTGCACCACACAGCTGCGCACACGTTGCGCTCGATGCCACAAGCCACCCATCGCCCGCCAGCTCAGCTTACTGGATAGCCTCTTTTAAAGTGGACCAACACCCAGGATTTTCACTATCCTGGGTGTTGGTCCACTTCAGCGGGGCATCCGAGATCAGGATGCCCCGCTGTGTGAAACCCCCCAAAAGCCCCAAAAAACGTACCTTTTCGGCGACGGACAAGCCGCCGCCGCCGCCTCCCGCGCGTCCCTCTTACAGGGCGCGCGCGTGCGCCGGCCATTCACAAACGGTCGGCGCGGGCGCACGCACTGCTAGAGGGGTGCGCGGGAGGCGGCGATAAGGTAAGGTTTTTGGGGGCTTTTGGGGGGGGGGGTTTCACCCCGCGGGACATCCCGATCTCGGATGCCCCGCGGTGAGGGAGGTGATCGGCCCGGGAATCTTATAGATTCCCAGGCCGATCACCCGTGGGTGTTGGTCCACTTTAAGAGTCACTTGGTGCTGCTGGGGTGTATGGTTGGATGGGTTAGAAGGAAGGGGCGCCATTTTCGCTTCTGTTCTGCCCTTTAGAATGGACCAAACTGGGTGATTCCCTATCTTCCAGTTTGGGATGCCCTACTGTGTGAAACTCCCTGGGATCGCCAGGATACCCACCTTGCAAGCAATCCCATGGCACACGTGCAGGCTTTCATCCAATCAGAACTCTATGCTGTATATATTAATACAGGGCATAGAACTATTTCTCTCAACAGGCGCAGCTAAACCCCCCCCCCTTCTTTTTCCCAGCGCTGACACACACACCATCTTTACATCAGCCAGGAAACCCAGGGATATGGCCCGTGCATGGAATCACTTGCGAGGTAAGTGTACCAGCATATAATCAGATTCAGACAAGCATATAATCTGGCCTAACCAATCTTCTAAAGGGCATACTCCACAAAGCTCAATACTGACTGTTTGTTTGTTTCACCCCTCTTCCTTTAGACTGTAAGCTCGCAAGGGCCGGGCTCTCTCCCCTATTGTATCTTGTACTCAGAATATCCATTGTCAAATCTGTAAAACTGCATTTGAAATAGTACATGTACCGTATGTTTCTACCTGTAATTACTACTTTGTAAAGCGCTACGGAAGATGATGGCGCTATATAAATAAACAATAATAATAATAATACCAGCGATCCATGGTGCTTTCAGTCAGTGGGATAGGGAATCGGCTGGCTCCGGAGTTTTTTTAAGGCCCTTATTTAAGAAGGGATAGCGTCAGGTAGCGCCTGGTTAATGAGAGGTAGCGACTGATAGCGACTGTCAACGCCGGACACGGCACGCAATTACACATTTATCAAGCAGAATCTGTTGAGCGACTGGAATAGTGCCATGTAGTGTCTGATTCATCATTTTTACAGCCTCAGCGAACAGCGCCAGCGTTCAGCCTTGCACAGCGCCAGGTATGACCTCTCGCTACCTGCCGCTAATGATGAATCAGCCTGCCCGACTTTAGGGCTGGCAGATACAGATTTGGTCCACTTCAAAGCAATCCACTTACCCCGAGCATCACACCTAATACTGGAGGACCCCCCACTTCTGCATTGCCTCCCCACCCCACCATTCCACATGATTGGTCACATGGGGCAGTGAACCAGAAGTCAATGGCTAGGGAATGCTTCTACAAGTGGGAACCTAGCATCAGGCCTGATGCTTGGATATACGTAGGCACTTCTGGCCAACCCCAGTGACTGTCAGCAACCATATAGGGCAAAAGACCGGTAATGAGGAAGCACAGAAGTATGTTGGGGGGGGGGGGTCGCCATTCTGTATTCTCGCACAGGGCGCCTTCTATCCTAAGACCAGCCCTGTAGTTAATAAGCAGTTAATAAGTTAAAGAGACTGTCCAGTATAAAGTACCCCACCCTCCTACCAAAGGGGGATGCCTCCAAACCTAGTGCTCTTGAGGGAGCTTCGTGCAGAAGTCACAGGGAGACTGCACAGCATGGCATCCCCAGCTCTGTGCACACTTCCGGACCTCATTCAAGATAATGGGTGTGCACACAATGCTGATCTGTGTAGCCTCAACAAAATGGCCAGGCCCAGGGAGGAATGGAGACAGGTTGTGGGGAAACACTAAGGTGTTTTTTTAACACCCCTCCAGCAAACATCTGGGTTTACTATAGACCCACTTTTGCTTTAAATTAGCCTATTCTCTTCCCTCCTGCTGAATTCCCCATGCAGCATCCTGTCCAGGACTGCTCCCAGACTTTTTGAGGGGGGCACTGCATGATGAGGTCAGTAGGAGGCAGCAAGTTTACAAGGGCTATTCAGGAAATGTAGAGTGTGGCTGAAAGAGATACTACACGTGGTGAGCAGAAATAGCTAATTAAAGTGCACCAAAACCCAGGATTTTGACTTGCCTGGGTTTTGGTCCTTTCCCCCAGGGCCCTGATCAGGGGTGCCCCGCTGTGTGAAATCCCCCAGATCGCCGAGCGCAACTCACTTCTTCTCGATCCTACGGCGCATGCACGGCCGCGCGTCCAATCAGCACACTCGGAGCCGCTGACGTCACCTCATCTGAGCCTTCTAGGGCCAGCAGCTCCAAGCACGCTGGCAGCCACATCCCCACAAATACCTGGCACGGGCACGCGCCCTGCTAGAGGGATAGCGGGGATGCGGCCACGGCTCGCCTTTGGACCGGGAAGCAAGGTAAGTGAATGGAGCAACCTGGGCGGTTTCACACAGTGGGGCATCCCTACTCTGGATGCCCCGGGGGGAGGGAATCGATCGGCCCGGGAAACCTATAGATTCCTGGGCCGATCACGCTGGGTTTTGGTCCACTTTAAAGCAGAGGTAAGTCTCCACTTCCTCCACTCACTCATATGTCAGCTAATCTTTTGACCACCGGCAACAGTTCAGGTTTGATGTGCAGCAATCATGTGGCAGTAATACAATGAGAGAGGAAGGTGTAAGCATTGGCTGACATGGCTGTAGTTCCTCTTTAACCTTTTGCCTTGCACTACCCCTTTAACACAGAGCAGGTATCTCTCCGGAAAGGAACACCATGCCAATCCCCTGCTGGAAAAGGGGGCCAGACATTGCCATCAATGCCCATCATGTGCTATAAGAGCCACTGGCATTTCTATAGACCTTGAATAGAAAATATAAACCAGACCTAAATTCTAGCAATGATAATAAACTCTACCACCCCACCCCACTCCTATATATGTTTAATATGGCTTTTAGAGGATTTTCAGCTACAGTAGACACTACCAATATGTAGCTTTGAAGGGGGGTCCAGCAGGATTCGTAGGAATCAGGGTGTCAGGCAGATAAGGATACCCCTGGGGAGGGCTTTTTCCTGGCCCTGGAGTCTTTTCGACTCTAGTGCGGGTGTTATGGATTTTGGAGGGCCCACCATGAATTTTGCTGTGGGGCCATGTGAAACCTATATACGCCTTTGGTGTCAGGAACCTGTCTGAGGCAGTGGGACCAATCTTGGTAAATTGCAAGACTGAATGAGACTGCCGGGAGGGTTGTTAGACCATGGGAAGTGTTCCTTTAAAACTAATGAGTCCAGAGCAGATATCTTAGACTGTGTGAGTAATCTGCATATGTTGCAGTGAGTTTCAGGAAAATGTTTGTAAACTAAAGAGGAACAACACACAGGAATTTTACTTTCTCGTGTGTTGTTTCTCTCACACAGGGCATCCTAAATTTTTAGATAAGACTCAAGAACTAGAAGAACTCTTGGATGTTTAAAGCGGATCAAAACTGACCATGGAGTCTGTGAGACACCAGGGTGGGCTGATTCACTCTCCCTGGGGCATCCCAAATGGCGTGGTTTCACACAGTGGGGCTTCCCAAACCTAGATTTTGGTCCCCTTTAAAATGAAAGGCCAGCATTAGGGGGTAAGTAGATACTGTGAAGGGAATATCCAGTTTAATTATATAAAAATTCCAGAATCCCCTGACACCAGTCTGGTGTTCCCCTCTATTTTCCCCTGTCACATCTGGCCTACAAGTCATAATCACCCCCGGGACTGCAGGCAAAGGTAATTGTTACACCATGGCATCGGGCTACAATTGGCACTTTCCTAAACTGTTTTCGGTTTTTTAAATTGAAATGGCTGAGATACCAGGGTTTACAGGTGCAGGCACATGAAGGATGGTGAGGAAAGCAGCATCAGACACAGGAAGGTGAGGGAAGCAGTGGCTAGGGCGGCGTGTGGCGCATGCACGGAAGCCAGACGGAAGGGGGTGGCATGTATAGACAGGTATGTACACTGGCCGGTTGCACATTCATTGTTTTACGGGCCCGGGGGCATGTTTCTGCACTGCCTCTATGGTATGTATGCCCCTGGTGGCACAATTAGCCCATTGATGCCAGGATCAGGCTGGTTTCGAAATAATGTTTGTAGGTTGCAAGCTAGCTCCCAGCAAAGGTGAAGCTGGATCCTCCACCCAGAGGGGCGTTGGGAGTGTCCAGCAGGGGGTTAGACCTCAGACCTCATATGAAGGAAAGTAGTCCAAATGACCACTGGGGTCACCTAGCGCGTGTCAAGACAAGTTTTAGTGCCACAACAGACTGCTTTATGCCCCCGAAAGCCGTTTTTGTCTAACATCTCATATGAACGCCTTTGAGGTTAATCTGACTTTTGTTGTATCCCTCTTTTTCGCTACCTGTAATCTGTAACCCATTTCTCAGACTGGTATTGTAAATTCCATTACCTGTAATAACTGTCTATTGTGCCTTCTGCATTAAAATATATATTTAACTTGAGCTATCTTTTTGCCTTAGCCAAGAATCTGTGTGTGCCCATGGCTCTGCTGGGCCTTGTAGTCCGCTAGGCTGGTGAAACAGACAGTGATTTAGGAAAGCACGCTGCGTGTTTTCCTGACAGATACTTTATCCCATCTCTTAGCTGTTTATCGGAAACAGACGCTGAAGTTCAGGCTGGGGAGCCCATGTGTTGCTGCATCAGTTGCGCACATGCTGTGGCAGAGAATTCAAATTAAATTCAGCAGTGGTTAGCTGCTCATATTTTTGTAGCGCAGCAGGGTTGGCTACTGTCACCCATGCATGAATGGTTCTGATAAGTGATTCCTACAGAGAAAGGAGGCAATGGAGCTTTAAGTGTATAGACACTTCTAAAATACACAATTAAAGAGGAACATCGGAGGCCCTGGAGTCTGACAGACTCCAGAGCCATCCAAGTTCCACTCCTCGGGGCATCCTGAATCAGGATGCCCCGCTGTGTAAAACCCCCCATAAGCCCTGTTTCACTCACCTTGTCCCGGATCCCTTGCTGTGTCGCTGCACTGCGGCCACATCCCGGCTCACCTCTAGCCGTGCACACACCCGCGACAGCTATGAGTTCAGTGGAGGATGTGGCTGGCGGTGCACTTGGCTCCCTTCGGCGCCGTTCAGCTGGCTTAGCCGCCAGTGGAGCCGAAGTGAGCCGAGTGGGCTTGTTCTTGCCCGAGTCTGTGTCGTGGGATCAACAGGAAGGTGAGTGACATAGGGGCATACACACAGCGGGGCAATTCGTGATGCCCCTACTAAGAGGAACCACACCACAATAAGTGAAAATCGTGTGTGTTGTTCCTCTTTAAGTCATCTCTATGCCAAACCACATTAATACAGTGATATTAATAGATTGCCGTTTTTCCCCTCATAAAAAGCACTTGTTATAGATGTGCATCTGGTTCATCATCATAAACAAATCTGTTGCTATCTTGCTGTTATCGTCCTATTCATTATTTTTCTGTTGTAACAAGTCAAGGCAGCTATGTCATACTTGCGTTGATTCTCCTAAAGCAAGCCTAAAACCAGTTGGATGACTAGTGAAATGTCTTTAGGACAAATACCACAAGTTCAGCTGCCTTGACTTATTACTACAGATATGCCATGAGCTGGATAAATGAAAACCTTTACACAAATGTCCATGTGATTGAAGTCATTGCATTGACAAAATCCTAAAAAGTTTACTTACAAATTGCCGTCTCAGCTTGCTCTTCACCCGTTGCCCTTGTGGGTCGGGCGGGTGCAGCGGGTAGTGGCATGAGCTAAGGTGGTTGTCCACAGAAATGCTCTTCCGTATGTGGAAGGAGGGCTGGTGCCCGGGGCGGGTTTCTTCTGGAGAAGAGATGAGCCGTGAATTGAATGTGCTGGTGTTCATCTGTCTTTCTCCAGAGCGCCATGGGTCCACTGTGAAGAGGGTGCAGAGTGTCAAGAGGCGCTGAAATCATCATCAGGCCCATATAGAACACAGAGAAGTAAGACAACTATAGTGATTGCCTAACTCAGAGGAGTCGCTTTCTGGCGCCCCCACATGTTCTCAGGTCTCCCTTTGGCGCCCCCCCCCCCCCCCCCGACCTGCTGCACCCAGGGCAAGTCCTCCCCCTGCTCCCCCCTAGCTTTGCCCCTGGTCTAGCTGCCATAATGCTCATACAGCTTTCATATGTGTGAAGCTGTCCCAGGCCCAAGGCAAGAGAAGTATACCATCCATTTAAAGTGGACCAAAACCTAGGATAGTCAATAGTTATCTATACCCAGACTATACTGGGTTTTGGTCCTTTCCTCGGGGGCACCCCGATCAGGGGGTGCCCCACTGTGTGAAACCCCCCAGATCGCCCGAACCCAGCTCACCTCTTCCCATGGCGCGTCTAAGAGCAGCGGCTCTGATGGCCGCATCCTCCGTCTCCCTCTAACAGGGAGCGTGCCCGTGCCGGCCATTAACAAGGGGAAAGGACCAAAACCCAGGATAGTCAAAATCCTGGGTTTTGGTCCACTTTAACATGAGAGCATGGGATATTGAATACAGCTTCTGCTTGTCTTTGAATGTGATTTGGGGACTTTTGCCAGATTGACTACAGTCAAATTATAAGAGTAGATGGTGCTGTTACCAATGCTTGTATTTCCTGTATATTCAGCTGCCCTCTATCACTTCTTTTTCCAGTCAGTGTTAGCCGCCATGTTAAAATGGACCAAACTGAGAGATAAATGCCTGAGAAACACTGGCATCTTGTGTATTATGTTTTATAAACACACACACTGAATAACCAGCTGCTAGAGGGAGTGTGTGTGTGTGTGTGTGTGTGTGTGTGTGTGTGTGTGTGTGTGTGTAAAGCTGCAACAATGTTTCTCAATCACTATTCACTGCGAAATCTGGATTAATGGCACACCATTCAGTCAGTGCAAGCATATGTATCTTGTAAAATGTTACAATTCTTTCAGCTGTGCAGCAGAACAATGAGTCATCACAGCTGATGGCTTTCTATTAGAAAAAAAGGAGGATTGCATTGATATGTGAGGCAATTTTGACTGTGGGATTGGGTTTTTATATAACCTGGACTCATATATGTGGCAAGATGGCCACTGCCATACAGTTATGCAGCATATAATCTGCACGGAGTTAAGCCCTCTGAAACAGTTTATGTCACTGATTGCCAGAGTGGGGCTTTACTGACTTTACTGAATTTGCTTTTTTTAAATTCTGGTCTGCTTTAAGTTGATTCAATTCTATCACTGCTTTCATATTCCAGTAAAGCCGGTTCCTGTTATAACAATCTATCTGGATTTGATTCTACTGCACCTAGCACTCACACTCTACAACAGAGAGAAGGTCAGAAATGGCAAGATTCGGGTTAGGTCATACATTTGATCAAAAAGCTCCTCCAGAAGAACAGCTCATTGGCCCCAAGTGCCTGATTTTCATTTACTATCTCACATTGCCAAGTGAGCATAAATATGATAAATAGCATGGAGGAGCAACAATGATAGAGCCCTCCTGACCTTCTGAGCCCTGGTGCCAGCACCTGGCAAGGTTGGTCACGTGCCGGGGGCCCTGGGGCGGTCCTGGGGCCTACTGGCAGGCAGCACAGCCAATGAATCAATAATCTATTCAGGCTGTCTGCGCTGCGCATCGGCACCGCAGACGCTGGATGGCTATGCCTGAAGGTGGGCGGGACTATCTCTCGCTCTCCCGTCCAGACTCCCTCCCACGCACACGCTTTCAGTGCCTAAAGTAGCTATACTCAACTGGCGGACTGGGGTCCAAATGCGGTCCCTGGCTCCAGATTTCCAGATACCTGCCCTGACAGCCCTGCAACCTGTTGCTTCTGTGTTTCCGTGCTTAGAGCTTCCCCCTTGATTAGCATGTAGCGCTTAGTCTCCCTGCCAGTGTTATGCCTTCCTGGCACCTAACATTGCAATATGAATTACTGCACGGGCGGGAAGTGGCATTGCAAAGTACACACAAGCTTTGTTTCTTGGTCTCTTTGCCCCATCCAATCCTTTTCCCCTACCCCAGCTCTTCCCCATCCATCCCTGTCCCCTCAGCTCTGCCCCATCCAGCCCAGTCTCTGTGCCCCATCCATTCCTGTCCTCCCAGTTTTGCCCATCCAATCCCTGGCCTCCCAGCTTTGCTAATCCATTACTCTTTCTTCCAGCTCTGGCCACCCCCAAGAGCTCTGCCCATTCATTCCTGTCCTTTTAATTCTACACATCCAACCCTCCCAGCTCTCTCCATCCCTCCCTGCCCTTCCTGTTCTGTCTATCCACCCCCCTTCCTTGCAGGTTATCTTCCCTGAGACCTATCTATCCTTCCTTGTTACCAGACCTTTTTGTCAGTAACAATTTGGGCCCTAGTCCACCCCTGTACATGGCCTCACAGAATGCAAGTGGGGGGGGGGGGGGGTAGGCAGTGTGCCGCGGGTCAGAGCTGTAGGTTCTGTTGGGCACAAAAATAAAGCAAAAAAAGTTCCTGTTTTTTCCCAGTGCTCAATAGGGTCAATAAATCTGGGGAATCTATAGCCTCCCCACCCCAATGTGTGCTGATTTCTAACTATCCACCCCCCCCCCCCCCCATTCGTGACAGCCCTCTGCCCAGACCTCCACCTCTCACCAGATGCCTTTAAATGGACCTTTACAAGAAGTGGTTGAGTACCCCTGGCCTAGAGCAAAGGCGGTAAGCCGAACAAAACACCGTCGCTTAGATTCCAAGATGTCCCGCTGTATGAAACCCCCCAGAACACCGCAGTTTACTCACCTTGTTCCTCATTCCAACGCCGCATGCTTGGGGCATCCTGAATCGGGTTTACTCACCTCTTCCTCGTTCCAATGGCGCATGTGTGGAATCACGTCCAATGAGAGCCATCTGCCTTGGCTACATTATTTGGGAGGCGGCTCTCATTGATGTCAATGTGGACTGCGCTGCCGCATCCCCTGCATCCCCGGCAGTGTGCACACGCTCCTCGTTCCAGTAGTGCATGTGTGGGCTCAAATCCAATGAGAGCCATCTGCCTTTACTACATTATTCGGCAGGCAGCTCTCACTGTTGTCAATGCGGACCGCACTGCCGCATCCCCTGCATCCCCGGCATTGTGCACGCGCTCCCACCCCAGGCATTGACTACAATGATAGTAGCCTGCTGAATTACATAGTTATTGCAGATGGCTCTCATTGGACCAGAGCTGGCACATGCAGGTTGATGTTCATCAGCCCATCAACCATTTTTTCCATGTTCGGGCTGGATGCTGAACTCGAACACGGACTTCTAGCTACAGTCCGTGTTCGGGTTTGAGAACCAGGACTCGCTATGCTCGGTACGAACCTGAACGCTGCAGTTCAGGTTCGACCATCACTAATTACAAGTGGTGGAAATCTTACTCCATGGCTGAAAGCCCTACTCCAGATATTTAAAAACAAAATAGTCTTTAATGGAAAGATAACAAATCACAGCTAATTACATTTCAGTTAATGAAATAATCTGAACTAATAAAAACTACATAGCATGGCACCAGTCTGAAGCAGATGAGAGCAGTATGTGTACACAGGTTTGCGGTGTGTGCACAAAGCTTTACATGACAAAACATTTCCCTTTTTTTGGCGGAGAAGAGAAGCGGTCCTGGCAGCTGGGCACCCAGCATCCCGTAGTCACAGATGCCATGTCAATGAGTGTGGGAGTGCAGCCAGGCTGAGGCTCCTGCTTGTAGAACAAGGGTCGGCTTTGAGTGATATAGTTCCTGCATGGCGGTGGTGCCACAGATCACTTTCCCCCGGGGGGACCGTCCATATGTCTGATCTTATTAATTCATTGTATAGTATAACTGTCAGAGAAATTCTCTGTCCCAATTACATGTCTTCTGTGTTTCTGAAGCATCTCCCTGGCTTTCTTCCATGTGCCTATCTTCCTTAGAGAGGCTCTCCACATTTTCATGAATACCCCAAAGGGGACTGGGAGGGCTTTTCTGCACTTATCTGGCAACACCCAAAAAATGCAGAGGATGACATTTTCGTTTTGCACTTTATTATGAGTTGAGGCTCTCGTATCTTTACTGTTGCAATAAGGTTGTAGAGGCTCTCTAAAAGGTAATGACTTGCCCCCAAGTAAAGTAGATCAATTCGACTGATTGATCTCCTCAGGCATCTGCATTAGGGATGTGTATAGGATCTCTACGAGCATCACTCATCAATCCATTGGTTGTGGGTGATCATGTGACAAGGAGAGCAGGCCAGGGACTAAATTCAGAGAGGCATGCCTATGACTGATGTGGGCTACTTCAATCGACTGTGGTTTACTGCTTTCCCCCACTGGGATTATAGGTCAACTTATCCCTTTAGAGGCCAGGCCGCTCATAATCCCTTGTGGTGCTCTGCTAGGAAAAGATGCCAGACTTATTGATGGTATGAGGGAGTAGGTTTGTTTATTGCCCCTGTAAACTAGAATCCTTCCTAACACAGAGTAGGCCTGCTTTAAGCCAATAAAGAAAGAAAACTTTCACTACTTTATATAGGCACTGCATATAGTGTTATAGGCATATCAGTACATAGGTGCTGTTACTTTCCAAAGGTCACAGTGCGTTCGATCATTTACTGAGCACACAAAACCACAAGGGAGTATTTACCTGCCGGGGGCAATTTGAAGGACGTCAGGGTGTCTGTATTGGTGGAACATGTTGAAGGGAGGCGGGGGACTGCTTCTTGAAGTTGTGGAACTCTAGTTAGAACTGGTGACTGAGGAATGCTGGGTAGCGTCAGGGATTTCCCAAGAACTGGCCGCTGTAACTTTCTATCCAGAGACCTGAGAGGGAGAGAACACAATACAAAGTCATTGTGATCGGATGCACTTGTCACATCAGCCCCAAACAAGACTGTATTGGATAACATAAGCTTTGTAAACCTGTATAAAACTTTTCTTTGATATTGTTAAGGAGACTCATTTATTATCTGCAATGACCAAACAGGAAGCTTGTCTAGCACAAAAAAAAGGTTAGCAATGAAACAGTAGGGTGAGGGTCTTTCTTTTGGGGCTAGGGGTTGTTTAATAAATAATTGTAAAGCTTCTTGTTTTCTTTGGCACAATGAGGGGATTTGGGAAACAAGCACTTTCCATTAGACCCTACCAGCTGTGAGAGTAAAGTGTGACAGGTGGGACCCTATAGTCTAACACTGCCAAGAGGTAGGTAGCTTGGTAGGCCATACTTTTTTAAGGAACTAAGAAAAAGTGTCAACTTAAACTTAACTTAAAGAGGAACAACACTTCCCCAGGTGCTGTTCCTCTCCGCCAGGCATCTTAATTTGGGATGCCCGCTGCGTGAATCCCTGGATTCACTCACCCTTCCAGCTATCCCATAGTGCATGCACGGGCAGGCAGTCAGTCAGTGTGCTTCACTCCACTCGGCTTTTGCTAGCTGCTATGATGCCAGAGCGGCAAGCGCACTGAAAAGAGTGAGTGCTCCACTGGCTGCTTCTCGGCGTACTCATGCCAGCCATTCAAAAATGCCTGGTGCAGGCACACACCTCAGCTAGAGGTTTAGCAGGGATGTGGCCCACACATGCACCATGGGATCGCCGTCTAAGTTAATTTACTTGGCAAACCCGGTTTTATACAGTGGGGAATCCCAAATCGAATGGGCAAATCGGCCTCCATTTTGAACTCCAGGGAGGCTAGGAAGTAGTTAAATAGGACAAGCCATGTGCCTAGTTTCTTAGTAAGTCCCAGAGAAGAAGGAATTCCCAAGTTCTGTTCCTCATGTGCCACTTTCTGTTTTCTAATTTTCTCAAGTACCACCCGGCTGGTACTTATGGTTGTCAGTTACGCAGTCACCTATGGAGCAAATCAAGCTTAGAATAGATGGTAGCAGATTGACAAAAGATTAGCCTCACTATGTACCAACTGATAGGATCTCAAGTACCACCAAGGGTACCCATACCACTGGTTGGGAACCTCTAGTTTGGTTGATTCTACACACACATGCCAAGGCATGTTCCTGTGTAGTTACAGTGTTGGGAATGGATGGTAACCAAGTTGGCAGTTGTTGCAGAGCTGAAGTGGAGCAAAGCTAGTGCAGGGAGGACAAAAGAAAAAAAAGGGTTTCTGACTGGGGTATAGTAGACCATCTCCCTAGCCAGATAATATAAAAACAAGGCTCATCAGTTTCTGACCACGCCTCAATTGGGAGTAATAAGCAATATGATATATTAAAATTAATCTTTTATTGGTATAGCAATTTACTACATTAAGTGCTAAGTACAAAAGTTAGGTCTGTGCTCCGGCCGAAGCACAGACCAAGTGATTAATTAAAAACCATTGCTTATGGATTACAGAGTTTTACAGTATAGACAGTTGTCAGCAAAGAGAAATGTTTTTGATCAAAAAAGCATTGTTTTTGATCAAAAACATTTCTCTATGTATTAGATTACTATGGATAAAGTGAAACCTACAGAGTCCTAGCAGACACTGAGGAAGCTCATGATAGCGAAACTAGTCTGTTCTGCAAGGATAAGGTTAACTTTGCTGACAACTGTCTATACTGTAAAACTCTGTAATCCATAAGCAATGGTTTTTAATTAATCACTTGGTCTGTGCTTTGGCCGGAGCACAGACCTAACTTTTGTACTTAGCACTTAATGTAGTAAATTGCTATACCATTAATATATCATATTGCTTATTACTCCCAGCCGTGGTCAGAAACTGATGAGCCTTGTTTTTATATTATCTGGCTAGGGAGAAGGTCTACTATAGCCCAGTCAGAAACCCCTTTTTTTCATCTGTAAAGGCCATATATCAGACCAGCCATTATATCTCCAACATTTCACCGCACACTCTCTCCAAAGAGACACAGTTTAACTACTTGGTTTCAGTGGTGGGTTAGGCAAACCCAGGCTAAACCCCAATTCAAGGGGTGGATCCAATTCTCTTTGTCTTTCAAACAAAAAGAGGACAAAAGAAACCAAAGAAAGCCAACTGGGAACCCAGAAGGTCAAACCAGGCAGCAGATGTAGCCAGGTACTATTGAGTAGGGGAATAAACTGTGCTGCGATAAGTCATAGCTGGGACTGGAAATGGTAGGTGAGTTGTGCTGCAGTGACCTTGAGGAAAAACATCTGGAAAAAGCGTAATAAAGTTTACTGCTGAACCAGCTAAAGATACTGAGTTGTGTGTTCTCTATACTCCTGCCAAAGTGTGTCAAAGACTGTCAGCACTGCCCCCATCCCATATTTGCACCCACAGGACACTTCAGTGGCCAAGAAGACCCTACTTCCAACAGTGACACCCCAGGTCTTTGAATGCAACAATGTGAATGAATGTTGTATGCCAGACCAAAGCTACTTTGCCCAGTTTTAATTTTCTCTTATTTGTTCTTATACAATCTCTGTAGAAATGCTAAATATCCTCACACTGATAGACCACATAGGTTTATGTGTTTTGTGATTCTACATGATTCTTTGGCCTATATTTGGAGCATTCAGACTTTGATGATTGAGATACAACACCTGACGAGAAGGAAAAGGGGAAACCAAGTGAAATCCACCCTGGTCGCCTAATACAGCAATAATGTTGAGTATGTACTGTACGAATAGAACAAAAGGAGCTAGATTACACCTGTAAGGGGCCCCACCGAAGGGACTTTAACCAGTTAGGAACACATTTTTGTGTCTCTGTTACTGGAGTTATTGCTGCCAAGATAGGTAAACATTTAGGTTTCTTTATTAGTTTTGCCTCCAGCTGCAACCTGCATAATAAATTAATAAACAGACATTAGAAAATGGCAGGCAGTATACCTAAGAAGTAGATGGCACCTGAAAACCCTCACCGTTTCAGTAAGAAACCTTTGTCAGGAGGGAAAGTGCTTCTTACCGAAACGTTGAGGGTTTTCAGGTGCCATACTAACTTAGGCCCTTATTTATGAAGGAATAGCGACAGGTAGCAACGGGTGAGCGGCCGGTAATGACGGGCCCCGCCACGAGAACGCCGGCTCCCCACCACAATCACACATTTATCAAGCCAATCCTGCTTAACGACTGAGATAGCGCCATATAGCCACTCATTCATCATTATTCAGCCCACAGCGCCAGCGTCCGACCTTGAACAGCGACAGTTATGACCTCTCGCTACCTGGCGCTCTCCAATGCATTTCAATGGAACAATCTTTAAATATTCATAATTAATTGTTATTAATTGTTATTTTTTTTTTTTTAAATGTGAAAAATTCTGTGACCACTTCTGCCATTTTAGATAATTTTTTTAAGGTAAAAAAAAAAAAAAATTGTACAGAATTGATATTACAGGTCTGATATTAATGTATTCATATTACCAAATTATTTAAAAAACTTGTTTTTTTGGTTTCCAAAAATATGGTTGTTTGGGGGTTAAAAAACTACATTTAACCCATCGCCGCCAGCGCTCTGGGGTTTAAACAAGCATTTTACAGCGCGAGAATTTTTTTGATCGTGATTTGTTAATGAATATGGTGGGAGCCGGTCGCTAGGGCCAGTCGCTATCATGCGCTCCCATACAGAGCGGAACCTGTCAAATAGCGACTCCTCACCCAAAATTCAACATTACGGCAAACCGACTGAGTCGCTATCAACTACAGAACAACGGCCAAGCACAGCGACTACTAGCGGGCGCTCTGAAAATGCCGCTACAGCCGCTCAACTGTCGCTACCTGCCGCTATTAATGAATCGGCCTCTTATTATGCTTTGCATTTACTTTTCTGTACTGTTTATGCCTATGCAATATGTCTGCCTTTAGTGCACGGGGAGGCTGATTCATCATTAGCGGCAGGTAGCGACAGATGAGCGTCTGTAGCAGGCATTTTCAGAGCGCCCGCTAGTAGTCGCAGTGCTCGGCTGTGAGTCGCTACTTTATAGCGACTCAGTCGCTGTTCAGTAATGTTGAATACATTCGCTAGGAGTCGCTATTTGACCAGTACAGCGCTGTATGGGAGCGCATGGTAGCGACTGCTCATAGCGACCGACTCACACCATATTCAGCAAAAAAACAGCCTCACAAATCTCTGGCGCTGAAAAATGCTTGTTTGAAGCCCAGAGCGCAGGAGGCGGTGTGTTTAAAGTGTGTTTTCCAGCATCTATCAACTAGTAACAAAGCGAAAACATATGGAATTACATTGTAACAACATTGTAGCATGAACACTTTAATGCCAGACCTGTAATGTCATTTCTTAGGAAATATATAAAAAAAATGAACAAATTATGATAAAACTGCTATTTCAATGCCAGAAGAGGTCAAAAAATTATTTGTGATTTTTTTGAAAAAAAAAAAACAGTTTAACGAGAAGAAAAGGATCGTCCATTGAAATGTATGAGAGAGCGCCAGGTAGCGAGAGGTCATACCTGGCGCTGTGCAAGGCTGAACGCTGGCGCTGTTCGCTGAGGCTGTGAAAATGATGAATCAGACGCTACATGGCGTTATCCCAGATTCAGGTTGATAAATGTGTAATTGCGTGCCATGTCCGGCGTTCACCAGTCGCTACCTGTCATTAACCAGCCACTACCTGACGCTATCCCTTCTTAAATAAGGGCCTTAGTCACTGTGTCTTCCTTCTGGCCACCCTTACTCACTTATGTGCAGCCAGAGATTACCCTGCCAGCCTGAGTTTTTTGTTACACAATGCCAATTCGCAAATGGGTCATAGCCTAGCGGTCAATACTGACATATCCGATACACTGTATATTCATGAACTTGCTTTGCCAGCTATACTGTGATTCCTTATTTTGTATGTCACTTTATGTCTCACATTAAAAGCTTGTCATTTTTTGCATAGCCTGTGTTTGGGTTTCATGGAATACTCTTCAACCTGAACTAGTTGGAATTGGTTTCTTATTTTTCTTATTTTCTTATTTTTTTCTTATTTTCTTATTTTCAATTGGAAATGGTGATAGAAAAGAAGTGGTGAAAAGGAAGGGAAGTCGGGCTTTAAAAAATAAAACAATGACACTGTCCCTTTAAATTGTTTTTTATTTTATTATAATTTTGTATGGTATACAACTCCCTGGCATGTGGAAAGATGTAATTAGTTGTCTGATGAAGGTTTAGTTATTAGACTTTAGGTACACACATAACCAGCCCAGTCAGACATTTATTTGCTATGACATCTGTCAGCAGGCGCAGGAAGGAGTCCATTGAACTCTGTGAGGAGGTTTAATGCAATTTAGCAATGGAGTGCACCAGGCAATGCCACGACTCAGCTCAGTCTGGCGTCTGCTTGCTGAAGTGTATCCCAGTGTTAAATTGCATTGTGTGTACGTAACAACCTCCCCATAGACATATCCAGAGCTGAAAGTCTAAAGAATTGGAAGCTATGTGGGTTATTGAGCTGCATTTTTCTAGGGGCACAAGTAAAGGCTATGAGACCCTGGTGCACCAATGAACCTACTATATATTACCTGCTTATGTCAGGGTGTATCCATTTAGAATGCCATCTTGTAGCACCAGCAGGTTCCAGGGGAGCTCCTTTCCCATGGCCAGATAGTTCTTGAACCTGTGACTGTCATCTACTATATGTTAACAATAGAACTGAGGATGTGAAACTTCAATTTCTGCCTTATTCCCTCTTACACGTAAACTGCCTACAACCTTAACCAAGTCTCCTCCAGAACAAACAGCATGGGACTGACACTGGGAGGCCGATTCATTAATAGCGGCAGGTAGCGACAGTTGAGCAACTGTAGCGGCATTTTCAGATCGCCCGCTAGTAGTCGCTGTGCTTGGCCTTTGTTCGGTAGTTGATAGCGACTCAGTCGGTTTGCCGTAATGTTGAATATTGGGTGAGGAGTCGCTATTTGACAGGTTCTGTGCTGTATGGGAGCGCATGATAGCGACTGGCCCTAGCGACCGGCTCCCACCATATTCATTAACAAATCACACTCAAAAAATTCTCGCGCTGTGAAATGCATGTTTAAACCCCAGAGCGCTGGAGGCGATGGGTTAAAAGTAGTTTTTTAACCCCCAAACCACCATATTTTTGGAAACCAAAAAAAACTCGTTTTTTAAATAATTTAGTAATATGAATACATTAATATCAGACCTGTAATATCAATTCTGTACAATTTTTTTTTTTATTTTTTTTCCCTTAAAAAAATAATCTAAAATGGCAGAAGTGGTCACAGAATTTTTCACATTTAAAAAAAAAAAAAATTAATAACAATTAATTATTAATATTTAAAGATTGTTCCATTAAAATGCATTGGAGCGCGCCAGGTAGCGAGAGGTCATACCTGTCGCTGTTCAAGGTCGGAGGCTGGCGCTGTGGGCTGAGGTTGGAATAATGATGAATGAGTGGCTATATGGCGCTATCTCAGTCACTAAGCAGGATTGGCTTGATAAATGTGTGATTGTGGTGGGGAGCCGGGGTTCTCGTGGCGGGGCCCGTCATTACCGGCCGCTCACCAGTCGCTACCTGTCGCTATTCCTTCATAAATAAGGGCCCAAGTCTCCTCCAGAACAAAGAGACAGCATGGGACTGACTGACACTGAATCAAGTAGGATGCCAGCCCAACTAGAGAATTCGTCAAATCTGCAGACAAGCTATTTTAACCCTGTTGCACTATAAATGGTTAACTGTGTTTTTTTCCAGGAATTTCCAGGGATTTCCAGGAAAATGATATACTACTTTTCACTGCTTTTTACTACTGTTTTCTCAATATTTTGGGGTGAAATATGTAGAAAAAATGAAATGTATTTTTTTTACATTCTGTAGCTTTTTTTAAATAAAAAAAAACGTAAAATCCTCATTACTCCTGATTACAACAGTACCACATATGTATTGGCAGACACACGTTCCTACCCAGGATACACCCCAAACTGAAAAGAGATTTTTAAATAAAATACTATGAGGCCGATTCATTAATAGCGCCAGGTAGCGACAGATGAGCGCCAGTAGCGTGATTTTCACAGCGCCAGCTAGTATTCGCTGTGCTTGGCCGGGGTTTGCTTGTTGACAGCGACTCAGTCAGTGTGCGGTAATGTTGAATACGGGGTTAGGGGTCGATGTTTCACAGGTTCCGCGTTGTATGGGTGCGCCTGACAGCGAATGGCCAGAGCGAACGGCTTGCTGCAGATTCATTAACAAATCACGCTCCGATTTTTTTCGCGCTGAGAATTCCTTGTTTAAACCCCAGAGCGCTGGCGGCGATGTGTGTAAAGTAGTTTTTAACCCCCAAACAACCATATTTTTTGATAGTAAAATTATACAAGTTTTTATAAACATTTTGTAATATGAATACATTAATATCAGACCTGTAATATCAATTCTGCACAATTTTTTTTTTTTTTTTTACCTTAAAAAAAAATCCTAACATTGCAGAAGTGGTCACAGAATTTTTGACATTAAAAAAAAAAAAAAAAACATTAATAGCAATTAATTATGATTATTTAAAGATTGCTCCATTGAAATGCATTGGACCACGCCAGGGAGCGACAGGTCATACCTGTCGCTGTGATGGGATTAGCAGCGGCGCTGTTCGTTGCAGTCGGCTACATGATGAATCCCGCGCCAGCTGTCGCTCTCGCCGGCGCTAGCCTCATTTAGCGTGATAAATGCGTCATTGTGACCGCCGCCGGGCGTACTTGAGTCGGTAGCCGCCGTTAGCTGGCAGTACCTGGCGCTCGTCAGACACTACCTGGCGCTAGCCCTTGATAAATAAGGCCGTATGTGTGCTATCTTGGCTTAAACCCCTAAAGGGGTACAGAAGGCAAAGGCACTTGTTAGACCATTGCGTTGGGCTACATATGGCACTGTCCTAAATTGGGTTCCGTATTTAAAATGAAGAAGAAATGGCTGATATATAAAGTTTTATAGTTTTGCCTTATGATTTATCTTCTGAAACTTTAGGGCATGGCCCTTAGCTCTGTGATGCCGCATAATAATCCGCATAATGGGCGGGGTCTGTAAGACACAGGCATTCTCATCACCCTGGCTGTTCTACCTCTCTCCCAGTGTCTACAGTCTGATGACGCAGAACTTTAGACCACCAGCTTAGACCTATTATTGGTGGTCTATGGCAAAGGAGGGGGTGCCACTGCTCTTTGCCTTGTTTCTACTTTCAGAAGCAGCTGCGTTCTGACAGAAAGGGAGAGGCCGTGATGAGGTGAGCTGATGAATGACAGTTTATGGACTTTGCCCACAGAGTCCCTTTAAGCATTAAAAAATGGTGTGGGGTCCCCCTCTCCAGCAAATTCACCCTGGTCATCAGCTATCTGTCAGCCAGCCCTGAAGGCTACCAGCCCACATAGTCCACACGGCGACCATGCTTTTTTGCACCCCCCTTGCCGTTGGGGATGCAGGTAATGGGGGGTAGGCAAGCCAGCACCTCCTGCCCTGTGAACTGATATAAACTGTAAAAATCACAAACACACACACATACACTAGTAAAAGTCCTTTATTCTAACTTTTTTTTTTGCTGCTTACCTCCTTCCATCGCCGTTCACTGCTGTCCCACGTCATCCATCACTGCTTCTGACAGATGGAAATGAGCAACAGAAACAGGGAAAGAGGCAGAGGATCGGGGTCCTCTGCCCCACTCCGGGATTTCACTGCTCTCTCTTCGGGTCTCACTCACACTGCAGGGACGGGCTTTTTATACCAGCTAAGTGTGCGGTATAAAAGCCCCCCCCCAGGTGGGGAAGAAGCTGTCAGAAGCCGGTGCACTGGGCAAAGAATTGGTGTTCTCTGCCTCACTGAAGACCCCGCACCCAGGATCGGGGGCCACAGGGGGAAGAGGAGACCCCTGGTGCTGGATCCTGAATGGAGGTGAGCTTTTTTTTTTTGGGTGTAAACTGGGGAAATGCCAGGCACGTGGAATTCACGTGGCTGGCAGGTAACGTATGGACATGCAGCCACGTAACTTTTACATGCTTGGCAGTTAAAGGGTTATGAATGCCCATCACAAGCTTACTGTGTGATTTAGGGCAACTTAAAGTACCGAAACAAAAGAGGGTGTAGGGTTGGGTTTCAAGGTTATGACTATTATTTCCTATAAGTAAACTGACCATTTTGGGGTCCTCAAAGTGGGACAATTTAAACCAGTTTTTGGGTGATGGGCGTAGTAAGGAGGTGGTTTAGCATGTGGCTAAATTATGCATCACATGCTCTAGGAATATTTGGTCCATAAAAGATGTTGGTGATACCAATACTCGGAAGTCCATGCATTCCACTACCACCATTCAACCAGTTGAAGTAGTTTTAAACCACCTTGTAGCGATAACCCTTATCGCCGGAGGGCTTCACCGCCCGAGACGTCCTTTTCCCAATCGGAGGTGCTGCTGGAATTCCAGAGTCGTCCGTGAGGAAACAGGAACAGCCCTTACAAGGGCTAGTGAATTGTAATATAGCGTTCCCCCAATAAGAGGCAGAACTCAGTATTGAGGGTGAAGATGAACTCTTTTTATTAGTGCCACTCTAGGCCTTATATACACAAGTCTCCATGCAATGACAACCACACTGACCAATAGCAGCAGGGCACACAATCCCTCAACTCTGCCGGTAACACAATCAGTAGAACAATAGCAGGCTGTAATACAATCAATCAGGACAATGCCATTGTCTGCGACGTAATCAATCAACACAATGGCAGTCTTGTAATACAATCCAAACTACAATGACATTGCCTGTAACAGTATCAAAATACAATGACATTGTCTGGAACCTAATTAAGAAAAGGCCAGTGAATGACCCGGTGGGCAATGGAATAGTGATGACACCCAAAAGACAGAGCCTCTGTCACACACCTAGATATACAGTATTCTGCATTTGGTGGGACAGTCTTCCTCCGTGTCAGCAAAGTGGGACATTTAAGTATCCCCAGAGTTTTCAGAAGAACAGAGGGCCTCAAAGTGGGACTGTCCCGCCAAAAGTGGGTCAGTTTACCTATAAGCCACACCCCACTTCTGCCTCATCCTAGAGCAGATAGAGACCCTTTCTTCCTTGGGCCATCTAAAGCCACCGAGGGTCATAGCAGAACCATCAAGGGATGTTTTTTCAACTTAGATTGGCTGACAAAAGCCAATGCTCCACCTGCATAACGATAGTTTAAAAGCGTAATGATCAATGTCAGATTGGCAAACGTCCCTGAACAAAAGCCATTAGCAAATGGAAGGGAGACGTCGCGCCTGGAGAAGAGCAGAAGCAAGAAATCTCACTTGTTCCAGAGTCCTGTCTACTGCTGGCACAACGTGTCACCTGCTCGTATAGAAGGCGCATTGCAGTCTTTGTCACATTACAGTGGCACATCACAAAGTGACACCTTAATGATAAACAAGCGACACACTTTACACATCAACATCAATACACTGTCACCCCCAATAAGCCCTGTGTTGCCTTATTTTGTGGGTTACAATGCCCTAGCACTGTCAGGTAATGATCTTCTGCAAACTTAAAGCGGACCTTCAGCATCATTTAATGAAAAGCCCAAACCCTTAAAAAACTATTCCCCAGCATCTAAAATGAATATATTTAAAGTTATTAATCACTTACTTATTATTCTTTCCTCCACTGGGCTGCAACTCTGTTCAGGGCTCTAGGTACTGGGCGCCGCCATATTACATAGAAACATAGAAGGTTGACGGCAGAAGGAGACCATACTCTCCATCTAGTCTGCCCTTATGTGTATACTGTATGTTCTCTTTATCTTAGGATAGATGTGTGCTTATCCCAGGCATGTTTAAATTCAGTGACTGTTGATTTTTCAACTACCTCTGCTGGAAGTTTGTTCCAAGCATCTACTACTCTTTCTGTAAAATAATATTTTCTAACATTGCTCCTGATCTTCCCCCCGACTAGCTTCAGGTTGTGTCCCCTTGTTCTATCATTAAGTTTCTTCTTAAAAACACTTCCCTCCTGAACCTTTTTCAATCCTTTCACATATTTAAAGGTCTCAATCATGTCCCCCCTCTCCCTTCTTTCCTCCAGACTGTACAAATTAAGTTCTTTAAGTCTCTCCTGATAAGTTTTAAGTTTAAGTCCTTCCACCATTTTCTTTGCCGCCTTTGGACCCGTTCTATTTGAATAATGTCTTTTTGCAGGTAAGGTCTCCAGAACTGCACACAGTATTCTAGCTGTGGCCTCACCAGGGCTCTATACAGCGGCATCACAACCTCCCTCTTCCTACTGGTGATGCCTCGAGCTATGCAGCCGAGCATCCTGCTTGCTTTTCCCACTGCCTAGCTACACTGTCCAATCATCTTGCAGCTATCAGTAATCAGTATCCCTAAATCTCTCTCCTCCGAGGTCCTGGCTAACACAGTGCTGCCCATACGGTACTCAGAGCAGGGATTCCTTCTACCCAAGTGCATGATTTTACATTTAGAGGCTCAGTAGCATCACATACTGAGGAGAGGAGAGGGGTCATAAGTGCAGGGGAGCGGGGTTATGCACAGACAGAGCAGAGCTGGAGTCAGGAAAAGGTCAGCAATCCCAGAATGCAGAGCGACACAGTCAGAAGACACTTCCTGTTTGCAGGCTGCCTGCACCTCCATGAGCCACCATCTTGGATGTTTAAAGTCTCAGAAAATGTAGTAGATGCAGGTAGGATGATTTTTAATGTGAGCAATCTGTATGTACAGGGTTTAAAGCGGACCAACAGTCAAAAATTAATTTAATCAGACCAACACAACAAAAAGTGCTCATATGCATCCCTCGCCAGGGCAATTTAGATTGCTGCACATAAAAAATAATTTACCTTTTTCTAACGTCTACTGGGATACATTTTAAAAACAAGATGGCAGCTCATGGTCTTGCAGGCCAACTGCAAACAGGAAGTCGTGCTGGTCCTCCTGTTACTGTGCATTTCAGTTATGTCAGTTGGGAGAGGAAGCTCCAAAGTGGCCCCACCTTTCTTTTTCAACTGTGCCAGGCTGTTGGTCCAATTTAAGTGAGTTATACACATTTCAGCCTAAATAAATATGTAAACATAGGTGTAACTTTAGCAGAAGGTACCATTGCAGCTGCCATAGGGCCCCTGGAAGGTGGTGCCTGCTTGGTACAGCCACCAACCTATGGTAAAGGTTTCAGCTTGTATATTATTCTTTTTTTAACTTCACCTTCAAATTGCTTTTCTATATACAATTGAATTGTAATCTCCCATGTCCTAATTTATATAGAATGTATGCTTCTTCCCTTATATATTCCAGTAGATTGTAAACAGTTTTTATGTATACTACTGTATACCCCAAAGCAGGGGTGCCAAACAAATTTTCATAGAGGACCACATCAGCATTCTGGTCTAATGGCAATGGTCAAAATGCAAACGCAACTGTTCAAATGTATGGAGAGATGCAGAATTATCTTGCCCGGGACAGATGCGGAAAACCCTACAATCATTTTTCCCACCCTACCTGGCAATTGTTAGCAATGACTCCTGCAGCAGGGGCACCACCCAGCTGGCACCTGTCAGAGACCCACACTAAAGTGTCCTAAAGGTTTGTAAACTCTCCTTTTCTATAGAATGTAAGCTGCTGTGTCTTTTGTATTCTTCATTATACCCTTACAAACAGATGTATGCTCTTATACCCTCTAAGCTTTTCTCTACAGCAGGTGGTACTAAAGGTCCTCTTAAGTGGTACTTGACAAGGCTGCAGACTTGTCTCGCCCCTGTACCCCACCCTGATCTGCTGTCATCTGCCACTCAAGCATGATTTGCGCCATAAATGAAAAAATGCACCATTTTTTGTGTGATTCATTCACTTTAAATGGCTGTTTGTATGTTTTAATTACGGGTTTAGGTGACTGACAATGCTCACTTAGCACCCAGGTGGTACTTGATTTAATCAGAACATGTAAAGTGGTACTTGATAGAAGATGTGAGGAACCCCTGCTCTAAAGTATTTCTCGGTATGCCTCATTATTGTAAACTCTTTCTATTTATTCTGTTTATACTACATCACACCCACAGGTAAAACTTAACAGAGAAAGTCTTGGTACCCTAATAAGCTGTAAGCTCTTCTACCTTCTGCGCCCTTCCCTATACCCTAGTAGATTGCATGTGCCTTTAAACTGGACAGATCACTGGTCTGGCTGGCCCTGGAGTCTTTTAAAAAGGCTAGTAGAGAAGAAGCCAGTAATTACAGGCCAGTTAGTTTAACATCTATAGTGGTCAAATTCATGGAAACACTCTTAAAAAAAACAGATAATTTCCCATCTAAAAATTAATGACCTATTGGACCCAAAACAGCACGGCTTTACTGAGGGCCGATCATGTCAGACCAATCTTATTGATTTCTTTGACAATGTCACTAAAGTGTTAGATGAAGGTGGTGCTGTGGATATCGCCTATCTGGATTTTAGCAAAGCCTTTGACACTGTACCACATAAGGAGCTCCTAGATAAGTTATTGAAGGTAGGACTCAATCCCTGGATAGTTCAGTGGATTTCCAGTTGGCTGAGGGATCGGTATCAGAGCGTTGTTGTAAATGGTGTGCAATCTGAACAAAGGCGAGTTACAAGTGGTGTGCCGCAAGGCTCTGTCCTGGGCCCCATTCTTTTTAATATATTTGTAAGTGACATAGGAGAAGGCTTGGTAGGAAAAGTTTGTCTGTTAGTAATAGGGTGGATATTCCTGGAGGTGTCTGCAACATGGAAAATGATTTAGCTTTGCTGGATAGGTGGTCAAAACTGTGGAAACTAGAGTTTAATGTCTCTAAATGTAAAATCATGCACTTGGGTAGAAGGAATCCCTGCTCTGAGTACCGTATGGGCAGCACTGTGTTAGCCAGGACCTCGGAGGAGAGAGATTTATGGATACTGATTACTGATAGCTGCAATATGAGTGGACAGTGTAGCCAGGCAGTGGGAAAAGCAAGCAGGATGCTCGGCTGCATAGCTCGAGGCATCACCAGTAGGAAGAGGGAGGTTGTGATGCCGCTGTATAGAGCCCTGGTGAGGCCACAGCTAGAATACTGTGTGCAGTTCTGGAGACCTTACCTGCAAAAAGACATTATTCAAATAGAACGTGTCCAAAGGCCGGCAACGAAAATGGTGGAAGGACTTAAACTTAAAACTTATCAGGAGAGACTTAAAGAACTTAATTTGTACAGTCTGGAGGAAAGACGGGAGAGGGGGGGGGGCATGACTGAGACCTTTACATATGTGAAAGGATTGAATAAGGTTCAGGAGGGAAGTGTTTTTAAGAAGAAGCTTAATAATAGAACAAGGGGGCACAACCTGAAGCTAGTCGGGGGGAAGATCAGGAGCAATGTTAGAAAATATTATTTTACAGAAAGAGTAGTAGATGCTTGGAACTAACTTCCAGCAGAGGTAGTTGAAAAATCAACAGTCACTGAATTTAAACATGCCTGGGATAAGCACACATCTATCCTAAGATAAAGAGAACATACAGTATACACATAAGGGCAGACTAGATGGAGCGTATGGTCTCCTTCTGCCGTCACCCTTCTATGTTTCTATGTTTTAAAATCCAGTCTACTAAGTGCCCCCAGGGCATCCTATTTTGGGATGCCACGCTGTGTGAACCCCCCCACATTCCCTTTACCTCTCCGACAGTCCCTCGACCCAGTCACAGGCCGCAGGCGCATCCATGGCATTCATTCATGCAGCAAAGCATGCTCCCACTTCCACTCTGCAGGGAAACAGGGGGTGCAGCTTCCCCCTCCTAATGCAGACGCTCTGTCCAAAACACCGACTTTATACCTTGCATTAGTATTCAGTAACAGTGGAAAGGTGAGTTGAGTGGGCGATCTGGAGGGTTTCACACAGAGGGGCATCCTTATTTAGGACAAGAACCAATCACTAGGATAGTTAGAATTCTGATGATTGGTGCCCCTTAACCTTTGTACCTTTTCTTATACCCGAATACACTGTAAGCTAACCCACCCTTAGCATTCTCTCTTATATCCAATACCCTAACAGATTGTAAGCTCTTCTGTATAATCCTGCATGTCTCATTTGATTTTAGACTCATTTCCCTTTATATTGAGCCCCTCATCAACTTTAGCTGTATCTCCTAAGGATCTCAAGATCTACTAAACACATAAAGCCACGAGAGTCAGTAAAACCTGAACGTTTAAAGGCCAATTATTGTCCCATTGTCTAGGGCTACACTTTGTACTGACTTCATAACAGTGGGTGTGGCAACATCGATGGTGAGTATAAGAAGCACACTGTGGTGAGAGTAAGAGGAGAGAGGAGGGAAGGGTTTCAGAGATGCAGTGAGAGGAAGCCAATCGGGTCATATGGGCAGGGAGTGGGGGGTGTTTACATTCTTGGTCCTCTGAAGGCTAATTGATTGACCAGGTCAACAGAGTGAGGACTGAAAGCTGAATGAGGAGGTGATTTTCCTCATTAAGGAGACAGACAGAGGAGGAAGCCGGGTGCTGGAGCCACTTAATGAAAGGTAAGCTACTGATTAGTATTTTTTAACTTTTTACTTGCCAATTTAGGTAAAAAAACAGCCTATACCTTACACGCGTGCCAGACAATCTAGTACTGAGATGACAGCAACAATGTCAACTGTCTCCAGCAAAGTGAGCTGCCCCAGAGTCTCCTATGTGCCCTGGATCATCATTTCTCAAATAAAAGCACTCAATGTAGCTGGATATATACAAGATTTCATATCACCACTTCTACCATCAACTAAAAACCAACTTTTTATTCTAACGTCACGTGTTTTATATTGCCTACCTTGACTGAGTAATAGTGCAACAGTAGCTGCCACTTCTCCTTCCTGTGCTTCGTCCAGGACGAATGTCCTCCCGTGATTTCCTCAGACTGAAATATTCTGTTAACTTTCCAAATGAGGACATGATGCCATTCTAGAAGCTCATTTCCCAAGGAGCTGACCTTCTGTCCACCGCACCGCTGGGGGGGATCATCCTGGAAGCATCGTATGAAGTCCAGCAAAGATCCTCTTCAGCAACCAGCACTGGCAGACTAGGCAATGGCCCCTTTAAGACTGTGAACAGGGACAACGCTATGGACTTTGAGTTAAAGAAAATAACCAATACAGCCAAAGACGTAACTATATGAGGCCAGGTCGGGAATAAATCACAACCATTTATCTAATATACACTTCGCACTGTACTTTTGTTCCACTTAAAGTCTGAAAAAAACAAAAAATTACCGATTTGAGAAGAAACTCGTGAGTATTGGTTGACGGGCAGGCTGATTCATCACTAACTCCAGGTAGCGACAGATGAGCGTCTGTAGCAGGCATTTTCAGAGCGCACCTCACTGTCATGATTAAGAGCCCTGGCTCGAAACGCGTTGACGAAGGGTCTGCTCTTGTTATGCTTTTTACTGCTCTCCATGCTGTGATGGCTTTTTAAAAGGACTACAATAAAGTAAGGATGATTTTATTGCTCATGCTCTATGGCTGGCACTTTGTTATTCTGGATACTGACTACAGCAGAGGTGAGCGCTCTGTGCCGTGTTCCTACTGCCTGAGCTTGCATGTATGTCTATGGGATCTGTGGCTGGCAATCTTTGTATGAATTTTCAGAGCGCACGCTAGTAGTCACTGTGCTCGGCCGTGGGTCGCTAGTTTTTAGCGACTCAGTCGCTGTGCAGTAATGTTGAATACATTATGAGGAGTCGCTATTTGACCAGTACAGAGCTGTATGGGAGCGCATGTTAGCGACTGCTCATAGCGACCGACTCACACCATATTCAGCAAAAAAACAGCCTCACAAAACTCGCGCTGAAAAATGCTTGTTTAAAACCCAAAGCGCCAGAGGCGGTGTGTTTAAAGTGTGTTTTTCAGCATCTTTCCACTAGTAACAAAGCGAAAACAAATGGAATTACATTGTAACAACATTGTAACATGAACACTTTAATGCCAGACCTGTAATGTTATTTCTGCAGAAATATCTGAAAAATGAAAAATTTGTCAAAAAACTGCTTTTTCAATGCCAGAAGAGGTCACAATATTTGTGATTTTTTGAAAAAAAAAATAAAAAACAAAAACCCCGTTTAAAGAGAAGAAAAGGATCGTCCATTGAAATGTATGGGAGAGCGACAGGTAGCGAGAGGTCATACCTGGCGCTGTGCAAGGCTGAACGCCGGCGCTGTTCGCTGAGGCTGTAAAAATGATGAATCAGACGCTACATGGCGTTATCCCAGTCGATAAACAGATTCTGCATGATAAATGTGTAATTGCGTGCCGTGTCCGGCGTTCTCCAGACGCTACCTGTCGCTACCTCTCATTAACCAGCCACTACCTGACACTATCCCTTCTTAAATTAGGGCCTTAGTTTTGAACCACTAGTGGATATTGGTCTGCTTCAAAGAGGACCAAAAATCTGTTCCCACCATCTCTCATGTCTAGGGCCAGGTGATTGCTTGTTCGAGGGGGAATTATAGATGCCAAGTCTGGTTTTGGTTCACTTTAAAAGAGCTTTTAAATAGAATCATGGTTATAACTCATACCAGTAAAAAAGAGGAGCTGCCATATCAGGAAATATTCTACCATCTGTGCTAATAGTTAATTTGTGGTATGTAGGCCCACTGGACGCCGAGAAGAAAAGCAATGCTAAATAACATATGATGGGAAAACAGATACATTTTATGGCATTAAAAAGGCAGCAATGAGCTCACCTGAAGCCTGTCCCATGTGCCTCTCCTCCGGTGCCTGGTAGAAGCCATAGTAGGGCTCCATAGTATGCCCCCCTTTCCATTCCATTCCTCCACAACCAGACTCCAAATGTGGTTGCATGGCTGCCCCTGTATTGCAGGGATTCTAGTGTAAGCCACAGTGGTCACGCTTGCCATGCTTGCTCACGCTGGGCGTGCTGAAGGACAGGGGCAGCCTTGTGACCACCTCATGCAGGAATCAAATAGAAAGAAGGGGGCAAACTAGGGGCTGTGATGCACCATCAACAGTGTGCTGCAGGAAACAAAGGAGAGGCACTCGGGACAGGTTTCAGGTGAACTGCTTGCTGCCTTATTATTGCTATTCCCTAGACTGTCCCTTTAAATTGTGTTAATTTATCAGAGTGTACAGACACTAGGGATGCAAATTTGAAATCATTTAACATTTCTTCTCCCTACAATGAGTCTCGGTGGGCCTAGCAGGAGATATGGATCTGTGCTGGCTGATTACGCTGGCGGCTACAAACCGAGGTGCTGGTTGCCATGTAAACGCTCTATGACAGGTTTGAGGCCCGTCATAACACACACACTCCTCTTACCTGTGTTACGTTTGTTCTGGTAATTTCAGCTCATTTGCTTTATAAATTTGGTTATAATAGAAGCACAAATTTCATCTGTGTGTTTTTTTTGCAGCACAGGCTTAAACATTCTTGTTCCTACTGCTATTGAATACAATGGCATTTTGCGCCCTGAGCCTTTTGGTCTGTTTTATACAGTCCTAATACACAGGCATCAGGACACAGAGCTCCCCCTCCTAATACACAGACATCAGGAAACAGAGCTCCCCTCCTCCTAATACACAGGCATCAGGACACAGAGCTCCCCCCCCCCTCCTAATACACAGGCATCAGGACACAGAGCTCCCCCTTCTAATACACAGACATCAGGACACAGAGCTCCACCTCCTCCTAATACACAGACATCAGGACACAGAGCTCCCCCTCCTAATACACAGGCATCAGGACACAGAGCTCCCCCTTCTAATACACAGGCATCAGGACACAGAGCTCCCCCCTCCTAATACACAGACATCAGGACACAGAGCTTCCCCCTCCTCCTAATACACAGACATCAGGACACAGTGCTCCCCCTCCTCCTAATACACAGGCATCAGGACACAGAGCTTCCCCCTCCTAATACACAGGCATCAGGACACAGAGCTCCCCCTTCTAATACACAGGCATCAGGACACAGAGCTCCCCCTTCTAATACACAGACATCAGGACACAGAGCTCTCCCTTCTAATACACAGACATCAGGACACAGAGCTCCCCCTCCTAATACACTGACATCAGTACACAGAGGTCCCCTCCTCCTAATACACAGACATCAGGACACAGAGCTCCCCCTTCTAATACACAGGCATCAGGACTCAGAGCTCCCCTCCTAATACACAGACATCAGGACACAGAGCTCCCCCCCTCCTAATACACAGACATCAGGACACAGAGCTCCCCCTTCTAATACACAGGCATCAGGACACAGAGCTCCCCGCCTAATACACTGACATCAGTACACAGAGCTCCCCTCCTCCTAATACACAGATATCAGGACACAGAGCTCCCCCTCCTAATACACTGACATCAGTACACAGAGCTCCCCTCCTCCTAATACACAGACATCAGGACACAGAGCTCCCCCTCCTAATACACAGGCATCAGGACACAGAGCTCCCCCCCCCTCCTTATACACAGGCATCAGGACACAGAGCTCCACCTCCTCCTAATACACAGACATCAGGACACAGTGTTCCTCCTCCTAATACACAGACATCAGGACACAGAGCTCCCCTCCTAATACACAGACATCAGGACACAGAGCTCTCCCTTCTAATACACAGACATCAGGACACAGAGCTCCCCCCCCTTCTAATACACAGGCATCAGGACATAGAGCTCCCCTTTCTAATACACAGACATCAGGACACAGAGCTCCCCCCCTCCTAATACACAGACATCAGGACACAGAGCTCCCCCCTCCTAATACACAGGCATCAGGACACAGAGCTCCCCCTCCTAATACACAGACATCAGGACACAGAGCTCCCCTCCTAATACACAGACATCAGGACACAGAGCTCCCCCCCCCTCCTAATACACAGACATCAGGACACAGAGCTCCCCCCCTCCTAATACACACACATCAGGACACAGAGCTCCCCCTCCTAATACACAGGCATCAGGACACAGAGCTCCCCCTCCTTATACACAGACATCAGGACACAGAGCTCCCCTCCTCCTAATACACAGGTATCAGGACACAGAGCTCCCCCTCCTCCTAATACACAGGCATCAGGACACAGAGCTCCCCCCCACCCCCCCCTCCTTATACACAGGCATCAGGACACAGAGCTCCCCCTTCTAATACACAGGTATCAGGACACAGAGCTCCTCCTCCTAATACACAGACATCAGGACACAGAGCTCCCCTCCTAATACACAGACATCAGGACACAGTGTTCCTCCTCCTAATACACAGACATCAGGACACAGAGCTCCCCTCCTAATACACAGACATCAGGACACAGAGCTCTCCCTACTAATACACAGACATCAGGACACAGAGCTCCCCCTCCTAATACACTGACATCAGTACACAGAGGTCCCCTCCTCCTAATACACAGACATCAGGACACAGAGCTCCCCCTTCTAATACACAGACATCAGGACACAGAGCTCCCCCTTCTAATACACAGGCATCAGGACTCAGAGCTCCCCTCCTAATACACAGTGTAGGGATCTTCCCGGGGGATGGTGTGTTTGGACACAGTTCACGGCAGACTCAGACGTTATAAAAGCAGATCTTGGCGTTTATTCATAGCATAAACAGTCCAGCAAACAAAACATACAGCAGCAGCGTGCTTCTTTAGTGTACAAAACAAAATAAAGACCTAGCCCGTCTGGGCGCTTACTAGCAGGTTCTTCTCACCTAGCTGACACTTTCAAAATACAGCGTTCGCCTGGACATCGCAGGGTGAGTTTTTAGCTCCAGCAGTGGCTGCGTTCGCAGCTTCCTTCACACACACACACACAGGCTGTTCATTTCAGGCTGAGAGCAATAGCCTGCAGTCTCTGCAGAGCTTTTACCTCCCAGGCTAATTAGGATCAGAGCTCACCTGATCCAAAACCCAAACCGGATCGGAGGGGTGTGGAATGACAGGTCCCTCTACCAAACCTACCTGCCATTCCATATAAATCCAGGCCCGGCAAAATTGAACAACACCTCAGCAGCATACCACTGCTGGGAAACAAATCAATCCTGGACTTACCATCTCACCCAGCGTAGTAACCTAGGTGAAATGTACACCCCCTCGACCACTTCTCCAGTGACATGTCTACATATCCCCCCCCTCTTCTTCAGACCGGAGGGCTGAGCATTTTGTCCCCACAGACAATGTACCCTCGACAATGCGTCAGCATTTGCCTGTAATTTCCCTGGCCTGTGTTCCACAGTGAAATTAAAGTTTTGTAGGGACAGAAACCATCTAGTCACTCTTGCGTTTCTCTCCTTGTTTAACTTCATCCATGTTAGGGGGGCATGGTCTGTCACTAACTTGAATTTCCTGCCTAGTAAGTAATATTTTAGGGATTCGAGGGCCCACTTCACTGCCAAACACTCACGCTCCACAATGGCATAATTTTTTTCGGCCGGGGTTAGCTTTCTACTCAAGTACATCACCGGATGCTCCTCACCATTTACTACTTGTGAGAGTACTGCACCTAAGCCTGTGTTAGAAGCATCTGTCTGGACCAGAAATTCTCGCCTGAAATCGGGGGTAACTAACACAGGTTGTTGGCACAAGGCAGACTTAAGGCTTTGGAAAGCCTTCTCGGCCTCTGGAGTCCACGTGATCATGGCTCTCTTTCCGCCCTTGGTCAAGTCAGTTAGGGGAGCAGCAACTGAGGCAAAGTTCGGCACAAATCTACGGTAATAGCCCGTAATACCAAGGAAAGCTCTGACCTGTTTCTTTGTCAGGGGTTTTGGCCAATTCTGTATTGCCTCCACTTTATTTAGCTGTGGCTTAATCAACCCTCTTCCAATAATGTAGCCCAGATACTTGGCCTCTTCTAGGGCTATTGCACACTTCTCGGCATTTATGGTCAACCCCGCATCACTTATGGTATCCAATACAGCCTGTACCTTACAGAGGTGACTTTCCCAATCAGGGCTAAAAATGACCACATCATCGAGGTAGGCAGCTGAGTAATCACGATGTGGTCGCAAAATCAAGTCCATCAACCTCTGGAAAGTCGCAGGTGCTCCATGTAACCCGAACGGCATCACTACATACTGGAATAGCCCATCAGGGGTGGAGAATGCAGTTTTCTCTTTAGCCTCATTAGTAAGTGGAATCTGCCAATAGCCCTTTGTGAGATCGAGGGTGGTTATGTATCTGGCATTACCCAACTTCTCAATCAACTCATCTACCCTGGGCATAGGATAGGCATCGAATTTTGAGATCTCATTCAACTTTCTGAAATCGTTACAGAACCTCCAAGTTCCATTAGGCTTTGGGATTAATACAATCGGGCTGGACCATTCACTCTGTGACACCTCAATTACTCCCAGATCAAGCATACGCTTTACCTCGGCAGATACGGCTTCCCTACGGGCTTCCGGGATCCTATAGGGCTTGAGGTTTACTCTGCTTCTAGGCTCAGTTTCAATGTGATGATAGATGAGGTGTGTACGCCCTGGGAGGTCAGAAAACTTGTCTTTGTTTTTCTGTAAAAATTCCTGAGCCTCCTGTTTCTGTGACACTGATAGGGTATCACCAACCTTGACTGGAGGGATTGGTTGTGACAAATTACTAACAGTATTTGTCGCCCCCAAGGATTCCCTGTCTTTCCAGGGCTTAATCAAGTTTACGTGGTAAACTTGGAAAGGCTTCCTTCTACCTGGTTGGTGCACCTTGTAGTTCACCTCACTGACCTTTTCCACAATTTCATAGGGACCTTGCCACTTCGCCAGGAATTTACTCTCAACAGTGGGAACTAGTATAAGGACCCTATCGCCTGGGTTAAATGTCCTGATTCTTGCAGACCGGTTGTAAATTCTACTTTGGGCCTCTTGCGCCCTCTGGAGGTGTTCCCTTACTAGGGGCATTACAGCGGCTATACGGTCCTGCATTTGCGCTACATGCTCAATAACGCTCTTGTATGGGGTGGACTCGCTCTCCCATGTCTCTTTTGCAATGTCCAGTAGACCCCTAGGGTGACGACCATAGACCAACTCGAATGGTGAGAACCCTGTGGACGCTTGGGGCACTTCCCTAATAGCAAACATGAGGTAGGGTAACAAATGATCCCAGTCACGGCCATCTTTTTCCACCACTTTTTTCAGCATATGTTTCAAAGTTTTGTTAAATCTCTCCACCAATCCGTCCGTCTGGGGGTGGTATACAGAGGTACGGATGGGTGAGATTTTAAATAGTTTGCATAACTCCTTCATCACCTTTGACATAAAGGGTGTACCTTGGTCAGTTAGGATTTCTTTGGGGATTCCAGTCCTAGAGAACATATAAAACAACTCACGTGCAATTGTTTTAGATGCGGTGTTTCTTAAGGGCACAGCTTCAGGATAGCGGGTCGCATAATCCATGACCACCAGAATATATTGGTGTCCTCTAGCGGATTTTACAATGGGACCCACTAAATCCATGGCTATACGCTCAAAAGGCACCTCTATAATAGGGAGCGAAACCAAAGGACTGCGAAAATGTGACACTGGGGCACTAAGCTGACATGTGGGGCACGACTCGCAGTACTTTTTAATATCACCATATATCGCCGGCCAGTAGAACCTCTGGAGAACCCTCTCCTGCGTTTTGTCAGTCCCCAAGTGTCCCCCAAGAACATGGTTATGTGCCATGTCCAGCACCTGACGCCGGTACGGCTTAGGCACCAGAAGCTGTTCCACAATCTCATCCTTAACCTTAGTGACTCTATAGAAAAGATCATTAGTCACAGAAAAATGTGGAAATCTTTTCTCAGCATCTGGTTCCTGAGGTACCCCATTCATGACAGCAACCTGCTCTCTCGCATTTTTGAGAGTGGGGTCCTGTAACTGTGCAGTCCCAAAATTATCCCTAGACACCTCTAAGTCTGGTATATTTTGCTCAGTGGGAGGAGCCTCCTCCTCTCCAGCCAGGACCTGCAAAGGAAAACAATTATTTTCATCCTGCACACTTTTATCATTTACAGGGGGTAACGCAACAACCTTAGGAGTATCCTCACTCCTTTCGGGGGATTTTCTTTTTCCCCAGAGAGCCCAGAATAGTGGAAAATCGCGCCCCAGTATTACGTTGTGCATGAGATTTTTAACCACACCCACTTCATATTGTACGGTGCCTTGTTTAGTCCCGACTTCAGCCAGCACTATAGGGTATACTTTTGTATCCCCATGTATACAAACAACACTCATATGCTTTTTACACTCAAAGTCGCCAGCCACCAGGCTGGCATGCACCAAGGTTACGAGGCTTCCTGAGTCCAGCAACGCCTTAACAGGAAAGCCATTAATTGTAATGTCGCAGATTTGCGGTTCAGTCTCTAGTCCAGGAACTGCAACACAAGATGGTTCCGCAAATAGCGACTGACGCCGACTAACCTCACAGTCCATGGGCTCAGTGGTAAGAGGGCAACGGGCAGACACGTGTCCCGTCTCATGGCATCTCCAGCACTGGATAGAGCCTGTTCTCCTTGGCAAGGAGTCCTTTTTAGGGCTACTTAGCCACCCGGGACCATCTCCAGTCTTTTGCCCCTGAGACACCACTTGAGCCCTTCTTCCTCCCTCAGCACCCCTCCACACTCCCCCAATAGATGGAAGTCTCTTACCAGCTGATGGCACAAATCTGGCACTCCGGGGAGGTGAGGAGGCTGCAGAAACATCACGGAGGTAGTCCTCAGTCGCCTGGAACCTCTCCACAAGGTTGACAAGTTCGTTTGCATTCTTAGGGTCACCTTGTCCCACCCAGCGTTGCAGGTCAGCAGGAAGTGCTCGGTGGTAGCGATCCATCACAACCCTCTCTAGGATCTGTGCAGGAGTAGAAGTGTCTGGCTCCAACCACTTTCTCGCCAAATGGATCAGGTCATACATCTGGGACCTCGCCGATTTGTCCAAACTGTAGCTCCAGTTGCGTACCCTCCTGGCACGGACCGCAGTAGTAACGCCTAGTCGGGCAAGTATCTCCGCTTTTAGCCGAGTATAGTCCTTAACCTCTTGCTCACTGAGGTCATAGTAGGCCTTTTGAGGTTCCCCTGTTAAATAGGGCGCAATTACCTCTGCCCACTCAGCGACGGGTAACTTCTCTCGCTCAGCCGCACGCTCAAACCCAGTTAGGAAGGCCTCAACATCGTCCTCAGCAGTCATCTTTTGCAGCGCTCGCTGCACAGCTCTTCTCACATCAAAAGTCTCTGGAGCGGCTCGCACCACTTTGTGGGGATTAGCAACCACAGGCGCCTCCTGTTTTGCTATCAGGTGTTCAATAAGTTGTTGTTGGGCAGCCATGGTCTGTTCATGTCGTCTATTGGCCTCTATCTGAGCCTGTTGCTGTTGCAAACTCACTTGCATAAACTGCTTCAGCATCTCCTCCATGTTGCCCGACTGTCCTTGGAGTGTAGTTGCAGCTTTCACCCAAGACATAAGCAGCTGTAGCCAAGTCTGTCCACACCGTTGCCCCTAGCAACCGTTTTGCCCGCTCCGCAGCACCAATTGTAGGGATCTTCCCGGGGGATGGTGTGTTTGGACACAGTTCACGGCAGACTCAGACGTTATAAAAGCAGATCTTGGCGTTTATTCATAGCATAAACAGTCCAGCAAACAAAACATACAGCAGCAGCGTGCTTCTTTAGTGTACAAAACAAAATAAAGACCTAGCCCGTCTGGGCGCTTACTAGCAGGTTCTTCTCACCTAGCTGACACTTTCAAAATACAGCGTTCGCCTGGACATCGCAGGGTGAGTTTTTAGCTCCAGCAGTGGCTGCGTTCGCAGCTTCCTTCACACACACACACACACACAGGCTGTTCATTTCAGGCTGAGAGCAATAGCCTGCAGTCTCTGCAGAGCTTTTACCTCCCAGGCTAATTAGGATCAGAGCTCACCTGATCCAAAACCCAAACCGGATCGGAGGGGTGTGGAATGACAGGTCCCTCTACCAAACCTACCTGCCATTCCATATAAATCCAGGCCCGGCAAAATTGAACAACACCTCAGCAGCATACCACTGCTGGGAAACAAATCAATCCTGGACTTACCATCTCACCCAGCGTAGTAACCTAGGTGAAATGTACACCCCCTCGACCACTTCTCCAGTGACATGTCTACAACAGACATCAGGACACAGAGCTCCCCCCCTCCTAATACACAGACATCAGGACACAGAGCTCCCCCTTCTAATACACAGGCATCAGGACACAGAGCTCCCCCTCCTAATACACTGACATCAGTACACAGAGCACCCCCTCCTCCTAATACACAGACATCAGGACACAGAGCTCCCCCTTCTAATACACAGACACCAGGACACAGAACCCCCCTCCTAATTCACAGACATCAGGACACAGAGCTCCCCCTCCTAATACACAGACATCAGGACACAGAGCTCCCCCTTCTAATACACAGACATCAGGACACAGAGCTCCTCCTCCTAATACACAGACATCAGGACACAGAGCTCCCCCTTCTAATACACAGACATCAGGACACAGATCCCCCCTCCTAATACACAGACATCAGGACACAGTGCTCCCCCTCCTCCAAATACACAGACACCAGGACACAGAGCCCCGCTCCTAATACACAGACATCAGGACACAGTGCTCCCCCTCCTCCTAATATACTGCCATCAGGACACAGAGCTCCCCTCCTAATACATAGACATCAGGACACAAAGCTCCCCTCCTCCTAATACACAGACATCAGGACGAAGAGCTCCCTCCCTCCTAATACACAGACATCAGGACACAGAGCTCCCCTCCTAATACACAGACATCAGGACACAGAGCCCCCCTCCTCCTAATACACATACATCCGGACACAGAGTTCCCCTCCTAATACACAGACATCAGGACATATAGCTACCCCTCCTCCTAATACACAGACATCAGGACACAGAACCCCCCTCCTAATACACAGACATCAGGACACAGAGCACCCCCTCCTCCTAATACACAGACATCAGGACACAGAGTTCCCCTCCTAATACACAGACATCAGGACACAGAGCTCCCCTCCAAATACAAAGACATCAGGACACAGAGCTCCCCCTCCTAATACACAGACATCAGGACACAGAGCACCCCCTCCTCCTAATACACAGACATCAGGACACAGAGCTCCCCCTCCTAATACACAGACATCAGGACACAGAGCTCCCCTCCTAATACAAAGACATCAGGACACAGAGCTCCCCTCCTAATACAAAGACATCAGGACACAGTGCTCCCCCTCCTCCTAATACACAGACATCAGGACACAGAGCTCCCCTCCTAATACACAGACATAAGGACACAGTGCTCCCCCTCCTCCTAATACACAGACATCAGGACACAGAGCTCCCCCCCTCCTAATACACAGACATCAGGACACAGAGCTCCCCTCCTAATACACAGACATCAGGACACAGAGCTCCCCTCCTAATACAAAGACATCAGGACACAGTGCTCCCCCTCCTCCTAATACACAGACATCAGGACACAGAGCTCCCCTCCTAATACACAGACATAAGGACACAGTGCTCCCCCTCCTCCTAATACACAGACATCAGGACACAGAGCTCCCCCCCTCCTAATACACAGACATCAGGACACAGAGCTCCCCTCCTAATACACAGACATCAGGACACAGAGCTCCCCCTCCTTATACACAGACATCAGGACACAGAGTTCCCCTCCTAGTACACAGACATCAGGACACAGAGTTCCCCTCCTAATACACAGACATCAGGACACAGAGCTACCCTCCTAATACACAGACATTAGGGCACAGAGCTCCCCCTCCTCCTAATACACAGACAACAGGACACAGAGCTCCACCCTCCTCCTAATACACAGACATCGGGGCACATAGCTCCCCCCTCCTCCTAATACACAGATATTTGGATGTAGCGCTCCCCCTCCTCCTAATACTGTACACAGACATCAGGATATGGAGCCCCCTCCTTCTAATGCACTGGCATCAGGACATAGAGCCCCCCTCCTTCTAATACACAGACATCAGGGCACAGAGCCACCCTCCTCCTAATACACAGACAACAGGACACAGAGCTCCACCCTCCTCCTAATACACAGACATCGGGGCACATAGCTCCCCCCTCCTCCTAATACACAGATATTTGGATGTAGCGCTCCCCCTCCTCCTAATACTGTACACAGACATCAGGATATGGAGCCCCCTCCTTCTAATGCACTGGCATCAGGACATAGAGCCCCCCTCCTTCTAATACACAGACATCAGGGCACAGAGCCCCCCTCTTCCTAATACACAGACATCAGTACACAGAGCTCCCCCACCTCATCAAGACACATCTCAGCCATATGTACATACCTTACAACTTTTCAGGTTGGGAAAGAGGGACAGTTTTAAAAATTAAGCCACACCCCCCTAACCACACTCAGACCACAGCCCATGCTAAATGCCCTGTCCATTGGCAATGGAATTAGAGCAGAGGAGCAGGAGGGAGGGCTGAATGGGATGGATGAATGAATGGATAGAAGGTGCGGGAGGGCTTCCCCCACCCCAAAGAGGTGGTTGTTCCGCTTTATTATTATATGCAAAAAACTTTGAAGAGGGGAATGAATTATTTTTTGCAGATCTGCATGTTAAAGCCCAATGAGGGACAAATGAGAACAACAAGGGCCAGGGAGACATGGGCTCAAGAGAGGCACAGTCCCTCCCAATGAGGAACAGTTGGGAGATATGTATTATATAAGATGATCAAGTCACAAACAACAATCATCAGGATACAGCTCACCATCAATAAGACTTGGCCACAATCACCATGACACATTTATCAGACTATTGACACAAGTCACATTTATCAGAATACAGCTTACAATTATGAGGAGCAGCTCAGCCACAATTATCATCAGGATATGACCACTATCATCAGAGCCCGGCTTAACAATCGTTAGGGTTGATTCATGGTCGGTGTGAAAAAACGCTCAGGCAGAGCGCAAATGATTCGGCATGGGGCCTAGGCGCTTGATTCATGGCTGCATGCGTACACCGAGTGCACATGTGAATTGCACCCAATGGCAAGCGCACGGGAGAAGTGCAAATTGTGTATTCTTGCGCCAATTTGTGCCTTCCGCAAGGAAAATCTGATGTTTTGAAGCGCAAATGGCCGTGCCCCATGCACATTTGGCCGGCTAAGTGCTTAAAGTGCTACTGCAGACAAAGGTAATTGTTACACCATTGCAAACCTCCCATTTCCCTGATTTGGAGGGACTGTTCCCTCTTTTGAGGTCATGTCCCCCTGCCCCTGGTTGTTCTCATTTGTCCGTCTTTGAGATGTAACATGCAGCTCTGCATCAATAAATGATTCAGTTGACTATTTAAAGTGTTTATATTGTTTTGACTGTTTATATTGTTTTGACTGTTATAACCTGTCTCCTATCCATCCCTCAATGAGGGGCTGTGGCCTAATTTAACAAATGTCCCTCTTTCCCACCCTGAAAAGTTGGTAGGTATACCATTGCGTTGGGCTACATTTGGCACTGCCCTAAACTGTTTTCTGTTTTTAAATTGAAGAAGAAATGGGCGAGATATTAAGATTTACAGGTTCAGTTTATGAATTTTCTTCTGAAAAAAGTGGGAGTTGCCCTTGGAGCTGTCTCTGCACTGACAGCAATGTGATGAATCTGGAGAAAGAGGCGAAGGAGGAGGCGGAAGGAGGGAGGGACCAGCAATCCTGTCCCGCTCCGCTGAGCTGATTGGGGGACAGGATGAAAAAGAGAATGCCATTGACTTGAGCCTTCTCTGCTTAAATTTCAAAATGGGAGAGTTTAGGACAGTGCCAAATGTATCCCGACTCAATGGTGTAACAATTACCTTTGCCTGCATTATCACTTTAACTGCTCCCATTGGTCCCCCATGTTTCTCCCCTTTCCTTGTTTCTCGATAGCTATTTGATTTCTCCAGCTTCTGTGTTTTCTGTGAAGCTTCTATTTTGCAGTGTATTCTCTGGAAAACGTGTTCTCCATTTTTTTGGGGGGGATTAACTTTTTTGCCCAATGTTTTGTCCCAGATGTTCTCTTTAACTCCCCCTTCCCTCTTTAGTTGGCATATTAATGCTTAATAATTTAACTATCATTTTATTTTGTTGCTAAACTTTGGGGCCCAATATTCACATTTAAATACACACATAATCACAAAACACACATAACAAAAACCAAAAGGTTCAATCCCTAAAAATAACTTGCAGGTGACACTTTCATTGTTCAAATACATGCCGGATGCTGCCGGCATGTGTTTTCTGAATGAAATAAGCCTATTACTAATTGGAATCAGCTGTTTCCTCCACTTATTTGCTGGAAGAATATTCAAAAAATCTTCAAATTGCTACATTTGCGCACACTTTTCTGCCCTCTAAACATACCATAAATCAGGAGACAGTTTGGTAAGCCAAACTGGCGAAGCTCGAGCACAACTTAGCGCACCGTAAAACGTCCCTATTAGGACCCAGCTCCTCATGAACAGGTCACAGAACACCATGATCAGGACACCTCTCAGCCACACTCACCATGATCAGGACACATCTCAGCCACACTCACCATGATCAGGACACCTCTCAGCCACACTCACCATGATCAGGACACATCTCAGCCACACTCACCATGATCAGGACACATCTCAGCCACACTCACCATGATCAGGACACCTCTCAGCCACACTCACCATGATCAGGATACCTCTCAGCCACACTCACCATGATCAGGACAACTCTCAGCCACACTCACCATAATCAGGACACCTCTCAGCCACACTCACCATGATCAGGACACATCTCAGCCACACTCACTATGATCAGGACACCTCTCAGCCACACTCACCATGATCAGGACACCTCTCAGCCACACTCACCATGATCAGGACACATCTCAGCCACACTCACCATGATCAGGGCACATCTCAGCCACACTCACCATGATCAGGACACATCTCAGCCACACTCACTATGATCAGGACACATCTCAGCCACACTCACTATGATCAGGACATATCTCAGCCACACTCACCCTAATCAGGACACATATCAGCCACACTCACCATGATCAGGACACATCTCAGCCACACTCACCATGATCAGGACACATCTCAGCCACACTCACTATGATCAGGATACCTCTCAGCCACACTCACCATGATCAGGACACATCTCAGCCACACTCACTATGATCAGGACACATCTCAGCCACACTCACCATAATCAGGACACCTCTCAGCCACACTCACTATGATCAGGACACCTCTCAGCCACACTCACTATGATCAGGACACATCTCAGCCACACTCACTATGATCAGGACACATCTCAGCCACACTCACCCTAATCAGGACACATCTCAGCCACACTCACCATGATCAAGACACCTCTCAGCCACACTCACCATGATCAGGACACATCTCAGCCACACTCACTATGATCAGGACACATCTCAGCCACACTCACCCTAATCAGGACACATCTCAGCCACACTCACCATGATCAAGACACCTCTCAGCCACACTCACCATGATCAAGACACCTCTCAGCCACACTCACTATGATCAGGACACATCTCAGCCACACTCACCCTAATCAGGACACATCTCAGCCACACTCACCCTAATCAGGACACATCTCAGCCACACTCACCATGATCAGGACACATCTCAGCCACACTCACCATGATCAGGACACCTCTCAGCCACACTCACTACGATGAGAACACATCTCAGCCACCCTCACCATGATCAGGACACCTCTCAGCCACACTCACTATGATCAGGACACATCTCCGCCACACTCACTATGATCAGGACACATCTCCGCCACACTCACCATGATCAAGACACCTCTCAGCCACACTCACCATGATCAGGACATACCTCAGCCACACTCACCCTAATCAGGACACATCTCAGCCACACTCACCATGATCAGGACACATCTCAGCCACACTCACCATGATCAGGACACATCTCAGCCACACTCACCATGATCAGGACACCTCTCAGCCACACTCACTATGATCAGGACACATCTCAGCCACACTCAATATGATCAGGACACCTCTCAGCCACACTCACTATGATGAGGACACCTCTCAGCCACACTCACCATGATCAGGACACATCTCAGCCACACTCACCATGATCAGGACACCTCTCAGCCACACTCATCATGATCAGGACACCTCTTAGCCACACTCACCATGATCAGGACACATCTCAACCACAAATCACCATGATCAGGACACATCTCAGCTTCAGAGAACTTTGATCAGGACACCTCTCAGCCACACTCACCATGATCAAGACACCTCTCAGCCACACTCACCATGATCAGGACACATCTCAGCCACACTCACCATGATCAGGACACATCTCAGCCACACTCTCCCTAATCAGGACACCTCTCAGCCACACTCACCATAATCAGGACACATCTCAGCCACACTCACCATGATCAGGACACATCTCAGCCACACTCACCATAATCAGGACACATCTCAGCCACACTCTTCATGATCAGGACACATCTCAGCCACACTCTCCCTAATCAGGACACCTTTCAGCCACACTCACCATAATCAGGACACATCTCAGCCACACTCTTCATGATCAGGACACCTCTCAGCCTCACTCAGCATGATCAGGACACATCTCAGCCACACTCTTCATGATCAGGACACCTCTCAGCCACACTCAGCATGATCAGGACACCTCTCAGCCTCACTCAGCATGATCAGGACACATCTCAGCCACACTCATCATGATCAGGACACATCTCAGCCACACTCTTCATGATCAGGACACATCTCAGCCACACTCATCATGATCAGGACACATCTCAGCCACACTCACCATAATCAGGACACATCTCAGCCACACTCTTCATGATCAGGACACATCTCAGCCACACTCATCATGATCAGGACACATCTCAGCCACACTCACCATGATCAGGACACATCTCAGCCACACTCACCATGATCAGGACACATCTCAGCCACACTCTCCCTAATCAGGACACCTCTCAGCCACACTCACCATGATCAGGACACATCTCAGCCACACTCACCATAATCAGGACACATCTCAGCCACACTCTTCATGATCAGGACACATCTCAGCCACACTCATCATGATCAGGACACATCTCAGCCACACTCACCATGATCAGGACACATCTCAGCCACACTCACCATGATCAGGACACATCTCAGCCACACTCTCCCTAATCAGGACACCTCTCAGCCACACTCACCATAATCAGGACACATCTCAGCCACACTCTTCATGATCAGGACACATCTCAGCCACAATCACCATAATCAGGACACATCTCAGCCACAATCACCATGATTAGGACACATCTTAGCTTCAGAGAACTTCTGCCGCTTGCCACACGTTGGGTCCGCTGCAGAAGGTAAGACTTGCCATTGTTTCACATGGCCAGGGGTGGGTATTTAATCAGACCTCGCATCTTACTGATGCTAAGTCCAGCTTTAGTCCACTCCAGGCTCCTAAGGACAGGCCTCTCTCTCTTCCATTGTATTGTGTTTTCATAGCACTTCTATTCACTTCAAACATTGCAACATTTTTCTTGTAATAGTCTATATACTGTATGCGTTATCCTGTCTGTAATGACTCATTTGTACAGCACTGCGGAAAAAGATGAAGCTATATAAGTGAACATTAATCATCTTTATCAGATCAGAACTTAGCCAAAATACCCATTATAAAGTCCTTAGCACTTCGCTCACAATGACCTAGATGCAGCTCAGCCACAAATCAGGACAAATCCAAACATCATGAGCACAATTCTCCATCATCAGTATACAGCTCACCATCATTAGGATGCAGCTCACCATCATTAGGATGCAGCTCACCATCAGGATATATCTCAGCCACAATCACCATCATCAGGACACATCCCATTGTCAGCACACCACCATAATCAGAATACAACTCACACAGTACACCATCATTAGGACTCATTTAAGCCACCATCACCATCAGGACACAGTCTCAGTCACAATCACTATAATCAGGAAACAACTCACAATAATCAGGACACAGCTTAGTCATCAGGACAAAACTCAACAACAGCTCATGGACACTCTCCAACATCAGGATCCTGCTAATCATCATCAGAACACAGCCCAGGCACACTCACCTTATCCAAGATACCATTCAGGATTATTAGGACATAGTTCAGCCATAACCTTATCTGAACACAACTTGCCAAATAGCACCATCAGACAAGCTCACAAACCACCAGGATGCACCTTGGCTACATCATCATCAGGACAAAGCTCATCATAATCAGAATCCATTATTATCAAGGCACAGCTCAGCCAAATTCAGTATCATGAATACACAGCTTACAACCATGAGGACACAACCCATCACCATCTGGACACAACTTAGCCACAGCATCATCAGGACACAGCTCGCCATAATCAGAACACAACACACTGTTTTCAGGACACGGCTCCACCACAGCTTCAGCAGGACACAAGTCACTATCATTGGGACTCTTCTCACCATCATCAGGACACAGCTCACCATAATCAGAACACAACATGCTGTTTCCAGGACACGGCTCAGCCACATTTAGCATAATCAGGACACAAGTCGCTATCATTGGGACACTTCTTACCATCATCAGGACATGGCTCAGCCACATTCAGCATCGCCAGGACACTTCTCACCATCATCAGGACACGGCTCAGCCACATTCAGCATCATCAGGACACAAGTCACTATCTATGGGACACTTCTCACCATCATCAGGACACAGCTCAGCCACATTCAGCATCATCAGGACACAAGTCGCTATCATTGGGACACTTCTCACCATCATCAGGACACAGCTCAGCCACATTCAGCATCATCAGGACACAAGTCGCTATCATTGGGACACTTTTCACCATCATCAGGACATAGCTCAGCCGCAGCTTCAGCATCATCAGGATACAAGTCGCTATCATTGGGACACTTCTCACCATCATCAGGACACAGCTCAGCCACATTCAGCATCATCAGGACACAAGTCACTATCATTAGGACACTTTTCACCATCATCAGGACACGGCTCAGCCGCAGCTTCAGCGTAATCAGGACTCAAGTCACTGTAATTGGGACACTTCTCACCATCATCAGGACACGGCTCAGCCACATTCAGCATCATCAGGACACAAGTCGCTATCATTGGGACACTTCTCACCATCATCAGGACACGGCTTAGCCACATTCAGCATCATCAGGACACAAGTCACTATCAATGGGACACTTCTCACCATCATCAGGACACAGCTCAGCCGCAGCTTCAGCATCATCAGGACACAAGTCACTGTAATTGGGACACTTCTCACCATAATCAGGACACGGCTCAGCCACATTCAGCATCATCAGGACACAAGTCTCTATCATTGGGACACTTCTCACCATCATCAGGACACAGCTCAGCCGCAGCTTCAGCATCATCAGGACACAAGTCACTGTAATTGGGACACTTCTCACCATAATCAGGACACGGCTCAGCCACATTCAGCATCATCAGGACACAAGTCTCTATCATTGGGACACTTCCCACCATCATCAGGACACAGCTTAGCCACATTCAGCATCATCAGGACACAAGTCACTATCATTGGGACACTTCTCACCATCATCAGGACACAGCTCAGCCGCAGCTTCAGCATCATCAGGACACAAGTCACTATCATTGGGACACTTCTCACCATCATCAGGACATGGCTCAGCCACATTCAGCATCATCAGGACACAAGTCACTATCATTGGGACACTTCTCACCATCATCAGGACATAGCTCAGCCGTAGCTTCAGCATCAGCAGGACACAAGTCACTATCATTGGGACACTTCTCACCATCATCAGGACATGGCTCAGCCACATTCAGCATCATCAGGACGCAAGTCACTATCATTGGGACACTTCTCACCATCGTCAAGACACAGCTCAGCCACATTCAGCATCATCAGGACACAAGTCGCTATCTTTGGGACACTTCTCACCATCGTCAAGACACAGCTCAGCCACATTCAGCATCATCAGGACACAAGTCGCTATCATTGGGACACTTCTCACCATCATCAGGACACAGCTCAGCCACATTCAGCATCATCAGGACACAAGTCACTATCATTGGGACACTTCTCACCATCATCAGGACACAGCTCAGCCGCATTCAGCATCATCAGGACACAAGTCACGATCATTGGGACACTTTTCACCATCATCAGGACACGGCTCAGCCGCAGCTTCAGCTGCAAAACCACACATAAGTGGAAACAATGTAAATGAAGAGGCATTTTATTGAGCCTAGAGTTCAGTTCAGCACCCTGTTAGATGCCCAGGGGAAGACAGTCCCTGAAAAACAAGCTTCTTAGCGTCCAAGTTCCTCTTCCTAATCTCTTCTACACCAGATCTCAATCTCATAGCAGACTTTTAATATAGGCAATGTGTGCTGTGTCTTCCTATTTTCCTTGGCCCCTTAAGCTGGGTTGGTCTTCCATTAAATGTCACCCTGTGCAAGATGTCTTTAGTAGAACTAAAGACTAAAGTAAGTTGAAAAAAAGATGAGGAAAGGGGGAATCAAATTAAAAGACAGGTGATTGTAGTAAATGCGAAAAGCAATAAATGTTAGAGGCCGTGATAGAGAAGGAGCGAAAAGGAGAAAGATGGAATATAGGGAAGACAGAGAGGCAGGACAAACAGCCAGAAAAATTGGAATGAGGTTAAAAAAGCGAAAATGCAGAATGTGAAAGTGGGAACAGAAAGAAAGAATATAGAGGGGGGCAAAAGGCTACAAGGATACGTGACAAGAAAGAGTGTAAGTACAAAAGGATATTGAGAACCTGAAAATTGAGGGAGGTGGAAGAAATCTTGCAAGAGAGGGAGACAGGTGGAACACAGAAACAGAGTGAGAAAGATAGATGAATGTGGCAAAAAAGAAAAGGAGAGTGGGAACGAAAAGAAAGAAGTAAGGTGGGAAAAGAGGAACATCTTCATCTCTTTTTATCTTACTTTCATCTATTTTTTCCACATTTTTTGTAGAAAATGAAAAGAAAAGGAGATGGAAGGAACGTGACAAGAAAGATAGAAATAAAAGATAATGTTGAAAAATTTGCAAAAAAGTGGGTATACAGAGAAAATCAGGGTCATGTGAAAAAGACACAAAGAAAAAGGCTAGAAGAAGGGGAAAAGGAGGCTAAAATGCTGGAGCTAAAACAGTTGAGAAAGAATTATGGAGAAAAGTGCAAAAGACCTGCTGGACCAGCTTTGTTTCTGTCAGAATGTGTGGATAGTGTCTCCTGCAGAGAGGTTGGGAAGAAACCCCAGGGGGCCAACACATCTCGCTTACCCCAAAGGCCTGCCATGCCTGCAAGAGACACAACCCACACCAAAATAAGGTCCTCACTACCCATCAGTAACCTGCATCACCAACACAATGACTCATCTCCACCACTCAGGAGACACTCAGGAGACACCTCAGACAGCTCTGTCCTACACCCACATTCGAGAGGATACATTTCTCCTGCACTCAGCAACATCACGGCACAAACACATCTTAACACCCAATTGGTGACACACAACTAGTACTGTCTGTAATAATTCATCAATGTCAGGACCTCCAACAGTATCCAATAACATCCCAGGTTCATAGGAATATATACACACCTATATATCGTGTACAGCATCTTCATAGGCATCAAAGAACATGTTGCATTTTGAGGACACATCAGATAAATATAAATATCAGATACAGCTATTATTAAGGTTATTAGTTGTTAGTAAAGTTGTTATTATTATTTTTAAAGTTATTTTCCACCCTCAGAGCACAAAAGCTTGTTCAGACACCAGGGGACAATCCTAGAACATCTCGCCAATAAACACATATCTTCCGATCATTCGGCACAGACATGAGGTCACATAGACATTTACAGCATCTTAATCGCCACTGTCACTCAGCTAATGCAAAGCATCTCATTGCCCCTGGAAATGTCTGCAGTCTTCCAAGGAGGTCACTTCCGCTGAGACGTGCTGGGTTTTGGGAAGAGATAAATTTCACTGGAATTAAGAGAGACCTTTTCATTGCTCGTACCGACACCGGCTCCGATTCCTGCCTTACGGACACATCCGCAGACTAGTTCAGCAGCAGAACTAGATGAGTAATCAACTCCAGCAGGAGGGCCAAACGCAGAGGTTACGGTTGTCTATAATGTCGTTATCCCAAAACAAATAAGAAATGGAATTACACCTCAGCAGCAAAGGAGTTACTACTATAAAAGCTAGTTTGTAGGACTTACTATTCCTCTAGCTGACCCCCAAAATAAATAAGCTCAGATATCCATGCTGACCAACCTCCATGATTCAATTTACCTGTATTCGATTACATCACCTCCACCTATATCATAAAGAGTCTAGGGTCTGCAGTGCCCCCCTCCCCATTTTACATGCACAAACAAGCGCCGCGTCTCACATCTCCCCTGCTTCTATCCATCTCCTAATGTCAACCACTGCGTCTTCCTTTAACTCGTCTCTATCCATCCCCTAATGTCAACCCCTGTGTCTTGCTTTTAACTCTGCCTCTATCATCAACCCCTGCGTCTTCCGTCAACTCCATCTCTATCCATCCCCTAATATTCAAAGGATACCAGAAAAGCTCCAACATCACTTCAGCGGTGTGATTCCATCATCGGCTTCCTCTCTGTGCCTCTGGCTCTGTGTGATTCTCTCAGGAATGTTTAATGAGAGAGGAGCTCCTGGCTCACCTCCCTGTCAGTCATTGCCAGCGAGGTTACCCCCTTCGTTTATAGACAATCTTCGCCTTTCCTCTTGTCTCTTCATCCTTGCCCCTCCTTCCCTTTTCAAATCCTTTCTCCCGCCCCCCTCCCTATTCTCCCTTAGAGATTCTTCAAATCTTTCACCTCACCCCTGTCCACTCCCCTCCTCTAAACACTACCAGTCCTTCAATACTTAGGACCATAAACAACATCCAGCTTCAGGTAGACGTGGTCTTGTGTTTTCTTCTTTTGCCATATTTTAGCTGGAGCTGAAATCTATTTTCCCCTCCTGTTTCTGCAGTGAAGCTGAACCTTCTCAGCGGCAGTCATTCCAGCAGCACATCCCTCTGCAGTGTGGAGAAGTCCCATGGCAACAAGGCAGTTAACGTGCCCGCGTGCAGAACCTGGGATAAGGAAAGGCAAGGAAACTTCCCACTCGAGTCAGGTACACACATCCTGAAGCAGCTTGTACAAATCAGGTTGCAGGGGAGATGAATGTGGTAGTGATCAGGTTTAAGGGAGGAATAGACTCTACAGAATGAATTAGCTCCTTGGGTCAGTGTGGGGCTCTTCCAAAGGGCCCTTGGCCAATGAAATCTCAGTGGGTCTCTTTTGTGAGCTGCGTGCAAAAATGGATTCGGAGTATGAACAGCACCCCAGACCATAAAAACTTGAGCAGCTATTTAAACCCCAGTATTGAATAGTGTGAGCATAACCTGGGCAGTTTCTAGGCAAAATAGCGCTCAGTGAGGGAAGGAAAAAAATCTACCCTCTTTTACTGTCCCATACGTTTATGTATGTACATACTCAGGGCCATATTTGGTGTCCAGGCTGCCCTAGGCACTTTTTTTCGCTTAGATCCCACTTGCGGGGGGGGGGGGGGTCGAGAGGTTTAAATGCATACAGTGTGAGTGTGGCGGGTGCAAGTGTAAGGCATTAAATGCAGACAGTGTGAGTGTGGCGGGTGCAGGTGTAAGGCATTAAATGCAGACAGTGTGAGTGTGGCGGGTGAGGGTGCAAGGCACTAATTGCAAATAGTGTGGGGAAGAGAGAGAAGATGCAAAGGGCTACAAACAGTATGTGGATACGAGAGAGAGGATGCAAGGGGTTAAATGCAGAACCTTATACTTATTACTGGCTTCCCAGGCTCCTGAAACACAGAAGTCACATGACCACAGCCTGGAGGCAGGGAAATCAGGACTGTGAACAGCTGGAAGAGGCTCTGGTGGCAGGCTACATTTAACACTTTGTGGATGGCGAGGTGCTCAGTAGGGGGCATTAAGGTGGTTTTATCTATAGCATGAAGAGCTATAGCACCCCTCCACCAAGTGTCCACCCTAGGCACAGGCCTAGAGTTGCTTAATGGTAAATTCAGCCCTGTACATACTGTACAAAAATATACAGTAGGTAGGTTAAGACTCCAAATAGCTGTATTTAGTGTTAATTCAATACCAAATGCTCTCCTAGTATTCGAACGTCACCCGCGGTTGGACCACACTCTTGTTGTTAGTTGTTGTTTGGGTCTTGTGGTGGTCTTGTGGTGGTCTTGTGGTGGTCTTGTATACCTATTGGTCCAGACTGTTGTGGAACGTCAGTTTAAACAAAGTCCATTTTGTTTAGGCATGCAGCAAAGTCTCTCTCAGGCTCCACACAGATTCACCCCTATTTATAATTTCTATGTACATACTGTGTCATGTTGTGCTTCTACCTTAGCAGCAGGCAGTGTCCCCTCCACATGACTGAGCCCAATATGACGGATGAGGGCCTGTCTTAGGGCCTATCCCAATAACAATGACCCTGACTCATCTGCAGAGAACAGGATGGTGCCCCTAATGGCCCTGGAGCCGATCGCCCTGCTTGCCCTTTCCATCAACAGCTTTGGCATAACCACCAATTCCCCAGAAATAGAAAAAGCAGATTCTCCCCCTCCCCTCACCAGATATTGATGGGCAAGGAATAAGCAGATCCCCCCCAGCACGCAAGAGAATCCGGATAACAAGCAGGCCCCCCCCCCCCCCCCCTAGAAATAGAAAAAGCAGAGAGCAAGCGTATCACACCCTAAAAACTGATAGGTGGGGAGCAAGCAGATCCTCACCCTCCTTTCCCCAGATATTGATGGGCAAGGAATAAGCAGATCCCCCCCAGCACGCAAGAGAATGCGGATAACAAGCAGCCCCCCCCCCCTAGAAATAGAAAAAGCAGAGAGCAAGCGTATCACACCCCAAAAACTGATAGGTGGGGAGCAAGCAGATTCTCCCCCTCCCCTCACCAGATATTGATGAGCAAGAAATAAGCAGATCCCCCCTAGCACGCAAGAGAATCCAGATAGTAAACAGCCCCCCCCCCCCCCCCCCCTAGTAATAGAAAAGGCAGAGAGCAAGCGTATCACACCCCAAAAACTGATAGGTGTGGAGCAAGCAGATTCTCCCCCTCCCCTCACCAGATATTGATAGGCAGGGAATAAGCAGATCCCCCCAGCACTAAGAACATCTGGATAGCAAGCAGAATCCCCTCCTCCCCCAGAAATAGAAAAAGCAGAGAGCAAGCGTATCACACCCCAAAAACTGATAGGCGGAGAACAAGCAGATCCTCACCATCCTTTCCCCAGATATTGATGGGCAGGGAATAAGCACCCAAGAAAATTCGGATAATAAGCAGGACCCCCCCATTTACGCATTTACGTAATTGGCGGCCAGAAAAGAGGAGAAGCAGCTACCTCATTATTGCCTGTGTGGTTGTTTCCTGCAGGCTGAAATCTCGCAAGTCCAGTGAACAGATAGAAATTCCAGCAGGTTATCAATGTCTTGTGTCCTTAGAAAAGTCCATTTAAAACATGAGCCATAGAACCGTAGGCGTGGAACCTCAGCATTGAGTTTTGGGGGCGTGCCCCCCTTCCTCATGCTGTAGGGGCCCCAGAATTTCTCATACATTAACATTTTACTAACACTGAACTAAATTAAATATAATTAGACATTTTAAAGCGGACCTTCACTCTAAATAAGAGTCTATCTTATATGTTTCCCACACCCTGTACATACAGATTGCTCACATTAAAAATCATCCTACCTGCATCTACTGCATTTTATAAGCCTTTAAACATCCAAGATGGCGGCTTATGGAAGCTGCCATTTTTGCAGGCAGCCTGCAAACAGGAAGTGCCTGCAAACAGGAAGTGACTGTGCTGCTCTGCATTCTGGGACTGCTGACCTTTCCCTGACCCCAGCTCTGCTCTGTCTGAGCAAAGCACAGCTATAACCCGCCCCCCTGTACCTTATCCCACTCTCCTCTCCTCAGTAAGTGTGATGCTTCTGAGTCAAGATGGCGGCGCCCGTATCCTAAAACGGAGTTGCAGCCCAGTGGGGGAAAGTATAATAAATTAGTGACTAAACATGTAAAATATATTAATTTTAGATGCTGAGGAATTGTTTTTTAAGAGTTTGGGCTTTTCATTAAATCATGGTGAAGGTCCGGTTTAACACTGAAACAGCAAAAAACTGGTGAATTATTTCTATACATGATGCCATGTGAGTACAGATCAGATAAATAGTAATGGGGTAACAATGATGGGGCACCCTGACATAATGGGACCCAATTTGGTTTGCTATCTTGCCATTCCCTGTAGTTACGGGGGTAGTGTTGCCCATGATCAGCCTTTGAGGTGTGCGAGGCATGCGGTCGCTCGGGACATCCCATCCTCTCCATGAGGTGCCAGGAGCTTTCAACTGCACATTTCTTTATAATTCTTTTTAAACTGTTTGCTTCTTCTTGAATTTCTCTTTATCCTTCTTTCTCACCATCTCTCCATTTTATTTTATTTCTGTATCTCCTCTTTTATTTATGTCATTGCCAAATTCCCTTCATCTTTATGTTGTCACTTTCCTCCTGTCTGTCTCTCTTTTCAGGTTCTTCAGAATGCCCAATTTTTTTTACCTTCCCTCCATCTCTCTTCTCCAGTTTTTACCCTTTATTTCCTTCTTTTTTCTATCTTTCCTTCTTTCAGTCTCTCATTCTTACTCTCTCTCTTTCTTGCTCTCACTCTTTCTCTCTGTCTTTCACTCGCTGTTTCTTTTCATTCCTAATGCCTTTCCTCTCTTTTTTTAGCCATTTTAAGCACTCTTTTTCTCTCCTCTTCTTCTCTCCTCCACGCTCTTGTTTTTCTACATTCCTCTCTTTCAATCTTCCTCTCTCTCACTTTCTATTGTAAGTCACCCTATCTTTTTAAAACCTTTTCTCCTCCTTTCTATTTTCCACATTCCCTCCATTCTCTCTCTTTTCACATTCTCTTCATATTCCGTTTTCCTTCTCTCCTTCTCTTTTCCATCTTTCCTCCTATTTCTCTCTTGCCTACCTTCTGTCCTTTTTTTAATTCCCTCTGTTTTTCTTGCCCCATCTCTGTCGCTCCCTTTTCCATATTTCCTCTGTTGCTGGCTTTCCATTTTTTAAGAGTGTCCCGGGGGGGGGGGGGGGGGGGGGGGCTGAAACCTGGCACAGGGAGACCATTACCCTAAAGCCAGCCCTGGTTTTGCCTACATCTGACAGACTGCTTTTGGCCCAAGAGAGTTTTGATCTTGGACTTCACATCACTCCATTAGAGCCCTTGCAATGGAAATCTGAATCGGGGGTGAGAACCACTGATTGGCTGAGTGGCCCACATGTTAACCAGGAAGAAGTGAGTTTTCGGGCGATCCCAGGAGATACACACAGTGGTGCATCCCAAGAGAGGAACAAAACACAAGACAGTGAAATTCTTGGGATTTGTTCCTGTTTAAAGCATGACAGCAGCAGGCTTCACATCTATGACAAGCAGGCACTAACCTACCTGACCTTGACCTTTGGTGAAGGGAATTGCATGCATATTGGCCAATTATCCAGTTTCTCTGGGGTCATGTGGCCACCTGCTATATTTTGCCGTCACATGACCACCAGACCTGTAGCTTAAGGTATTGTTTAGGCAAAACAAAAAAACAACGCGCAGTTCCACTGGTGGAGTGGAGAGCGAGCACCCTGTGGGTCTTCTCTGGGTCAAGATGTCAGCCATGGTCATGTACATTTTCTGCCCCTAAGCATGCCCACTCTATTCATTGCAACAGAGAAGGCTCCTGTGGTTCTGTGGGCAAGGAACAAAGTTAAAGGAAAGTCAAAATCCTGGGTTTTGTTCCGTTTCAAGAGCAGAGGCGGCAGTCACCTGACTGTCTAGCACCAGTTTTGTGACTGCCCACGTGTTGATCTTCCTACTTGAACAGGCAGTGAGCACCTGGCAGGGTTGTATTTGGTGTTTTTTGCTTTTTTTTTTTTTTTTGCTTGCACCCCACTCGCGCAGGTGGGTGGGGGGGCCCACAAGAGGTTTAAATGCAGACAGTGTGAAGGTGGGGGTTGAGGGTGCGAGGGGTTATATGCAGAGCCCTATACCTTGACTGGATTTTCAGGTTCCTGACACATAGAAGTCTCATGACCACAGTGAAGTTTCGGCTGCAGACTGTGTTTAGCCCCTTACATCCACTCGCACTCAAGAGGGGGCATTAAAGCGGTCCTTCACTCTGAATAAGAGTCTATCTTATATGTTTCCCACACCCTGTACATACAGATTGCTCACATTAAAAATCATCCTACCTGCATCTACTGCATGTTATGAGCCTTTAAACATCCAAGATGGTGGCTCATGGAATGTCAGGCAAGTGCTTTCTGACTGTGCCGCTCTTCATTCTGGGACTGCTGAACTTTTCCTGACCCCAGCTCTGATCTGTCAGAGCAAAGCACAGCTATAACCCGCCCCCATGTACTCTCCTCCTATAAGTGTGATGCTTCTGAGTCAAGATGGCGGCACCCGTATCCTAAAGTCCTGAAAAGAGTTGCAGCCCGGTGGGGGAAAGAATAATAAGTGACTAAAAACGTAAAATATATTAATTTTAGATGCTGGGGAATCATTTTTAAGGGTTTGGGTTTTTCGATAAATAATGGTGAAGGTCCGGTTTAATGTGCCAGCAAGTGTTTTTTATAGCAGCACAGCACGCTCCATATTAACCTCCTCTCCCCCAGCAAGTGGCCTCTCTAGGCACAGGCCTAGGGTTGCCTAATGGTAAATACAGCCCTGCCACCTGGTCTTTGGTAAGGGAAAGCTGCATTTTAATGGCAAATTCTGTAGTTCTTCAGATGTCACCTTGCCAACCACTAACTTTTTGGATTGGGTGCCAATATCTGCCTGGACCATAGCCATGAAAGTAACGGTTTGGGAGACACAAGGAGCACCATATCAGCACCACAACAGAACAGAAGGGGTTGAAAGGACAAAAAATGTGCACAGCCCTATTTAAAACACCATTGTAATACATAGGAGTGACACAAATGAAAGGCCGACGTAAAGGGAGGCACCATATGGTCTGGCACCGCGGTGCTCTGCTGGGCGATTGAAGGTGTGACCAGGTATTATTAACTGCCTGCTTCAATACATTTACAGAGGCTTATAACTGTCACAATTGCCACAGGTTTACTTTAACAGATTCCTTTCGATTAAGAAGCTTTATAAAGGGAAGCAGACAGAGCAGATGCTCCCTCATTAAGATGTTGATTTGCTAAAATAATAATCGCTTCCCCCTTAAAGGAATAATTTATGTTCCCTTCAAACAGCCATTCATATGTAGCAGCAATTCTTCTTTTTTATTTTCCTGTGTGCAATTGGATGTTTGAAGCAAGTACAATTCACTTCTCCAATAGGGAAGAGATTAGACTTAAATCAACAATAAAAAACAAGTATTAATGGTTGTTGAACACAAGAGCCATATATAAGAGGCCAGGCCCAGCTGGGCAGAACTGCATTTGCATAGCTCTGCTTATATTGTCATTGTCATGTTCCTTGGATTGTGATTTTATCTGCTGTTAGTTTCTATTATGCTGTTGTTTATTTTTTTTTTTTTTTTACATTTTCGTAGAAGTTTATGCAGGTTTGTTTCAAGGGGAGGGCAAGCAGTTTGGTTGCCTTGGGTGCCAAGGCCATTGGGGGGGGGGCGCCTTTATCACCGTAGTCCTGGTTTGTAGATAAATCAGGGTTACTGTTAATGAACAGGTCCCTTCATGCCCCGATTTTGAGCTCTGTGATGAGAAGGATGTGCTGCCTGCTTCTAAGATGTATAGCAAAATATATGGGTATGGGACAGCATCAGCACCAAAGGATGGGTGAGGAGGGGGCAGAATTTATTTTTTGCTTTTTGGCCTAGAAACCACCTGGGTTATGGCCCCTGTCATGCCACTGTAGTCAGGCTTTAATGTAGTTATTGCCTCCTGCTTTAAGGAGACGCCATAAGTCGTTTTAGGGCCCATACAACCCTAAAGTAAAAACCCACCTACTTATTCTGTTATGGATTTCCTTGTATTGTAAAGAAAGAGCTGAGAGTTGCTGGGAGCACAGCCATGACAGTGTGTGTCTGCCATAGCACCAATGCCAATAAGAAAGACACCTGCCAAACTAGATTCGGCAGACCTTTTTTGCATACTTCCCAACTTTTCAAGATGAGAAACAGGGACAAATAGGTAGAGCAACCAACATTTTTTGCAATTAGGCCACTCCCCTGGTCATGCCCACACCACACTCCTAATCACACCACATTTCTCACCCGTCCTTCTCCAAAGATATTGAGTATAGTCTCACATTTGATCGCAATGTGGTTTCAGTTATTTTGAACTATCAGTAGTGCAGGAGGAGCAGGAAACAGGAAAGCCAGAGAACTAGCAAACCGTCTTCAGGAAAAATACTGCTAACTTTAGCTGCCTTGACATATTACTACAGATTATATAAAGCTGTGGTTGTTCCGATTTAACATTATGCACATTTATACCGGACCAACATCATGGCACAGTTGGAAAAGAAAGGTAGCGGCCATTTTGGAGCTTCCTCTGCCAACTGAAATGCACAGTAACAGGAAGACCAGCATGACTTCCTTTTTGCAGGTGGCCTGCAAGCCCATGAGCGGCCATCTTGTTTTTGAAATCCTCAGCAGGCATTATAAAAAGGTAAATTATTTTGTGCAGCAATGTGAGCACTGTTTGTTGTGTTGGTCTGATATAATTAATTTTGACTGTTGGTCCAGGTGAGATGTAACAGTTACAACAATATAAAAACTTTGACTAGGCAAATAAATTATTTATTGATGCAGGTCTATATGTTAAAGTGGACTATGACTATCCTGGTTTTTGGTCCTTTCCCCGGGTAGGGGGTGCCCCGCTGTGTGAAACCCCCCAGATTGCCCAAACCCAGCTCACCTCTCCTCAGTCCCACAGCGTGTCTAAGGGCAGCGTGTCTAAGGGCAGCGGCTCTGATGGCCGCATCCTCCGCTTCCCTCTAACAGGGAGCGTGCCTGCACCAGCCAAGGCCAGCATGGGCAGGCTCCCTGTTAGAGGAAGATGGAGGATGCAGCCATCAGAGCCGCTACTCTTAGACGCGCCATGGTACCGGGAAGAGGTGATCTGGGCTCTGCGTCCTGTGTAGTTTCATACAGGGAGGCACCCCCGATCCGGGTGCCCCCGGGGAAAGGACCAAAAACCAGGATAGTCAAAACTATAAACTATCCTGGGTTTTGGTTCACAAAGAGGAACAATTGAGAACAACAAGGGACAGGGGGACATGGACTCAAAAGAGAAACAGTCCCTCCAAATAAGGGACAGATAAGAGGTACTGTATGTTTTTAGTTGGGGATTGGTAAGGTTTACATAGCCCCAGGACCCCAAGAACCAAAACTGAGAGTGATCAGCTGTGGGTTGTAGGAGGTAGCCTTCAGGCTGCCATCTGGGACAGAAAGCTGGGCCCCATGAGCAAGCAGGCCACATAGTGGAGTCCAGTCTGTACTGTCCTGAGGGCAGCCCCGGTTTTCAGTCCTGCGCACATTTCTTTGGCTGATTCAGCAGCTGAATAGTGTGATGGAAAATCTTGTCACCCTTTTACAGCAGCTGTTGCCTCTGTGATTGGTTCACTCACAATGTGCAGTAGCCCAGAAAAAGAGACGAGCCCCCCATAATGGGACTGGGTTTACCACAAATTCTGTTGTTTTAACCACCAAATGTGGCTGAAATGAGGATTTCTTTCTACAGCATTTACACCATAAGGAGTAAGTCTCAATTGGATCTTCATTCATGTCCATTCCGCAGAGTCGAGCTACCTAGGGAGTGTACCTGGTGTAAGTAAATTTTCACAGCACTCACAGGCATGCTGTCACAGAATTTACAGTAGGCCATTCTTCAGGATCGCCTACCTGGGATCTAGGTGTGCAGGTGTATGAAGAATCAACGTGCTGGCACAGTGTAATCTAATCCAATCAACAGCTATGCTCATACCCATGTGACCTCACATACCAATGACAAAACTTTAAAGAAGCACTACCGTGAAATTGTGTAATGATAAAAATTCATATAAACACGTTGACTGAGAGGAGTTACTTAGACACCCAAACTGAATAAAACCCCCACCAAGCTTGTGGTTTATAGTCTTATTTCTAATAAAATAAAATAAAACAAGCCTGGCAGGATATTTCCTGGTGTTGGGTGTATAACTGACCCCTGCTCCTGCCATCCAGCATATTTATGTGGATTTTTATCATTGGGCCATTTTTCATGATAGTGCTCCTTTAATGGACACCGAAAAATGAGGCACTAAGGGGAGGAGCTTCTGTATTCAGGGATCAATATTTAATTCCATAAGACAATACCACACAAATGACACCACAATTAAAAAAAAAGAGGCAGGTTGGTTGGTGAGCAGGGCAGCAGCCATATCAGGACGCATATGTAATTAAAACAAAAGAGGACAGCAGGCAGCTACAAACAGATTTAGATATATTGGAAGCAGTTAAATGGAAAATGAAGTTTAACACAGATAAATGTAAGGTTATGCACATGGGAAGGAGAAATCTGTGTCATGATTATACACTAAATAAAGAAACACTTGGTAAAACAACAATGGAAAAGGACCTAGGGGTTTTAGTTGACAATAAGCTCAACTGTAGTAATCAATTCCAGGCAGCTGCTGCAGAAATAGGATCATGGGGTGCATCAGGAGGGGTATAGGTGCTCATGACCAGAGCATCATTTTACCCCTGTACAAGTCACTGGTCAGACCCCATATGGAATACTGTGTACAGTTCTGGGCACCTGTGCTTAAGAAGGACATATCAGAACTGGAGCGCGTTCAAAGAAGGGCAACAAAGTTAATAAAAGGAGTGCGGGGGCTAGAGTACCCTGAAAGATTGTCCAAGTTAGGTTTATTTAGTCTGGAAAAAAGACGATTGAGGGGTGATCTAATAACTATGTATAAATATATTCGGGGTCAATACAAAGATCTGTCCCCCAATCTATTTATACCCTGGAGTGTAACCATAACCCGGGGGCATCCACTAAGGTTAGAGGAAAGGTGCTTTCTCCACCGACATAGGAGGGGATTCTTCTCTGTAAGAGCAGTGAGACTATGGAACTCGCTGCCAGAGGAGGTAGTAATGATGGATACAGTAAAAACGTTCAAAAGTGGCCTTGATGCCTTCCTGGCATGTAATAACATTTCCAGCTATGGCTACTAAACAGGCTGAACTGGATGGACTAAAGTCTTTATTCAGCCTTACATACTATGTTACTATGTTACTATGATATATGACTAAATAAGGTATGCAGAAAATATCAAACATGCATAAATACAATATATTCAATATACCCAAATAAGCTGAAGGATGCGGCAAGAGTTTGACCACCGCAGGCGCACAGTAAACCCGCTATGTGTGGGCCCTATCTTAGATCCGGATCTATAGTGCATCCCTAATTAAGTGTAAAGATGGGATGCAAGATGGATCCCAGACAGGGGCATGCATAGGTTTCACAGGGCCCCATAGCCAAACTCATAAAGAGCCCCCCTAAAACACACTGCCCAACATTAAAGTGGGCTAATATCCACTACACCCGGCCCTAAGATCTAGTTGTTCCTGGATCTTATAGTGCATTTGCAGTATAAAGAGTGGGCGCGTTGTCTGCAGGAAGCACCAAGGACCAGAGTTGTAGGTTCCACAGGGTGGAACTAAGATGTCAGCACCTTGTTTCCCAATGTGCTCTATGCACAGAGCACTGGAGGTAACTAACACTGTGACATCATAGGTCCACCCTGCAGAACCTACAGCTCTGGTTCCTGGTGCTCCCAGCAGACAGTGCATAACACTGGGGTAGCACCATACTGGGGGTTTTGCCACAGGTACTGCAAGGTGGGGGAGACAGCTTGTATGGGGCCCTCTTTTCCCAAGGGCCTGGTAGCAGCTGCCTCCCTTGCCTCTATGGTATGTACACCCCTGATCCCAGACAAAAATTACAAAACAAACAATAGCGGATTGCGGTAGTCAGACTCCTGCCAAATCCTACAGATTATTTGGGTATACTAAATATATTGTATTTATGCATGTGTGGTATTTTCTGCATATAAGTCATACCCCATTTATTCATATATCTTTTGACTCCTGATATGGCTGCTCTCCTGCTCACCAACTTACCTTTGTATGCGGGATGTTCCTGTTTTAATTGCCTTTAAATTTGGTGTCATTTGTGTGGAGTTTTCTCATGGAATTAAATATTGATGCTTGAATATAGAAGCTGCTCCCCTTAGCGCCTTGATTTTTGGTGTCCATTAATGTTTTGTCACAGGTGCAAGTGCATGGCCCAACTGAGGCTGCACAATAAGCTGCAAATCTCTGGTGTGATCGGATGTGTGCATGCATACATTGCCTCTTAGGCTCCATTTACACCGGGCAACTGCAGGCCAGTCGCGCTCTCAGTGCAAGCGCCCTGCAAGCGCTGGTTTTCAGCATTTGAAAAGCGTTTGCCATAATGACTTCAACTTAATGCATCGGAATCGCTTTTGCACCAGCCTCCAAAATGCTGTAGGCAAGGTTTCTTGGAGGTGATCACCTCCCTGAATGTGCCCATAGCCTAACATGAGCATTTCAAAGGCATTGAAATCAATCACCCCACAATCACCCAGGGTTTTTTTAATTAATTTTACATTTGTTCTGATCTGGCTTTACTCGGACATTTGCCTTCACATCATAGCAAATATTCTTCTAACAACACTCTAACTGCAGTATTCTACAGATTTAGCCTTTGCACTTCCATGACTTGGATTCAGTAAACCTTCCTAAAACCATTTCATGATTATATTCTGAATAAGGCATCACTTAAGCTAAGACTTGGTTCAAAGCAGGTAGAACATTACAGAAGTTTATACATGCTTAAAGTGTACCAAAACCCAGGATTTTGACAATCCTGGGTTTTGTTCTTAGTTCCCGGGGAACCCCGATTGGGGGTGTCCCACTGTATAAAAAAAACCCAGGTTGCCAAAACAAACTCATCTCTTCCTGGCCACTCATCCTATCAGCGCTCTCTGCTGAAGTCCCTTCTTCTAAGGTGAGCGCTCCAAGCGCGCTGACAGATGCATCCCCCGCTACCCTCTAACAGGGAGCGTGCCCGCGCCAGCCATTCACAAATGCTAAAGGGATAGCGGGGATGTTGCCGCGGCTCACGCATGCACCGTTGTACCGGAAAAGAAGGTAAGTGTGTGGTGACCTGGGGGTGTTTCACACAGCGGGGCATCCCGATTTTGGTTGCCACAGGGGAAGGGAATCTTATAGATTCCCGGGCAGATCGCGGTGGGTTTTGGTCCACTAAAGGGTCATATAGTATATATCCTGGTTATTAAAGAGATTGCCCTGGCAAAAAAACAAACCCGCTATACTCACCCTTTGTTCAGCACAGCTTTACCGCCCGAACCCACTGTTGTTAAAACGTACCCACCATGGACAACGAGCGCTCCATCAATCCTCTCTAGTTCAAGATGGCGGACGTGGTCGTGTCTAGGATAAGTCTGCTTTAACTGTGGCTTTTCTTGTCCCTTTAAAGTAAAAGTCTCCTTTTACTTTTAGGGTAGAGGAAGGCAAAAGGAGTTTGGAGGGTAGATTTGACTTCCTTATATGCTCAGTTCTAAATGATAAAACTAGATGTCTGGGTTCTGTCGTCCTCTTGTTCCCTGTGAATGCACTAAATGTCAAACCTATAAAAGTCAGCAATAATCTCCCACACTCAGGCAGATGTGACGAAGAAGCGCGCAGCATGGGACTTCCAGGAAATCAGGGGAAAGTCAGTGATGACAGCTAAGGCAATAGACCAACATATGGGGCCAAACTGTATATGAACGACCAGGAACCAGGGGGTGCAGCGGTGACACATAAATGTTGCCGTCCTCTATGGCTACTGTAACAGATGTCACTGGCACACCACATCCACTAAAGAGCTCTTGTTGCCTAGTTACTGGTGTTTTGAAACTACCACTTAACAGTAACTAAACATTAAATGTGTTAAGTTTTAATAATACGGCCATCTCACCAACTCCACCCAAATGAAGGCAGGTCATAGTGGGGAAAACAATTCCCTGGTGCCGCAATTGCATGGTGTTAATTGTGACATAACTCAAATTATCTATATACAAATAGCATTATGAATATGTAAAGCCACTGTAGTGATTAATAAGAAAGAAGATGAAACAGGAAGTGGAGGTATGTCATCTCTAGTTAGAACATGTTTAGTTGTTGCAGGTAGTGAAACCAAGCAGTGCAAAGGAAGAGGACTAAGGGGGCAGCCCAGAAAGGAACTAATAGAACCAGTCCAAGTCCAGGCAACCTGATGAGGAAGCTTAAAGCCCAGGTGTCATCACAAAGGTACTTGTTCAGACCTGAAACCTAGGCCCTTATTTATGAAGGAATAGCGACAGGTAGCAACTGGTGAGGGGCCGGTAATGACGGGCCCCGCCACGAGAACGCCGGCTCCCCACCACAATCACACATTTATCAAGCCAATCCTGCTTAGCGACTGAGATAGCGCCAGATAGCCACTCATTCATCATTATTCCAGCCTCAGCCCACAGCGCCAGCATCCGACCTTGAACAGCGACAGGTATGACCCCTCGCTACCTGGCGCTCTCCAATGCATTTCAATGGAACAATCTTTAAATATTCATAATTAATTGTTATTAATTTTTTTTTTTTTTTAAATGTGAAAAATTCTGTGACCGCTTCTGCCATTTTAAATAATTTTTTTAAGGTAAAAAAAATAAAAAAATAAAAATTTACAGAATTGATATTACAGGTCTGATATTAATGTATTCATATTACAAAATTATTTTAAAAACTATTTCCAAAAATATGGTTGTTTGGGGGTTAAAAAACTACTTTTAACCCATCACCGCCAGCACTCTGGGGTTTAAACATGCATTTTACAGCGCGAGAATTTTTTGAGGGTGATTTGTTAATGAATATGGTGGAAGCCGGTCGCTCTGACCAGTCGCTATCATGCGCTCCCATACAGCGCGGAACCTGTCAAATAGCGACTCCTCATCCAATATTCAACATTACGGCAAACCGACTGAGTCGCTATGAACTACCGAACAACAGCCAAGCACAGCGACTACTAGCGGGCGCTCTGAAAATGCAGCTACAGTCGCTCAACTGTCGCTACCGTCCGCTGTTAATGAATCGGCCTCCCCGACTAAGGGGGAAAGAAGTCAGAACACAGCTGCTCTTCAAACTGAAAACAAGGCAACTAGTCGTGGCACACACCCTAAATTCCTTTGCCATAGACTACCAATAATAGGGCTAAGCTGGTGGTCTAAAGCTCCACATCATTAGACTGTGGACATTGGGAGAGAGGGAGAACAGCCAGGGTGATGAGAATGCCTGTCTTACAGACCCCACCCATTATTGTGACTGCTATTTTACAGCATCACCAAGAGCAAAGGCCCATGCCCTTATATTTCAAAGAGAAATCATAAGGGTGAAACTGTAAACCTTGTTATCTCAGCCATTTCTTCTTCAATTTACAGTATTTAATGGAAAACAGTTTAGCACAGTGCCAAATGTAGCCCGGTGCAATGATCTAACAATTGCCTTTGCCTTCTGTATCCCTTTAAATAAAATAACAAAAAAGTCTATATACATTTATTTACAACCAGGGACGAACCTTAAATACCATAAGGCAATCACAGATGCACACCACAAACATCAAATTATGTAAAACATGAATTGTATTTAGGCTTTAAAGCAAAAAAATAGACATTCAGATGGATATTGTAATATAGAGGCGAGCACTATGAGAGATTGCAGCAGTGTGTGACATGTGTAACAAGACGAATGTAACAAAAATAATGATACATTACACAATTCAATTGGAAAGCTGCCAGCAGATTAGTTTGATACAAGTGACACACAAATACAGTGATACAATGTATAGCTCCAAGTCCGCACTATGGACATTACAATCCACTGCAATTATGTAAAAATAATACCAAAAAAAGAAGAGACGTCTTTCACCCCTGTTGCTGTCCTCTATCCCCTGCCTATGTCCTGAACCCCCTGCCCCTGTCCTCCACCTCTCTTCTGACAAGGATCTGAAGGTGGTGGTGAGTACTGAGAGGCTGACCTACAATGCAGTGCAATGCAGGTATCTGTAAATACACTTTCAGGTCCCCCTTCAAATAAAGCAACAGGTAGTTATTTTAGCTCTGTTCTCACAGGTGGCAGAAGAGGAAAAAGAAGCACGAGATTTTGACTATCCTTGTGATTTTGCCTCTCTCTAGTGGGGCATCCCAATATAATAATTCTTACCTTGGCGGTGGTGCATGCGTATCAGTGGCTAGTGCTTTGTTCAGCTTAAAGTGGATGGAAATCCATATTTGGGTCCACCACTCAATGTGTAGAACCCCTGCCCGAGCAGCCAGGCTTGAAAACTGGGCTTTTCCACCAGCGAAGCCATGTCCCCCGGCAATTTTGAAGGAGGCCATTGGCTCCACTAATTTGGAGACACACAGAAGCCGGGGATGTGGCACACACAGAGATCGTGTTGCGGGACCTGTCTGGATCAGGTAAAATCACCGGAGCCCTGGGGGGTTACACACAGCGGGGCATCCAGTGTAGGATGGCCCGGTGGTAGGGTAGTGACTAGGCCTGGAATCTTTCACCCGCTTTAACTAAGCCATTCTGACAGAGGTGATATAAGTGTGGCTTAGTAAAGCTGAATAGAGCCTGAGCAGCTGGGTTGGCTGTGCACAGCCATGCCAACCATTCAAAAATGCCTGGTGTGGGTGTGTGCATCAGCCAGAGGAAAGTCAGAGATGGCAGTGCACATGCATCATGGTAGAGATGAGCGAATTGATTCTGATTAACTCGAATTCGTTACGAATTTCATGAAATATTCAATTTGTTACAATTCCAAATATCGCCGCAATTCGATCTCTCGAATCGCTTCCTTAAAACTCCATTTACTGCTATACAGCCCATCTAAAATGGTGGATCCACATGTCAGGACATAGTCCATGGGGCAAGGAATCCTGGGTAGGTGTCACATGCTACCTATCAGCAGACAGGCTTACCGATGATGTCACAGCCCCATATAAACGGCGGCCATCTTGCGGAAGATCATTCTGACACTGTATTGCGGCCAGAGCAGATCAGGCAGGGAGAGAGCGTGGGACAGATAGATAGATAGATAGATAGATAGATAGATAGATAGATAGAGCAAGGGAGAGATAGATAGATTGATGGAACAGAAGAAGCGAGGGACAGATAGAGAAGGAGAGAGCCTGTGACAGTGACAGATAAAGACAGGGACAGTTTAAAGTGTTTGCTTTAGCTTCCAAGCTTATTTAGTGTTAACACACCTGTCTATTTAGCTTTTCCTTTACCTGGTGTCATTCTTTAAAAAGCGTGCTAGGATTAATATTTCAAGACTACCTGTGTAATAACTGGTTGCATTTTATAATCAACGTCACTTTTCCACAATCAAAGGAGCCCACCTCTGTATGTGAGGAGGGGGCATCCCAAACACTAGAATAAATATTTCAAGACTACATGTGTACTAACTGGTTGCATTTTGTAAGCAAAGTCACTTTTCCACAATCAAAGGAGGCCACCTCTGTATGTGAGGAGGGGGCATCCCAAACACTAGCATAAATATTTCAAGACTACCTGTCTAATAACTGCTTGCATTTTATAATCAACGTCACTTTTCCACAATCAAAGGAGCCCACCTCTGTATGTGAGGAGGGGGTATTCCAAACACTAGCATAAATATTTCAAGACTACCTGTGTACTAACTGGTTGCATTTTGTAAGCAAAGTCACTTTTCCACAATCAAAGGAGGCCACCTTTGTATGTGAGCAGGGGGCATCCCAAACACTAGCATAAATATTTCAAGACTACCTGTCTAATAACTGCTTGCATTTTATAATCAACGTCACTTTTCCACAATCAAAGGAGCCCACCTCTGTATGTGAGGAGGGGGCATCCCAAAGACTAGCATTAATATTTCAAGACTACCTGTCTACTAACTAGTTGCATTTTGTAAGCAAAGTCACTTTTAAGCAAACTTTGCCTTTCTCCGGGGGGGCATCCCAAATACTAGCACGTGTCTTTTAAGAGTACCTGCTTACTAACCTTTTGTCTTTTGTATAAAAAAGTCTGGTTTTCAAGTTTAAAGCACCCATTGCCTTTCACCGGGGGCCATTGGCAGTGCTACCACTTATCTTTTAAGAGTACCTGCCTACTAATCATTTGCCTTTTGTATAATAAAGTCTGGTTTACAAGTTTAAAGCACCCATTGCCTTTCACCGGGGGGCATCCCAAATACTAGCACGTGTCTTTTAAGAGTACCTGCCTACTAACCTTTTGCCTTTTGTATAAAAAAAATCTGTTTTACAAGTTTAAAGCACCCATTGCCTTTCACCGGGGACCATTGTCAGTGCTACCACTTATCTTTTAAGAGTACCTGCCTACTAATCTTTTGCCTTTTGTATAAAAAAGTCTGGTTTACAAGTTTAAAGCACCCATTGCCTTTCATCGGGGGGGGGGCATCCCAAATACTAGCACATGTCTTTTAAGCATACCTGCCTACTAACCTTATCCCTTTTGTATAAAAAAAGTATGGTTTTCAAGTTTAAAGCACCCATTGCCTTTCACTGGGGGCCATTGTCAGTGCTAGCACTTATCTTTTAAGAGTACCTGCCAACTAACCTTTTGCCTTTTGTATAAAAAAGTCTGGTTTTCAAGTTTAAAGCACCCATTGCCTTTCACCGGGGGGCTATTGTCAGTGCTAGCACTTATCTTTTAAGGGTACCTGCCTACTAACCTTTTGCCTTTTGTATATAAAAGTCTGTTTTTCAAGTTTAAAGAGCCCATTGCCTTTCACCGGGGGGGGGGGGGGGGGGGGGCATCCCGAATACTAGCACTTAGCTTTTAATAGTACCTGCATCTTTAACTTTTTTACATTTTGAACAAAAACCATGTTTCAAAACTTGCCTGTGGGGTATTTAACTCTGACCAGGGGCATCCTGTGCAAGATTATCTGACAGTGTCTTTTTGCATTAGCTTTTAGCTACAGTGTCTGCCTATTTTGATCTAACTTTTCTACACACCTGCTGTTACAAAAATACTGTTGTAGGTGTAGTGTAGTATATTGCTTTCCCCTCCTAAATGCAGTAAAAATGTCAGGCAGAGATGTGCCAGGATGTGCACCGAGAGGCCTAGATTCATCAGGCAGGGGTCGCAGCAGGAGTCGCGGTGAGAGGCCTGATCTCCCGGTATCTGCTAGCGGCCGTGTCTCAACCAGCAACGCATCTGCCATCATCGATTGGCTAACACGGTCATCGACCTCATCACAAGTGACATCTGACACCCCCAGTCAACAGTCCGTAGGTTCCTCGTACACAACCCTGAGTTGGCATGGCCCGGGAGCAGCCCCTGTCCTTCCATTGCCTCTGGCCCATTCCCCCCCCTCCAGCCGCCGTATCTTATGCTTTGGGTTCAGCTCCACTATTCAGTGAGGATGATGTGTTAGAGGACAGTCAGCAGCTACTGCCCAGCCAAGAAATGGAGGAGACATCCGCCGCTTCTTCCGCTAGGCAGACAAACACTGAGGAGGAGAGTGGCGTGGGAGGTGGTGTGGTGGGCGTTCCGTCTCCTGCAGCACACGCTCTTGTGGAAACTGAGGAGGACATCAGTGATGTGCAGACACAACTCGATGATGATGATGATGATGATGAAGCCAATGGCACTTGGGAGCCCGGTGCAGAAGGGACTTCATCATCATCAGGAGAAGAGGATCCCAGGTTGCCCCAGAGTCCCCAGCTGAGGCAGCAAGGTGGCAGTAGGGTTGGCAGTCAGCATGTTGGCAGTAGGGCTGGCAGTCAGCATGGTGGCAGAATTGGGATGTCTGGAGCCGGGGGGGGGGTAGACCACCTTATGCGCGGCAGGCTGCCTTCCCCAGAGGTAGTGGAGCACGGGTTCCTGGAGTTGGCAGCAGTAGCAGACTGTTGGAGGGAAAATTAGCTACTCGGCAGTGTGGCACTTTTTCATCAAGCATCTGCAGGAGGTTAACCTGGCCCCATGCAAGATGTGTAGACAAAATGTCAAGTGTGGCCAAGGCCCCAATGTTGGTACCACGGCCCTGCGGCAACACATGCAGCATCACCATAAAGCAGCCTGGGAGAACCGAGGCTCCAAAGTGGGGGTCCAGCCTGCTGCGTTAGCTAGTGCCACGCCGCTTCCAATTTCACCCAGCCAAGGCTCCAGCACCTCAGCTGAAGGTAGCTGTGTGTCATACTCATCCTCTGCCGCTCCAGATGCTTCTGCTCCTCCTACTAAAAGTCACTCATCCCACCAGCAATCCATCAGCGAAGCCATGTCCAAGAGACAACAGTATGCGCCCACTCATCCTACGGCGCAGAAGCTAAATGTGCTCTTGTCGAAGTTGCTGGTGCTGCAGTCCCTCCCTTTTATGGCGGTGGACACTGCACCTTTCAGAGAGCTGATGGCTAGTGCCGAGCCGAGGTGGAGAGTCCCAAGCCGTCATTTCTTTACAAAGAAGGCAATACCAGCCCTGCACAAATTTGTTGAGCAGAAGGTGGGCCAGTCCTTGAGCCTGTCGGTGTGCACCAAAGTGCACGGCAGCGCCGACATCTGGAGCTGTGACTATGGTCAGGGACAATACATGTCCTTTACGGCCCATTGGGTAAATGTGGTTCCTGCACAGCAACTTGGACAGGTCACACCGCTACGGCCTCCACGCTCCCAGGCGGTTTTGCCTGTCACAGTGTGCGACTCTGCCTCCTCATCCTCCTCCGTCTCCTCAGCCTCCACTGTACGGTCAATTCTCAATGCCCCTTCAGCCTACCATGTGTGCAGGGCATGGCAGTGTCATGCTGTGCTTCACATGGTTTGCCTTGGCGAACAGAGTCACACAGGGGAGGAGCTCCTGAAATTCCTTCATCAAGAAATCAAAACATGGCTTACTCCGCGAAAATTGGAAATGGGTACCATGGTGACTGACAATGGAAGTAACATCTTGTCTGCACTGCGACAGGAAGCCTGAGCCATGCGCCCTGTATGGCACATGTGTTCAACCTAGTTGTCAAGCATTTTCTGAAGTCTTCCCCCCATCTGCAAGACATCCTAACAACGGGAAGGAAACTTTGTATGCACTTCAGCCACTCCTACACCGCCAAGCACACCCTTCTTGAGCTACAGCGTCAGAACGGTATCCCACAACATAGTCTGATTTGCGATGTTCCCACCCGTTGGAATTCCACCCTACATATGTTAGATCACCTATACGAACAGAGAAAAGCCATCACTGATTTCATGATGATCCAAGCAGATAGGGGGACTCCCCTGTGTAACTTTAAAGTGAACCAGTGGCAGCTCATATGTGACACCTGCCATTTGCTCAGGCCCTTTGAGGAAGCCACTTTATTTGTCAGTCGCCAGGATTACGGCATGAACGACGTGATTCCGCTGCTTCATGTAATGCAACACATGTTGGAAACTATGGCTGGTCAGGGCACTGGAGACATGGCGCATACATTTCACAGCCACATAAACCCTGTGGGAGCTGAGGAGGAGGAGGAGGAGCAGCACAGTGAAGCACAGTTTAGTTTTGGCGAAATGGGTGGTTTATCTAGTCATCTGACAGGAGAGGAGGAGCAGGAGCAGCCAGTGGAGCTAGAGGGTTGTGAGGAAGGTGAGACAGAGGACCCAGACAAACCGTGGCAGTATGCAGTGGAGATGGAGACAGGTAGTCCCTCCGAGTCACTTGCACAAATGGCACGATGCATGCTCACGTGCTTGCATAGTGACCGCAGAATTGTCTCCATTTTTCTGCGGGATGACTACTGGCACTCCACCTTATTTGACCCTCGCTACCGGCACAAAATGGGGGCATTTTTTACACCCACTGAGAGGGAGGACAAACTGACCTACTACAAAGACATTCTACGTAGTCAGTTGGCCGATGCCTATCTGCACCATGGTCCATACTCTGGCAGGTCTGACTCGGGGGGACCTCTGCGCTCACCTTCCACTGCCATGGCTGCCGGGGGGGTGGCAAGAGCAGCAGTAGCAGCCTCAGTCTTCAGTCGCTAATGAGTAGCTTTCTGCACCCACATAGTGAGACTACTCATGAACAGCAGGAAGACCTGGAGCAGGGCCTGAACCAGCAGGTCGTGTCATACCTTGAAATGACCATGCCAACGCACCTTGAGGATCCACTGGACTTCTGGCAGCCAAACTTGACTTGTGGCCGCAACTGGCAGAGTTTGCCCTGGGAAAGCTGTCCTGCCCGGCCAGTAGTGTGCCATCTGAGCGGCTCTTTAGTGCTGCAGGGGCCATAGTAACGCCAAGGAGAACTCGCCTCACCTTTGTGAAGATGAATCAGGCACGGATCAGTCAGGATTTCCACCCACCAATAGCTGATGCATGCGAGTAGCTGATGCATGGTAGCTCCTTCTGCTGCGGCCAACTCCTGGGTTTGTCTTTCAGGCAATATACGAGCTCCCTATGCTGCTGCCAACTCCTGGGTGTGTCTTTCAGGCAAAATATGGGCTCCTAATGCTGCTGCCAACTCCAATGTGTTTTCCAGGCAATATATGAGCTCCCTATGCCGCTGCCAACTCCAATGTGTGTCTTTCAGGCAATATATGAGCTCCCTATTCTGCTGCCAACTCCAATGTGTTTTTCAGGCAATATATGAGCTCCCTATGCTGCTGCCAACTCCAATGTGTTTTCAGGCAATATATGGGCTCCTAATGCTGCTGCTACTGCTGCCAACTCCTGGGTGTGTCTTTCAGGCAATATATGAGCTCCCTATGCTGCTGCCAACTCCAATGTGTTTTTCAGGCAATATATGAGCTCCCTATGCTGCTGCCAACTCCAATGTGTTTTTCAGGCAATATATGAGCTCCTAATGCTGCTGCTGCTGCTGCTGCCAACTCCTGGGTGTGTCTTTCAGGCAATATATAAGCTCCCTATGCTGCTGCCAACTCCAATGTGTTTTTCAGGCAATATATGAGCTCCCTATGCTGCTGCCATCTCCAATGGGTTTTTCAGGCAATATATGAGCTCCCTATGCTGCTGCCAAGTCCTGGGTGTGTCTTTCAGGCAATATATGGGCTCCCTATGCTGCTGCCAACTCCTGGGTGTGTCTTTCAGGCAATATATGGGCTCCCTATGCTGCTGCCAACTCCTGGGTGTGTCTTTCAGGCAATATATGAGCTCCCTATGCTGCTGCCAACTACAATGTTTTTTCCAAGCAATATATGGGCTCCTAATGCTGCTGCCAACTCCAATGTGTTTTTCAGGCAATATATGGTCTGCTAATGCTGCTGCCAACTCCAGTGTCTCTTTCAGGCAATATATGGGCTCCCTATGCTGCTGCCAACTCCAATGTGTTTTTCAGGCAATATATGGGCTCCTAATGCTGCTGCCAACTCCAGAGTGTGTCTTTCAGGCAATATATGGGCTCCCTATGCTGCTGCCAACTCCAGAGTGTGTCGTTCAGGCAATATATGGGCTCATCATGCTGATGCCACCTCAAGGCTCTGTAATTGTGCCGCTCTGCGACAGCGAATCTAATAGCGACGCCTCTGATCTGCATGTCATACTTCTTTACAATAGTATTTCACTAACCCAGCACGCATCCTATGCATGTTACAGCCAAGCAAAACGTTCTGCAACCCTATGGAGGCTCTCGGACGCCCAGAAATTGCCGTTTTTAATAGCGATTCGTCGTGAATAAATTCGGACCGAAGCGAATCGGCAAAAACTAATTTTTCAAAAGTTCGCTCATTTCTAGAGGTGAGTATACTGGACAATCTGGAGCATTTCACGCAGTGGGACATCCTGATTTGGGACAGGGAATCAGTGGGCCCTGGAGTCTCTAAGTTCCCTGTGGACCAGGAACCCTTTCTCACCCAGAGGTCTTGGCCTGTAGGAACCTAAAACCTGACCTGCCCCTTCACACCATCAGCAAGCCCTGCATTAGAAAGTTATCCTCCTCCCTTTTCCAAGAGTTCACTTGTGACAAGGCGTTGACGAACCACCAACAAACATTTAGATAATAATATTTAGGATGATTACCCCCTCCCCCCACAATTTTCCTAAAAAAACTAAATAGAACTCACCTTTTGGCTTATACTTATAATACACAGGACATTATAAGAAATATGACAATGAATGCATATGATACATAGAGTATTATGAGTCGAATGCAACACAACACATTAACACAGGAGTATGTGAGGAGAAATGGTCCTGCCCTTGTGAGAGTACAATCTAAAGGAAAAGGGAGGAGACAAGAGGTTGGGGGGTGTAGAGTATTTACCAAGCATGGTAGCAAGTGTGAAGGGTGACTAGGCTGTAAAGTAGTTTGGAAGGCTTCTACCCAGCCCTGGAGTCTAATAGTCTCTAACGGCAGAGGGTTATGGAGCTGTTCAGTTCTGGGTGAAATGAACATGGGTGACTCAAGTGATCGTGAGCAAGGCACCTAACGCCCAACTGCTCCCCAGGTGTCACCCCGAGAATGTGTGCACTTGCTGCTTGTATTTGTCTTACTGCATGGATGGGTTAAATGTGGAGGAAAATGTCCATATATGGACCAAAATAACCACAAAATCCCTGACAGTGAAGTACTACTCCCTGATCCTAACAGAGAGGTCTAACCATCCTATCATTCACAATCCTTTGGGTGGCATCAAGCAGCAGCAGGTGGGCAGCAAGCTCAGGAAGATTCATCATTTTAACCATAGATGCATAGCTAAGTGAGTTTGGTGGGGAAGAACTTGACTAAAATGACAACTGTCAGCATGGTCCTTTCACCCAACATCAGCACTTGAAATGGGCAAAATGTCCCACAGAGACACTTTAAAATCTTCTCAAAAGAGCAGAAGTTGTTTTAGCTGCAGATGGGGACCAAATCCACACGATTGTCCAAGGCTGGGTAGGATGGCACCTCCTGGAAAAAAGATTGTCTGCCCTCCCCTCCGCTAGTATATCATCTCTGAAAAATCATTATGGCAGGGTGCAGGGCAAACAGGCGTAAAGCAAGCCAACGTTGCCCCATATTTGTGCAGATAGTGCTCCCTTCTCGCCCAACCAAACAAAACAGCCCCCTCCAAAAAAACAGAGCCTGAGCAAACCTCCCAAATGAGGCCGTAGTTTCCCCAGCTTCTTTTCTGCAGATCCCAATGTGAGCTGCCCCCCACGAATGAAAAAAAAACATTTTACATTCCAATGGTGCCCCCTAACATGATGGCGCTCTGTGCAGCCACACACATTGCACACCCCAAAGGCCAGCCATGCGATTGCCCATTGTAACATGTAATACTTCAACATGTTATAACATGTCATACTGTCCATGTGGAGGCTGATTCATTACTAACACCAGGTATCGGCAGATGAGCGTCTGTATAGCGGGCGCTTAGAGCGACCGCTAGTAGACACTGTAAGCGGGTAACGGCTGCTGCAACAGAGCGCCTCAGCCGTTGTAGTAAACTGGCCGGCATTGATGAATGTGATGTATGTTATACAGAGCTGCAGGGAGTGAAAGATAGCGCCAGCTCAGTGCGACCGACTCCCGGCGCTCCCTACTATACTTATCAAAAAAGCACACACACACAGCGTTGCCGCTCTAAATCTGGACGCTATGTGATTAAAGTCTGTTTTTAAACACATATCCGCATGTAACAAAGTGAAAACACATGGAATGACATTGTTTTAACACTGGGACAATAACACTTTAGTGCCAGACCTGTAATGACAATTCTGCATAAAAATATAAACAGTCAAAAAAGTTTCTAAAAGTGTTTGTTTGCAGCCAGGAGAGGTCACACAATGATCTGAGCAAAAAAAAAAAAAAAAATTAAAAATGTCAAACACGCTTTTTAAACACAAGCAAATGAACGGCCATTGAAATCTATGGGAGAGCGGCACTAAGGCCCTTATTTATGAAGGAATAGCGACAGGTAGCGACTGGTGAGCGGCCGGTAATGACGGGCCCCGCCACGAGAACGCCGGCTCCCCACCACAATCACACATTTATCAAGCCAATCCTGCTTAGCGACTGAGATAGCGCCAGATAGCGACTCATTCATCATTATTCCAGCCTCAGCCCACAGCGCCAGCGTCCGACCTTGAACAGCGACAGGTATGACCTCTCGCTACCTGGCGCTCTCCAATGCATTTCAATGGGACAATCTTTAAATATTATTAATTAATTGTTATTAATGTATTTTTTTTTTTTTAAATGTGAAAAATTCTGTGACCACTTCTGCCATGTTAGATATGTTTTTTAAGGAAAAAAAAAAACAAAAAAACAAAATTGTACAGAATTGATATTACAGGTCTGATATTAATGTATTCATATTACAAAATTATTTTAAAAACTTGTTTTTTTTGGTTTCCAAAAATATGGTGGTTTGGGGGTTAAAAAAACTACTTTTAACCCATCGTCGCCCATTTAACCCATCGCCTCCAGCGCTCTGGGGTTTAAACATGCATTTCACAGCCGAGAATTTTTTGAGCGTGATTTGTTAATGAATATGGTGGGAGCCGGTCGCTCTGACCAGTCGCTATCATGCGCTCCCATACAGCGCGGAACCTGTCAAATAGCGACTCCTCACCCAATATTCAACATTACTGCAAACCGACTGAGTCGCTGTCAACAACCGAACAACTGCCAAGCACAGCGACTACTAGCGGGCGCTGTGAAAATACTGCTACAGTCGCTCAATTGTCGCTACCTGCCGCTATTAATGAATCGGCCTCCCAGTGAAAGGTAATACCTGGCGCTCTGGAAGCTAGATCGCCGGCGCTATACGCTGAGCCGCCTGTAATAATACATGTGACGCTACATGGCGCTGTTAGAGGCGCTCACCAGAATCGCTTTCATAAATGTGGCTTTGCCTACAGCACCCAGCGTTCACCAGACGCTGCCTGCCGCTACGAGGTGCTACCTGGCGCTATCCCTTCTTGAATAAGCCCCATAGTGTAGTTGTTGGTAAAAGGTTGCAAAGTGTGTACCCTGTCTAGAAACAGGAAGCGACACACTCAGCAAAGGTGACCCAAACCTGCTCAAACTAGTAAAAGCTGGTACATGCCCCTGGCTGTATGCTCATATAAGTAACCAAAATATATTGGGTGTAGGCACTCCCAAAACAACATACAACAGCCTAAGAGACTATGACCTCGCTACATATATCCAACAAGTCCTATGTAATTATATTCACCAGACAGTAAATCCTCTCTTCCAATAGGGAAAACTGGGTTTCACAATGCTTCCAAAATTCCCTGATGGCCGTCACACATTGTCTCTGTGCATTCCTGGAGAGGATTTACTGTCTGGAGAACATAATTACATTTTGGACCACCCCGGCCCGCCATTTTGAAAGTTTACCCTGTACAAAGTTACTGAACCTATTCAAATTGTGAGTGGACATCACATGAAACTTGATTATACTTCACTTAGGCCCTTATTTAAAAAGGGATAGCGTCAGGTAGTGGCTGGTAAATGAGAGGTAGCGACAGATAGCGACTGGTGAACGCCGGGCACGGCACGCAATTACACATTTATCAAACAGAATCTGTTTAGCGACTGGGATAGCGCCATGTAGCGTCTGATTCATTTTCACAGCCTCAGCGAACAGCGCCAGCGTTCAGCCTTGCACGGTGCCAGGTATGACCTCTCGCTACCTGGTGCTCTCCCATACATTTCAATGGACGATCCTTTTCTTCTCTTTAAACGGGGTTTTTGTTTTTTCTTCAAAAAATCACAAATAATTCTGTGACCTCTTCTGGCATTGAAATAGCAGTTTTTTCACATTTTTATCATTTTATATATATTTCTTCAGAAATGACATTGCAGGTCTGCCATTAAAGTGTTCATGTTACAATGTTGTTACAATGTAATTCCATATGTTTTCGCTTTGTTACTAGTGGAAAGATGCTGAAAAACAGACTTTAAACACACCGCCTCCTGCGCTCTGGGCTACAAACAAGTATTTTTCAGCGCCAGAGATTTGTGAGGCTGTTTTTCTGCTGAATATGGTGTGAGTCGGTCACTATGACCAGTCGCTAACATGCGCTCCCATACAGCGTTGTACTGGTCAAATAGCGACTCCTCACAATGTATTCACCATTACTGAACAGCGACTGAGTCGCTATGAAGTAGCGACCCACGGCCAAGCACAGTGACTACTAGCGGGCGCTCTGAAAATGCCTGCTACAGATGCTCATCTGTCGCTACCTGGCGTTAGTGATGAATCAGCCTGCCAGCCTGAATTTGCATAGTGCAGAGTGCATATTTGAGAAGGCATGGAAATCAATACAAGGATGCTAAATAACCCACAAGTACAATGATGGGTGCAAGTAAATGGCGCTGAGGTAGCTGAATGGAGGCGAAACTAGTACGCCAGTACCGCTAGAACTCAATTTTGTGGAAATGTATTGTATTGTAGCAATGGAATATATGTGAATGGTGTGTTTTGTACTTTTTTTTACTGTTTATGAAGTTGTCTGTACTTTCTGGAGGAATACTATATTGCCATGGTTGCACTTTAAAAATGAAACATCAAAAGACATTTTTTTAACCAGACTATAGGACTTGTTGTATATATGTAGCGAGGTCAGGGAGGCTGATTTATTAATAGCGACATGTAGCGGCAGTTGAGCGACTGTAGCGGTATTTTCACAGCGCCCGCTAGTAGTCGCTGTGCTTGGCCGTTGTTCGGTTGTTGACAGCGACTCAGTCGGTGTGGCGTAATGTTGAATACAAGGTTACGAGTCGCTGTTTGACAGGTTCCGCAATGTATGGGTGCGCATGGTAGCGACTGGTCAGAGCGACCGGCTTCCACCATATTCATCAAAAAATCACGCTCAAAAAATTCAAGCGCTGTGAAATGCATGTTTAAACCCCAGAGCGCTGGAGGCGATGTGTTAAAAGTAGTTTTTTAACCCCCAAACCACCATATTTTTGGAAACCAAAAAAAAAAAAGTGTAAATAATTTAGTAATATGAATACATTAATATCAGACCTGTAATATCAATTCTGTACAATTTTGTTTTTAATTTTTTTTCCCTTAAAAAAATTATCTAACATGGCAGAAGTGGTCACAGAATTCTTCACATTTAAAAAAAAATAAAAAACATTAATAACAATTAATTATGAATATTTAAAGATTGTTCCATTGAAATGCATTGGAGAGCGCCAGGTAGCGAGAGGTCATACCTGTCGCTGTTCAAGGTCGGACGCTGGCGCTGTGGGCTGAGGCTGGAATAATGATGAATGAGTGGCTATCTGGCGCTATCTCAGTCGCTAAGCAGGATTGGCTTGATAAATGTGTGATTGTGGTGGGGCCCGTCATTACCGGTCGCTCACCAGGCGCTACCTGTCGCTATTCCTTCATAAATGAGAGTCATAGCGTCTTAGGCTTTTGTATGTTGTTTTGGGAGTGCCTACACCCAATATATTTTGCTTACTTAAAATCTTAGCAATGTCCTACAGAAATCAAAAGGAAAAAAGAGATCTACATTGTGGTCTAGTGCTGCTTTCAGTCCGGATAAGTGATGTGTGCCAACACTGCAAGCGCAGCAGACGCAGCCAGCGTTTGCGGTCAATGTATAGACCCGCGTTGCGTGTCTCCAGCAGCTGATACACACTGCATGCTGATACACAGTGCATACTGACACACACTGCATACTGACACACACTGCATACTGACACACACTGCATACTGACACACACTGCATACTGATACACACTGCATACTGACACACACTGCATACTGATACACACTGCATGCTGATACACACTGCATACTGATACACACTGCATGCTGATACACACTGCATGCTGATACACACTGCATGCTGATACACACTGCATACTGACACACACTGCATACTGACACACACTGCATACTGACACACACTGCATACTGATACACACTGCATACTGATACACACTGCATACTGATACACACTGCATACTGACACACACTGCATGCTGATACACACTGCATACTGACACACACTGCATACTGACACACACTGCATACTGACACACACTGCATACTGATACACACTGCATACTGACACACACTGCATACTGACACACACTGCATACTGATACACACTGCATACTGACACACACTGCATACTGATACACACTGCATGCTGATACACACTGCATACTGACACACACTGCATACTGACACACACTGCATACTGACACACACTGCATACTGATACACACTGCATACTGATACACACTGCATACTGACACACACTGCATACTGATACACACTGCATACTGACACACACTGCATACTGATACACACTGCATACTGACACACACTGCATGCTGATACACACTGCATACTGACACACACTGCATGCTGATACACACTGCATGCTGATACACACTGCATACTGATACACACTGCATGCTGATACACACTGCATACTGACACACACTGCATGCTGATACACACTGCATGCTGATACACACTGCATACTGATACACACTGCATGCTGATACACACTGCATACTGACACACAGTGCATACTGACACACAGTGCATACTGACACACAGTGCAAGCAGTGGGAGATAGAAGACAGTCTCTGATTTACTCTTAGCTGGTCGCTGTCTCTGCCAATTTCCATCAAAGCCGCCGTTGAGCTCAGTAAACAGCTGCGCTGCAGGGAAAACATGAAAAATTAATGGAGAAGCCCGGCACAAATCACTTCCACCCGCACTGTGCAGAAAGGAAGCTTTAACAGCACAGACAAGACAAGTTACGGAAAAAAAGAAGACCCCCCCCCCCCATAGTATTCTTATTGATTCAACACTGTTTAACCCTTTCCTGACAAGCTACCTATACAGTAGTATGGTGCCGGCTAGATTTCATCCGTTCATCTACCATTGTTGCTCCTGAGTAATGGGGATTTTTTTTTCAATTTCTATTTTTGGCTCGCACCACGTTGACGGGGCTACAGCACAACATAAATCAAGCCAAGGTTTGTTGAAAATGCGGTCGGACTGGCCAGCAAAATACCACCGGGCAGACCAGGCAACTTGCATCTCAATGGCTATTGTCAAATGACAACGGCCATCACTCTTCAAGGGCACGGGCAATAAAAACCACAGCACTGGCAATGTGTTTGCACCTTACTTTACAATGGAATTGGGTGCACCGCCACTACCAAAGAACCATAAACAATCTGTGCTCACTAAACAGCTATATAGGCAAAAAATAGAGTGGACATGCAAATGAGCATACCTATCTCTAAAAAGGAGCACCAGCGCTAGGGATGAGCGACCCGGTTCGGACAAACCGGAATTCGCTCCGAATTTCAGGGAAAATTCGATTCGGCACGAACCCGAATTTTTTTTGGTTCGTGCCGATCGAATTTTCCCTGAAATAAAAAAAAAAAAATGCCGGCATGGTGGGAGCGTGGAGGCCGGCGCCGTTCTCAGGCGCCTTCTGATGACGCGCCCTCTGATGACAGCTGAGAGCGGCGCCGGCCTGCCCGCTCCCACCATGCCGGCATTTTTTTTTTCAGATGAGCGATTCGTGAAAGTTCGATTCGGGCGAACCCGAATTTCTTGGGGAAATTCGGCGAATCGCCCGAATCGAACTTTCAAGAAGTTCGCTCATCTCTAACCAGCGCTACATACCAAATGAATTTATACAAACATATTTTATTATTGAAAATACAATACAAAGAGCAAAAGTTAAAGCCACATATACCACAGACAAGACAATTAAAAACAGCAACCGACGGTTTTACGGTTAGGATCGGTTGCTGTTTTTAATTGTCTTGTCTGTGGTATATGTGGTTTTAACTTTTGCTCTTTGTATTGTATTTTCAATAATAAAATATGTTTATATAAATTCATTTGGTATGTAGCGCTGGTGCTCCTTTTTAGAGATAGGTATGCTCATTTGCATGTCCACTCTATTTTTTGCCTATATGTTTGCACCTTACTGTCACAACCATCACAAACAGGCTGATTCAGCGACTCCTCACAATGTATTCAACATTACTGGACAGCGACTATTTGACCAGTACAGCGTTGTATGGGAGCGCATGTTAGCGACTGCTCATAGCGACCGACTCACACCATATTCAGCAAAAAAACAGCCTCACAAATCTCTGGCGCTGAAAAATACTTGTTTGAAGCCCAGAGCGTAGGAGGCGGTGTGATTAAAGTCTGTTTTTCAGCATCTATCAACTAGTAACAAAGCGAAAACATATGGAATTACATTGTAACAACATTGTAACATGAACACTTTAATGGCAGACCTGTAATGTCATTTCTGAGGAAATATATAAAAAATAAAAAAATTTGAAAAAACTGCTTATTCAATGCCAGAAGAGGTCACAGAATTATTTGAGATTTAAAAAAACAAAACAAAAACACAGTTTAAAGAGAAGAAAAGGATTGTCCATTGAAATGTATTGGAGAGCGACAGGTAGCGAGAGGTCATACCTGGCGCTGTGCAAGGCTGAACGCCGGCGCTGTTCGCTGAGGCTGTGAAAATGATGAATCAGATGCTACATGGCGCTATTCCAGTCGCTAAACAGATTCTGCTTGATAAATGTGTAATTGCGTGCCGTGTCCGGCGTTCACCAGTCGCTACCTGTCGCTACCTTTCATTAACCAGCCACTACCTGACGCTATCCCTTCTTAAATAAGGGCCTTAGACTTTAACCAGGGAGAATACCCACACCAGGCTGGCAGGGGCATGCCCACAGCTATAGGTGAGCAGGGATGTGGCCGACCGTACTCACTCTATTCAGCTCTATTCTTGCTGATTTGCTGAGTGTCACATGCACCATGGGACTGAGATAAGGGTGAGTTTCTGGGCGATCTGTTGGGGATACACACAGTGGGGCTTCCCAGGGAGGTGGAAAAACCCAGGGTAGTGAAAATCTTGCATTTTGTTACTCTTTAAGGATCCTAAAAAGATACTTTCATTAATTTAATCAGCCACAGGCCCTGCCCTAAATGAACCCCTCCTTGGTAACTCTGTGCCAGGGCAAGTCCGGGTCCTTGGCACACTAGCCCACCCCCTCCTGCTGCTGGTAAGCAAGGCAACAAAGAGCTCCTCACTATTTACTCTGGGAACGCCAATCAAATGGAAACCTAGAAACATACTGCGTACTTTCCCGGGACCCTCCTCTGCAAATGACATGCAAGCTTAGGTCCACTTTAAAGTGGACCAACACCCAGGAGTTTGACTATCCTGGGTTTTGGTCCACTTCGGGGGGGGCACCCCGATTGGGGGATCTAGGTGAAGCCAATTGGGGGTGCCCCACTGTGTGAAACCCCCCAGAAAGCCCCAAAAACTCACCTCACCACGCTCCCACGTGACCGCGCCGTCCAATCCCCGCCGACGGACAAGCGGGTGACAGCAACGGACAAGACAGCGCGTCCGCCGCCGCCTCCTGCACGTCACTCTTACAGGGCGCGCCATTCAAAAACGGCCGGCGTGGGTGCGCGCACGTCTAGAGGGGTGCGCGGGAGGCGGCTGCCGCCGCCGCCGATAAGGTAAGGTTTTTTGGGGGTATGGGGGGGGTTTCACCCCGCGGGACATCCCAATCTCGGATGTCCCGTGGTGAGGGAGGGATCGGCCCGGGAATCTTATAGATTCACCCCTGGGTCTTGTTCCACTTTAAAGTTGTATCCAGCTGTGCCAAAATGAAAACCTCATTCTTGGCATTATCTGCGGCACCTTGCACTCAACAAAATGATCCTGGCTCTTTTAGGGGAAGCCAACATGGTTGTTTAGCATGCTCTGCTGTGACTGCATAAAGCTGCATAATGTCATCTATTTCATGAATTATTTCCCTCTACAGGGCTGACATCGTTCTACCGATTTGCTTTGAAGAGCGTCTTCAGCGCACTTGCCAACAAAAAGCCCATTTGTGCACTTATCAGTGGCTTGCGCCTAAATCAGTGCAGCTCCAGTGTCACCTTTACCTGAGGCTGCCCGTGCCCCACCACTATTATAATAGGACAAAGCTGTAATAAAGCCTGATGTCAGGCACCACTATTATAATAGGACAAAGCTGTAATAAAGCCTGATGTCAGGCACCACTATTATAATAGGACAAAGCTGTAATAAAGCCTGATGTCAGGCACCACTATTATAATAGGACAAAGCTGTAATAAAGCCTGATGTCAGGCACCACTATTATAATAGGACAAAGCTGTAATAAAGCCTGATGTCAGGCACCACTATTATAATAGGACAAAGCTGTAATAAAGCCTGATGTCAGGCACCACTATTATAATAGGACAAAGCTGTGATAAAGCCTGATGTCAGGCACCACTATTATAATAGGACAAAGCTGTAATGAAGCCTGATGTCAGGCACCACTATTATAATAGGACAAAGCTGTAATAATGCCTGATGTCAGGCACCACTATTATAATAGGACAAAGCTGTAATAATGCCTGATGTCAGGCACCACTATTATAATAGGACAAAGCTGTAATAAAGCCTGATGTCAGGCACCACTATTATAATAGGACAAAGCTGTAATAATGCCTGATGTCAGGCACCACTATTATAATAGGAAAAAGTTGTAATAAAGTCTGTGGTCGGGCACCGCTATTATAATAGGACAAAGTTGTAATAAAGCCTGATGTCAGACACCACTATTATAATAGGACAAAGTTGTAATAAAGTCTGTGGTCGGGCACCGCTATTATAATAGGACAAAGCTGGAATAAAGCCTGATGTCAGGCACCACTATTATAATAGGACAAAGTTGTAATAAAGCCTGATGTCAGGCACCACTATTGTGATTGGACAAAGCTGTAATAAAGCCTGATATCAGGCACCACTATTATAATAGGACAAAGTTGTAATAAAGCCTGATGTCAGGCACCACTATTATAATAGGACAAAGTTGTAATAAAGCCTGATGTCAGGCACCACTATTGTGATTGGACAAAGCTGTAATAAAGCCTGATGTCAGGCACCACTATTGTGATTGGACAAAGCTGTAATAAAGCCTGATGTCAGGCACCACTATTTCATAATAGGACAAAGTTGTAATAAAGTCTGTGGTCGGGCACCACTATTATAATAGGACAAAGTTGTAATAAAGCCTGATATCAGGCACCACTATTGTTTGATTGAACAAAGCTGTAATAAAGCCTGACGTCAGGCACCACTATTATAATAGGACAAAGTTGTAATAAAGTCTGGTGTCGGACACCACCATCATAGTAGGACCAAGTTGTAATAAAGCCTGATGTCAGGCACCACTATTATAATTGGACAAAGCTGTAATAAAGCCTGATGTCAGGCACCACTATTATAATAGGACAAAGCTGTAATAAAGCCTGTTGTCAGGCACCACTATTATAATTGGACAAAGCTGTAATAAAGCCTGATGTCAGGCACCACTATTATAATAGGACAAAGCTGTAATAAAGCCTGATATCAGGCACCACTATTATAATTGGACAAAGCTGTAATAAAGCCTGATGTCAGGCACCACTATTATAATTGGACAAAGCTGTAATAAAGCCTGATGTCAGGCACCACTATTATAATTGGACAAAGCTGTAATAAAGCCTGATGTCAGGCACCACTATTATAATTGGACAAAGCTGTAATAAAGCCTGATGTCAGGCACCACTATTATAATTGGACAAAGCTGTAATAAAGCCTGATGTCAGGCACCACTATTATAATAGGACAAAGCTGTAATAAAGCCTGATGTCAGGCACCACTATTATAATTGGACAAAGCTGTAATAAAGCCTGATGTCAGGCACCACTATTATAATAGGACAAAGCTGTAATAAAGCCTGATGTCAGGCACCACTATTATAATTGGACAAAGCTGTAATAATGCCTGTTGTCAGGCACCACTATTATAATTGGACAAAGCTGTAATAAAGCCTGATGTCAGGCACCACTATTATAATTGGACAAAGCTGTAATAAAGCCTGATATCAGGCACCACTATTGTGATTGGACAAAGTTGTAATAGTCTGTAGTTGGGCACCACTATAGTAATAGGATGGATTTGTAATAGTGAGCATTATTTAAAAACGTCAGCGCCACACAGCCCCACTTTTTTTCAGCATCCGATTTAAGCAATAAAAAAACTGCCACGCCGATGCAGCCGGTGGCTAGCATCTTATTTAACACTAGCACAGAAAAGGTTGCAGCACCACTCACTATGAATGAAGCAGCTGTAGGTCAAGATCCCATAGAGCACAATGGGTGGAACTGGATTAAACCCTCCCACTTTCCCCACAGCAGGTCAGAGGGCCACATCAGATGGGCATTGAGCATATGTACTGTATCTATGGGAAAGGAGATTAACCGTGATTGGCCGCTGGGCGGTCACGTGAGCGGGGCATTCTGGTGGCCATGCCTGATTGACTTAGAGGCCGATTCATTAATAGCGCCAGGTAGCGACAGATGAGCGCCAGTAGCGTGATTTTCACAGCGCCAGCTAGTATTCGCTGTGCTTGGCCGGGGTTTGCTTGTTGACAGCGACTCAGTCGGTGTGCGGTAATGTTGAATACGGGGTTAGGGGTCACTGTTTCACAGGTTCCGCGTTGTATGGGTGCGCCTGACAGCGAATGGCCAGAGCGAACGGCTTGCTGCAGATTCATTAACAAATCACGCTCAAAAATTTCTCGCGCTGTGAATTCCTTGTTTAAACCCCAGAGCGCTGGCGGCGATGTGTGTAAAGTAGTTTTTAACCCCCAAACTACCATTTTTTTTTAATGTAAAAATTATACAAGTTTTTCTAAACATCTCGTAATATGAATACATGAATATCAGACCTGTAATATCAATTCTGCACAATTTTTAATTTTTTTTTTTTTTTTACTTAAAAAAAAATCCTAACATTGCAGAAGTGGTCACAGAATTTTTGACATTAAAAAAAAAAAACAAACATTAATAGCAATTAATTATGATTATTTAAAGATTGCTCCATTGAAATGCATTGGACAACGCCAGGGAGCGCCAGATCATACCTGTCGCTGTGATGGGATTAGCAGCGGCGCTGTTCGTTGCAGTCGGCTACATGATGAATCCCGCGCTAGCTGACGCTCTCGCCGGCGCTAGCCTCATTTAGCGTGATAAATGCGTCATTGTGACCGCCGCCGGGCGTACTTGATTCGGTAGCTGCCGTTAGCTGGCGGTACCTGACGCTCGTCAGACACTACCTGGCGCTAGCCCTTGATATATAAAGCCGTTAAAAACATGACAGCGCACACCTGATATCCACTGAACTACTAATGAGAACATGGGCGTACATACCATAAGGGCAGTGCAGGCGCTATCCCCGGGCCCGTGCATCAAGGGGGCCTGGCACACGCTGCCTGCACCACCTCTGTATGTAAGTACCTTGCTATGCCGCCTCCTTCCCTCTGGCTGCACTCACGGCTCCAGCCTCACTGCTTCCTTTCTGCTGCTCTGACGCCTCAGGTCACTGCTGCTCCCACACCTAAGATCTTGGCCGCGCGGCGGAGACTGTAGGCTTGCATGGCCAAGACGTTAGGTGCATGTGCTTTAGGTCTCTCTGTTGCTGTCGCGCACCTCCCATGCCTTTCCCTCGCTGATGGTGAGTGTCCACGGGAGGGAAGGGGCAGGGGGTGGCGGGCGTGTGCTGATGGGGGCCCGTGGGTGGGCCCTGCTATTGGGTCCCATCAGGGCTATGTACGCCCCTGAATGAGGGGCGCCACCTGAGCCACTGCCACACATGGCACCATTCCAGGTACTCCCCTGCCTTGGTGCAGCATTAAGACACTGAGGCCCTTATTTAAGAAGGGATAGCGTCAGGTAGTGGCTGAATAATGAGAGGTAGCGACAGATAGCGAATGGTGAACGCCGGACATGGCACACAATTACACATTTATCAAGCAGAATCTGTTTAGCGACTGGGATAACGCCATGTAGCGTCTGACTCATCATTTTCACAGCCTCAGTGAACAGCGCCGGCGTTCAGCCTTGCACAGCGCCAGGTATGACCTCTCGCTAACTGACGCTCTTCCATACATTTCAATGGACGAACCTTTTCTTCTCTTTAAACGGGGTATTTGTTTTTCGTTTTTTTTTTTTAAATCACAATCAAAATTCTGTGACCTCTCCTGGCATTGAAAAAGCAGTTTTTTCACAATTTTTTCATTTTTTATATATTTCTTCAGAAATGACATTACAGGTCTGCCATTAAAGTGTTCATGTTACAATGTTGTTACAATGTCATTCCATATGTTTTCGCTGTGTTACTAGTTGATAGATGCTGAAAAACACACCGCCTCCTGCGCTCTGGGCTTCAAACAAGCATTTTTCAGCGGCAGAGATTTGTGAGGCTGTTTTTTTGCTGAATATGTTGTGAGTCGGTCGCTATGAGCAGTCGCTAACATGCGCTCCCATACAGCACTGTACTGGTCAAATAGCGACTCCTCACAATGTATTCAACATTACTGAACAGCGACTGAGTCGCTATGAAGTACGGTTAAGCACAGTGACTACTAGCGGGCGCTCTGAAAATGCCTGCTACAGACGCTCATCTGTCGCTACCTGGCGTTAGTGATGAATAGCCTGCCAGTATAAGGGACAGGGGAGATTGGAGAACTCATCTATCACCACTAGAACACCCAGCTGCTGCCTCTCACTAATGGTTATAAACAAGGATTGAGAGAACATAAAATATATTTATGATTAATGTTTCTAAACTACCTTTGAAAGTTAGTTCCATTATACAATATACGTAAACATTTTTTTCTTTATGCTGGAGTCGGAGTCGGTACCTCTTTTCCAACTTCAACTCTAAAAATAGCTCTGACCCTGACTCCACAGCCCTGGTTAACTAACAGCTTTGAAATCAATGCAACTCAGGGGTCACAATACTCACTCGAATCACTACAGGGAAAAGTAGAAAAAATAAGAAAAACAGGTTTTTAAATGCAGGAAATGACAATTCTATGTGTAAATAAGTGTGTGAATATTCTCAAAAGAAAATTAAAACTAATCATGTTAAAATGTATAGATTATGAAAATACATAATGATCAAAATGTATTATTTCTCTTTGCAAGCTCTTACAAAAAGATCTGCACAATTATAATGCATTATAATTTATAGGGCATGTCTGGGCAAAAATAATAAACAATACATACAATACATAAACAATAAACGGGCCGAGGCGGATTCATTAATAGCGCCAGGTAGCGACAGATGAGCGACTGTAGCGTGATTTTTTCAGCGCCAGCCAGTATTCGCTGTGCTTGGCCGGCGTTTGCTTGATGACAGCGACTCAGTCGGTGTGCGGTAATGTTGAATACGGGCTGGGGGGTCGCTGTTTCACAGGTCCAGCGTTGTATGTGAGCGCCTGACAACGAATGGCCAGAGCGAACGGCTAGCTTCATATTCATCAACAAATCACGCTCCGAATGTGCTGGCGCTGTCCATTCCTTGTTTAAACCCCAGAGCGCTGGCGGCGATGGGTATTAACTAGTTTTTAACCCCTAAACAACCATATTTTTTGAATGTAACATTATACATGTTTTTAGAATCATTTTGTAATATGAATACATTAATCTCAGACCTGTTAGATCAATTCTGCACATATTTTTTTTAATTTTTTTTTTGACTTAAAAATAAATCCTAACATTGCAGAAGTGGTGTCCGATTTTTTGACATTAAAAAAAAAAAAAAAAAAAAATACCAATTAATTATGAATAATTATAGATTGCTCCATTGAAATGCATTGGACATCGCCAGGGAGCGACAGCTCATACCTGGCGCTGTGAGGGAATTTGCAGCGGCGCTGTTCGTTGCAGTCGGCTTCATGATGAATGCCGCGCTAGCCGTCGCTCTCGTCGGCGCTAGCCTCATTTTGCTTGATAAATGCGTCATTGTGACCGCCGCCCTGCGTACTTGAGTCGGTAGTCGCCGTTAGCTGCCGCTACCTGGCGCTCGTCAGACACTACCTGGCGCTATCGCTTGATGAATAAGGGCCATAATAAACAATACATAGAGGCTGATTTATTAATAGCGGCAGGTAGCGACAGTTGAGCGACTGTAGCGGTATTTTCACAGCGCCCGCTAGTAGTCGCTGTGCTTGGCCGTTGTTCGGTTGTTGACAGCGACTCGGTGTGGCGTAATGTTCAATATGGGGCTACGAGTCGCTATTTGACAGGTTCCGCGATGTATGGGAGCGCATGACAGCGACTGGTCAGAGCGACCGGCTCCCACTACATTCATCAAAAAATCACGCTCAAAAAATTCAAGCGCTGTGAAATGCATGTTTAAACCCCAGAGCGCTGGCGGCGATGGGTTAAAAGTAGTTTTTTAACTCCCAAACCACCATATTTTTGGAAAGCAAAAAAAAAAAAAAGTATTTTAAATAATTTAGTAATATGAATACATTAATATCACACCTGTAATATCAATTCTGTACAATTTTTTTTACAAATTTTTTTCCCTTAAAAAAATTATCTAACATGGCAGAAGTGGTCATAGAATTTTTCACATTTAAAAAAAAAATATATATATATTAATAACAATTAATTATGAATATTTAAAGATTGTTCCATTGAAATGCATTGGAGAGCGCCAGGTAGCGAGAGGTCATACCTGTCGCTGTTCAAGGTCGGACGCTGGCGCTGTGGGCTGAGGCTGGAATAATGATGAATGAGTCGCTATATGGCGCTATCTCAGTCGCTAAGCAGGATTGGCTTGATAAATGTGTGATTGTGGTGGGGAGCCGGCATTCTCGTGGCGGGGCCCGTCATTACCGGCCGCTCACCAGTCGCTACCTGTCGCTATTCCTTCATAAATAAGAGCCATACTCTCCAATAGTCCTGCCTAGCTGATTGGCCCTAATCTATTTTGAAAAAGCAGTCAAAAATTACTTTAGGTCCGCTTCCTTTCCTTAACACATGGGTATCCTAGAAACCCACTTGTTAAAGCCACCCTCCAGTCAAGTTAGACTGGGCTGTGTATGTGGGGGGGGGGGCATCTGATTAAGGCTAGCAGCCAGCTTTTTCGTGAGCACTACCAGCAAATCATATTTATGAAAAAAAAAGTTTAGCGCCTCTCTTAGTTCCATGCAGCATTCCCTGTATCAAGAGCGCCAGGGGCTTTGTTAGCATGGGTGTTGTGTTCCCTACAGCGCCACATGACATCAGGTGCTCAGTATTGTTTTCCCATAGACGTCAATTAGCCATTCCAAACCCATTTTTTGTGACTTCTGCTGTGGATTTTAATTTTTTATCTGCTCAGTCAAATGGCCTGTTCAGAATGCTTTTTTTCATTATTATTATTATTATTATACATTATTGTACTTAGGTTACTAGCTGCTAACTTGCATTTTCATGCCTGACAATCACCTTTCATGTCATTTGTATGTTCCTAATGTCATTCCATGTGTTTTTGCTTGGTCACTGTGCAGCCATATCCAGTTAAAGCCTTTTTTTTATTGCACATGGCACTGTATGCCTGAATATTGTGGTTTCAGAGCGCCCGCACTGGCGCTGTTCATTAACATGTTAAATACAAATGATTTCTGGCCCTCCCCACCAGCGCTACCTGCTGCTATCTCCATTGAAAAAAAACAAACAAGACACAGCCCCTTTTTTGTATTGCACATGGCGCTTTATGCCCGAGTATCATGGTTTCTGAGCACCGGCGCTGGCGCTGTTCATTTACAGGTTAAATACAAATGATTTTTGCCTCTCCCCACCGGCGCTACCTGTCGCTATCTCCATTGGAAGAGAAAACAAACAAGACACAGCGCCACAGGTAGCCTACAGCGTCGTCTGCCTGTGGCCAACGTTGCGGCTGAGGTGCTAATAGCGTCTCTCCACAGACGCTCAAGTGGTGCTAAGAAGCGCTAGTGATAAATTGGCCTCCACAGTGACAGTCTGCTGCATATTAGCAGTTAGCATTTTTAAACTAATTTCAAAGATTCACTCTACGCCTCTGTATAATCAGTACAAACCAAGGTCAGAATAAAAATATGCGCCATTAATTACACTCTCGCTATTGCCAGGGTCAAAGTTAATTTCAGAAGTGCCGGACTCGTGAGACGGCTGGAGGTAATTATGGAGGATTTATTGAGATGTATGGGCACTGCGGTTACCTTCCCCTGCCAGTGTTTTACAATTTGAATTACTTGATGCAAGTTTGGTTTTAATAAATCTCTACTTAGACCGCAGTCAGCCTGCAAGTCCCAACTAGTCTGCTGGATCCGGCCTGCTGCCTGCAGTGCACAGCGAGAAAAACACATCAGATCAGGGGTGAAGGCTCATAATGTGGGAACATTAGGAATACAGTTACGGGGAGGCCGATTCATCAATAGCGCCAGGTAGCGACAGATGAGCGACTGTAGCGTGATTTTTTCAGCGCCAGCCAGTATTCGCTGTGCTTGGCCGGCGTTTGCTTGATGACAGCGACTCAGTCGGTGTGCGGTAATGTTGAATACGGGCTGGGGGGTCGCTGTTTCACAGGTCCAGCGTTGTATGTGAGCGCCTGACAACGAATGGCCAGAGCGAACGGCTAGCTTCATATTCATCAACAAATCACGCTCCGAATGTGCTGTCGCTGTCCATTCCTTGTTTAAACCCCAGAGCGCTGGCGGCGATGTGTATTAACTAGTTTTTAACCCCTAAACAACCATATTTTTTGAATGTAACATTATACATGTTTTTAGAATCATTTTGTAATATGAATACATTAATCTCAGACCTGTTAGATCAATTCTGCACATATTTTTTTTTTTTTTTTTTGGACTTAAAAATAAATCCTAACATTGCAGAAGTGGTCTCCGATTTTTTGACATTAAAAAAAAAAAAAAAAAATACCAATTAATTATGAATAATTATAGATTGCTCCATTGAAATGCATTGGACATCGCCAGGGAGCGACAGCTCATACCTGGCGCTGTGAGGGAATTTGCAGCGGCGCTGTTCGGTCCAGGCGGCTTCATGATGAATGCCGCGCTAGCCGTCGCTCTCCCCGGCGCTAGCCTCATTTTGCTTGATAAATGCGTCATTGTGACCGCCGCCGGGCGTACTTGAGTCGGTAGTCGCCGTTAGCTGCCGCTACCTGGCGCTCGTCAGACACTACCTGGCGCTATCGCTTGATGAATAAGGGCCTTAGATCTAAAATGGTTAGGTGGTGAGCACACTTTCCTTGCAGCACCTTTTTTTCTTGTAAATTTCCTTCCAAAATGATTTACCGTTTTTACCATTAGGCATCTGTAGGCAAGTGCCTAGAGGCGCATGGCCGCTAGGGGCACATTGTTAAACTGTAAAATTAATGTGAATAGGGTTGGTAACCAATGTTCCCTCTAAGGCGAAGCAGTTGCTGGGCGGAGTAGCGAGGGAGCTGGGCAATGCGCGATAAAAGGTGGGCAATGGAATAAATACACTGGAACAAACTACTACTAAAAAAAGCAAAGCGCATTCAACAGAAAGATCCAGATCCAAGAAACAGAAAGCGTCCTGGGGTGTTTCACACAGCAGGGCATCCCGATTTTGGATGCCACGTGGGGAGGGATTGGATTGGCCGATCCCGCTGGGTGTTGGTCCACTTTAACGCGCGTCTCCGGGCACGCTGGCGGCCGCATCTCACACTTCCCTCTAACAGGGAGCGCGCCCGCGCCGGGCATTCAGAATTGGCAGGCGCGGGCACGCGCCCTGCTAGAGAGAAGTGCAAGATGCGGCCGCGGTCCGCGCATGCCCCATTGGACCGGGAGTAGGGTAAGGTTTGCGGGCGTCCTGGGGGGTTTCAGATAGCGGGGCATCCCGATGTTGGACGCCCGCATGGAGGGATCAGATCGGCTTGGGAATCTTATAGCTTCCCGGGCGGATCAAGTAGGGTGTTGGTCCACTTTAAGCTGATTTCCTATTTTTCCCCATCTTTCCTACCTCTTTTCTGTATTATTTTCTCTTGGTTTTCATAGCACCAGTACCTATTTTCCTTTATTGTCACATTGACTTTATCTTCTTTACATTCCCTGCTCCTCTGTATTTTCCTCATCCCCTTCTCTCTTTTTTTTTCCACATTACCTACTTTTTTTCTTTGAGGCCGATTCATTAATAGCGCCAGGTAGCGACAGATGAGCGACTGTAGCGTGATTTTTTCAGCGCCAGCCAGTATTCGCTGTGCTTGGCCGGCGTTTGCTTGATGACAGCGACTCAGTCGGTGTGCGGTAATGTTGAATACGGGCTTAGGGGTCGCTGTTTCACAGGTTCAGCGTTGTATGTGAGCGCCTGACAACGAATGGCCAGAGCAAACGGCTTGCTTCATATTCATTAAAAAATGACGCTCCGAATTTGCTGGCGCTGTCCATTCCTTGTTTAAACCCCAGTGCGCTGGCGGCGATGGGTGTTAACTAGTTTTTAACCCCTAAACAACCATATTTTTTGATTGTAACATTATACATGTTTTTTGAATCATTTTGTAATATGAATACATTAATCTCAGACCTGTAAGATCAATTCTGCACAAATTTTTTTTTTTTTTTTTACTTTAAAAAAAAACCGAACATTGCAGAAGTGGTCTCAGAATTTTTGACATTAAAAAAAAAAAAAAAAAAAAAAATTATTACCAATTAATTATGATTAATTAAACATTGCTCCATTGAAATGCATTGGACAATGCCAGGGAGCGACAGGTCATACCTGGCGCTGTGAAGGAATTTGCAGCGGCGCTGTTCGTTCCAGGCGGCTACATGATGAATCCCGCGCTAGCTGACGCTCTCGCCGGCGCTAGCCTCATTTAGCTTGATAAATGCGTCATTGTGACCGCCGCCGGGCGCACTTGAGTCGGTAGCCGCCGATAGCTGGCGGTACCTGCCGCTCGTCAGACACTACCTGGCGCTAGCCCGTGATAAATAAGGCCCTTTGTCCCTCTTTTCCACATTCCTGCCTCTCTTGCTCCCATTTTACCTTGTATACCTAATACCTAAAACTTACCTGCTCCTCAGACTGCTGCTCCTCCCCTCACACGAGACGAATGGCTGCTCCTTCTCTCACACGCTGCTCCTTCCCTCACACGAAAATGGCGGGCTCGCTCACTCCCTTAAATATGCCGGATGACGTGCTGATCGAGCCCCCCCTTTTTCGTGTGAGAGATGGAGCAGCGTGTGAGAACGCCTTGCTGACCAATAGGGGGAAACCAGAGGCATGATGTCAGTGGAGGGGTGAGGTTTAAACACAGCCGCAACAACTGACAGCGGCAGCAGCTGTGAGCCGCGGCGCCGGACTTGACTGGCCATTTTTTTTTTTAACTTAGCTGACAGATATGCGCGGACGACGCGTAGGGCTGCGCGGAAGGGCAGCCGCGGGTGCGTGCCCGCGCACGCGCGCAGCTTAGAGGGAACACTGTTGGTAACGTGTTGGGCGTACAGCCTGCAGTTTCGTCTTTTCACCATTAGGACAGTGATGCAATCGGGCAGGCTGATTTATTATTATTGTTGAATACAATGTGGGTAGTCGCTATATGAGCAGTACAGCGCTGTATGGGAGCGAATGGTAGCGACTGGTCAGTGCGACCGACTCACACCATATTTCATAAAAAAAAACAGCCTCACACACCTCCGGCGCTCAAAAATGCTTCGCTGTAGCCCAGAGCGCCAGAGGCTGTGTGATTAAAGGCTGTTTTTTAACATGTATCCACCAGTAACAAAACGAAAACATATGGAATTACATTGTAATAACATTGTGACATGAACACATTAACGCCAGACCTGTAATGTCAATTCTGCATAAATATATGAAAACTGAAAAATATTTTCATAAATGGCTTTTTCTAGGCCAGTAGAGGTCACAACATTATTTGAAAATAAAAAAAAAAATAAAAACCCCTGTTTAAAGAGAAATAAAAGAACGTCCATTGAAATGCATGGGAGAGCGACAGGTAGCGAGAGGTAAGACGTGGCGCTCTGCAAGGCTGAACGCCGGCGCTGTACGCTGAGGCTGGGATAATGATGAATTGGACGCTATATGGCGTTATCCCAGTCGCTCAACAGATTCTGCTTGATTAATGTGTAATTGCGTGCCGTGTCCGGCGTTCACCTGTCGCTACCTGTCATTTACAAGGCTCTACCTGACGCTATCCCTTCATGAATAAGGCCCTTTAAGTCTTACAAGAAAGAAAGCCTACCCAGGAAGAAAATTATCAACTCCTCTCTCTGTCCTTCCATCTATCTTCACTAGACTGAAGTAGGTGCTGCTGATTTTTTGTGGCAGGGGGGCGTCTGCTAAGCTGGAGCTTGCAGTTCTCCAGGACCATAGATGGTGAAAAGCTGGGCCATGTTGTTCCACAAGGTTGGGGATGAGTATCAGCTGGGCCTTGTAGTTTCCCAGAGGAAAACAACTTGGCCTAGTTCCCCCTGGGGGCAACTGAGCCTTGTAGTTTCTCTAGGGTCAGCTGGGCCTTGTAGTTCCTCCAGGGTCAGCTGGGCCTTGTAGTTTCTCCAGGGTCAGCTGGGCCTTGTAGTTCCTCCAGGGTCAGCTGGGCCTTGTAGTTCCTCCAGGGTCAGCTGGGCCTTGTAGTTCCTCCAGGGTCAGCTGGGCCTTGTAGTTCCTCCAGGGTCAGCTGGGCCTTGTAGTTCCTCCAGGGTCAGCTGGGCCTTGTAGTTCCTCCAGGGTCAGCTGGGCCTTGTAGTTCCTCCAGGATCAGCTGGGCTTTGTAGTTCCTCCCGGGGCAGCTGGACCTTGGTGCACCTTCAGGGTCAGCTGGGCCTTGGTGCACCTTCAGGGTCAGCTGGGCCTTGTAGTTCCTCCAAGGTCAGCTGGGTCTTGTAGTTCCTCTAGGGTCAGCTGGGCCTTGTAGTTCCTCCAGGTTCAGCTGGGCCTTGTAGTTCCTCCAGGGTCAGCTGGACCTTGTAGTTCCTCCAGGGTCAGCTGGGCCTTGTTGCGCATCCAGGGTCAGCTGGGCCTTGTTGCGCATCCAGGGTCAGATGGATATTGTAGTTCCTCCAAAGACAGCTGGGCCTTGTTGTTCCTTCCGGGGCAGCTGGGCCTTGTTCTCCAGGGCACTGGAGGGAAAGCAGCTGGGCCTTGTAGTTCCCCTGGGGGCAGCTGGGGCTTGTAGTTACTCAGACCTGCAGAGCTGGGCCTTGATGCACCTTCAGTGTCAGCTGGGCCTTGTAGTTTCTCCAGGCTCAGCTGGGCCTTGTAGTTCCTCCAGGGTCAGCTGGGTCTTGTAGTTCCTCTAGGGTCAGCTGGGCCTTGTAGTTCCTCCAGGGTCAGCTGGGCCTTGTAGTTCCTCCAGGGTCAGCTGGGCCTTGTAGTTCCTCCAGGGTCAGCTGGGTCTTGTAGTTCCTCCAGGGTCAGCTGGGTCTTGTAGTACCTCCAGGGTCAGCTGGGCCTTGTTGTGCATTCAGGGTCAGCTGGGCCTTGGATATTGTAGTTCCTCCAAAGACAGCTGGGCCTTGTTGTTCCTTCCGGGGCAGCTGGGCCTTGTTCTCCAGGGCACTGGAGGGAAAGCAGCTGGGCCTTGTAGTTCCCCTGGGGGCAGCTGGGGCTTGTAGTTACTCAGACCTGCAGAGCTGGGCCTTGATGCACCTTCAGGGTCAGCTGGGCCTTGTAGTTCCTCCAGGGTCAGCTAGGCCTTGTAGTTCCTCCAGGATCAGCTGGGCCTTGTTGAGCCTCTAGGGTCAGCTGGGCCTTGGTGCACCTTCAGGGTCAGCTGGGCCTTGTAGTTCCTCTAGGGTCAGCTGGGCCCTGTAGTTTCTCCAGGGTCAGCTGGGCCTTGTAGTTTCTCCAGGGTCAGCTGGGCCTTGTAGTTCCTCCAGGGCCAGCTGGGTCTTGTAGTTCCTCTAGGGTCAGCTGGGCCCTGTAGTTTCTCCAGGGTCAGCTGGGTCTTGTAGTTCCTCTAGGGTCAGCTGGGCCTTGTAGTTCCTCCAGGGTCAGCTGGGCCTTGTAGTTTCTCCAGGGTCAGCTGGGCCTTGTTGTGCATTCAGGGTCAGCTGGGCCTTGGATATTGTAGTTCCTCCAAAGACAGCTGGGCCTTGTTCCCTCCAGGGCAGCTGGGCCTTGTTCTCCAGGGCACTGGAGGGAAAGCAGCTGGGCCTTGTAGTTCCCCTGGGGGCAGCTGGGGCTTGTAGTTCCTCCAGGGTCAGCTGGGCCTTGTAGTTCCCCTGGGGGCAGCTGGGGCTTGTAGTTACTCAGACCTGCAGAAGGGAAGCAGCAGTTGTGGTTTTGTTCCCTATGATGTAGACCATCTATGACCTGGGTAACTACAGGCCCCAGCTGGCCCTGTGTGAACATCAAGTACTCAAAGGTGTCCAGTGTGGCCCCGAGTGGGGAGGCCGATGTGGGATGCCACGTATACCCCAGGTATAACCAGGCCTCTTATTATTTCTGCATGCCCTGGCCCCACATGACCGTCAGAAGCCAATCAGTTTCACTAGGTGATGTATAAGAGTGGCCAGGAGATAATATTCACACACCTCACAAATAAAGCTCTTAGCTGGATCAGCAGGCATCTCTCGCTCTCTCTTTTTTCTGCACATTTTCTATGCATTCCGCTCTGTTTACCTTCCGTTCATCACTTTCTTTTCAACATCCCTCCATCTCATTTCACCATTTCTACATATTCCTCATTTAAACGTCCCCAATCTTTCTCTTTTCCACATTTTCTTGTTCATTTTTCCATCCTTTTTTAAGTCTTTCTTTTTCTACGATCAAACGTTATTACAGCTTAATGAGTATCTTGCCAACACCACCCAAGTTAGAGCCGCCCTGAAACCGATTAAAAAGAACATTTGCATATTTATCTTATAAATCTACCTCTGCCTTGTACATTCCTGAAATCCTTTTCTCAGCAGAAGCCCAGGCTTGGATTTTGCAATATATTGGTGGGATGAAGTGACACTATTCTCTCTCTCAATCACTGCTTCAGCCAGAGCAGCCAAATCTGCAGGAACAGGCTGCCATCCAGGGAAAGGACTGCAGATGCAGCATGGGGGTATTTTTAGGTAAGTATGCATATCAGGATAAACGGGGGGGCACTAAAGGTGCCTAGGGCAGCATGAACCCTAAATACGGCCCTGTAGATCACCCAGAAAAACTCACCTTCCCCCATAGCTTTGGCACATGCATGGACTCTCATCCAATCCGAGCCTTTTGCTGTGCATATTTTTGCTCAGTAAACGCCTCTGTGCTTGGCCCTCAGTCTATCTAAATAGCTGGGCACAAGAGCGGGCCTAAGCCGGGAAATGCTGGGGATGCGGATTGTTTACCTCGCCCCCTGCTATCTTCTAGATTCCATGCCCAGCCAAGTTGGGTTTTGTTCTTTAAAGTGGACCAAAACCCAGGATAGTCAATACTTTTGACTATGCTGGGTTTTGGTCCTTTCCGCGGGGGAACCCCGATGGGGGGAACCCCTCTGTGTTAAATTCCCCAGATCACCGCAGCCAAATCACCTCTTTCCGGTCCCACGGCGTGTCTCCCTCTAAAATGGAGCGTGCCCGTGCCAGCCATTCACAAATGCCTGGCACGGGCATGCACACTGGTAGAGGGAAGCGGAGGATGCGGTCGTCAGAGCTGCTGCTCTTAGGCCCTTATTTATGAAGGAATAGCGACAGGTAGCGACTGGTGAGCGGCCGGTAATGACGAGAACGCCGGCTCCCCACCACAATCACACATTTATCAAGCCAATCCTGCTTAGCGACTGAGAGAGCGCCATATAGCCACTCATTCATCATTATTCCAGCCTCAGCCCACAGCGCCAGCGTCTGACCTTGAACAGCGACACGTATGACCTCTCGCTACCTGGCGCGCTCCAATGCATTTCAATGGAACAATCTTTAAATATTAATAATTAATTGTTATTAATGTTTTTTTTTTTTTTTTTTAAATGTGAAAAATTCTGTGACCACTTCTGCCATTTTAGATATTTTTTTAAGGTAAAAAAAATAAAAAAAAATTGTACAGAATTGATATTACAGGTCTGATATTATTGGATTCATATTACTAAATTCTGTAAAATTTTTTTTTTTTTGGTTTCCAAAAATATGGTGGTTTGGGGGTTAAAAAACTACTTGTAACACATCGCCGCCAGCGCTCTGGGGTTTAAACATGCATTTCACAGCGCTTGAATTTTTTGAGCGTGATTTTTTGATGAATATGGTGGAAGCCGGTCGCTCTGACCAGTCGCTATCATGCGCACCCATACATCTCGGAACCTGTCAAATAGCGACTCGTAACCTTGTATTCAACATTACACCACACCGACTGAGTCGCTGTCAACAACCGAACAACGGCCAAGCACAGCGACTACTAGCGGGCGCTGTGAAAATACCGCTACAGTAGCTCAACTGTCGCTACATGTCGCTATTAATAAATCAGCCTCCCGAGCTTGCCCGTGCCAGCCATTCACAAATGCCTGGCACGGGCATGCGCACTGGTAGAGGGAAGCGGAGGATGCGGTCGTCAGAGCCGCTGCTCTTACATGCGCCGTGGAACCGGAAAGAGGTGAGTTGGCTGCAGCGATCTGGGGGGGGGGAATGGTTCACACAGCGGGGCACCCCCCGGACCAAGGACCAAAACCCAGCATAGTCAAAATCCTGGGTTTTGGTCCACTTTAAAGCAGAGCTCAGAAAAAATGTTACCGGTTCAGCACTCACAAGAAGAACATTTAAAAGGTACCAATCGCGCAAAAGCAAGGGTGCTGCATCCTTAAATAAAGGGAGCTCATTAAAATCCCACCATGATCCAATTCATACAATTAAAAGTACGCACTCCACAATAATATAAAAGAAAGGAATTTTAATTTCACGAAAAGACAATTTAAATTACAACATACAATTTCCCTGTAACAATACAAACACACACATTAATTCATACACTAATACAGACATGGGCCCTTATTCATCAAGTGATAGCGCCAGGTAGTGTCTCACTAGCGCCAGGTATCGCCAGCTAACGGCGGCTACCGACTACAGAACGCCAGGCTGCGAACACAATCACGCATTTATTACACTAAGTGAGGCTAGCGCCGGCAAGAGCGTCAGCTAGCGCGGGATTCATCATGTAGCCGACTGCAACGAACAGCGCCGCTGCTAATCCCATCACAGCGCCAGGTATGACCTCTTGCTACCTGGCGCTCTCCAATGCATTTCAACGGAGCAATCTTTAAATAATCATAAATAATTTATTTTTTTTTTTTTTTTTTTTTTTTTTTTTAAATGTCCAAAATTCGGTGACCACTTCTGCAATGTTATATATTTTTTTAAAGGTAAAAAAAAAAATTGTGCAGAATTGATATTACAGGTCTGAAATTAATGTATTCATATTACAAAATGTTTATAAAAACTTGTTTATTTTTTTTTTCCAAAAAATAAGGTTGTTTGGGGGTTAAAAAACTACTTTTAACCCATCGCCGCCAGCGCTCTGGGGTTTAAACATGCATTTCACAGCGCGAGAAATTTTTGAGCGTGATTTGTTAATGAATATGGTGGGAGCCGGTCGCTATGGCCATTCGCTGTCATGCGCTCCCATACAGCGCGGAACCTGTCAAACAGCGACTCCTAACCCTGTATTCAACATTACCACACACCGACTGAGTCGCTGTCAACAACCGAACAACGGCCAAGCACAGCGAATACTAGCTGGCGCTGTGAAAATAACGCTACTGCCGCTCATCTGTCGCTACCTGGCGCTATTAATAAATCGGCCTCATGAAGTTTCCAGCCTTGGATGTCATTTCATAAGTACCATGTCCACCATGAATTGATACAATCACAAACATAATAATTCCCGCTCTATTATTGCACAATATTTTAGGAATATTAAGAAGTAACAAATTCCATAGCAGCTATTATTAAACTATTTGTGTATTATAGTGCAAAAGTGCAATAAATATAGCAGCCAGTAATACTGAATAAAAAGGTCTACTTCAAATTAATTTAAATATGTAGCTTCCACAACAGTGGTTCAACAGTATATTGCACATATCCAATGTAGCAGCGCAGTGGTAGCAGATTGCACATGTTGAACAGTATATTGTAACAACCAGAGTCCATCTGTCACCCCGATAACAGCGTCCCATTTACATATATTACAGGCCGATTCATTAATAGCGGCAGGTAGCGACAGATGAGCGTCTGTAGCAGGCATTTTCAGAGCGCCCCGCTAGTAGTCACTGTGCTCAGCCGTGGGTCGCTACTTTATAGCGACTCAGTCGCTGTTCAGTAATGTTGAATACATTGTGAGGAGTCGCTATTTGACCAGTACAGCGCTGTATGGGAGCGCATTTTAGCGACTGCTCATAGCGACCGACTCACACCATGAGGCCGATTAATTAATAGCAGCAGGTAGCGACAGTTGAGCGACTGTAACAGTATTTTCACAGCGCCCGCCAGTAGTCGCTGTGCTTGGCCATTGTTCGGTTGTTGATAGCGACTCAGTCGGTGTGCAGTAATGTTGAATACGGGGTTAGGAGTCGCTATTTGACAGGTTCGGCGATGTATGGGTGCGCATGATAGCGACTGGTCAGAGCGACCGGCTCCCACCATATTCATCAAAAAATCACGCTCCAAAAATTCTCGCGCTGTGAAATGCATGTTTAAACCCCAGAGCGCTGGAGGCGATGTGTTAAAAGTAGTTTTTTAACCCCCAAACCACCATATTTTTGGAAACAAGAAAAAAAAATTATACAATAATATCAGACCTGTAATATCAATTCTGCACATTTTTTTTTTTTTTTTTTACCTTAAAAAAATTATCTAACATGGCAGAAGTGGTCACAGAATTTTTCACATTTAAAAAAAAAAAAAAAAAAAAACATTAATAACAATTAATTATGAATATTTAAAGATTGTTCCATTGAAATGCATTGGAGAGCACCAGGTAGCGAGAGGTCATACCTGTCGCTGTTCAAGGACGCTGGTGCTGTGGGCTGAGGCTGGAATAATGATGAATGAGTCGCTATATGGCGCTATCTCAGTCGCTAAGCAGGATTGGCTTGATAAATGTGTGATTGTGGTGGGGAGCCGGCGTTCTCGTGGCGGGGCCCGTCATTACCGGCCGCTCACCAGTCGCTACCTGTCGCTATTCCTTCATAAATAAGGGCCTCAGTCATCCTAACATGTCCTCCCCTAGTCTGTCTCTATAGGGTCCCTCTAACCTACATCCCTGCTCCAGCATGGAGCACAACCCCTGGACATCCGCGGCAGGGACATCCCTGAGACACCATCACACACCAGAACCTTAAGCTTGGGGTACTGTTGGCTCCCTACCTACCCCCCCCCTAATTAACCCCTTCTGATTTTAATGCAGACCTGATGTGTTGTGTCGTTTCTCTGCTGTACCACAACCAGTCAGAGGAGGACAGGAGAAACAGTCAGTATTGATTGGTCTTAACCTTTAAAGTGGACCAACACCCAGGATTTTGACTATCCTGGGTCTTGGTCCACTTCGGTGGGGCACCCCCGATCGAGGTGCCCCGCTGTGTGAAACCCCCCCGAACCCCCGAACAACTCACCTCTCCCCGCTCCCAGCGCCAACGGACAAGCCGCGGACAAGCGGCTCCTCCGTTGCCGCCTCCCGCGCGTCCCTCTTGACGCGCGCGTGCCCGCGCCGGCCATTCACAGACAGCCGGCGCGGGCGCACGCACGTCTAGAGGGGCGCGAGGGAGGCGGCAGCGGCTGGCCGCCGCCGATCTCGGATGCCCCGCGGGGAGGGAGGTGATCACCCCTGGGTGTTGGTCCACTTTAAGGTGAATAGCAGTTTGCTGGTTTCCTGGGTTAATTTTGACATTGTCCAGAGCTTGCTGGCATTCTGCTTGTTCCAGGTCAGTGACTCTACGCTGGAGCAGTATCAGTCAGACAGGCGGCTAACCCTTCAGAAGCCTGTCAGTAAGGGCAGCCCGTACGTTTTCTGCATAACAGGCTTCCTTAAAATGTAACCTGGTGTAGGTAAGCTGTCATCAGTCACCTAGCGACCATACCAAAATAAATCTGTCAAAATAATTACAGGAGCGCGCCTGTGACTCACCAGGAAAGATTTGGGCACATAACAGGAAAGTACTATTTCAGGAATAATTTCTTTGGAAAAAAAAAAATGATATTCCACAAATTATTTCTGAGCATGTCTGCCACTGAAGCCATAGCGGAGACTCACATAGGGCTCAGGGTCTTTAATATTTTGAAGGGGATACAAAGGAACATTTTTGAAAACATAAAACTGCCATGTTACTATGGCAACTGGTGCCACCAGGAGCCTTTGCGTTAGCCCTAATCCCCTCTACTGCAACAAATAGACAAACAATAAAATAACCAGCACACCCTCACACATACACTTTGCCACCTCCGACAGATGAGCGTCTGTAGCAGGCATTTTCAGAGCGCCCGCTAGTAGTCGCAGTGCTCGGCCGTGGGTCGCTACTTTATAGCGACTCAGAGGCCGATTTATTAATAGCGCCAGGTAGCGACAGATGAGCGGCAGTAGCGGTATTTTCACAGCGCCCGCTAGTATTCGCTGTGCTTGGCCGTTGTTCGGTTGTTGACAGCGACTCAGTCGGTGTGCGGTAATGTTGAATACGGGGTTAGGAGTCGCTGTTTGACTGGTTCCGCGCTGTATGGGAGCGCATGACAGCGAATGGCCATAGCGAACGGCTCCCAGCATATTCATTAACAAATCACGCTCAAAAAATTCTTGCGCTGTGAAATGCATGTTTAAACCCCAGAGCGCTGGCGGCGATGGGTTAAAAGTAGTTTTTAACCCCCAAACAACCATATTTTTGGAAAAAAAAATAAACAAGTTTTTCTAAACATTTTGTAATATGAATACAGTAATATCAGACCTGTAATATCAATTCTGCACACATTTTTTTTTTTTACCTTAAAAAAAATATTTAACATTGCAGAAGTGGTCACAGAATTTTTGACATTTAAAAAAAAAAAAAAAAAAAAACATTAATATCAATAAATTATGAATATTTAAAGATTGCTCCATTGAAATGCATTGTAGAGCGCCAGGTAGCGAGAGGTCATACCTGGCGCTGTGATGGGATTAGCAGCGGCGCTGTTCGTTGAAGTCTGCTACATGATGAATCCTGCGCTAGCTGACGCTCTCGCCGGCGCTAGCCTCATTTAGCGTGATAAATGCGTGATTGTGTTCGCAGCCTGGCGTTCTGGAGTCGGTAGCCGCCGATAGCTGGCGATACCTGGCGCTAGTGAGACACTACCTGGAGCTATCCCTTGATAAATAAGGCCCTAAGTTTATTTATTAAGTGTTTCCCATACAATACAAGGGTAGTTGATCGTAAAAGGCATTTACTTGTCATTACTCCATAAATCCACCTGATGGCAGTGTTGCCTAAAGATTGGAAGCATTGAGGAGTTATATTATTATAATGGGAACCAGAGTTTGACCTTAAAATGAGAAAATACAAACAAACAACAGGAAGCCAGGTGGCATTTGCGACATTAGATGCTCTGAAGAGAAGGTGAAATCGGGAACAGCTCTATCTTTATTATTTTCTAGGCTGAGCGGTAACAAGATACCAGCAGAAGGAGAAGCCAGCAGAGAAGAAAGGGAGCAGCATGGCTGAGATGCTGGGAGAGGAAGCTCCAAAATGGCTGCTACCTTTCTTTTCCAACTGTGTCAGGCTGTTGGCCCCGTTTAACTGTTTGGGGAGGAAGATCCTTTTTATCTTCGTGGTCAAAAGAAGTTGGTCAGAAGAATAAGTCCATGTTGCGGAGATCAGCAACGCGTTTTGGTACACCTGGATCTCCACAACATAGACTTATTGTTCTTTTAACCACGATGATAAAAAGCTGAGGCCCTTATTTAACAAGGGATAGCGTCAGGAAGCGACTGGTGAGCGACTGGTAATGACGGGCACCGCCACGAGAACGCCGGCTCCACTCCGCAATCACACATTTATCAAGCTGATCCTGCTTAGCGACTGAGATAGCGCCAGATAACCACTCATTCATCATTATTCCAGCCTCAGCCCACAGCGCCAGCGTCCGACCTTGAACAGCGACAGGTATGACCTCTCGCTACCTGGCGCACACCAATGCATTTCAATGGAACAATCTTAAAATATTCTTTTAATATTTAATATTTTTTTAATGTGAAAAATTCAGTGACCACTTCTGCAATGTTAGTTTTTTTTTTTTAAGGTAAAAAAAAAATAAATTTGTGCAGAATTGATATTAAAGGTCTGATATTAATGTATTCATATTACAAAATGTTTTTAGAAACTTGTTTTTTTTGGTTTACAAAAATATGGTTGTTTGGGGGTTAAAAAACTACTTTTAACCCATCGCCGCCAGCGCTCTGGGGTTTAAACATGCATTTTACAGCGCAAGAATTTTTGGAGCGTGATTTGTTAATGAATATGGTGGGAGCCGGTCGCTATGGTCATTCGGTATCATGCGCACCCATGCGCGGAACCTGTCAAACAGCGACTCCTCACCCAATATTCAACATTACTGCACACGACTGAGTCGCTGTCAACAACCGAACAATGGCCAAGCACAGCGGCTACTAGCGGGCGCTGTGAAAATACTGCTACAGTCACTCATCTGTCACTACCTGGCGCTATTAATGAATCGGCCTCTAAGTTTTAACCTAATTGTTACTGGCCACAGGAGTGCTGGAAATTCTTCTCTTGTTCTTCTATTGTTGGAACTGAAAGTAACAGTTCCCCCAGCAGCTCCACACACGGACTTTATTACACACACAGTGGTGAGCGACTTATTTCCGAAATGTATCAGGGTGTGCTTCTATTAGTAACTAGTTATTAGTCATTAGTAAGTAACTGTACTTACCCCATCTGTATGTACTATCTCATGTATGAGAACACAAGGCATATCCCCTTATCTTATATAGCTCCCTATCACATTAGGCGAGAAAGATCTTACCACCAGAGCTTGAACATAAATGTAAGTGGCTCTCCCTATGCAACTTATAAGATCAGACTGCCAATGACACTGCTAGAAATGAGGCTCCCTCATGCATTTATAATTCAGATTTTGTGAACAGTGTAAAAGCAAAGTAAACTAAAAGGCAAAAGAAACCCCCTATGTCAGCGATACTCAACTGGCGGACCGAGGTCTGAATGGGGACCTCTACACCAGATTTTTTGGACCCCTGCCCTGACAGCCTTGCAACCTGTTGCTTTTGTGTTGCCGTGTTCAAAGCTGCCCCCTTGATCGCCAATGTGGTGCATAGTCTCCCTGCCAGTGTCATGTCTCCCTGGCACCTAGCATTGCAATATGAAGTACTGCAGGGGCAGGAAGCAGCATTGCAAGGTACACACAAACTTTGTTTCTCAGTCTCTTTGCCCCATCCAATTCTTTCTCCCCGTCCCAGCCCCATCTATCCTTGTCCCACCATCTAGTCCCCCCATGTCAGCCCCATCTATTCCTGTCCCCCCAGCTTTGCCCCATCCCTATCCATTTCTGTCCCCCCAGCTTTGCCCCATCCATCCCATCCTCAGCCATTCCTGTCCCCCCAGCTTTGCCCCATCCCATCCCCAGCCATTCCTGTCCCTCCAGCTTTGCCCCATCCCATCCCCAGCCATTCCTGTCCCTCCAGCTTTGCCCCATCCATCCCATCCCCAGCCATTTCTGTCCCTCCAGCTTTGCCCCATCCATCCCATCCCCAGCCATTCCTGTCCCTCCAGCTTTGCCCCATTCCTATCCATTCCTGGCCCCCCAACTTTGCCCCATCCATCCCATCCCCAGCCATTCCTGTCCCTCCAGCTTTGCCCTATCCATCCCATCCCCAGCCATCCCTGTCCCTCCAGCTTTGCCCATTCATTCCTGTCCTTCTAGTTCTGCCCATTCATCCCTTCTCCCAGATACTAATTGCCTGTGCAGAATGCAGAATTTTGTCTGGGAAATCTATAGCCCCTCCCCCAGTGTGCTGATCTCTAACTATCCACCCCCCCCCCCCCCTGCGATAGCCCTCCGCCCGACCTTTAACTCTCACCAGAATCCTTTAAATGGACCTTTACAGGAAGTTGTTGGGAACCACTGCCCTATGTGATACCCTAAGTACCAGATGGAGGTGGATGCTCAATGTGAAAAAAGCCAGTCCCACCAGCTTTCCCTTATAGACAGAGCCGGATTAAGTGTGGTGGAGGCCCCTGGGCACAAAATCTGGTGGAGGCCCCAGATACAGTATTTTCTTTCCTTAAAAATAATAGTCCAGCCAAGTAACTGATTGTCTGGCACCCGTCTACTTACTGGAACGTCAGATCGAGTCCCTTGTGCCACTCTTGTGCGGGTGCGTGCTGCTTGGGAACTCCTGCTTTGCCATTCTGGGTGGGGGGTAGTGTAGTCCCCAGCTGGTCCAGCAGAAAACAGTTCCCTGCATTGAGCTGCCAGCGGCTGTGCTTGGTGGCTTATGTGCAGTGACAGCTCTGCACCCATCACTGTAGCGTTGCTGATGGAGGCTTTGCTGCTCTAGACTCTCCATCCTGCCCTGTGGTGGCTTTGGCTGCCCAGGCACAGGGGGGCCCCCACTACCGCTGATAGCTTTGTCTCCAGCCCCGCAGCTCGTCAGACCAAAGACTGAAAAGCCTCCTGGACCAGACCATATCCCAGAGGTTGGTGGAGGCCCCCTTTGCAGGATAAGTGGTGGAGGCCCCGGGGCTCGCCCCCCTTGCGCCCCCCTCATAATCCGGCCCTGCTTATAGATCAATAATACAATGTATTTTCGGTTTCCTACCTATTTATTTAGCTGTTTTGGCCAGGGCCCCCTTAGTGGCTTTTGCATTAAAATTAACCCAGATTCTGAGTCTCACCTAAACCCTTCTCACCAACTGCTGACCCGCATCCCTCACCAAAACCCCTCCCCAGCCACTGACCCATATGCCTCACCAGAACCACATCCCTAGCTGCTGAGCCACATCCCTCACCTAACCCCTACCCCTGTAGCACCTACACACACACCAACTCCGCAGCCGCTGACCAATCACTGAACGCCCCCTCCCCACCTGCAGACCCATCACCATCATTGAACTTCTCTCCCTATCTTCTGATACACATCCCTCACTGATCCCCCCCCCCCCCCAGGCCAGTGACCCACATCCCTCACAGAACCCCCCTCCCCTGCTGCCAACCCACAACCCTCACTGAATCCCCCTCCCCAGCCACTGACCCACATCCCTCACCTAACCCCCCCAGCTGCTGAACCACAACCCTCACTAAATCCCCCCTCTCCAGCTGTGCGACACACAACACTTACCCAACCCTCTCCCCAGCTGTTGACCGCATCTCCAATTAACCCGTCAGAGACGCTGCTGTTAGACGCGCCGTGGGACCAGAAACAGGAGTCCGTTCTGGGGGGGTTTCATATAGCGGGGCACCCCGGGGAAAGGACCAAAACCCAGGATAGTCAAACTTTTGACTATCCTGGGTTTTGGTCCACTTTAAGCTCTGTAAGGATGACTAATGTGGACAGCTCTGTTCCAGGGAGGGTCGTGCTCCACACAACACTAAACTAACCTAACGTACCCCATGTTACCATCAGTAAGCCCCACATTGGAAAGATACTTGCTCTTTCCTAGCAGCACTCTCTTTGATGGCACTCCACCTCCTGCCCCCTATCATACATAACTCCATGAAGAAAAGAGTATCTCCTAAATCTGGGCCTTAAAGGTAGCAGGAAT